>JARWLC010000003.1:72200820-72818320 GCA_033318265.1 Phyllotis vaccarum
ACCGAGTAGAGGGAAGAAGGTACAGGAGGGGAGGGCTAAGCTGGCTCATCTATTCATGAGCTGTTATGTTTTTTGGAGACAACAGAAGGTGGAAAGTATTAAGAGTATAACTAACTTGAAATATAAAAAAGAAAAATGGAATTGAAAGCAAAACACATACACTTATTAAAATAAAATATAGGACAGGATACAAAAATAGTATTCTTTAGACAGGGTCCTATACTGTACAGAACAGAGAACGTAAGTTGAGCACACATGCCTGTAGGCATAATTCTCTGCTTCCCCACCCTGGATGCACATGCTTCCTACTTCAAGCTCCAGCCCTGACAGAGCCTGAGTAAATCTCCTTTGCTTTTGTCAGGGTATTTCACAACAGCAACATGGGAAGAAGCCAAGACCCTCCAGAATGCACGGAAATGATTAAAGAATATATTCTTGTCCAGGGCACTAGAAGGGCTCCTCGTGTTTATAATCTGAACTTGTCACACTAACTAGGACAAAATTAGCCTATACAGAAGCGAAAATTACTTTTCAATGCAAAAACACTGGTGCCACATGCAGACCTTCATAGTTCTTGGATTGGAGTATGGGCCATAATTTATATTCTTAGTAATTCCCTGGGTGCCGCTGTTATGCAGCCATGTTTGGAAGGCTCCTGTGTAGATCAGATGAGCAGCTCAGAGAGGGGTCCACGTTGTGAAAAGTTTGCTTGGAAAGGGGCAATGTTCTTTTAAAAAATTCCTTGTTTGGCCTAGTTAGTGACATTTTAAAACACACTACACTCTGAGAGTACTGACTGAGTGTAGGTCAGTCATATACTTCTCAAATATTTCTCCTAGTTTGGTGATTCTCCCTTTGTATTTTCAAGAGCATATGGGTGCACATTCCACTACCCAGCAATTTGCTCCTTGGTATTTAACCAGCAGAAGTGCACACATATGTTCACCAAAATCTATCTCCATATGCTCACGAGCAGCACTGTTTACAACAGCCCTACCTGGAGAATACCTATGGTAGAAAGCTTTGTCTTACTACACTGATGTAACACACTCCAGAATAGGTAGATCTGGGTTCAGATTCTGGAAGGTTTTGGCTGCTTAGCCCTTATGGAGGTTTGAATAAGAATGCCCCCCCCCCCACACACACACACAAGGGAGAGGGGAAGGCAGGGGTGCTTTTGAAGTTTCAAAAGCCCAAGCTCAGCTCTCTCTGTCTGGTGCCTGCATGTGAGGATGTAACTCTCAACTGTGGTGATATATTACATATTTAATAAAATCAGTCTAGAATATCAGAGGACAGAATCACCCAGAGTCAAACCAAGGAGGTCCAAGGTCCAGGAGCCGTGACCCACACCTTTAATCCCATCAACAGAGACAACAAAGTGGTGACTCATGCCTTTAATCCCATCACTCAGGAGACAGAGATCTTTCTGGATTTCTATGAGTTCAAGGCCTAACAGCCAAGCAGTAGTAGCTCACACTTTTAATCCTAACTCTAGGATTATGAAACAGAGTTGAAACAGTAAGTAAAACAGCTGGGTAGGGGCGGCGGGAGGGGGGAGTATATAAGACAGGGGAAGGCAGAATTTGAGGATTCTGTAGGAGAGACCAGTCAGGCTGAAGACTCATGAAGACAGCATTTACCCTGTTTACCCTGAGAAGTTGGCTGGGTGAGAATTGACTGTAGTCTGTTTCCTCTCTCTGATATTCCAGTTTTTCCCCAACACCTGGCTCTGGGTTTTTACTATATGGTAACTAGAGTTCATGCAATGCTCCACTACTGCTCCAGTGCCATGAGTGCTGCATGTTCCCTGCCATGATGACAATGGACAAAGTCTCTGAAACTGTAAACCAGCCCCCAATTAAATGTTTTCTTCTCTAAGAGTTGCTTAGGTCATGGTGTCTCTTCACAGGAATAGAACAATGACTAACACAGCCTGTTTCTTTTGAAGACTGGAGCAAACCTGCTGAGATCCTGGTTGGACAGTAATGAGCAATCAGAAACATCTGCACTAAAATCACCTTAAAGGGTATGCCACAGTGACTGCCTCTCCTAGAGCCTACTTACATCTTAAAATGTCTACCAACCCCCCAAAGTGCCAGGACAAAGTTAAACTTTTGGGGACATTTCAAATCCAAACTAAAGCCCTGAGCAAATGCCAGTCAATGGTGGGCTGGTTGAACAAACTTTCTACAACCAACTGCATACAAATGACAAGTATGCTGAACTGGAGAGTCCTGACACTAAAGGACATATTGCACCTTTGCAATATTGCCTTTGGTTTTGTTCCTACCCCCACCCCTGCAATGGTATATACAAGAAGAGGTGGCATTTATCTCAAGCTGGGAGAGTGGTCTTCCCTGAAGGGATGGTGACTGGGAGGGGCTCCTGAGATGCTTCCAATGTGGGGTCTTTTGTTGTGAACAGTGGAATTGTACTGCTTTGAGAACACAGAGCATGCGAAGTCTTTAATCCGGTGTTCCTGATGGCATCTTTTATAAGGCACATGAAAATGTTTGCAGGAAAGAGTTCTGGTTTCCTCAGCTCAAATGACAGGCATATGGGTAGGTCAGCACCCATGAGTGTATTCCTCAGTGGACAGGAAGCCACTAGTGTTAATGTTCTGACCACTTCCTGGAGTTCCGGCTAAGCCCAGTGTCCTGACATCAATCAAGCAGTCTTTAAGAAGAACACTTAAAGACTTTGCTCCCCCTTACCCCTTTTTTGCTCCCCCTTATCCCTTCCTTCTCTTTCCCCCATGCCAGAATTCTCCTGTGTCTCTGACCCTATCCCCTTCTCCTTCCCTCTTTCTAAGGCCTCCACCCACACCCATGCCAACCATGCCTGCCTGCCTGCCTGTGCTGGGCCCATTGGGCCAGCTACTAGCCATCCAGGCAGGAACAGCTTGCCATCAAGCATTAAGCTCACTTGCTCAGTTAGTAATTTATCTTTGACTCCTCCACAGAGTTTGTAGATAATTTGTCATAAAAGTTCAAAGGAACATGGACCAGAGGAAGCTAAGACTGTGGCTCCTAGATTCTGGAAGCCTGGATTCAAATCCTTCTACCACAGACTGGCTGTTGCTTAAGCTTGCTTAACATGTTTCCCCAGCCATTAGCTGGATCATCATTATCATTCCACAGATTATGAGTTTAAAAATTAATCTATATGAGAGTTTACATAGGTACTGATGTGGAAGTGTCTTTCTGTAGGCTGTGAATATCAATCTTTAAATAAAAGAGCTGTTTTGGCCCATGACAGGCACCATACAAACAGTAAGAGGAGAAATCAGAGCATAGGTAGGAGAAGCAGAGCGGAGTCAGACAGACTGAGCCACCCAAGAAGCATATAAGGAACACTGGTGAGCCATGGGCCATGTGGCAGGAAAGATTAATGAAAATGGGTTGAGTTAAGATGTAAGAGCTAGCTAACAATGTGCCTGAGCCATAGGCCAAACAGTATGAACTTAATATAAGCTATAAGCATCTGAGTCATTTTGGGGGCCTGAACAGCGGCGGGTGGCTAAGGGGTCTGAGGCTATAGGTCTGTGGGTCTAGACCTCTGGCCGCCCGAGACCAAAAAACCTAATTACAACAGGGTACCCAATAAATGTGAGCATGTTTTAGTACATCCTGAAAAGCCAAGCATGGTGATACATGCCTGCAATGCCAGCATCCAGAGGAAGACAAAAAGGATCGTGAGTCTGAGGGCAGCCTGCTGGTTACATAGTGAGTTCAAGGCCAGCACAGCTGTTTAGAGGGAGAATACACACACACACACACACACACACACACACACACACACACACACACACCACACAATATGCATATATGTACACACATATAAACATATATATTTGACATGTTATCTTTTTAACAAAGGGCACAATTTATAGAAAATAAATACATATGTTAAGTAAATACATCTGACATGGCCTGAAAACTTGAACTTTCAAATCTGGAAGAGAAAACGTTTTCAGGGCTGACCATTTGGCACTGAATAATCAGCAGGTAAGCCCTCTTCCCTGAGGAAGACCTTTCCTCCATTCTCAGCCTTCCTTAGTAGCCTTTACTTCTCTGTGGATGAGGCTTCCTGTGTTTCCCCTTTCCACATTAGCATGTTTATTGGCCCTGTCCAGCTCCTGTTTAGCCAGTCACACAGGTGACACTTTATGGGTGTAGCCCCTGACATTCCTAGGAGACACAGTCTCACAGCAAACTCCCCGATTCTCTGGACCTTAGAATCTACCTTTCCTATGACCCCGTGTACTCTGGTATCTGTGTCCAGCTTCCTGTTTTCTTGAGGACAGTGGTTAGCATGGGTCAGGGCCCATCCAGACACTTAACTCACTTACCTCTAAAGATCTCCTCTGCAAATACTTTTATTCCAGGGACCTAAAGGTCCAGGCCTAGGCAGGGATTTGGGGCACATAATGCCATCTCTACCGTCTGTGTTTGAGGTTCTCACTAGAGTGTCCCCCAGGACTCTTGTTTTCCCAACACTATTGGGTGCACATGGTCTTCCCCAGACTGGATGGGAGGGCCTGCAGTCCACAGCACCTAGGTAGGGAGTGTGGAATTGAAGTTTGCATCTAAGTGTCCCTGGTAACTTTTCCCTTTAGTACTGTGTTATGCTGTTCTCCAGCCTTGCACTGCCAATTAATACCAGGTCCGGATGGATGATGAGGAAAGCAGAGAGCCGTATCTCCCGGGGCTGACTGGGGCTGGCCTGCCTATCAAGGCTTTGACTTTAGTTTTCTTTTGCTTATTTAATTTTTTAAAAATGATTTCATTGAATATATTTTGATCATACTCTCTCCCCTGCCCCAATTACACTTAGATCTCTATATCCACCAGCCAGCTTTATGTTCTTTCTTTCTTAAAAAGTATTCTTTTGTGCACTAAGGGCAGGATTAGGGTTATTGGTAATATGAGGACACCAGGAGAAGACAGTCACCTGCAATTCAGGCACAGATGCCTCAGAGCAATGAACCCTTGTTAATGCCTCATTTGAGACTTCCAATGAGAAACTGCATCTGTTGTTTAAAGAACCCAGCCTTTGGCATTTTGTTACATAGTCCAAAAACTTAAGGAAATAGAAGTAAACGGAGCATTTCTCTTTTGGACTTTTCCAGCACACTACGGCCAAATCACTGTTTCCTGTGATTAAACATCACCCTCTACTCTGTGTCCCACGGAAGCCAAAGACTACTGGATCCTGCACTTAAGAGCCTGTGTGACGAAGTTTGAAGGCACCAACACGGCAGATGTTCCAGAGCACAATCTTACCATGCGTGAGATTCCCCTCACCCGTGAAATGGCAGGCTTACAAAGCAACCAGGAAGGCATCAGCAGGGCTCAAGGAGACACTGCCTCCTATCAGCAGCTCAACACTGACCTCTACTGGTCAAACTGTAACATAGCTGGACCGTTCCTCAGTTACTTCCTCTTCTGCTTTGAAAAATCAAGAATATGTCAAGCTGTGTCAACTCCTAACCAAAGATGCAGGAGGCCATCCTCAATCATGAAGCACCTACAGCATTCCCAGTGCCTTAGCAGATCTCACCTTCAGAGACAAGGCTTTCTTTCAGGAAATCATAGAGGTAGATCAAAGATTATCCACGTCAGTTCTAACACTGATTCACATCCTCCTAACAGCTGGTACAACCCACTTTATTATCCACTACCACACTGAATAGTCTTAATATAGTAAATATTGATTTATCAATGGATAAAGATTCAGTATAAAGGAAATCCCTAAGAGTAGTGCCCAGCATGAAAATGTATTCAGTCAGAAACTGCTACATAATAAACACTATTTTAAATAACAGTTGAAAACTTCCCAAGTTTGTTATTCTCAACAGTACCCAAGCCACAAACACATCATAGCTAAAGTCCTGTGCACGGTCCTCTCTGCCCCCATTTATTCCTGGGCCATTATAGCTCTGAACCTGCTCGACAGTGTGAGGACACAGCTGCTTCTGACCATGCCACACAGTTCACAGCTGTCCGACTTCCGGAGATTTTGAGTATGGTAGGAATGGGGTAGCCAATTCCAGGGTGTTGAGAAACCAAAACCAGAGAACAAAAAACACTGCAGAAATGAACCATCCGTTATTGCTGTAAATTTTTAGACAACCACAGAACAATTTTTACAACAACAGCTTGGGATGATGACATGACTCAGTGAAATAAAAGCACTTGCCCCCAAGCCTGAGGACCTGAGTTCTATCCCCAGGACTTACATGTAGGAAGTGAGAACCAGCTGTAGTAATACACATATATACACACATACAAACAGACACACATACAAGTAAGTAAATTTGTAAGTGTGGGGCATCCATGGGATTTTAGCTATGATGTATTAAAAACTACACAAGTTCCCAAATATTAGTTTAAAATGTCTTATGTTTATATAGCAACTACTTGTTAAATGTATTGTCATGTTAGACCTACTCCTAAAGGACTCCCTTTATAGATATTGGGTACATATACTAGACATATACCAAGTGATACACTAGCACTCTGCAGGCCCTAGGAAAAAAGGGCTAAATATTCTCAGTTTATACATGAGAAAGTTCACATATAAATGAGGCTCAGAGCAGCCTACTGATTGTCTACTTACCCAGTTAGTAACTAATAATAAATAAATATGACTCTTAAGGTGCCAAGCTAGGCATGGCAGCATATGGGGAGGCTGAAGCAGAGGGAACACAAACAGCCTGAGCTCCATAGTCAATCTACTTACAAAACAAAGAGTCACTGCCAAATGGAGCCGAGGTATCAAATACTTAATAAAAACTATCATTACAACTTCAGTCATAGCAAAAAAGCCACTTCTTTGTCTTCTCTCATCGTAATGAAACGTTCACAGCATTTAATGATATATATAACATATATCTGTATATTACATATATAAACTTAAAGCAAAACAAACCGTCTAGAAGTTTTACTTTGCCCTGATGGTTGTAAAGTATTCCCTCTAAACTAAAGAGAAAGCTCCATGGAGGGACACCACAGCCGCTGCTCATCTTTCCTGATTTGCTGTCTACTGCAAACTCCCCTAATTTCTTCACCAAGTCTAAAGCAAGAAGACAACTCAATATTAAAACTGGGTTACAGAACTAAGCAGAGAGTTCTCAAAAGATAAACACAAATAACGGAGAAGCATTTAAAGAAATATGCAATATCCTTATCCACCAGGGAACTGCAAATTAGAATTCCTTTACATCAGTCAATAAAACAAGTGATAGCACATGTTGGGTAAGGACAGAAGGGAAACATTCATGGCTGGTGGGAGTGAAAACTTGGATGGTCACCATGAACTATGCAAATCGGTGTGGTAGATCCCCGGCAAGCTAGGAATAGATCTGCCTCAAGATCCAGCTAAGCCACTCTTGGGCATATACCCAACAGAGTCTATATCATACTACAGACATATCTGCTCATTTGTGTTCATTGCTGCTCTATACATAATAGCCAGAAATAGCCTAGATGTCCATTATCTGATGAATAGATAGTGAAAATGTGATATGATTACACAATGAAATACTATTCAGCTGTTTGAAGAAAGGAATTATAAAATTCCCATTTAATTGTCTGGAACTAGAAAAAAAAAAATTATCCCGGGTAAGGAAACCCAGAACAGAAAGATAATATCGTAAGCTTTCTCTTATGTGTGAATGTTTGCTTTTAGGCCTTTGATATGTGTGCTGTAATCCCATATCCACAGCGGCTAGGTACCTAGGAAAGAACTAGGGGAGAGGAAAGGGTCTCCCAAGCAAAGGGAAATGGAATATAAATTGTTAAGGAGAGACGGAGAGGGAGGGCCTGGAGTGGGGGAGTATTAAGTGAGGAGGGAGACGGAAGAGAGGGTGAGGAAAGGAATATGGGGAGGGACACTAACACTAAGGGCCATTAAACTACAGAAGGTTCCTAAGATATACACATATATGGGGGGATAGCCAAAGAATGGGGGAGACAATGCCCTAACTAACTAAAAACCTTATTCCACCAAGTGAAACTTCCAGTGCCGGGAATGGGTTACATCTGAATGGCCAAGGGGACCCATGTAAACCCACAAACATCTCAGGCTATTGCCAAGGCTATTGGCTGTTCTCCACAAGCTGACGGCAAGACCCCATTGCTGAAGATAACACCTACATATCTCATTGATTATGGAGAAGCTGAACTGGTGCCTACCTAGAGTCTTCACCCCCAGTGAATACTCATGGCACTGGAATGTACCCTGCAACCTACCAGAGGAGAAAGGCAAACATCAGGCCAGCTCCAAACACTGCAGCCTACAATAACTTGCCCAGGAGACGGGCTGGTGTGATGTAACACGAACAGGTGCAGTTAAAGGCCCATGACATGGAAACCATGCCTGATACTGCTTGGGTGGCCAAGAACCTACGACTGGATAGGTCTTTGGCCCAAGGGAAAGACAAATACCAGTGTTCTGTTAAAAAATAAAAATAAAATGGATCCTAATGACTCTGCTATACACATAGATCAGTTCCTCGCTTAGCGCTTAGCCATCATCAGAGAAACATCTTCTTGCAGTAGATGTGAACTAATACAGGAACCCACAACTGGGCAGCGCAGACAGCGAGAGATGTTACAGTACTCAGTCCTAAATGGGATGTCTTCATCTTCATAGCAACCTCGGGGCTATGCACTGTGAGATCCAGAGTGGATGGATGACTCCAAGGAAACAGTGTCCTCCAGACACACAGGGCCAATGCACAGATGAAATCACACAGACCATGGCAGCAAGCACAGGGTCTGCACAGGTTCAAGCCAGATGACGCCCCAGTTCTGAAAGGGGAGAGTGGATACGGACTCTTTCTCCTAAGCAACTTACACTTGCTTGCACTGGTAGAATTCATTTTCTCCAATGGTTTCTCACTGGGTATATATTACCACAGTTTGGAGTAGGCCTCATGTTCAGATGTATCTGGCCATGTTGTATGAGTGTCCGGGTTTGCTAATTTTGTTTTGAATGTTTATTTTTTAAAGAGAGGAAGGGTGTGGAGTTGGGTGGGTGGGGAGGGGACGGCAGAGGAGGGGAACACAATCAGAACATACTGTATAAAAATGCCTTACCTAAAAGCACCAACATTCTTCACTTCATAAACTCTTTTCCGGCACTACACAAAACACAGGGGGGTACGAAGGAAACTCTTCCTCTCCCAGAGGTGGTGACATCAATTCCCTTGACATCACTGATGGACAAAGGGAGGAGGTCAGCAGGAGAGGGAAGGGAACCGGGCATCCCTGCAATTTTCAGACACATAGCTGGGCCTGTTCACCAACTTACAGGAGGAAAGTAAATAAATAAACACAAAAGTTAAGTAGATTATAGCTAAAGCATGGCCATTCTTCCAGAGTCTCACTGATACTGCCCCCCAAAACAACCAAGATTAACACAATGCATTTTCGACAGGACTACCTAGCGCAGATCTAAGAGGCAAGCTGTAAGGTCCTGGCTGTTTATTTTGCAGGTCCCTTTACATTTTATTAACAGTGTTTCTCAAGATTCCTAACACTGTGACCCTTTAATACAGTTCCTCAAGTTGTGGTGACCCCAACCATAAAATGATTTTCATTGCTTCCTTCATAACTGTTCTTTTGCTATTGCTAAGAACTGTAATATACTATCTGAAAGTGTTGTTCATCTTCCAAAGGGTTGAGATGCAGAGGTTGAGAACCACTGCTTTAGAAAGAACAAGTACCCCTCTGTCCCCCATGCCTCACCCCTCCCCACTGCCACCCCATGGCTTATGTCTTAGAGATTTATCTGGAAGACATTTTAAACTAACTTGAAAAGAGAAAGGTTGAAATTGCTTCAAGCACTAGCAAAATAAGCTTGAAGACATTAAAAAGACACCAACTATTGAAAAAGAAGAAATGAGAAGTAGAAAATAAAAACCCTACAAAGTCCCTGTGAATACTGCTGGGATCCTCTTGGAAGCTGATATGGGAACCATAAACCCAACTGTATCAGGCATGTGAAGACAGGAGCTCTAGGGAATGATTTCCACGGTGGAAATAAGCCACTTGTTTTGGTCTGTTTGACTTCGAGCAGGATCACACTTTAAGGAGGAAAGAATTTTAAAAGATGAAACAGAGCAAGCTTTAAAAGAATAGCGACCCAAGTCGCAAAGGTGCCGAATGATTATGTTCTCCAAAGGAGCATACAAAACAGTGACATGGGACAGGGATGCTGACGTCTAATCTTGTTAAGTAATCTGGGCTCACCTCAATGCCTTGCTGTTGACCTTAGCATTCAAAAGGCATTCCAGAATTTAAAACTAAACCAGTCCTATGAAGCTTGAGGGCAGGGCGGGGAGACAGAGCTGAATTCCCAAAGAGGATCTTGAGGTTTGGAATATGAAGACTCTGAAAGCACTCCAGCCACTTCAAGCAACTCCTAAGAATGTCTCCGGTAGGATTTGAGTGTCCTTAGTCTCTGCTTTAGCAGAGAAACATAGACAGTATCAAACACCCGTCTCCAGAAGACTTCAATATAAGCTCAAAACATCTTTCAAAAACTAACCTACATGCTGAAAACCGAGCTGAGTTAACACAATGCTTGCCTAACAGGCAGGAAGCCCTCCATGCATTTCTTAAGTGCTGTATAAACCAAGTGTGGGGGCGTACACACCTGTAATCCCAGCACTTGGGAGGGGGAAGCAGGAGGGTCCTCCTCAGCTACAAACAAGTTGAAGTCCAGACCATTACAGCCTACAGGAGCCCCAGACTGGAGAAAAAATGGTAACTCACCACATCTAAAGAAACGCTTTGCTGTTCTCATTCATACATCTCAAGCTCCCAAGCAGAAGTACTAGCATTTCAAATGCTTCAAGGAAATACATGGCCTCCCTTTTACCTTCAAAGCTGAATCATTCAATTTACATTATTTTTTTAAAATTAAAATAAATGCAATGAAAAGAAAAAGTTAGGATACAAAACAATCACTCTCTTTACGCAAGTTAATGTTTCCTGTGTTTAGTCAGAATACTAACATACAAAATGTCACAATGGCAGGTAATGTCAGTAAGTAAAAAAAGTTTGCTCAGAGTAACTCGGTCACACAACACACATATTCTGTGCCAACCGATTGTGCTTTAAATGTGTTCCTGTAGTGCTGAGAATGAACCCCAGAACTGCACACACTGCACACAAATGCTTGACCACGGGTTCCCATCCAGTGAATGGCTGATAAATAAAGTCAGTATAGAACAGGCTCCCAGTGAGCATCCTAGAATCTTCCAGGTTCTTGGGAGTCCTGATGGCAGGGAGTCAATATATACAGTCCTTCCTTAAACCAACACCACTGAGGCAATAAAGATTTCCAAAAGCTGTCCACTGATCTTTCCAAGAAGTACTAACTGTCTCCCTCAGCTTCTGGTTTGAGCAATTACAGAATGAGCTTGCTTATTATCCCCATATGTTAAGCCAGAAGCATTTTTTTTTTCAGGAAGCAAGTGGCTATCTTTTCTTCTATAGTAAGAGCCAAGGTTTCAAAGAGATAATGGAACTGAATTTAAATAGCTAAGCTATTCTCACCATTTGTTAATATTACATGGATTCTCATCTTCCAAAACAATGCAAAATGGCTCTGCCCATTTCAGACTTACACTTCAGCCCATGGGGAAAGACGTCAAAGCAGAGAGCTGCAGGGTGTGCAGGGTACAGTTGTGCTGGTTCTCTGCTTTCTGCTTAGCCTCTCCTTCCTCGTCAGCAATGGGACTGAAAATAAAGCTCATGATCGCCACAGAATTCGGCCAGAGAAATGGGAATGTCTCTACACCATCAACAGCCAATTCAGTGTCAAAAATCACCCAAAACTCATCCTTACTGCAAGAGGCCAACACATATCAAGCAAGTTAAGATGTGGTTGAGATGCTAAGCAGATGTTGATATGCCAAGCAGGTCTTCATAATGGCCACCAAATGTAAGACGTCTGCAGTTCCGTTTCTGCTTGGACATAGCAACATTCACCCTCCTGTGCCCCATGTACAGATAATAAAATCATAGTAAACTCATTTTTACTCTCTTCATACCTAGGGCATTCTCCACCATCTTTAAGTTCTCTGGACAGCTCCTCTGGTTGATTGCTCTGCTGTTATTTCTGCTCTGGCTCTCACATACTCAGACTTAACCTATCATTCTTTGCTTCATTTATCAAGCATTTGAAGAGTATCTACTGTGTTCCAGACACTATTCTCAAAAACATAGCATGAATATTGCACAGCTTTGGTTCTCCTGGTATCTGAATGAGAGAGAGACTACTGGATTAAAAATAAATCAGTTAAAGCCTATATAATCTGTACCGTGGGGAAAGGTCAGTTTCACAGAAGGAGGTAGAAAGAGAAGGCTTTTCATAGTCTGTGATGTTTGAGCTGACTCTTGACAATTAAGTTAGAAGACCAAGGGTGGAAAGAGATGGACAAGGAAACAACAGCCTCCACCTGCTCAGGTCAAGCCGAGGAGTTTATTCAATATGGTCTGGATGCTGGATTAGAGATCCACATATAGTCAGAGTCAGATCTCATATGCCTCACCGAGGAGTGTGGGGCATCACTGCCAACTGTTGAACCCTACCAGGGTCTAAATAAGTAGTTCTCAACCTTCCTAATGCTGAGACCCTTTAATATAGTTTCTCATGTTCAGATGAGCCCCAACCATAGAATTATTTCGTTGTCACTTTATGTGTAATTTTGCTACTGTTATGAATCGTAATGTAAGTATCTGATACATTACACAAAGGGGTTGCAACACAAAAGATGAGAAACACTGGCCTAAATGAAGTCACACCCAACTGCAGCAGTTTTGTGTCCCACTCAGAAAGTGTATTCCAATGCCAGAATTAGTTCCTAACATTTAAAAATTGTGAAAACTTGAATTTTGAAATTATTATTTTTTTAAAAAATTCTGGCAATACTGGGTCAACATTCCCATGTGATGACAACTGTCTGGATGTGGATGGGAGCCACCTCCTGCCAGAGGGCCACAGCGATGAAACTCACGGCCAGTCTCACTAGTACTGAGTTTTACAAATGAGTTAACACAATAGAGTAGGTGTCACACAAATGTAAGGCTGAAAGCAACAGCCTAATTAAACTGGAGGCAAGGTGGTGGATGAGCTTGGTGCACAAGAGCAAACAAAGCCTGATCGCAAATGGGAGAATGGCTCAGAAATACATACTGAAAATATTCCTGGTGCAAGAAGTCGCCAGTTTATGATCCATAGAGTCAAAAGTGCCTTCCAAATTAAAAATATAAGTGGCTATTAGGGGCTCTGCATGGAAAACTCACTTCAAAGCCTTGAAACTACCTCAACAGCTGATAAGGAAGTGCAACACACCTCCTGTGAGGTTCTCATCTGCTTGCCCAGTCCCAGCAGGACAAATTACGGTTGCAAACTTCCTGAGTCAGGCTCCTGGCAAGTGACGTTTACAAGCAGAGGTTGGATGCAAGTCTTCTGAAACTCTCCTGCCAGGCACGCAGTTTCTTAACAAACTTAGCAACCATCCCAGGACTTACACAAGCCGTTGACATCCAGCATACTGGAGATGCCCCTGTCACTCATGTCCACTTCCGGCTGGTTCTTCTCCCGGCTCTCCTCCACCAGCTTCTTCAGTGACTTAGACATGTTCTGTAGCAAAAGGACAACAAAGCACGTGGGCGATGGCAAGATCGGGTGGGGGGCGGGAGGGGGCGGAAAGGCAGAGGCCAGGACTGGACTCTCCAGGGCTGTATGGGGGAGAGTGGGCATCCCCGCCGAGTCCTTAGTGGGACGGCCCGGACCTCGCGCACTCACCACAGAGGGCAACAGCTGCCGAGTGTGCGTGGAAGCCCGCAGGGGACACTCAGGTGGTGAGCGAAGCACTCGATCAGGCAAAACCAGGTTCTGGGAGGAGGAACACACCCTGTCTCCGCGACCGGCGCAGGCGCACACCAAACCCGGCCAAGCCCCACGCCCCTCCCGGCCTGACACTTTCCAAATTAGGAGAACTGTTTCCCAGACCTGGCTCCGGGCCAAGACTCTTCCCACAGAAGAATGTGGACCCCGAGGCCGGCCAATCACACACGTTTTCAGGCTCAAAGACTCCGCCCCACGCTGAAGGAAGCCTATCTTTCTTGGTTTTGAAATATGGATTGGACCCGGCGAGGAACATGTTGTCTACATTCTGCGCATGCTCAGTAAATTGGCTGAAGGGCAAAGCACTGTGGGCGGAAGCAGGGAAGTTTAGAGCTGAATGCTGGAAAAGGGTAGGTACAAAGAATGGAGAGTAGTTTGTGTTGGGGGTTGGGAGATTGAATCCTGGGGATTCTAGAAGTTATTTGTTCCCCTAGTCCTGCGTCTTCCGTTGTGGCTCCCTCTCACGGAGGGGCAGGGGTAATTATTACCCTAATTCCTCTTATTCTGTGGCTGTCACAAAACTGGTGAAGGCTTGAGGTCTGGATTATGATCTTGGTTCTGAAGACAAGATTACGAGAAAAAAAAAAAAAAAAAAAAGTATCCTCAACTGGAGGCTCACACGTTCCTGTATCTGCCTGTTGTGCCTCTGACCTTGGTTTTAAGCAACTGGTATCTCCCTCAGGGTTAGATGATAACAGTAAATAAACCTCAAACAGGTCAGAATTTCTCTGTAAAATGGGCAGCCATCTCTACCCGAATCTTCCCTGCTATCATTATCTCAGAAGCTCTGACACTGAGAGTTAAAATAAGTTCCCTCTCTCTTAAGGTATTTCTGTCAGGTACCTTGTCATGGTGATGTAAATGTAACTAATACAGTATGTAACTAAAATGTAAAAGTAAGTGCAGATGAACAGCCTAATGAGGAAGTATATAGGGCAGGGTTTGGAAGAGTCTGAAAAATAGACTGGAGGTGGAAACCCCACCCTTTGGGTTTGTTGGTGTGTTCATCAACAAGTAAACTCTCTGAACCTGGTACTTACTTGGGGATATGGCCCATGCAGCCTTAAACTCACTGGGTAGCCAAGGTTGGCCTTGAACATGTAACTTCTTCATTGCGTTTCCCATTGAAAGAGCAAGAGAAATGGTTCTGTGGTCAAGAGTGCTTGCTGCTTTTTCGGGGGACTGAAATCCAGGTCCCAGCACCCATGTGGAGCAGCTCACAGCAGCCTGTAACTCTAGCTGTAGGGAATTAAATGTCTTCTAGTCTCCAAAGTTACCAGCACACACACAAATAACAATCTTAAAAAACTTTCCAATGACTCTATGGCCATAGATCAACTATCATATTTAATTAGTCCTATCTAGTCCTTTGGGCTGGATATGAGACTCCTTTTCCCCAGGTTACAGGGATTAGAATTACAACTTTGTCACTATGATTCTGTATTTGTTTCCTATAACTCATCTTTCTCATCTGTAAAGTGGTCCTTACTGTTGCAGTGAATTATATATGTCACATGGAGAACGTTTGTGCCTGGCACAGTGTGAGGGCTGTACTAAAATTCTCTCCCTGGAACTACATGAAAGACCACTGAAGGAATCCATCCTGTTAACTTGAGTTTAAATGAAATAGGATATTTTGAGGAGTACAACCTACATCTATGGCATTTTCCAGTCTCAGTCAGTCATGGGCCATATTTTCATTGGAGTGTTTGTCACAGAACGCCTCAAGTCTCAACAGATCCCAGTGAGCCTGGCTTTCAGGGTTTCCTTTGCTGCAATAAACACTATGACCAAAAGCAACATTGGGAGAAGAGGGTTTATTTCATCTGACAATTCTCAGTTCACGCTTCAGCAGAGAAGAAAATCAATACAAGAACCTGGAGGCAGGAACTGAAACAGACACCATGGAGGGGTGCTACTGACTGGCTTGTTCCCTAGGGCTTGCTCATCCTGCTTTCTTATGCTATCCAGGCCGACCTGCCCGGAAGTACACAACTCACAGTGGACCCCTACATCAATCATTAATCAAGAAAATGTCCCCCACAGATTTGCCTACATGGAATCTGCTGGCAACATTTTCTCAACTGAGGTTCCTCTTCCCACAGATCTCTAGCTTTTGTCAGCCTAACAAAAAAAAATCAACCGGAATAGGGGCCTCTAGGATTCCATGGGCCTCTGAGAAAGGTATCCCAGTCAGACCCTAAAGGACAAACAGAGACACTCTGGCCGGAGACCATGCACTTTATCTTGAATATTCAAAGCAAGCTCACGTTAGTTAATGGGAGGATGGGGATCAGAGGGCAGTAGTAGGCTGCTTTCTTCCAATACCACCTCTGATCCCAGATTATGAGAGAATTGTTTGGATCCCAGAGAACTGAATTAGAAAGCTGCTTCTAATTCTGTAATAAGCTGCATATTGCTGGAACATATGGAGGCAGGAAAAGGAAGTGGTGCTGATGCTGAGGTCTCTGACCTGCCCCATCTCAGATAGGATGCTTTAAGTTCCCATTTTTCTCTCAAGTGAGTGGTTTATCTATGACTTTGACCCTATCTATATTCTAAGAAAGCAAACACTTCCTTATCTCTACATTTTATTTTATTTTTTGAACTACATTTGTATTTCCTTTGGGTTCCTTCAGCATCATGCAGGGTACAACTTTCCATTAGCTCCCTTCCACTTACCTTATGCCTGTGCATCTTGTATTTTGATTTCATGAACTTCTATTTAGGGCCTAGAAGGAAAGTGTGTGTGTGTGTGTGTGTGTGTGTGTGTGTGTGTGTGTGTGTGTGTGTGTGTGTGTGTGTGTGTGTTAAGCAATAGAATGTCAATGGAAATATAAACTGTGGATTTTCATTGATGGCAATGAAGCTTTAGAATGAAGAACTCTGGGAATGAAAAGGGGAAAAAGTCCCTTGCCACTTGCTCTGAGGAGTTGACTTAACGTAAGTTTCGCCAGATAAGAAAATTGAGGCTGAGCTTGGTAGCACATACCTAGAGTCCAACACTAGAAAAACAGAGGCAGGAAAATTTTCGTTTGACACTCCAGGACAAGTTGAGCCCAACATTAGATACATTTAAAGACTGTTGAAAATAATATGAAAAGGAACAAGGAAAGGAGAGGTGTAAGGGAGATGCAGGAAGAAAGATGAAAAAAATGAGGACAGATGAGAGGAAAAAGATGTTACAGGAGATTTAATCATGTGGTGTGAAAGGTGCCTTCTGATTGGTTTAATAAAGAGCTGAATGGCCGATATTGAGCTAAGCAGGACTTCTAGGAAGGGAGTAATTGAAGATGAGTCTAGGCTCCAAGAGACTCCAGAGAGACTGGGAATAAGTTGAATGTAAAGAATGGGAGAGAGGTAAAAACCACATGGCAGAATGGAGATTAATAGAAATAGGTTAATTTTAGTTATAAGAGCCAGGTAAGCCTAAGCTGAAGGCCAAGGATTCGTAATTAATAAGTCTCAGTGTCTTTATTAGGGAGCTGGCAGTTCTAAGAAAGTCCAATTCCAAAAGGAAGGGAAAGAGGCGGGGCTGGAAGGGAAGGGGAGTGTTAGGGAGGGGAGGGGAGGAGACTGCACAGGAGGGGAGGAGGGTGGGGAAGGGTAGGGAAGGAGGGGTTCACACAAGAACCCAGGAAAGATGGAACTGGGAACTCGGCGTTGTGCAGTAGGGAGATGTCAGTTGATAGAAATATATGCTTGTCTTCATTATCTCCTCAGTGGGATGATTGTGTGTCACAGGATAGACATTCTATAAACACTGATGGATGAATGAATGAGTTAAAAAAGTATAACCAGTGAATAAGAGATGATGCTTGCCCAGAGCCAACTTTATCTCACTTGGTGTCTTCAGAACAATGGTATCTGTAAGAGTGATTTCAGCTCATGGACACCCACACTTCTCTAAGACACATGCTAGTATGTCCAGGAAGTGGGACTATAGAATTAAAGAGAGCGTGCTCAATATTATCATATAATTGCAAAGTTGAAAACTCAATTTTTAAAAAAGAAGGCAAAGTTCTACAACATTTGCAAGGTAGCAATCCAGGCCCAAGGGGATGTGTTTAGGTGGCCACGTAGTAACCGCCCTGCAGATATAAGCTCTGTGTTCACAGAAAAAGATAAATAAGCTCTGAGTTTCCAAGGGGCTCATCTCCACGATGAAGACCCTGGTTGTACTTTGCTCTTTTGTAGGGGTGAATGCATAATCTTGCTCTTTCTTCCTAAATGCACTGCAAAAGTGCAGAATGTAAGAAAAGTTACAGATATAAGTGATATTAAAATGTCCCCGAAACCAGATTGATCCAATGTATCATTATCATCATACATGTATCAATTTCGAGTTTCGGTCTTCTAACAATTGGTCCCTTGTTTCAGCTTGTCGGTGCCTTTGTATTTAGATGTTATCGATTGCTTTATCATACTTGCAATAACCATAAAATGGAGATATATGCATAGCTAATGGAAGCAGAGATGTTTAAGGTAATAATAGTTCATCGATGCAGTTGCATGTTCTGTACAGAAACAACTTCTCCAGTGTTTGAGTGTTAAAGTTGGATGAAGGAACACTCTCTCATTCAGTGCACGTCTTAAAGACTGCACTGTGCATAGTTAACCTGTAGTAAGTTTCCTTCTGTGAAGTCATTCGCTGGAGGCCACAGATAACTCCAGAAAGCACTGGGTTTTCATGCAGAAAGGAAGCTAGTGTGCACCTCTCTTAGTTACTCCTCTGGAAAAGTAGGAGGCGATAACATGTTCTGGGATGTTCTCATTCTTGACAGGGCTGCCTAGTGGTACTACAAAACTAGGGCACTGAGGGGATAGATCATAGAGGAGCCGCGCACTCTAATGCGCACAAGTTCAACACACCTGTGATTTAGAAACGTTATCGCCTATTACTCAGGAACAAGCTAGTATATGCAAAGTTTGTTTTGTGGGTCTGTGCATTTTTATACTTGATAATAAAATAGAATTGTCTGCAGTAAATGCTGCATATTCCTAGTTTAGGAACTAGAACTAGAATCTGGTCCTTCTTAGAACATTATTTCTTTGAGAAGTTGCCTTTATTAACATCTTTTTTTAAAGAGAAAGAAATAACAAATTCAAAATCAAATAGTCATTGATTTCTTCTCTGTTAGAGTAGTAGCTTGAAACAAGACATGGAGGGAAATACGAAGCTTTAAATAAAATGTACATACAGTAAGAACTGATGACTTGTGTGAGCTGAAGGTGTGGTTGTGAGGCTAAAGGTAGGACCGATGTTTCTGCTGTAGCAAGTACTACATGTGCACTGTAACACGGAGGGCAGAGTCTATGTAAAGTTAAAGAGCCAGTCGATCGCTGTAAGATGGAGATAAGGAATGATTTTTTTTTTCTTGCAAATTTAATGTGTTGTGATTTAAGTCTGACATGCTTCCACAGGCTCCTGGGGTTAAACAGTTGATCCTCAACTGGTGGAGCTGTTTCGGGAGACTGCAGAACCTTTGGTCTCCAGCTGGTGGCGCTGTTTGGAGAAGGCATAGAACCTTGAGCTGGAGGAACTGGGTCACTAGGGATAAATCTCGAAGTGTTCCGCTTCCTGGTATTCTGCAAGGTGGGTGGTTCTGCACATGCTCCTACTGCCTGGCTCACCATCTCCTTGTCAGTATGATGAAAAGAAACCCTCTAAAACAGTGAGCAAAATAAACTCTTTCTTAGCATGTGAAGGAAGGAGCATCCTTAGCGCACAGAACCATGACTGTAATAGGTACCTGACAGAAGTTAATGGGGACATTCTAGAACTACAGAGCCATGAATAATAGTGAGTGGAGGGTGGACAGAGATGCAACAGCCAGAATAGCACAGAGTCCTGGGAATGATCAGAGGGAAGACCCAGTATGGTTAGGAACTGAAGCTGGAGAGCTCATGTTAGAGAACAGTTTCAGAGATCTAAAAAATTCTTCTACCCCAAGCCACAGTGAAAAACTAAGTTGCAATGCATTAAAAATGAAGACAACAGAACTGTACATCATTTTCAGTAACGTTTACTGCCTTGACTTTGACTTTTGTAGTGAAAACAATGTATAGATTTGCATCGCTGTTTCTTTTAAACGTGCATTAATATTCCTCAGGGTAACTTCCAACCTTTAGATTCTTAAATGATGTCAGCCAAATGGTCCATCCAGTAAGAATGGTGTGTACAGCCGAGTTAAGCAAAGTTATGCTCTGTATTTAGAACACCAAAAGTACAAAACTTGTCCCACGCTGTTTCTGGTCGAGGCTGTAACGTTCAAGCTCATGGCTGATGGCACAGGAAGAGGCAGAGATGAGGAAGGCAGAGTTCTGGGCAGGGTGGTATCTGATCGTGCTGTGGCAGAGCCAGAGTCCTGGGATTGCACACAGCTCTCCCGATTCAGCTGTCCCACAATATCTCAAACCCTGACAGCTGCGTTGTATACTCGGCGTGAAATCTTACGAAGACTTGATTGGATGAAGCCGTGAAGGGGGCTATGTTAGTGCCCTAAAATTGAAGGGAGGAAAAGTTAGTTTTTAAGTTGAACATAGTTCTAGAAATGTCAGCCTACTTAAAGTATTACCTATAGAAACCTTATGGAGTTTATAGTCAGTAAATTCTATAGTGAACCAACATATATTTCTATTTGCCAAGACTTAACGCATTAATTGATACAAAAGAATGCTTCCAGAGACAGAAGGCTGAGAGGTGATGGGGGTAATGATAAAATTCCATTAGTCTTTTGTTTTCTAGATATCTGAACTGAGTATGAACAGGGTGCACATCTTTACTGCAACATAAAGCAGATGCAGGTCAGAAGCTAGGTGCTGGGGCAGCGAACGTGACCTGATACTTCCTGATAGTGTTTTTTTCTTCTTCTTATGCTTTATTTTTCAGGTTAACATTGTAAAATGTTAGATAAATTGGCGATATCTTTCATTTAACTAAATAAAGGAAAAATAATTATACACGAGAGGGAGTATACTTTGAAAGCACCGGTGTACCAGATTATAGACTTAGATTTAATTTGATGCTGGGCTACATGAGAGTCACGTGTCTCCTAGTGTTTCGGTTTCCCTTCCGCTACACAGTCCAGAGAAAACTGTTCTTCCTACAGCACAGGCTGTCCACTGTAGGACTAACTGGAGTGGAATGCCCCATTTACATAAACATGAGCCATGCAAAGATAAAGTTATCGCTTTTACTTTATCCTGGGTATAATATGGGTGACAGGATGCCTATTAGCCTCGAGATAAAACTTTCTGTGTGACAGTATAGTCAGCAAAATGTTTCCTGGAGCATCCGCTGTAGCAGTGAAAAGTTGAGGAGAGCTTACGTTCTGAACAGAAAGGCTTTGTTAAGCAATACGAGCTGTATTCAAATACATGTAAAATGTATCTAAATTGATGTGGTAAGATATCAATGACAGACTGGTAAGTGATTAAACAGTATAAAACATCCAGCTATGTGTATATGTTCAAAGAAAGTGTCTGGTAATAATAAATAGCATTCTCAAGGGTTACATTTTTGAAGCACTTACTGATACTTCTAAAAATAAAAACGTAAATCACATTTTAATATAATTTATATTTTTTAATTCTCTAGATTTCCAGTAGGATAATGCTTGTCCAGTTTGATTCAAAGAGTCATGTGAATGAAGAGGAGAATTAGAAACATAACGCCCTGATTCTCTAGGCTCCAGTGCTGAATGTAGTGTAACATATCAGCCACCAGATGGCACTCGTGCTCCCAAGATAGAAAAGCATTGACTTGGAACTGTATTTTTGCATGTGCCTACACCCTAAGGTCAATGTTTAAAAACGTGAAAATATAATGTTTGTTTTTCTCACCGTTCCACAGAGTGTTCCAAAGGGTGGTGAGTTGTCGTCTGGCCCATTATAGACAATGAGGTAGTTGTGGGCACAGTCTCCTGGAGGGTTGATACTAACAAAAGGAAATCTGATGGTGACAGGTCTTCCAGAAGGAGCAATGATGGTCCATTCACAGTGAGTGTTGTTTGAGTAGCTGGCAGGATAGCCAGGGCTGGTTACTATACCATCGTCACCAAAAAGAGTTCCTCCGCAGCCTGCAAGGAAGGAATAGAAAAAGGATCCATTTAGCAAAGTATAATCAATTCAGCTTGCTTTCCCCACAATGTAGGCAATGGAAGGGACAGATTTTATCTTCTGAAGTGGGCAGAGATTCTGCAAAAGTAGCCAGCTAGTGCAGAAGCCCTCCTCTCAGTCTGCAGCCCATTCCTTCCTCAATGGCTTGTGACCCGAAATGACTTCTCCCAGGACCGCCCTTTGCTAATCTCAGGCTGGGAATAAACTGGAAAACAACATGGTATTTGCCCAGAGAGTAAAGTCTCTGTCTGCATGCTCTGAGGGTACAGCAGGCTCTACTAGCAGAATAGACAACTGGCCTGCCAGGAAGCCAAAATCAAATCACTTTCTGTGGCACACCCAGTCTGATATTACAGCTTAGATGCTACAATAAAACTGATTTTATCAGGCCTGAGCGGACAGTTCTAAGACCTAATCAACTTCTAAGTCTGCTGTGATGCCTCTACCGGAGTTTTTTATAGGGCTCCTGTGTATAATGGCAAAGGGGTGCCTGCTGGTTCTAGGACCAAAATTTCTCCCCAAGTAACCAATTTCCTGTGCAAAGGTAATAGTTAGCAAAATGCTTCCTGGAACATGAACTGTAAAAAGCATGCTTCAAGTCAAAGGTCCTTAGGCCTTGGTCTCCCTTTATTTGTTCATTTATATACCAAGGCTGCCAGCTGACTGGACAAGGGGATCCAGAAGAAACGGTCGAGGGTATCTGTCACTGGAGAATTTGATCTTCATACTTTAGTTCTTGTTGATTTATTTCGATTTTTCTCCCTCTCTTTTTGATTTTAATTTTTTGAGATCCATTCTTACTATGTAAGTCAGGCTGGCCTAGAAAATGACCACGGTGCCTCAGTCTCCCAAGTGTAGGATTGTAGGCCTCTAAGCCAGAGCATCCATTTCTTCCTCCGTATATCTCAAGTTAGGGTGGCTACTTACTGCTGCCTTGGGGTGTAGAAACTTCGCCGTCTGTAACTATTGGATGGGACCCTCTCTGATCCTTTGGTGCACTTAAAGATTCCTCTTATGGTTTCTATCTTGTAGGTTTTCGGATATTAGAGACATTTCATAAAAGTATCCCTTCTCTCTAAAGATAAATGCGTTCACATGCTATTTAATAAATAGGCAACTGAACATTCAGGAAGACAGTTATCATCCTGAAGAAGAAATTATGATGCAGGACTGCCACCAGATGACAGGAGCCAGGAAGGGCACAGCTGCTCATATGTGCACAGCATCAGGAACTTCAATGTATACACAGTGGGCTGTTCATTGTACACACACAGATGTGTTCCTCATTCAGCCTTTTGGTAATTTCATTCACTGAAATCTCAAAGAGAATTCTTTGGTATTGTGGGGATATGTTTCAAATTTAATAAAAACAAGTCTGAGATATCAGAGGGATCTACCCACAGGCAGTCTAGGAGGATCAGAGAGTGGTGATTTACACTTTTAATCCCAGCACCGGGAATATCCGGAGGAGTGGTGACCTACGCCCTTAATCCCAGCAGATCTGAATTCTAGGCCAGCTTGATTTACAGGGGGAGTTCCAGGACAGGACTGTTACACAGAAAACAACTTAGTCAAAAAAAAAAAAAAAAAAAGAAAGAAAGAAAAGAAAAAAGAAAAAAAGGAAAAAGAGGGGGCTGTATAGATGGCTCTATCCTCTGATATTCCAGGCTGGCCTCGAACTCACAGAGATCCTACTGCCTCTGCCTCCCAAGTTCTGGGACTAATGGTGTGTACCACCTCTGCCTGGCTGGGAGCCTGGAACTCCCTGTTTCCTATGGACACTTCATCTAGCCTCACAGTGGCCATCTTACCAGATGGAGAGGAGGTCCAGGTAATTTCATATCCATCGGAGGTGATCGAGTCATCACTCCTAAACCGCAGATACAATTCATTGCTCTGGGAGAAGATGGGGGACGGCAGTAGAATTCCACAGTACTTGTTCAGCAGCACCGAACTGCTGTTGCTGCCATTTCTTACCTGTTAAAATCAGTCATTAGTTATCTCATCCACAATATTCCTGCTTCAGTTTATCATTAACATGTGAGAAAAATCTCTAAGTGTTCTGCTTGGTTTTGAATTCTGCGTCTCCTCCCTAGCTCAGGCTGCCCTCAAAATGCCACTCTTGGGGTTCCAGAATACTGGAATGAGGCTTTACATTCTGAAGAACGAAGGATTTTCTGTAAACACGGGGAAGTCACCTTCATTTCTAAAGGAAGAAATGTCAAAATTTACATCACACCCCATTTGCAGTGGGATTTAGAAAATGTCCATTGAACTGTAGCTGTGAAAGCACCAGATATCCTTGTGATATCCGAGCTGGTATCATGGTCCTACAAACTCTGTTACATGTGCAGACATTTTAAAGAATGTAAAGAGCGTTTTCTGTGGGGGGGGGGGGCACCAGTGATTGTTTCCAGTCATTATACTTTACTCCTGGTACTGCGGTGGGTGGTGGGATGTTTCCCACTGAGAAGCATGAAGTGGCTGTCATGTACACTAAAGCTCAGAAACAGGCCTTTTTCATGTGGGAGAAGGAAATGGCCGCGTGTACTTAACAATATTTCTGACCACCTTGAGTTTCTTTTCCCCTCGGGCCCGGAGGAGAAACAGGAAATGGGCTGGGAACTGGGGTGGGGATAATAAGTACCTGTGAGTCTTAGGTCAGCCCTAAACCTGCTTCTTACCCTACATGCTCAGAGCCCTCTAGAGGCTTCCAGTGTGAATGGCTGCTTACAGGCAATGGGGAGGCCGTGCATGGAAGCCAACCTTCTTCCCTTTCTGGTTCCATAGTTCCTATCCTGGCTAGCCTCTGTTAGCCTGAGTCAGCCTCTGCAAAGGTGCAGACACTTACTGGGTGAATGAGCTGGGGGCAGGGGGATCCAGACCTAGGCAACAGCCAATGTTTATTGGTTTCTTCTGCTGAATGGTTAAATAAAATGGCTCCAGCAGAGGCAGACTGGTCCATTATCTGCACGTCCATGGAATAGCTGCCATATTTAAGATTGCTGGACGGCTGGATCCGCCCCTCCCCTGTACTCTTGACTTGTTTCCCTCCCCTGGGGTTCATTTTTAAATCACTGCTGAGGAGACATACAGCTTAGAGCTTACTGTGCTCACTTTTCTAAGGAGGATGGGCTAACTCCGAGCAAAGGCATATCTGGGAATTAAAGGAGTCAGAGGCATATTTGCTCACAGTAGGGTCTGGAGCAGGGCCCTCTCTGCTGGCAGTATACTATGGAGTCCTCATGAAAACTTCCTTCCCACCATAGTTAACTGGAAAAAAATAACTGGAAAAAAAATAAAAGAAAAGAAAAAAGCCCGGGACTCAGTTTGACAAGCCATGCTGTAGCTTCCTGTCTCTGCTAATGTAGCCGAAAGTTCTTCGTCCATACTCTGGAGTGGAGAAGATTTCTGGGCGCCATAGCTCTTTCCCTCCGATGCAAAAAAGCAAGACTTCACTTCCCAGCATCCAGATGACAAATGGTCAAGGCTAAGCAGAGCCAGTGAAAGGCAACTTGGGTTAGGGATGGCTCAGAGTGAGCAGGGGAGTCCACCCCATTCTTATATCATGCTCTTGATTCTTCTTAGGACTTCACTGAGAACTTTGATTCAGAGGAACAGCATGCAAAGTGAATCAGAGTCTAACACCCGACTAGCTCAAACAGCATGGCTTCTGTGTCTCATTTCTCCCTCCTTTTCGTCTCCTGCTGTGGAAAGTATCCCATGAGGAAGTCATGAGCTTTCCCTGGGAATTCAGTTAAGGGGGACTGATTAACAACAGATTTAGTTTAACTCTATATGGGGAGCTTTCCTACATAATAAGGCACTGGAAAGCTTGTGAGAGCTGAACCCATGTGCAAAGATCATCTCCACGGACACCAGTGAGGACCACACATCAGGTGAGCAGGACAGGATGGTATAGAAACAAGACAGCTGGGCATAGGCTGGTGACCAGAAAGGTAGGAAATCTGTTAGTGTGGAAAAGAAACATCAGAAGATAAGGGGCAGCTGAGCTTGCAAGTTGCTTATCCCACGAGTATCAGACGGCTCTGGAGAGCTTATTTGGGATATAAAGCTAATCAAGCATGGAAATTTTAACTACCTTGATTTGATTAATGTGCATTGTCTATGTGTTGGCAATATCATTCTGTACACCAACTGAGTGCACAGCTACAATACTGATTAAGCTTTTAAGAAGCCATCAAAGAAGAAATGACAAAAGAAACCAGTAAGTCTCTGAGCCAGGCATGGAGGCTGTGGACGTCTTTCATAGCCTTTCTTGAATAGCCACAAAGCCAATTAGGAAGTTTTATATTCAGCATTGGCAGAACACAGGTGTTGCGCCCACTTGGTGCTCCCGGGAACCACTGTGTCAAAGCCTTTACACATAATCAGTGCCATCAGCACCTTGCCCTTGGTGTTCCCAGCAGGTTGGAACTCACATCTAACCTCCTTGAAAAACTCTTCTCTGTCCCCTTACTGAGTGGCGCTTCAACCGACTGTGACACTGTCACCCATCCTGTACTCCTAGTACAGAAACTAGAGAATACTCAGTACACATTAACAGAATGAAAAAAAATAATGATTAACTTAATGAAATGAAGAGAGATATATTGGAATAACATCACTTTAGAAAAATTGTAAGCAATCCCTCATCTTTTTACATCAGCCATTTAAATTGTATTCAGGTCTATATTACCTCCAAGAAATCGTTTGTGCATTGTCTTGAATCTTCCAGCTCAAACCAATAGAAGAAGAGGGAGATGGTGTGGTTCTGTGGGGCTCTGAGAATAATGATGCAGTCCAGGTTATTATCATATTGTTGAGGCCACCCTGGACTCTTCAGAGTGCCAAAGCCTTGGTTGTATTCTCTGTTGCAATCTGAAATAAAAAAAAAACAGTATTCATATTAATGTCCATACACACATACCTACTGTTCTTTCATCTAGACAATTCAGTGTTTAAAATACACTGAAGCTGAGCAAAGTTCAGGAGCTGCTCCAGTGTGAAAGGCAAGCACCCATTGGAAAACCCTCTGCAAGCATCTTTTGAACTTCCCTGTTCACACAGGGGGAGAGTGCAAGGGTTGGTGGATGATGTTTGGACCCAAAGGCTCAACTTTCAGATACTGGCTACAGAAGATTTTTCTTTGGTGAACTGTTAGTTCTGATACAATTCACATATTTCGTTTTACTATTTTGTTTTGTAAATAAATTTAAAAAAAAAAACAGAAATAGTGGTGTCTTTGAATCAAATGCTGCCTTAGTTTTAGTCAAGTTCAAAACAATCCTTACATGAAATATTCTCTGCAGACACTTCTCAGTCACCAACATCAAGTAACTTCTTCAAGGCACCGTGCTATTTACAAAATAATTTCCTAAGATATAGTGATTCCCATCTCTGTGGCCACACCAAAAATCACTGAACTGTGAACTTCATGTAAGCAAAGAGTGTGCTATGGAAAATACCTTTAAAATCTTAGTTTTCAGTTGGCTAAATTAGACCTGAGTCTCAGTTGAATCTTACTTTTGATGGGTATGCTTTACTTTAACAAATCCTGATGCATTCACGGTAATCAGTTCCGGCACATCAGTAGTCAAAGCTGCTTTTCCCCATAAACATGTCGTTTTGGGCTCACCTGCAATCTGATAGGTAAAGTGCACTCGAGAGTTTGTGTTTAAAACTTCAGATTTGAAAATGACAGTCGCAGTCCGTGTTGAAGAATAAAATGCTGGCAAGTCTGTAAAGTTGGAACCGCAGTACTGAGTCACTGGTCCATTTCTCTGAAATGAAATAGAAGCCATATTGCCTGAGATCTGGTTTCAGAAGAGGCCAGCCACACCATATCGTAAGCTGTATTTAACATATGACTTTAGCATCCAGACATGAAAAATAGCTTCTGTCTCAAGTGTTTAGTAACATTCAGCATTAGCAATGTCCCACCTTCCTAGAGGGGTGGGAAGTAAGGAGCAGAGTTTCTGCTAAAAGTATGAGCAAATATTTCTCTACAGAAAGCAAGATTGTTTCCTATCAAGCCATATCACAGCGAGAAAGTGTATGTTTTGTTGGGAGCAGAGCAGGGCTGTGGGAACTCCTTACAGGTCTCTTACTCTGCCTTCCCCCACAGTCTAGAGTTCAGTTAGATGAGCTACAGCTGATCATACCCCTCTGAGTGTCTCCTTCCCAGTCTTCCCTGGCAGTCAGCACCTATAATAATGCCCCTGATCTCTTTAGCAGCATTTTGGGGCCCCCATTTTCTCTTCAATGAACAGGGCAAATGTCTAGTAATTTCTACACATATTACCAAGTACCCTGAAGGCAGACCCCAGGAACCTGTCAATGTTATGCATATGACGGAAATTCGCAGTTCTTGAACTCTGAAGGCACATGTTCCAGCCCTGCTTCCAGACCCCTGTTACTGGTCTGTGTTCCTACGCCTGCCCACTGTGTTCCGTGTTGACCTTGTCCTGAGTTTGTTTGCTATCACCTCTAAACTTTAACTGCATTGACAAACCCAATGTTTACACCCCAAGACTTCTAACTATGTATGTGAATCTCAGGTCCCCAGCAGCTTCACGAAGGCTTTCTCCACAGCTCACGGGGTGAAAGTGGTGCAGAGTGGTGGGGAGGGTTTCTGTGTTCTCCATTGGAGCATCTGTCCTCTTTGGTGTCTTAGTGCGTAGTAAGTTTCCATGGCCGAGGCTTAGAGGCTTTGAGTATTTTGTAGACAGTGTATTAAACATCCTCACTTATATTAGTTGAGGCCAGTTCAGCTGCTCTTGTATGTCTCAACTTTCCCACACTTTTATAGGCTGTGTGTGTGTCTGTGTGTGTGTGTGTGTGTCTGTGTGTCTGTGTGTCTGTGTGTGGTGTGCATGTGTGTGTGTCTGTGTGTGTGTGTGTACATGCGTGAGCACTCTGATGAGGAATCTGCCCTGATTACTTTTGTTCCAAAGGAAAACTGAAAGCACTTTGACACAAAGGCTCTTGTTTCACTTGGCTCTAGGTCCTTCTCAGGGGCTTCCCCTGGGGAATAGGAATGCTGTGCTGACAACCACTGTCAGTGGGATGCTGCTAACCAGGTATCTCAACCACCTTGGGAGCCTAACGATAACCTGGTTCTCTAGGATCTACAGGGCACTCAGATGTTCTCTCACTGATTCAAACTAGACTTGTGTTAGGGATGTGTAAGGACCAGAGAACCTCAGCTTTAAAATGAGGACAGCCTTAAAAACTCAGGTGGTGATGAGTCAAGCTCTGTACTGCCAGGTCCTGGGCATTTGAATATGGCCTTCTAAGGGTAAAAGGGTTAGCTATTCACTCAGCTACAGAAACCATCCAAATGTTTTCTCATAGTTTCAGGGTATAAGCCCAGCTTGTGAGCCCTGAATTTAAAAATATTTTCTCTGGCTGCCTTATTACCTTTCTACCATCTACCTCTCGGATCTCTGGGTCTTTCACACACCAGTTGTATCAACATCTTTTCCCATGTGGAAATAGACTCAGATACGTATCTCTTTGAGCCCAAACATCTGTTTTTCTTTTTCTATTCTCTCACATTGCCACAGTGTAGCCCCACTAGTCAAATGGCCTCTTAGCTGCTTTTCCTATGTTTTGTTTGGATCCCTCATTTCTCCCTGAACATACTTTGCTGGCCGCACATATGGTTCTCCAGGCGTGGGCCATGGAGCTCTGGAATTGGTGGCAGAATACAAAATAGTCTCATCGAACATTTATGAATATGTGTTATAGCAATGAATCAGTGTCTAAAGGGGGTCCTAGGGATGTGCGTTTTTAATAAGATATCCAATGATTCTTAGACACAGCCTCTTTCCCATAGGAATACACTGAGGTTTCTCAATATGATAAAAGCAGCTTTGTCTCCTGCTGAAAAAGAAATAGAATTCTAGAAATAACGAGGACTCTACTCAGGCATGGCTTCATTACATGCAGTATCTGCAGATGGGATGGCATCATCCTGGGGTCTTTACCTGAGGTGAATCCTGAAGTTCTAAGTAGTTCTGTGAGCACTCCTGTGAGGTCAGCTGTAATTCCCAAACAGTTATCTTGATCTGCTTGTGTGGTGGAGCCTCAATGATCCAAGTACAGGTGGACCTTGGATGTCTGATGTTGGACAAATGAGGTGATGAAGTGTTCTGTGGGGTCAAGGTTGCAGTATATGTTCCCCCACAAGGTACTGAAGAGAGGAAAAAGAAAAATGTAGATGATTCTGTCATGCCCAATTATACACGCCATCTTTAAATTCTTGCTCTAGTCTAGCCCACAGGAACTACTTTATTATTCTTTTAAGGATTTGAGTGTATGTCCTGTTGATGCAGGGCTGCAATCCCAGTCCATTGCAAGCTTGAGGCAGGAGAATAAAGTTCAAGGCTAGCCTGGCAGCTTAGTGAGACTTTGTTCAAGAAAATTAAAAGGAGAGTGGGAAATGGAGCCTACATGTATTTAATAATCTACTAAAATTGTAACTAATGTAGATATAATAAGCATGCATTTTTCTGTGTCTAAGGACACATGGATTTCATAATATGCCAATTACTTACTGTCCACAAAGGTATATGTTGCATTAAATCCTTCTCTTTCGTAAGTTAGGTCAGAGACGAATTGAAATGTAAGGAAGTTGCTAGAAGAGATAAAAGGGGCAGGTATTTGGGCACCACAAAATCTTCCACCTAAATTTGATCTTATGCTCCCTCCATCGGCTATCTGGAAGAAAAAGTAGTTTATGGTAGTTCATTATTAATAGAGGAATTGTTATTCTGCACCGAGGTTACCGTAGGTTAGTACTAAGAATCTTTATATTGGTTCTTACAGACAGTCTTAATTTAGATTGATAATACTATAATGGCTTTCAGTAAAAGTCCAGTATGATGCCAAACATATATTTTTCTCTTAGGAAAACTATTGTATAATAAAAAAAGAATATGGCTGTGAACTCATGAGCCATTACTAATATCTCTGCTCTGGGAATTATTACTGCAGACTCTTCCTGAAGCTTCCCGGGTAAGTTGGCTCTTATTTCTCCTCTTAACTGGGCTCTCAAAGTGTCACCTGAGATGAAGTCGGACCAGGAGCTGCCCAGCTGCTTCCTACCCTCTTAATTCAAAGGCCACCGAATTAAGATACAACAGCAGCTGCCAAGGCCTAACGGAATGGTCTCTCCTCCCACCCCAGACCTCATGGGTCTCTTTTCTGGATGTCTGCTTGTCTGAGTTCCCTGAGCCCCAGGCTCAGTCCAGACAGCTTTATAGCTATAGCATATGTCTTTCGTTGCTGGACCATTCTTTTCTATATCCGCAGAGTCTTTTCTACGATTCTATCAGGTCATGCCTCCTATACCACCCACTGGGTTTCCAGACTTTAAAAGTACATAAGGCATAAATGGTGCTTCATCAATACCTAGTAAATGTTTTCAATCTTCTGCCACTACCCCCTGCCTTGCTCTGTTTTGTCTTATTGTCAGAGTACCACTGAGAAGGTCATTTGTAAGCTAATAAGAAGTCTTCAGAATTCTAGAGCTTCCCCCAATGAGGATCTTACTTTCTGCCATGAGAGTGTCACATGAACAGATAGCAGGAGCATGCCAGCTCTGCAGCTGCTTCCTCTGCTATGATGTCATCCCCACCTCTTAGAAACCTCACTTTCATTACTTTATCTAACCTCAATTATATCTCAAGGCTCCCTCGTGCCATTAGCATATGGATTTGAGGTTCATGTTTCTAACACACAAACCAGAGTAATATGTTCATACCACAGCACAACTTTCCCTAAAATGTTCTCTCCAAGTCTTCTCTACCTCAACAAAAAGCTCATGACTAAACTTTAGCCCTACCTAACTCTTCCCCATTCCCACTACAAACCGTACCAGCTTCTTTCCACCTTCTAAATATAACTGCATCAATATCACCTCACCCTGTGTCTTTAGAACATGGTTCATAAATCAGTTGTGCAGAGTGCCCATGGAGTTCGCCACCATGCTGCCCAGGTGTTTGATGACCTAGATTATGTTCTTCTTGTGCTTCCTGCACAGTCACACTTGCACCCAATGCAGAATCTTCACTCTTTCCCACTAGCTGTAAGCCCTGGCCAGTAAAGAGGCTCTATCTCCTCTCACATCTCTCTCTTCATGCCTCCAAAAGTCTCCTCCCCTGGTGGCAAAGTCTTATCTCATAAGTCACCTCCTTGGAGAGGCCAACCCTACACATTGCTGCTCACCTCCAGTATCATTATGTTTTATTTTACTGTATTCAAACTGTATTTTTATTGCTTATTTGCTTTTCCTGGGCTCCTGCTCTGCAAGAATGTGAGTTCCACAAGTAGAGGCATGGGGCTATGCACAAAAGTGTCTCCTGCACCAAGACCCATTCATTGCTCTCACAACCTTTTACAAACACTCAAGGATGTAATGGCTTAGCTGTACCTCAAACACCTTGTTAAAAACAAAGTAGGGTTTACTCTTTATTTATTTTTCATTTGTTTAAAATATTCTTGAGTAATGAGTTTCTATGCTTGTGTAGCTCCAGGTATGAGCCCCTAAGAGAATCCTATCAGATCAGAGATCTCAGTGCTTCCCTGACATTATTTGTTATGGAGATGGTAAATTTCAAAATTAAGTTAAATAAACTGACCACTAGATGGCAATATATCTCCTATATGAACATAATTTCAATTCATGCAGAACATGTAAAAGTCTCAATTTACAGAGAAGAGTTGCAAGTTTAGCACAATGTACTTTTTCTGATGAATGAGGTTTCATTTGTCAGAATATATCACTGAGGTACTCATGAGCACTGCAAGCTCTGTCACGTTTGTATCATGGGCCTGTCTTTATAGAGACATAAAAGCATTCTCTGTACCTTCAAGATGCTCACTGACCAGTGGGAAGGCCAGGATTAAATGTAAGCATACATGTGTATATGCATCTATGTATCTCTCTATATAAATATATGTGCAAATGTGCATGGGAAATTTTAAAATAAGAGCAAAGAGATAAAAGTAAATATGTCAAGTAAAATAGAGACAGATCGATGTACTATAAAAGAAAGAAGTGTATTTGGTAGGAGAGAAACGGGAAAGATTGTCCATTCCATGCCAAGGAGCTTGTGTCTCACTCTACAAACCAGACATGTGTTTTAAATAGAGAGTGGTAAATGTGAAGTATGGGAAGTATGAAGGAGAATCCAGGATTGGGCAGAAGTTGGCCTGAGCTGGCATGGCATTCATTCAATCACTATTAAAGTGATTGTCCCCCAACTGTTTGGAGATGCATAGTTACAACAGGCTGGCTCCTAGACTCCTGTGCCACCAAACCTGACATTCTAACTCTTTTCTGTTCTCGAACAACACCAAGCCTCCAGTGTGTGTGTGGGGGGGGGGGGGGTAACAACACCGGGACGGAGATTGCATGGTCATGGTGCCCTGAACAATAATCCAGCCATACCTTGCTTCCTAGAACCCTTGTTTCTAGCAGCACTGTGACAATGTGCTTGCAATCATCAACTCGAGAGAAAAAAAAAGACTTTGTCTTCTGTTCGCAGTCCGCGTGTGAACAATCTCTACACAGACATAGTTATAGAGCTCTGTTGTCTGAGGCCTGTGCTGAGGTAAAGCACCAGGGTGAAAGGACATCCTGGAGGCAGCTGCACACCAATAGAAGCTGTGACACAGGGAGAGGAGAGGCTGGAGTTCTAGTACCTTCAAAGGGTGGTACTTCACTAGAAAAGGGGGAAATGCGCTGAGCTGATACCAGAGCTCATGCCTCTCTGTTTCCTGATTGAGGACACAGTGTGGGCAGCCGCCTCACATTCCACAGCCATGGCTTCTCCACCATGATGGGATATGTCCCCAAACCATGAGCCGGAATAAACTGTCTATTTTACTGCACAGGCCCCTCTCTCTAATGAAAACATCTCAAGGTTCCACATTCCCAGCTCTTCCCTTTGGTCTACCAGCTACGGGGAAAGTCACCAGTGGGTAAAACTCTTCTCCAAAATGGAAAATAAGAGTAGCCCTGAAGAGCTCCTTTCTGTAATAAATACATTACCATTAAGATTTCATTTTGAAGCCAGCAACAACAGTTTCTTTTGATGCTACAATTTCTGTCAAAATGACTTAGGAAGTTCATATGGTGACAAGTTCTTATCTACCACCAAATCACACTCATTGCTCTTGAGAATTCAGTCGACCAATTTACCCCTTTGCAAGACCTGAGATATTTTACATGAGTTTCTACTCTTTGTGTGAATCACTTTTTAGATATACATTAATTGTAGCATGTATGTGTGTGAGAGAGAGGGGGGAGTATGTTATATGTATGTATACAAGTATAGGTGCATGCATGCTGCAGCATGCCAAGGACCACATTTCACTATGGGTTCAGGGTTACAAAACAAGTGCTTTTACCTGTTTATGTACCTTATCTACACTTACTTTTGGTATTTTTAAGAAAAGAAAATTCAACAATCTCTACGCCTACTTGGAAATGATAAAAGGGGCAGAAGAAAACTGGTTAATGAATTCGTATGTGACACAATGCACATCACCCTAATACACATCATTCTTATTCTAATAACCTTACAAAGTAGCTACTACTATTTTTAATTAAATAAAGTGATATGTAATCAGGTTGATTAAAAATTTATTCTGGCAACAAAACTGGGTTTGAATCAACCCACTATTCTCCTTCAAATCCTATTACTTTTTGATAACCTTTGGAGGCTGGTTTTAAATAACATCTTAAGCTGTTCTGGCTACTTGGTCTCATTTTAGAGAAAGACTGAGCTTGAGCTGACACAGGTCATCCCACATTTTCTTATCTTTAGTTCCTCATGAACTCCCCTGGATCAACTGGCTTCTATCCCAATGTTTTATTAAAATGGTTCTCATCCAGTGAAATAACTTTCTTTATCACAACCTTTCTTGGCCTGCGATCTGCAGCTTACCAGCACTGTCCACTCACACAACATTTGTAAAAGCATCTTCTCTTGACTTCTGTGCAGTGCTCTGGTCCAGGCTATCACAAGCTTTCCTCACTCATCTGTTTTTCCCCTCATCTTCTTTCCTCCCACTGCACCCTCTGGATACCTTTCCTAGAGATGAATGGGAGTATGGATATCTACCTTCATATTATCTAAGGAAGCATGATTCTTTGAACTAGGAAGCTTTGGATGCCAACTACATAACTAGAAGAAACAGATAAATTAAGGGGTATATTTTTTTATACTTCAGCTGTCATTTATATAAGGAGTTGTCAAATTCCTTTGAGTATCTTATTCCATCTGCCCAACCTTTCCATCGATCACTTCTTGACAAGGCACTGAACAAAACGGAAGTAAAACTTGAAGCGAAGTTTCTTGAGGTTTGAGTCATGATATCAAATATGAACTTGAACAGGAACCTAACATCTATAATATACACTGAAGCCAATGAACTACAGTGTCCCATTTTGAAGACTTCTAGATGGGAAGCTAGAACATACTGTTTTAAAAGTAGACTCTTATAGTCTTACCTGCACATAATCATAGTTGCAGCTTCCCTGTATTGATGGTGCCTCCATTGAAAACTTATTGAAGGTCAGTTTGATGAGTTTGTTCTCAGGTGCAGTTATGTACCATATGCAGTTTAGACCTTTGTCATACCGTCCATTTAAATCAGAATCAGGAGAGACGAAGGAATTATTGTCATCTGTCAGGTATCCACCACATCCATGCTGTGGTCCTGTTAAAAATAAGACACATCACTGTGCAGATGAACAGAATGATCTTAATTTTCATGTGGAAAGTTTTTGAAGAGGGGGGTGCAGGTGGTCATGCCAGAGGAGCAGCAGGTGGCAATGGAAAGTACAAGGTGTCAGCCCATTAGAAGGCAGCCCCCCAAGGGGTGAATCTTGAATAGTTAGACCCCAAGAACACAGACCACAGAATGTCTTTTGCTTCTGCTGTGCCTTTACATGTTTGCTGTTACTGTCTTTCTCTGCTATCTGTCATGGTGTGAATAGCTGTGGAGAAATTCCCACTGCCTATAATATAGTGTGTTTATCTCATGGAAATATCCCATTTTATTGGGCATTTTGACCTGTGAAAAGTCATAAAGATGGTTCCTCCCTAAGCTGTACTGTGTTACTACTACTAATAATGATACCTTATACTAAATTTTTATGAACAAAAATAAATAGAAGGATATGTTACACAGCCAGGGCCTATGAGTTCTACCTGAGGAGCTGCATTAGATCACAGCTCAAGTTAATAATTAAGAAAAAAATGGAGTCACTTAGTCTTACTAAACTACTTATTATCTTTCAAGTTGCCCCCTCTTTAGCATGTGTAGATACCTGAGAGCAAATAACCATATTGAGGTGTGTGCATGTGCTTCTTTGGAACCATCAATACAGTTTATTTGACCTTTTTCCAACTTTGAGATACTCAGTTTTGTGGGTGCAAGCATTCTGCCTAATAAAGCTGGTGGAAAATGTGCATATGGCTGACTTTTACGTTCTATTTTTGTGAACAATGCCAAACTGAAGATTGAATTTATGAAGATTTACCCAATATCTCTAAGAAAAGTACCTCCCAACCAGTTTTCCATTTAAATAGTCTGGCAGAAAGGGGCTCTGAGGAGGCAGCTAGTTCTGTAGTCTAGTTTACATTAAACTACTTTCTCTGTAGTTTTTACTTTTACCGAAACAAGCCATGAGCAGACTGAAGAATGAAAGAACATCATTAGAGAAAAGTTGCCTACATTGAAATTCAACAATTAGTAATACACAACCAAATTACAGAATGTAGAGAACTCTAGTGATGCCCGCATGTCTCCTGTTGGAGAGAGGAGAAACCAAGCACTCTGGATTTAGTTCTGTCTACTTCACAGCCTAAGGGGCTTCTCAGAAATGATGTCAGAGGAACATAAAATGGAGGAAAACTCACTGTCAATTTCCAAAGAAGCAGTTAGGCTGAATTTAGTTCACAGTAGTCACAGTAAAGATAACATTAAATTAGTGTCCAAACTAATGTTCTACAACCCCATTAGATGCAAACACAGTTAACTTCCTCTGTCCTTGGCCTCTCTTTTGTGTCATTTGAATTATTTATCTACTATCAGTGAAAAGATTATCTTCCACATCAGGGGACATTAAGATGATTTTTGAACTTGATGAAAAATAGAAACAATGGTATCCATCCCCGTCTCCAACCACAAGGTACAGGGAGTGTACAGAGCGCACATGCTTAGGCAGGCCAGGCTGCCCTGTCCACAGCTTCTGAGCCAGGTAAAATTGTAGAGTATCTGCATAACCAGGTATTCCCTGGAATTAAAAAAGCTTCCAAAGGCCTGATCCCGGATAGGGCCACATCTAGTATGCAGGTCAAAAGGAATCTGAAACATAAGCACCGCACATAGCCACACTATGTGCTGCTGGAGGGTCAGCTCATGAAACATGACTGCAAAACACAGGGAGAACTGGAGCTCGAACAGCTTTTAGTCTGTCGTGAACTATTACATAAAGAATCCAATTAAGCTTATTGGCTTGCATAGTAGGGAGAAACAATTACATTATTAATGAAATGGAAATGTATGTTTATTTTAATGTTTTCTTAATACTTAAGGAAGTACACCTAAGACTGGAGTCCATTAGAAGTAATAAGATATAAATAATAATGATATTGTAAAGAGGATGACAGATGCCCTGAAGGGGAAAGGAAAAAATTTAATTTTGTAAGAAGTCATCAACCAGCTACTATGAGAATATAAAGTGCTCTAGTATAATATTCAACTCAGGCCTTAAGGATGCATAGAGTAAGAACATGTAGAAATAGGTTTGAGACCATGTAGTCTAGGCTGAAAGCAGCTCATCATCCAATGCTGAGTGAACACTGTATGGAGGAAGGCAAAATTTAGTTCTGAAAATCATGAGGCAAACAAGGCTCATAACCAGGGCATGAAAAGCTTTGGATTTTGTCCTATGGATGGTGAGATTTATTTTTATTATTTATTGTATTGTGAATAAATGCTACATGTGTGTAAGAACCTGTCAATGCATAGGTCTTGTGAACTGCCCTATATAAATATTGGGAATGACTTTGAATCCTCTGGACTGGTGGTTGTCATTGAATTTTTAAGCTATCTACAGCTCCTTGGAAGGCTATTTGATCTGGAACTGTATATCCATCTTACATGTGAGGAGAAGTTGACCAGAGGACACAAGGCCAGCAGTAATACCGCTGCTACAGTATACAATCTGGATTGGCAAAATTTGGAACTTAGCATACTTCATTAATATATCGGGTTCAAAACTGAAATGTTACTTTGCAAAAATTAACCTATAAATATAATCATTATTTGCATGTTAGTAATTGCCAACAAGCTAATAAGGGAAGAATGATGAGGTGACTGATGATTCCTTTGCAGGTTTACTACTGAGTAGCAGAAGTGATACCATAAGGTAGATATGCCTGGAATGGAGATGGACAAGTGACTTTGCATACCCATAAATGATTTTAAAAATACGTTAGTTATAAGCAAATGACATCTGGATGGAGGGCTACACAGTATCACTGCAGCAATAGCAAACACACACACATACACACACACACCACAAGAAGTGGGTGGAGAGTGACCTCGTCTGAGTTATAAAACTGTTGCAGAGAATACAATTCATAAAATACGGAGAACAAATAAGATGAGACTAACATTACTTAATATTAACCAATGTTATCAGTCAGATAACCCTGGCCAAAATAGCCAAGTAACTGAAGGAAAAAAAATGATATTATATGGGTGAACAGAAGTGTATAGTGTTCCGAATATGGTAATTATTTTAAAAATCCCCATTTTATTATTTAAACACAGTGCTTCCTCATGATTCATATCCTCCTAAGGTAGATGGGAATGCTGTGTGCATGCCTTTGGGGACATGTAAACAGTAATCCTAACAAGATGAGGATGCAAGTCAAAAAGTGTTATGGCCACATTGTCATGACCAAATATCTATAGTAACAGGATAATTTAGGAACTGTGAGTATGGAAGAGTCTTATATATTAAAGTATTTGTATTTTCTGTATTGGTATTTCAAGTTCCTTTTCTTCTAGTGAAGACATCATAGCATGTTCTGCTTCAACTTCCCAAATTCATCATATTTTCCATTATCATATATTTTCTACCATTTAGAGAGTGTTTATCCATCAGCACCTGCTTTATCATTCAGGCTCTGCCAGGGCCACTTTCATGGCACACCTGTACCCAAGGACAAATGTCACTATAGCAGTCTTGTGTAAGTTGGAAGCATTTAACTCAAAGGAACTATTTATTTCTTCAGAGAAAGAAAATGTCTGGGGGAGAAAAATTCCTACTGGAGATATAAACTCACATTCATCAGCTAGATTCCAGCTAGATCTACTTAATTAACTCAGTAACTGAATCCCGGATGATTAAACTTCAGAGTGAAGCCCGAGGCAGCATCAGTCTGATAAAAGAAGAAATAGCTGGCATATCTAGGGGAAACATCTTAGAGGCTTCTTAGAGGAGGTAGGAGACTTATTAAGAAGTTATTTTGAGAACTGACATTTTTGTGACTGACACTTTCCTGAGGTCTCTGGGATGGTATCTCCCTGTCTCTGGACACTTACTGCTCCAGAGGTTAGTGACCGGCTGCACTTCAGATAATGATCACCCTGATGTCAGCAACATCTGTACCCGAGGGTGACAGCCATAAAGTACTGGAAACATAACACAAGTGCATCCAAAGACCCGATCCCTGGTAAGACAGAGCATGCCGTGGTGCCTTCTCTTCAACAGCGAAGGGCCAGAGCTTCACAGTCCTAGTTTGGAGTAAATCTGTGACCTTCACAGCTGCAGTAACAACTGATCCAGGCCTGGGAATTCGCTTGAGAATTCAATGTGGCTTCTGATGACCCTGCTGGGCTTATTTCTCTAGAGGGATTTCAGGGACTATGGTACAACTTCATGATAAAAGCTCTCAGAAAACTAGGACTATAAAGGAATCTCTCCATTTGATAAAGCATATCTACACAACTTCTAGCTCTTAGCAAACTTAAAAAAAACAGTGTATGTGTGTGTGTGTGTGTGTGTGTGAGTGTGTGTGTGTGTGTGTGTGTGTACTTGTTCATGCCTTTGGAGGCCAGAGTCTGAAGTCCAGTGCCTTCTGCAATTGTTCTCCATATTATATTTTGAGATAGAACCTCTCACTGAGCCTGGAGCTTGCTGACTCTGCTGTAGACTTAGACCGGTAAAAGGGAGGGCTTGATGGGGAAAACACAGCCATCGGTTGTTGTTCACATCTCTCTCTACACAACAAGATAAGTTTGAATGAGTTGTTCTTTGGCCTCTAGGTGCCATGCCAGTTTAAAGGGAAGTAAAGCAACAGAAAAATAATGTAATATGTAAAATAAGCTCAAAATAAACATCAGATCATGTGTGTAGTAACACAGAAAGAAGAGTAATAAAACATGATTACTTTAAGACTCAGAGAACGGGAGCTAGAGGAGCAAAAGCACCTGCCGCCAAGCCTGAGGACTGGGGTTCAGTCCCCGGGACCCACACACACATACACTGGGAGACTCTTGAAAAGTCCCTCTCTGATGTTCTGTGCACTGTGACACACATACACACACACACACACACACACACACACACACACACACACACACACACACACACACATGAAAAATAAGGTGCAATGAAGAGTTTAAAGAAAGGATGGTTGAGGGAACATACGATGAGGCAGGAAAACAGAAAAGAACACAAGGGTTGTGTGAACTCTGACGTCAGTCATTTCATTGCACATAAACATATTAAATGTTAAATTCTTCAATGGGAAGAAAAGCCAAATGCCATATACATTCTTCAGGATAGAGAAATGTTGGAACTACACGGGTCAAAAAATATGCCATGCAAATATTTGTGCACAAGTATAATTAGAGTTTTTAATCAAATGCCTTTTTTTGGAGTCCAAAAGAAAGCTATGCATATTATTCCAATTCAGGAAAAATAATAATTATGATTAAGATATTTTCAAAAGTTATTGCATAATTATATGAGTTATTAAGAATACAGTGACCTTAGGCATGATTTTTCTTTATAGAATAATATGCATCCCAGTGAGTCCCTTTCTCAACTTTCCAAGATAAACATACTAGTTAGAGCTGGGAATTTCTGGCTTAACAAATGAGTACTTCTAGCTTAATCAATACTACAGCCCTATAAAGTATTAATGATGAGTGTTCTCATTTTATAAATTAGAAAACCAAGACAGAGTAGCTAAGCACACTGTCCAAGGCCAAATTGGGTAGAATTATAAACTGGCTCTGATATTCCAAAGCTTATATACTATTCAAGGCCACAATTTTCACACTTAGAGTTATTATACTGAATTTTCAAGGAATTATTGACTTCTGGCTTTGAGTTTATCAAGCATAGGACATTGTACCCTTGAAATCACTGCCTGCATAATAAATCGCTCAGGAATGCTATAAAAACAAAAAGGAATACACAGGACATAAATAGTTATTAGATGGATCTTTAACTTCTAGTTTAGGATTAGAGAATTTTTATAATTAAATCTAGTTCTTGATTTATAAAGTTGTTGCCTGATAAAAACACATGCATATGCACATGTACACACATAGATATATACATATATTAGCAAAATGACCTTTTAGCCTTGAGTGTTAGCCTATTTTCAAAGCAAACTTTTCTAACTTTCATGCTATATTTAACTACATATTTCAGCAGACAGTGATAAAAATTTCACCAAAAGATACAAAATAATGACTATCTAAATCAGTCTAACAGGTCATCTCATAGTAAAGAACTACTTCTTTTACAATAGCAAATGATCCAGGTCTATTCCTTAAAGGACTTGAATCTGAGTATTGGGGTAGTGTGCCAGTAAGTAGAACACATTTGTTAATTTGTAGAATTCAGGACATATTACTGAGCATGCTCCCTATTTAGAGGGAGAATAATTTTACTGAATATTGACAACTGCATAAGCAGAAGTTTTAGAAAGAAAAACATCTTTAAAGAAAAGAAAGGTTAATAGTTATGTATTACTTGGATGCCATAAAATAGATGATGATATGAGTGGTGAAATTTATAAAATCAAATCCAACAACCTGTAATTTTATAAAATATTTTAGTAAAGAAATAGATTTTTGTTTTCATTAATGTGATATCCCATACTAAGCATATAGCCTATTGTTTCCAGCTTTCACCACCCTGATGTCATGCTATCTGACAGTGATGGAGATCATTTCCCCTCCTCTCAGAAATAGTAAAGTGTCCTTGACAAGTCATTTACTTTCCTGTGACTTAGTTTCCCCACTTTTAAATTAAACTCCAAACTTGACAAGTGTACCAATCAGGTTTACACCATCAGAATGAAATATCTAAGTCCCCCCTGTGTTTTAGAACCCTGGGGTAAGAAATGTCACTACACTGAAGCCCATAATTTGGAGTTAAATTTTTTTATGTAGATTTATCATTCTTTATTACAATATAGATGCTTTCTATACCTGTGCTGAACTGTGCTAGGGCCTCACCTTTATGCCATGCAATGTCAGCAGGATAGACGTGACATTTTTCTATTAATACCCAAAAGGTTGGTTTTCAGAACCTATGTTCATATCTACAAAATATTTACAATTATATAATAAATTGTATAAACTATATTAAAGTATAGTTTGTTGTTTATACATATTTACTAAGTAATATGTATTTTAATATTGCATATTATAGCATATATTACATAACATGCATCTATGAATAGAAGAATATAAAGATTATATGTTATTTATGTTATAAATATGCCTGATGTAGATATATAACTATTCTATGTGGTAGTGTTATATAGTAATAGTAAAACATGAATGTACTGTTGAGGACTAATATTCTATGACTAAAACAGAATCAAACGAGAAGATGAACATAGCTAAGTCTAAACAAACAAACAAACAAACAAACAAACCCATCTGGCTTGTGTGATCAAGAACAGACAATGTAACCTTCCAGAGTTTGGGCAAACAGCCATTCAGGGGGCAGGGATGAAGAATACTTGATTGTGGAAGATACTGGAATATGTTTATTAAATAATTTTTTTTACTTGATTTAAAATTTAGCTCCTGTCTCCTACATGATTCTGTAAGGTTTTGATGGACTATGCACGAGCTGTTTTTTTCTTTTTCTTTTATCCCGTTTACACATTCTAAACTAAGCAAATACTCTTTTCAGTGAGTCCCCAAAGAATAAGCTACAGATAACCTTGTGTTTAGCTTTATCCTCCAGGGACAGCTAATCAAAGGTAAAGCAGGCAGGCTTACAAGGGACAGAAACGAGCTTAGTCTAATTTTCTTTATAAGGATTTACTGTTTTGGCTCATCTCATTGTCAGGCTTCATAAAAGGAAGCAAATGACATTAAGAAACAGATGAATAGCTTCCCGTTTGCTCAGGTCAAACCCCCAGTTGCTTCCCCCACAGTTAAGTGAGCAGTGACTTATCAAATCATCCGACTGATAACCCAGCTATCCAAGTGCGCTTGTGCTTCTGGAAGTCAGGGCAGCTGGCAGCCTGTCCCCAGCTGCTCAGAGACGCTAGAGACACATACACACATATTTTTAATGTTAGTGAGTGTCTGAAAGTGCATTCTTTTATTTTCAGGCTACACAATTTCAGAGTGCCTCTCAGAGTTTAAACTTAGCACCGCAACTGAGAAGTCTAGATAGATAGGAAGTGGAATTCTCAAGTGGGCATGAGGGTCCCGAATGCAAAGTCTCCTTCATTTGCTGAGACGGTGTTTTCATTTCTGTGATCACAAGCGCTCTGCAAACGGTATCTTTCATATCTCCTGTTAAAAGTCAACCACTTTATTCCCTCCCTGTCCACTCCTCCCGTTGTCTGCACTTTAGCTCATTGAGAGATGTTTTCCAAGAGTAGGACAGCCAGTCCAGAGACCAAGTTCATGTGACCCAGTTTTAAATCAGATCCAGCATCTCCAGAAATGGATGAAAGGATTCCATTCTTTTTCCTGTCAAATAGCTTAACTCTATGAATTGTGAATCAATTTTGAGAATAAATTAAATACAGGTATAATATATAATACCAGGCACAAAAAATATAATTTCAAAGTAGTCATAATTTTCCCATTATTCTTCAGTTCATTCATATGGACACAATTGATGGAGTAACACTTATGTCTGAGGCCTCTACAGGCCTTAGGATTTAATTAGAATTTAACTTCTGATTTGACTTAAATTATAAAATACTCTTTAGGACAGCTATGGTAATAGATTCTTAAAAGATAGAAAGTGGTAGTATTTCAAGCTGATCTTTAGTAGATAAAAAATGAGCATAGACAGGTAAGGGTTTTTCTAAAGCTCCAACACAGGCAGTAGGCTAAGTCACCTGCATCCTGGGTACCTGAATCCTGCCACATAGCTCTTCCCCTTTGGCCTCACTTCTGCCTTTGCTGACCTGTGATTCATTCTGTCCTTGTCAGGCACATGTTCTTGTATTCGTGACTTTCACTCATATCCATCCTGAGCTCACCCTTAATGCTGCCTGGCTCATCTCCACACAACTAATAAGTCAGGTGAAGGAGGATAGAGAGTGGCCTCCCTACTCAGCATATTTGCTGTGATCAGGAGACAGGGAGCTTAAAAATGTGCTTCTGGACACTGAGGTCCTTGGTGTAGCTTTTTGTCTCCAGAGACAGGGATTTGTTGTCCTGGATTGGGGGGACATCGAATTGTCTCTTGGGCTATTCATTGATTCTAATACCCCAAACCTTATCAGGCCAAATTTAGTTTTGTACGCTAGAACTGTGCTGAAGTGGTACAAAATGCATTATTTTCTGGCAGGGGGCAGGTGGTGAGAGCTGGGATGTGGCGCCGGGTGAGATATGAATTCCTGGCACATAGCAGCCACATGGTAAACCCAACATGGCACAGGCAGAACCTGCCAAGTATGGAGGGCATGCCCCTCGGCATGGCTATGCAAATCTGTGTCCACCAGCTCTCTCATAAGGGGACACCACCTGAGGGTCATTCTCTCTCCTCTTCTCTTTCCATGCACCGCCCGGTAACTTTTCTGAATAAACTCTAGTGTGGCGCTGGTAGTATGTGTCTGTTCTCAAGTGCGAAACCAACAAATACAAATGTAGCAAATGCACAGAGAGATGCTCCACTGTCAAATAAGTACCTAAGGTGATTTTTACTGAATTTTGAAAAATTAAAGCACATGTGTATAAATTATCACCAACTGCATATTCCAGACAGCAAAGCTGCAAAAGCTGTACATAGGGATCTAGGTGAGAGAAAACTAAACAGAAATGTCAAGGCCTACAATGGTCTCCCCTTTAATCAGTTATGTACCTAGGGAAGGTATTTTCCAGGCACACTGATAGCCAGGAAAATGAGCAGTCAGTGTGGGCCATTGAGTACCTGTTTCCTCACAGAAAGAATGGGATGGATGAGGTAGAAGAAAAAGATGAATTATATTTATTAGCAAGTCTGACCTTTTGTTTCTTATTTTTTGTTAAGTCTTTAACTAGAAGATTCTAGAAATTCTCAAGCTACAATGCCATTTGTTACTCTTTTTCCATGCCACACCAGACAACAAACAAAGCTGTAAGTTATTTAGATAGGGCAGTTCACTTGGCTGTGTGAGCAAAAAAGCTTTGTGAGATTCAATTAAAAATTATAATATTCAAATTCTCACTGAAAAGTCCAGTTCATAATTAAATTATTTCTTGAATGTCTTCAAGTGGACAGATGGGAAAGTGGTAAAAGTGTTCATGTGAAGCACAGTGGCAGCCCAATACATAAGAACCTTCGAGCACAGTGAGAGTATCTAAAGGAAAGTGGATTTACAGATTGCTTCAGCTGTACCACTCTAGTAAGGCCACATGCCGAGTCCCCTGAGACTTACTTTCAAGCCCTTGTCATGATGGCTAAAAAGGGTAAGTGGCAAAGTGCCTTTCTGATACAACTGCCCCAATGTCTGCCCTTTGTGAGGAGCTGCAAAACCATCAATGTCTGTCTGATAACCCTCCAGGAAAGTGTTAACGGGGCTGGAGAGAAGTCTCCGCGGTCAAGATCTCTTGCTGCTCAGTCAAGTATCTGAGAAGCAGAGTTTGCATGGTGCAGCTCACAGATCCCCATAACTGCAGCCCAAAGTGCTTTTTTTCTGGCCTCCAAGGACATCTGCACATGCATGTGCATATATACTCATACAGACACGTGCATATACATACACTCACATAAACAAAATCAATCTTTAAAACTAAATTCAGAAAATCATGACAGAAAATGTAATGAAGTTTAAAGTGGTCTCTGTTTTCATGTCACAGGGAAGGAAGTGTGATCTAGGAATGCCTTTCTGTATGCTGTGAATATCAGTCTTTAAATAAAGGAACTGTTTGACCCAGGACAGGCACCATAGAAAAAGTAGGAGGGGAAATCACAACATAGGTAGGAAAGGAAGGGCAGAGTCAGAGACCGATGGAGCCAGGCACCCAAGAAGAAGCATGTAAGGAGCACAGGTGAGCCACGGGCCATGTGGCAGACAGATTAATAGAAATGGATTGATTCAAGATGTAAGAGCTAGCTAGCAATGTGCCTGAGCCATAGGCCAAACAGCATGGAGTTAATATAAATGTTTGAGTCATTTCTGAGGACCTGAGCAGTCGTGGGTGGCTAAGGGGTCTGGGACTGCAGGTCTGGGGTCTGGACTTCTGGCTGCCCAGGACCAAGAAACCTAATTGTAACAGAAGTGGATTGGGCCATGGGCAAAGACAAAACCCTGGAAAAAAGAGCCCAAATTATTTATTGTGGGAAAGTCCTCCTATCTTTATAAATTTCCTCAGAGAATGGGATTTGCCTGAGGATCTCTTAGATCTTAGAATATTAATCACATTAATATTCAAAGAAAAAATCAAATGCTCCCCAGAGTCAAATAAAAATTATACAGAGAACTGATGGCATTCCTGTGTTCACCTTAGACAGATAATTATCTTTATGTGCAGTGACAATAAACGGGCTTATTGCGTTCACTTTTTCCTCACACTTATCCACCGTGGCTTCTCACAATGACTCTGAGACCACCCTCTTCAGCCCAAATGTCTCTTCAACTATCTCTTAGATATCTCTACTAATGTACCTGACAGTCCCACCAGCCCAAATATGGCAAACTAAGTACAGCATTCTTCTTGTAGTCTTAGGTACCATCCAATAGACTCACGTGACATCATCGAGACTGCATCATCAACTTGCATTTCCTTGTAATGGCCATCGAGATCCAAACACTATACTGCTGATGTGCTTGGCCTTCTACAGATCTTTGGTACTTCAATTCTTTCTGTACCTCCATTCCCACTAATGCTAGTTAGAGCCTTGCTATTTCTCATCAGGAATTCTGTCCTAAGTTACTCTTAGGAGGAAGGAACTTCCTTAGGTTGTTGGGTTCTTGACCATTCCTTTTTTACAATCATAAAATCATTACATACATCCTCAAGTCTAGGAATGAAGCGATCATAGTCAATGAGACCTTCTGTTTGGGCTCCCTCTTTGCTTAACTGAAAATCAACAGGGATTAGCAGGGAGGAGGGAATTTAAATGAAGCAGGAAAGTGGGGGTATGAAGAAAAAGACTTTCATGTCTTAGATGCTCACCTAATGTCTCCCAGAAATACAGTTCCCAACCTCTTGCTGTTTGGGAAGAATCTGTCTTGAACAGAAGGGTCAGGCTGTTGCTGGTGCTCTTAACGTTTTGTGGAACTGTGGAACCACAGAACGTTCCCAAAGACCGATTTCCAATGCTAGGACCATCAAAAACCACCAGGTGGTCATTGCGGCACAGGCTGGAGGGAGCCACATCAAAATCCTTGAACCTGTGAAGTATACCTGGTTATTATTCATGTCCTCTTTTATATGCATACTAAATTGTACCTGTAGTTCATATAATTTTTTTTTAAAAAGACAAAAGACTGACAACATGGTATTCAAGCTTCACTTGGAACAAAATCTTATAAACAAGGCAAGCCAGTCAGTATTTGTTGGTAACTATAATATACTGATAGCTGTGAAAGGAGCTGGGGATGTAAAGATGAATAAAACACAGTTCTACATTCGAAGGCAATCTAGACCTAGGTTCAAATGATGTCATTTTTATATAATTTTGTATTCTTTCACAATTCCATACATACGTAACAGTTTTTGATCAATCTCCCCATTATTCTCTCACCCACCTCTCTTCTGCTGAACCCCTCCCTGTTTTTTGTTTTTTGAGAAGGGGTCTGGGGACTTGTGATATAGACCAGGCTGTCCTTGAACTCACAGAGATCAGCTTGCCTCTGCCTCCCAAGTGCTTTAAGTAACTATTCTTAAATACTCCAAAAAGGAAGACTATATAGGTGCTTTTATCTTAGAACTATATGGTAGGAGTATTTCTGCTCTCTCAATAATCTTGCTAGCAGATTTAATGAACAGTATGACAATATGGAGTAATTCTGAAAATATCGAATAATTAAACATTTGGGGGGGGGGGAATCCTAGAATGTTCTCCCTCTGAGAATTAAAATAACTTTGAGTCTTTTCCTAAAAAATTTTAGCTAGCTAGGTGAATATTTTCAAAATGATGATGAAGATCCCAACAAAATAAAATCTTGATCCCTTGATAAAATCCAGTATTCACTCTTCTCTTTAAAGAATATTATGACAGAACAATGGGAAGACCATTTCCAATGACATTTTTGTTTGTTTTTAATTGATTTTCTGGATACATTTGAATTTATTGTGTATAGACAATATATTTATTTTACAAAAGAAGAATCTAATAAAGAATGACAAAATCTGAGTTTTCAGGGGCACCAAAATCTGTTTTGGCTTTTCAAAAACAGCACAGAAAATGTTTAAAAGCATTCGTTTTTCCATGTGTGCCCAGCACATTCTCAGAGCCTGTTTGGAAAGCTTTGTTTTATTAGTATATAAGCCTTCACAATCCCTGTAATAGTATCTGCTTCATGGAATGAAGGCTACTAGATGCACACTGGACACAGCTTTTCAGAATGCAGAAAAACTATGACCACGGATCTCCAGGGTCAGGCTGAAAATGGGAAGAGGTATGTATGATGTGTGTGTGTGTGTGTGTGTGTGTGTGTGTGTGTGTGTGTGTGTGTGTGTGTGTGTATGTATGTATGTATATGTATCTGTCAATGATGATAATAATGAATGATCTGGATGTTTCTCCTTCAAAAATTCCTATGCTGAAATCTTAAGTCTAGCTTGACAGTGTTATGAAGTAAGGGCTCTTGAAGATGATTGGGCTATGAGAGTGTAGTCTTTGTGAATGGAATTGGTGTTCTTATGAATGAGTTGACCCTTCACCACTGAAGGACAAGTCTGCCAGAGTTTGGAGGGACTTTCTTCTATAAACCAGAAAGTAAATGATTATCGGATGCTGAAGCTGCCTTTATTGACGCCCCCCCCCAAACTCTAATACTATGAGAAGTTTTGTTGTGTGTAAGTCATTTATCTCATGCCATGTTGTTACAGCAGCTTGTATATGTCAGAAACAAACACAACCACAAGCAGCCTAGACAAGCTGTGCCCATACTTCCATTATGGATGGATAGTCTCTCCCTGGCCTCCATCCCTAGGGCACATTTTCCTCACAGATGAACTTAAGTGGGGTTGACATGAAGTTTTCTTGAAGGTCCCACCTAAAAACCATTTCCTTCTTGAGGAGATACATAAATTTGATGAGTCCTGTTTTACATTTCGTGAACCCAATGGACACACAAAATGCTGAAAGTATACTTCATATTTCATAATGAACCTATCAGTGGCAAATAGGGAACAGATGAGTGGGCATTGTCCCAGCTTGTCAGGCTTCTATATGGGAAATTCTCTATTGCCCATCCAGCAGCCTAACTTTCAGATCTTCTGTTACATGCTGAAAATTTCAGGAAGAGATTGAAATAAACCATCTTAGGAAAAAGAATCCTAGAATGCCATCCCTCTGGAAAATGGAAGATGCATTTTCTTTATCAGTCTTGCTTGGAATAAGCAGAATTAGAGAGTGAATTTACTGGTGACATATCACATAAAGCAACACTTTAGAGTAGCTTTGATTCTCAAATTAAAACAAACTTTGTGGGATAAAGTTTAACTTCAAGAGACAAAAGGCAGTAGAATTACTGAGGACATGGGATTGGGGGGACATCTGATGTGGGTTCAGATTTTCACTCTTCTTTTAAATACATGCTGCTTTGGGGAAAGCTGTGTGACCTTTTCAAGACACACATATGCAAGTATGCTTGCATATTTCTTATGACAGTTTTAACAGTACAGGAAAACACCCAAGGAAAGTATTGAACAAAGCTTCTTGTGTATAATCAGTGTTGAACAAGTGACAACCATTATTCCTTGCCCTTTGTGTCCTCTATGATGTTAAGAAGGGCTTGCAATTTGACAGCTATTATGTGAAGCTCTGTCCTAACTGTTAAGAAATTACAAAAACTGTCTTAACTGGTCAAGCTTCTGTTTTTAACCCCAATCCCCACTGGATTGTGTGGAGGATCAGAGGACTACCTTGTAGGCTTTCCTGCCATATGGGGCCCCTCTGCCTTTTTCAAGACTCCAGTTGGGCCACCGTGAGGACTCAAGCTCTCCATTAGTAAGGTAGCTTTCCTGTGAACAAAGCTGAAAACATTTCTTAAGGCAAATTTGTGTCACTTACTTAAGCAGAATTATTCTGTCGCTTGCCACATGGATGCTGTAGACACAGTATATGTCGTTGGGGTAGTTGCCAGTTGAGTACAAAGGACTTGCAATGATCCCAAGGGAGTTGTTGAAGATTCCACCACAGGCTGTAACAGAAGACAAGCGGTGTGCAGATGATGGTTATTACTCGTAACATGGGCAAATCTTTGGGGGAATAGTCTAAGCTATTGTTTATTGTTTTAAAAGAATTCATATTGATTGTTCTTCACCTGACTTAAACCTCCTTCATTGTGTTTATGAATAATTTTGAGTTTCCCAGGCAAGAGAAAAAGGATAGAGATTTTGAAGAACATTTTAAAGCACATTTTAGAGGGGAATAGTCTAAATTTTAAAAAATAGAATTAAAGCAACAAGAAAGAATATTTCATATTTTCAGAGATGTCTCTTCCTTTACTCTAAGTGACAGGTTAACAAAGAGAGGGTGTGACAACTGGATTCTAAAATAAGGCATGCAGACCCCACTGTTCTCTGTTCATAGAGGAAGACTGCAATGAAGAAATCCAAGTCAACACAGATTTAGATCCTCTGTGTAGGGACACAATGCTCTAGGCATCATGTTAGAAATCAGGTACCACTGTGGGTCAGACGTTGCACTCTTAGGTTCTACAGATTTGTAGTGAGGAGTGAGCTGAGTAGGGTTCATACTTGCCCAAATCTGTGTTATCTGTCTTCAATAAGCATGAGGATACTTGGCCTACTGCCTACTCTAAATCCCCCAGTTTACAGCCCATAGCTCTTTGTTACATCCCAGCAGTCACCAACATAATCACCACAAAATATAATGATGTTCCATTATAACTAATAAGATATTATTTTTATAGAAATCATATCTAGCAAGGATCAGATGTTCCCACCTAATGACTGTATTCTTGTGAACCAGTTTATTTGTTTTATCATTCTAAAATTATATGAAACGTGTATATTTTGATGATGTTTCTATGGTTACCAATGAACACACTCCACTAACAGCACCAAGATTAGATACAACTTGTGGCTGTTATTTAAGGCTTCGGTTTATTTGGTTTTACCTCAAATCTGCCCATATTCAGGGAAAATTCTTTTCTGTGCCAAGTCTTTATACATTCAGACCTCTGGATATAGCAGTCATAAATTAAATGTCCTCTGGGGTAGCAACTGCTTTATCTTACTCAATATCAATTACCCAATCTGTGAAAGTTTATCAGTGGCTAAACACTCTCCACATACTACCAAGACCTGAAGGCAGTAACAACAACAATATTCTTTAAGTAAGTGGCACTTAAAAAGAGATTGAACCAAGCCCACTGAACTTTAGGAAAATTAGAGGTAAACAAGCAGAACAATATACATCAGGGGCTTAATTCTCCAAAGTAGTAGTTAAGAATAAAACACTTCCTCTTTCTCTTCATCCAAGCCTATGAGAGAATATGTGTCCTATCTTATTGATGCAATCAGGCCTAGAAAGTATCACAGAATTGTTCTTTCTAGTTGGTGATAGTCAGGAGCCAGAAGTCAGCTACTGAGAACAAACCATGAGACTCTTCATATGTATATTTGGTGTTCTCTATAGAAGGGCGGATTACTTTATTCGAAGAGAATCTACTTTATTTCCTACCATTCACCATTCATATGGCCAACCAATGACAAAACAAACCCAGAAACAGCTTTGTGTACTTGTTTCACGCACATGGCTGTGCTGGAACACACTGTTACAAAATGAATCTCAGCTCTCTGTTTTATTTCCAGAGGGTAACTTTCACTATAGTTCATGGAAGTGTCTATTTTTTTAAAAAAAATGTTTTTAAATGTAGCATATATGTGTGTGCCTGCTTGTATGTACATTACAGATAGATGGTACCCATAGAGACCAGAAGAGGGCATTGTGAAGTATCATGTGAGTACTGGAACCAATTTCAGGTCTTTGAATGAGCAACAAGTGCTTGAGAAAGCTATCTCTACAGTCCTCAAAAGGTTTACTTTTAAAGAAAAATAACTACTTTTGTAAGTACCTAATTTACCAGTTTTTTGCCTTGTCTATGAAACTTTAAGTTGGTGACATATAATGAATCATAATGAAAATCTCCTTATGTGATTTACAGAAATTCAAAATTACATCAGTATAGTTACTTACTGGTAACTCTGTAGGAAATCTTGAACCCAAAGTCTGTGGCATATGCGTCAGAAAAGAAGTTGAGCAACACTGGTCCTTCCAGGGTGAGGGGATGCAAGGCCTCAGAACCACATGTGGTCACCAGAGGAGTAGAAGAGAGGTTGTGACCTTTGATGATATGCAAGCCGTCATGATCACAGTTTCCAGTGATGGCTGAGCGATCTACACAGAGTACAGAATGACCAATGTCAGAAATGCTGTAGGTAAGTAGTGCTACGAACAGACAAAATACCGCATTTCTGTAACTGATCCAGAAGTTACAGCCAAAATCAAGAGCTGGTCTTCTATATCAATATGTAACTTCAGTTACAGATGAAAAAATATTTATCCAAGAGACAAAACATGGGGGAAAAAGGAAAAGCAGACAGAATTTCATAATAAATAAACTCAGTTGTTACCCAGAATTTCTTTCCTTACAGAACTATTCTATTTAGTCAGGGATTATGGACTAGAGACAACCTGCCTCCGAGGGGACATAGGATATCTGAAGACATTTTTTGCTACCACATTGGAGAATGAGATAAAGGCCAGGGAAGTTGTTAAACAAGCTTCAACACATATGGAACCATTCCCACACTCTGAGCCCTTTTGTCACGAAAACAAAACCAAACCCAAACAACCATGCTGCCCACAAAGTCAACAGTGCTGCTCATGAGAAAACTTTACAAGGTGACCATGAGCATGAGAAACTCCTTCGTGTTTCCAGACAGCCCTTTCTAATCTTCATGCGAACATCAACTTCAGGGATTTGGTGACTGTAAATTTGCACCAACATTGTCTTCTAATTTAAAGCAAAGGTGTGCTTGACCTCCCCATTTCCTGCAAGACAACATAAAGCAGCTTCCAAAGGCATTATGGAGAAGTTTGCTGCTGCTGTGTACTTATGTACACTAAGTTCTAATGTATGAGTTATCATCCTATGCTCAGTCAAACCCCTGTGATCAATAAATTCTCTCAACACTCTTGTGACTAAACATATTGTAAAAAAAAATACATTTGTGTACACAGATATTTGAACAATTTCTTATTCATTAGAACATTTTTAGAGTTTTAGTTACTCGAACTAAGGCAGTGATGTTTTCCAGCTTTCTCCAAAGGCTCCTGGGCAAGGTGTTCCCAGCTGATACTTTCATAACACTTAAAGCATGCCTGGGTCCACTGGCTATCAGTCTCTCCTGCTCTTGACACCGTTGTATTAGCCCCACGAGACCCCTTTCTGTGGATAGGACTCTTGTTATTCTAGACTTTTCTCACAAATAGAACCATGGAATGCAATATTTTATGTTTGGGTGGTTTTATTTAGTCAGCCACACTGACTATAGAAATGTCTTTAGTTATTAAAAATGTATAAGAGTGTAAAGTCACACAATGTAGGGAAACATGACCAATGCTGGATTTGATACTTGGTCCCACATTAGCTCAATGTGCCTGCTGTGCATGTATCCTTCCAGAGTTAAAGTTGCAGAAGTATCTTGACAGAATTAAAAATTCATTATAGTTTATAAATAGATGATTTATGAGAAAGGATAATTATACCAAGAGTAGGTGAAAACACCCAACTGCTTGAAGGGATTTTAAGTTTTGTTTTTGTTAAATATCTAATGTGCATTATCAGCCACAGCTTTGTTAAAACCAACAACCTTTCTGTTTAATAGCAAAAGCCCTTTCTCTAGAGCTGGGAAAAGAGCAAAGAAGTGAATGTGCTTAGGAACTTCCCCACTGAGGAATCAGAACTTGGGAGGTGAGGATCACAGAACATAGATGAAAGGCTATCCCATAGTGCTATTTCATAAAAGCAGAGCAGATCCTAATCACAGAATTGCTCCTCTCACTGGATGGCTTTCAGTGGATATCTGACTGTAGGTGTGTATGTTTACATGCATGTATGTAGAATATAAGTACAAATGAATAAATTAAAAGTCATGAGCCTGGCCTAATAGCATAGACCTGTAATCCCAGATACTTGATAGTCTGAGGCATATTGTGAGCTTGAAGCCAAACAAGTCTATAGAGCAAGTTCATAGCCAATTTGGGTCGTTTAGCCAGATTCTGTTTCAAAACAGAAAGCAAAAGTAGGCCTGGTGACTTAGCTCAGTGGCAGATTACTTGTCAAACTTGGTACATTTCTCTCAGTTCAGTCCTCTGTTCTTGGGAAAAAAAAATATGTTAAATTATAACAAGTTTCAGACGCATTTTCTTTAAACAATTTTATGTGGTGTCTGTGTCTTTAAAGTTATTATTTTATTTTTTTCAGTTCTAGATGGAATATGTAAAATGGTACTTTTTTCTTTAAAAACCAGACGTAATCTAAGTCTATGGCCTCAGCCTCTCTGCAGACTGAGGCAGGAGTTATAGGCCTGCTTGGTGTACATAAAAGTTCAAGACCAGCTTGGGCAACTTGTGAGACCCTGTTTCACAATGGGGAGTACTGGGTGTGGTTATACCTTAGTTGAAGAGTGCTTGCTGCTTCTGCCCAAAGTTCAGTGCTCAGCGCAGAGATTAAAAGGATTTTTTATTTGTAATTTTATTTGCATTTACATTATAGTTCAGAACACGTTTATTAATGTCTTCAAGTGGTGATTTTAGACCACTCTGCCTACATCTTTCTCATTAAGAGCTTAATTATCTTTTCTTTGCTTGAAATAAATTGAATCTTTGACATTATCAAAAGACAAGAGATGAGTAATGGTGAAGAGGTGAATATTTTAAACTGGTGTGGCCATTATGAAAAAGTAAACCCTCAAAAAGTTAAAAATAGACCTATACTCTCCATCAACTACACTGTTGGACATGGTCCCAGAGGGGATGAAGTCAGTGTGGTGAAGACAGATCTGTTCTTCCACGTTTGTTGCAGAATTATTCCTAATAGCCAAGATGTGAAATAAACTTGAGTCCCTCCCCTGATGAATAAAGAGAATGACACATGTAGACAGATGAATGAACAAATGGAACGCCATTATGTCTTTATGAAGAAGGAAATACTGTAGTTTATAGCAATATAAATAAATTTCAAGGCATTATGCTAAGTGAAAAGCATACATAGGTAAAACAAACACTACACAATCTAATTTTTCTGTGGCATCTAGAAGAGCTGAACTTGCCAAGTAGAACAATATGTAAGAACAGGAGGTGTCTGTCAGAGCTCACAATACTTAACCTTATCTTTGCAAAAGGAATAAATTCAGGAAATCTTCTGTACAACCTGGGGATTACAATTAGTAATGATGCATTGTATACTTAAATATGGCTAAGAGAATAGATTTTAGATGTTCTCACAATCAAAAAATTGTATGTTAGTGGATATTTCAGCTAGTTTGACAGCATGCTGCAAGCTATCCTTGTATCAAAACCTTTATCAAGGCCCCATAGCAATACTGCAGATGTATAACGTTTATCAGTTAAAATTAATTAATTTTTGGAAAAGAATAAACATACCTTCCAAATGAAAGGACACAAAAGTCAGGATGACCAGAGACTGAGGTTTAACATCTATGAAGTAGGTACAGTTCATGTTGTTGTCATATGGCTTTGGGAAGTTTGGAGAGATGATGTCACCACTGGGGTTACTGAACCTACGTCCACATCCTACACAAGAATCAAAAACAGTTACCAAGACACTCACTATCATCTGTAGCAACTATCTCATAAAGAGAAAGATGTAAGACTGCCATTTCATGACATCTCTACGGAAAATTTCTTAAGATATCCCAAATGGAAGGAGAGCACCAAGGGAATGACTCTTTGATTTATAAGTCAAAATGCATGCAAAATACAAACTTACTAGAATATCATGAAGAATTTTAGATGCTAAGTAGTATTTTGCCACACAATACACTTCAAGTTTCACAACATTTTTAAAAGGATTAATTGTCAAAAATAAAATATTTATGTAAAGAAACAAAACATGAAAGTGAATTGCAGGCCTGGGGAAATTAGTTGGTCTGCACAGTGCTTGCCTTGCAAGCCTGAGGATCCGAGCTCAGTGTCAGAATTCAAGCAAAATAAAAGCCAGACATCCTGGTGCACACTTGGAATTTCATCTGTGGAAAGAGGGAGGAAGATGCCCGGGGCTTGGCTCACCAGCCAGTCTAGCCTATGTAGTGAGTTATTGGTCAATTCATGATTCTCTACTAACAAAACAAAACACAAATTTGGCCAGCATCTGAGGACTACCCAAGGTTGTCTTCTGGCCTCTATATGTACTCATAGACAAATTCACTTGCACATACATGCACAAGCACGCAATACAGTCTGATTTATCTCTGAATATTACTTTATATTTTATTTGAAAAGTATTACATTAATCATCCAAAGAGTTTCTGAAGTGTTTTCCAAACGTCTTATTAGAAAACTGTTACTTCCTTACTTTTAAATCTAATCATAATAACAATGATAATTGCTTTTAAAAGCCAGCTTAGTTTACTAGTCCTGATAGTTATCAGGTTTTCCCATGAGTCCTGGGTGCTGGAAACACAGCTACAGAGGGCGGATGCAGCACCACACAGCTGTGCTCCCAGCTATTCTGGAAGTGGAGGCAGGAGGGGCTTCACAGAAGCTTTAGGGCCAGCCTAGGTGACTTAGCTAGACACTGTGTCCAAACTTAAGAAGTGGGGAGGGAAAACTGGGTATATAGTTCTAAAGTGGTGCTTTCTGGCATATAGAAAGCCCTACTGCAGAGACTAACACATTCATCGCTAGTCCGACATTTGTTTTCATGTACGTCTAGCTAATTAATGTATGTCACCTTCTGACAATGTATGTATCCCCTCTCTCTCACACACACACACTCGAGCACGCACACACGCGCCATCTGAATGCCCAGGCTAGACCCGAAGCTGGCCCTCGTGACTCCTCTTCCATCACCCTTGTTCTTTTATTCACATCTGAAATGCCTGTTTTCTGCATAATTCCCTCCTATTCTTTCCCCATGCTTTTCCTTGAACAATGCTTTGCAAATAGTGGTCACCTGATTTAATTCAGCCAAATGCACAGGCTGCAGCATCTCTGGCTTGAAAACTGCCTCAGTTCCCACTAACCTCATTTGTGCTCAGCACTGGAGTTTTTGGTGTCTGGTTCAGTTGTTCTGATAGCACTGCATTCCCGCCCACCCCCACCCCACGCCCCCAGCTAGTTACAAACTCCAGTTCTTCCTGGCTATGCCTTCCCTGGAATATAGGCACGGACAGCCATGCCTGAATCTCATTGGCTTTCGAAAGAAGGGTGTTCCTACAGAATTAGGTGGCTCACTGGCGTTCCTTCTCAGGATCCCTATCAAGCCAGTCTTGATGGGACTCTCCCACTGTTCCTCAAGCTATCTGAAGCACCTGCTCTTTCTCAACAGTTTAGATTCCAATGCTGCTTACGGCTTATGAAGGATGCAGAGAAGCCCTGGGCTGGCATCTCCTCAGACTGGAAGACAACAGTGAATATGTTTCCTGATGTGACAATGGGACCAGGAGCCACATCTCCACAGCCTGTGGCTAGCAGGGTATCGTTGGTCTCCAAGGTTCCTCCCCAGACCTGGTGGGGTTAAAAACATGTCTTAATATCAACAGCTGCCAATATTTTAAGAGATTTAAGCTTGAATATAATTGTATTCAGTTCTATAGAAAAAAAAAACCATAAAGCTAAAGAAGTCACATGAAAATCTGGAATATTTTTTGGAAAACGATTTTTAAAGCTGGTTTGAAAGTGCTTTATTTCATCTTGGCTGTTCTAAGGAGCTTTTGTTTGGGTTGAGCTTTCCTACGATTGATCTACTTCTACAGAGCATTTGGTCGTGAAGGAGTCTCATTTGGCCTGGAAGGGAGTTTCTAGAGTACCTGATCAGAGGATGCTGTCTACGGTCTAAAAGTCTTCTCTGAGGCTGCAGGGCTCTACTGATCTCTCTTATCTATCTGACATTGGTGGTTTGTGTTGACACTTTTTTTTTTTCAGGTTTGCAATAAATTTATCATTTTTCTTGATTTCTTTCTATTGTATTCCTATTGTCAAGTTCATTAATTTCTATTTTTTTTATTTTCTTGATTATTGGCTTTGACTTTATTTAAAAGTACACATAAAGCCTTTAGTGTTATCATCTTACTTTTAAACAAAATTTTTGCTATTATCTATATACTTAATTGGTCTTTTTTTTTTTAATATTTCCTTCTGTGTGTTTTTAAAATTACTTTGAGACTTCTTCGATCCATGGGCTATTTTAAGGTGTTTAATATCAGTCAGTGTATTTTGTCTTTGTCAAAATCCTCTCAGAGTTTTTAGATCCAGCCAAAGACAGTTGCAAAAGCTTTACCTGCCAAGCCCTATGTCCACCTTCCTCATGTAACTTTTCCACAGCCAACAAGTTCCAGTCTCTGAAGTTACTGAAAGAAATTCGGGCCCTGGTGGCCAAGTATACTCCCAGACAGAGGTGCTTTCTGGCCCAGTCACCTTCCTGGGAGTCTCTCAGCAGCCCTTCATGGGCTCCCTTCCTCTGTGAGGGGAAGGGAAAAGGTGGAAAATGTTTTCCTTCACTCTTAACTCATGACTCAGGATTTTCTGTTCTTGTTTGGGGCTCACACAGCTGAGACTGAGTCCAACCTCTTGACATAGTCACTGACTCTCAGTATGCAGAAAGAGTTGTTTTACACATTGAAACTACTGATTTTATTAATGACGAGTTAGAATTAACTTCATTATTTATTCTGTTACAAAAAAAAATAATCAGGAATAGGAACTTGACCCCTCCACGTGTGTATCAAAAAGTGAGATGGGAGGAGCCCACACTTTTTGCCCTTTTCACCTCCTGATTGTACCATTTCAGGAAGTAATTAAAGACTTGCTTTTTTTGCTCTCTCTGGCTGATTATTTTGGCTGCCTGCTTACTCTGAGTGTGAAAGGCCGGGCTCTTTTTCTGCTATTCGCTTTTTAGTCTGACTTTATATCATCAGAGAAAATATTCTCTGCTGTTTAGTTCTTTGATTATGGGTTCATTAACTTTTAAATCTCAGTCTGTGGTCTATCCTGGCATGTTACAAGGACATCTGAAATGGGATTGTTATTGCTAATGTACGGTTTCTTTGGCATCTGTTAATGCTACCCTAATGCTTCATTTTCAGAGCTCCCCTGCATCTGGTGCATTGCCTAGCTGGCTTCCTTATATGAGCTACCGAGACGAGAGTGTAAAATCTTAACCCAACTCAAGAGCGATTTTCATAGCTCTGCTAATTTGTACTCTTCATGCTTCCTGCTCTATTTTTCAAGAAAGAACATTGAGTCTCACTTTGTTTTCCTGGTAGACTGATTGTTTTATTCTCATGTAAGATGTCTCTTCTACAGCAAGATTTTAAAACTTTGAATTCTCTTTTGGCAAATATTAACATGGCCATTGCTGCTTTTTTAAAGTTTATGTTTCTATGATTTATCATTTTATATTCTTTTTTTTCAGCCTACCTGTATGGTTGGATTTGAAGTGAATTTATTTCCAGTTGTTTCTTGCTTTATTTCCAATAATATGTCTATTTTAATTGGTGCAACTAAGTTATTTAAAACACACATACACATTGTGACTCTATTTTTCTATTTGCATTCTGTTTCCTTCTTACACTCCTTGACTCACTGTGTGTTTTTTTCTTGATTCTATAAGTATCCCATTTTTATTGAAATGTAGTGTTTTTGTAGGTCTTCATATCTTTTGTAATAATTTTATTGTTCTGGGTATTAAAATGTGTATAAATGATTACTGCAGGTTACTCCAACATTCACCCTGAGCCGCCATTTTTAAGAGGCGTATGGAAATACAATATCCACTTAGGTTCCTTTAGAACTTTCTATTGTCAGATTCCACTGTAAGCTTTTGTTTAAACTACTAACATAATTCATAAACATGTAGAAGTGCGTATTCTAACTGGATGCACATATTTCTGCTCATTTCCGGATCCTTTCTTCATGCTCCAAGGTTCCTTTCCATACCATTCTGTGAAGTTAAAGTAAGTTCTTTAAAACTATCTTTAATGGCAATGACCTTATGGATTTTTTTTAGCTTCCTTTTCTATGGGAATTTAAAAATTCTCCCTTGTACATTAAGAGTAATTTTCAAGATGCTAAACTTATTGTTGACAATTCTTTTATTCCAGTACTTAATCATTTTTTAACTACTGTTAGTTGAATTGCTGTCTTTTCTTGGTATGTATATTGAATATTCTGTTATTGTTCATGGTTTCTTAGAGCTCTGTGTGTGTTTTTTTAAGTCTATTTTCTCTTTATTGTTCCAAGGAATGACTTCTGTCATTCTGTCCTCAAATTTATTGATTCTGTTCTCTGCCATTTTCACTTAACTACTGAAATTAAACAGCGAGCTACTTCTATTGCATTTTTTAAAAAGTTCTATAATTTGCATTTAATTCTTCATCATAACTTCTGTTTCTTTGTCAAGATTTTCTGTTAATCATTTGGTTGTGACAAGGCTTTAAGGAGAACTTGTCAGTGGTTTCTGAGAAATTTTTATGACAGCAGCATTAACATCTTTGTCTCATATGCCATTATCTGTTTCATCCCAGGGTTGACATAACTTGATTATTTTTTCTCACTCAAGTTGTAATAGTCTTTGTTTCTCTTATGATGGGATCTTTCTTATTGTCACCTAAACATTTTATATGATTATGTTAGTAGGCTTTGAGTTCTATTTCAGTCTTTTATTTTAGAAGAGTGTCACCATGTTTATTTTCAGCCTTGTGTATATTCTTGGGTTCTGTTTTGAATGGCGATTTGATTTTCTGGGTATCTGTAGCATAATTTTCTTCACCTTGGTTTATATGATTCTTTTGGAATGGTAACACTTTTTTTTTTTTTTGAGACAGGGTCTCATGTGGATAAGGCTGTAATTAAACGCCCTGTGTGGCTAAGAATGAGCTTGACACTCTGGTGCTCCTGCCTCTATCTATTGAATGCCAAGATTATAAGTGTGGAAAACCATGCCTAGGCTTTGCTTAGTGCTTCGCACAGGTACAGAGAGCCCTTTACTTGGCTTAACTTCTGTGTATTTCTCCACTAAAAGAAAAGGTTGAGTAGGATTTCACTATGATGAGTTCCTTAAGGTCTTTGAGAGGAGAAACATCTCTAATTTTGAGAACAAAGAGGGATCTTTTGGGTCTTTGACCATTCTGTCCACCTTCCCTAGTGTCTCTATGACAAGGAAAAGAGTCCTTGACTTAAAGACACCAGAGACCTTCCCACTTGAAGTAGCTCATTGTCACTGTGTTCCTTTACTCATTACTTCTATCTATATAGAAGCATCCTTTGTCAGAAACAAGAGTTTCATAGCAGTTATTATAGTCTTGTCAATGGAAAGTCTCACACTTAGTGAAATCAAGGGTTTCTTCCTTAACTTATTTTTTGCAACTACCAATTGACATCATTTTCTGTTGACACTTTCAGAGGGATTTCCATTCTATCCAGAGGAAGAATGAGCCCAGTCAGTGTCCCAAATTAACCTTTGCCCATTGAGTAACTTATAAGACTTCATGTAAGTTTATACACTGTGTGTTGACTCATCTCATGAGAAGGGAGCCCTCTTATCTCATGGGGAAAAGGCAATTAAGAGAAGTACATATTAATTTCATTGTATTATATGCATATTTTATAAGGATTAGATTTTGATTTAAATAGAACAAACATATCATTGTGAAATAAAAGAATTTGAGAGATGATATGAAATAATAACATTGATTTTTTTGAAGGCATTTCCATTTGTTAGGTGATTTTTATATTCCCAAGTACTAGGTAGTTTTTATATGATTATGTCTTATTCTAATATTTAATACAACCCTTCTGAAGTGAGAATCATTCTCTTCCTTTTACAGCTAAGTAATTTGTAGCCAAAATATTAAATAAATCATAAAAATACGTGTAGGTGGTAAGTATGAAAGAGATACATATATTTCTGCCTGTCTAATGGGACTTAGGCAGGTGGGTCTTTCCACTAAAAGTCATAGTTTCACAGTGATATAATATGCAAGTTGCAATATAGCACAGTGGGAAGTGACAATCAATGCCATGTGAGCAGGAAGGCTGCCTCTCTAACTTCCTGTTCGCCACTATTTCTTTATTCGGGTCTCATCATTGTTTCACTTTACAGACTCTTAATGTCTGGAACAAAGGTTGTCATTCATTACTTCCATCTCCTGTAATTTTTATAACTTATATTAAAGATGAGCCCTAACCCTGTGTGTAGTGTACTTTCTTTTAGGAAGGAGAAGGAGAAAATAGGGAGCGGAGGAGAAGAATCAAGGAGAGAGAGAGAAGGAGGGAAGGACTGAGGGAGGAAGGAATAGGAGAGGAAGGGAAAACATGCATGAATGCTCAAGAGGACTCAAGAAGGTCAGAGGAAACCCTGCTTCATTTGGTCACTCTGCCCAGATCAGGAGACGGAAAATTATAGGACAGCATGGACTCGGAGGTTCAAGTCTTACCTTCTAACAGCTGAGGCATCTTGCTTTCGCATCTAAACAATTCAAGCAGTAAAGCCACATTCTTTTCACATTGAGAAACACCAAGTCCTCTGTAGCCAAAGTGCTTACATTCACAAAACCAGTTAAACAAACAAGTGCACCAACCTTCACAAAGCTCTCTTCACACTGCCTGGTAAGGCTGGGGATTTTGAAATTGCTGTCGAAGCTGATCTCCCAGTGTTTACTGTCATGCGTGATGGCTGTCCAGGAGCATCTGCTGTTCGGGGGGAATGGCTGAGGCCAGTGAGGAGATTTGATCGTACCATTATCTGAGTGGAATGTTCCACCACAACCTAGAAAGTTTCCATTAAAAAAAAAATCAATATTCAAGGTAAAATTTAGAAACCAAAGCTGGCTAGAGAACATTTTTAAATATGAGGTCATAATTCATCTTTACTTATATGTCTGGCTCATCTTTGGGGTAGGGACTAAACAGGAGTTCATAGATGTGAAGTGCTTTAAATGAAGACTGTCAATGTTTTGGTACCCCGTTGAGGTCACTTGACCTGAGTCTTGTAAACTGTAGCAGGTAGAACCCCATTTGTCTTCAAACATCTTTCCTTTCCTTGAGACTGCAGAGTAGGTAGAGAGCCAGGTCACACTAATTCTGTATTTTTCTTACCACTAACAAATGTGAATACAGCTGTATAATCCCTTGTAATTTTAGTCTACTACAGTGAACTAAGGAAAATGTTTCCTCCCACTAAGTAACTGGCTCGTTCAGATTGAAACTGATTGATTGTTCTGAATAATTCTTAAGAGTATGAAGAAAGAAAATCTAGAATTATTTTCATAACCTTAAAACCCATACCCAAGAGATAACAAAGAACATTCTGTATTCAGAACAGAGTGAAGTTATAGGATCGTTTTCCTTTCAGACAGTGATTTGTCTGTAACTCCCTGATGAGTTCAGGAGCAGCTAATGGTTTAATGAGGAGCTGAATCATCCTATAGAGGTCTTTATGTAAACCAGCTCTGCTACAAAGACATGTCCTGTGATAATTAGGACTTACTAAAATCTCGACTATGCAAAAGTACTTATATTTCCTGTAAATTTTCACAAGGTTTATATCACATGGGAACAATGCTACTTTTAAAAATCAAATCCACTGTCTTTTGATTCAGTGTCTGTAGCAGCCTTTTCCCCTCTAAACTGCAAATTTCATCTGGTCATCTCTATCTTCAAACTCCTTGATCAAGCACCATGTCTCTAGGGACAATATATATATATATAAGTCAAGACTCTTGTTGATGTAGACTCTGCATTGCTTTCTGAAAATCCTGCCCGTTAGCCAAAAGTGGGACTATTTGTCTCTTGCCATTATCCCCTGGACAATACATATACTGCAACTATATACATTGCATTTATATGGTTTTATGAACTGCAAATAATCTAGAGATGTTTCCTGGAGGACACCCATACACTACCCACAAGTACTACATCATTTTGCATAAAGAAACTTCAGCGCTTTTGGAGTTGTTTATTGAGTGGAGTCTGGAGTCCACACTCTTCAGTACTAAGGAATGACTGTACTTTAAATTAGTTAAGAAAAATGTGTCACTGAAAAATCAGTGGTAAGTACAGAGAAAGGTTTTTGTTTATTTGTTTGTTTTACCTAAAGTGCTCGTGTTCCATGTAGCATAAAATCCACGACTTTGCCCTTGATGGTTTGTGTTTAATGTCACCACAAGCTTGTTGGAACCAGACTGTACTGGCCCAGGGACTGACCACCCACAGTACTGTCCTATGATGGGTGATTCGGGGTAGCCACCATTCCTGACAGTAACTGAGTCCGAATTGCAAGTTGGATCCATATCAAGATGAAAGTCCTTAAATGTGAGCTGCAGAAGAGAGAAGATTCACTGAGCCACCCTGAGCTGCGTAGAAGTCCATCCGCCTGCAGGCAGACAAGGCTTTGACAAATATTTCCATTTTGTCATAATTCACATAGCTTTGTACTTCTTATTGTTTTATTAATCTCTCTTTTCCACTCTGTTTTCTTGTTAAAAGTCCTCTTGTGATTTCGAGTACATTTTTTTTTTTTTTTTTTGTCATGGAGTAGAGTCATTTGGGAGAACCCCAGCAATCTATTAGGCTAGAATGACAGCTCATGTTAATATTGGATCCACCTCTTTCCTGAGGGCTGATCTAGCTTCTGCATACACATTTTAATTTGAGAAAAGACAACAGTCCTCAGTAATTGTAGACTGGTAGATAACAATATCTGTACTCTAAACAAAGATTTTTACAAAAAAATTTATCTGATTATAAAACTAAAGTCTACTCTAACTTATTCACACACACACACACACACACACACACACACACACACACACACACACACACACACACACACACCATTTCCATGATTCAGTAATCCAGTTGTAAGAACTCACTGTGATGATGTGCCCTTCTGGGGCTTCCAAAAGCCATGCACAATGGGTCCATCTACCATAAAGGTTTGGATAGTTGGGACTTGAGATCGCTCCACTCTCACCTGTCTGTATTCCACCACAATCTGAAATCAAAGTTGTAAACCTCTAAATAAGAGAGAAAAAACCCACAGAACCAAAACAATACTCAATGATACCATCATATTGTCTGGTAAAAATATTAGCCGTTCAATCAATCAAGAATTGAAAACCTGAACAGAAGCAACGTTAGGATGGAAGAATAAAAATAAATGAAATGTATCCTAAATAGTGTTTATCAAACAGAATTCCATCGGACAGACAGCCTCAGCTCGGCAGAAAACAGGAGCGTACTGTAAGTGGAGAGCAGTTAGCCATCACTACTTTTCATTAGCTAACATGGCCTTTCCTGAGAACACCAGACCATGATCTGCCTCATAATCAAATACATCATTATTTTGTAACAAGCACTTAGGTTTCAAAGAATGAATTACTGTAGCAGGTTTAGAAGATACTCCAGTTCTATAACATTGCTCTTCTGTCTGACTCTCCTTTCAATGGGATGAAAAATAACCTGTGAATGAAATGTTCACACAAGTAGGTTATGTTGGAGCTTGTTCCTTCCTTTATTTGTGCCTTTGGTTGTTACGAAACAATCTTCTTTTTTGTACACTGTGAAAATGTGTTTTTGCCAAGACACCTTCTGATTAATAAAGAGCTGAATGGCCATTAGCTAGGCAGGAAGAGGTTAGGTGGGACTTCTGGGGCCAGAAAGCTCTGAGAAGAAGAAAGGGGAAGTCACCAGACAGACAGTGAGGAAACAGGATGGGCAGTACAGAGTAAAGATAACTGAGCCACCTTGTAAAGAAGAGAAAAAAGTACATTAGACAATGTGGGTTAATTTGAGATCTAATGGCAGAAGCCAAAGCTAAGGTTTGTTTGTTTGTTTTCTGAGCTGGTGTCTCCCCCCCCCCCCAAAAAAAATCTGTCTACATTTGATTACAATGTCAAGAACAGTCACAAAACTGGAGCAAAATGTTGATTCACGATCAAACTCAACGGAAACAAGAGTGGGATTCTAAAATCAGTCACGAAGAAGGACACTGACACACGGAGCAAGGTGGAGCGGAAGCATGGCCCGCTGAAGGAGACGTGGACTGCGATGAGAAGTTGGGTTTGGCGGCAGGAAAAGAAAGTATGACTTTGGACATTCACGAAAGAAAACACTTTCCCAAATCTAAAGGACTGCCATGTTAGTAAAAGGAAGCGGGAAAAATAAAATCTCTGGGAACCGAGCAATTTTGTTGCTCCTCTGCCTACCTTGGATTGAATTTCTACATATAAACCTGAATGTCTCACATGCAGGTCTAACAAATACACAAATTATTAGAAAGATTCAGGAATCTGAATAAAACAAACTGTGACCATGTAGGGCTTATCCGAAAATGGCTTACAAAACAAAAACAAAGCCCCATGTCAATGGGAAGTCATGCATAAGTTTGGAGACCAAACCAAACCATATAAAACAAAAAGGACCATAGTGTGAAGAAGACACAACTGTCTACACACCGAGAAACAAAGAAAATAAAAGTATCAAAACCATAAGACTATAATAGGGTCTCTAGAATAAAGGTAATATATAAAAACCATAAAACTCTTTTCTTGGTATCAGTAACACATGGTTAAAAATTTAACCTGAAAAACTTTACTCAAATAATCAATTAGACTTTTATATACTAAGACATAAATCTGTAAATTTATATGTCATAGCCTTCAGGCTTACCTGTAAAGGAGTATTCTATGTTGAATCCACTATATTCCACATGCTCATTGGTGACAAAGTGCATCCATATCTGAGGGTAAGGAATAACCAAGGGTACTGCTGGTTTGGACAAGCTGCAAAATTTCTCTATCAGAGGTCCATCAGCATCATCTGATCAAAATAGCATGCCAAGTGACATTATTTACAGGGTTCTGGACAAATATCTTTAATTAATAGAAATAAGTAATAAAATAACAACAAAAATACTCCTTAATACACTTCAATCCTGGTACAGTAGCAGACATTTCAAAAGAAATTAAGAGAAGTATGGTTCTTCAGATATGTGTTGATTCTTTTCTATTATGAAAAAAAATGAACTTTAAAGATAATTTTCCAAATAGTTCCCATGTGCTACTTCACATTGGTACACTGTGAAGGGTTATTTAAACTTCTAAGGCCTAAGAAAAAAACTGAACATTTTTGTAAATCCTGCAAGTCCAGGAAATTGCTGACAGTCTGACAGTTGTGTCAAGACCAGCAGGACACATGATAAGCCAGGTATCTGATCTGGGTGAGCTCCCCATTCAGGAAACGTCAAAGAGAAACCCTCCTTGCTAAGGACAGCACTTCCCTCTCACTTCTGCGGTCACAGCTCCCATCAGGGAACACGGGGTTTCAGCTCTGCATGGACAGAGCTCTTTTGTAACTCATGTACTGAGACAGTAGTCATTTGGTTCCTGCTGCTCCCTCCAGGAATAAGGAAAACATGCAAATACATTAGAAAACACACTCTTTGATGGAACCTACCCACTCGAAACTCAAGGACATCAAATGCACAGTCTTGATGAGTTTCAAGAGAAAATGCTAGAAAATGGATAATAATGGATGAATTTTCCCGGTTTGGGTTACTGAGAGTCCATTCGCAGTCTAGATTTCTTGCATAGTTACGGATTCCATTGTAGCCAGGAGAGGTGAAGTTTCCACCAGAGACATTTGGAAGAGATCCGCCACACACTGCGACAACAAAAGACACACATAGATATGAATAAGATCCGTGTTGTAACAGATGATTCCAACAATCAGGGCACAATGAATGAAATGAAACACTGCATCAGTGCGCTTTTCTGGATGTAGTCAGGTGTAGACAAAGGACATGCAAACCATGAACAATGTCCGTGGGTGTAAGAAAGAAATACACAAAACAAAGGTTTTTTATTTCCCTTCTGGAATGAAGAAGATGACTATGGCTTGGCTGTGTATCAATATCTCCAGTTTAGACGTATTATCCATTCAATATTTAATTTTAAAAACATACAAACCAGTTGGAGGCGCTAATGGCTTTTGATGAACAATTTTCTATTTGATCCAATAATTTATTTGCATCAAATAGATAATATAGCACTATAGTGCCAACAAATCTACTCTTTTTTTATATGGTAATGAATGTCTCTTAAATCAATAAAATAAAGTAAACAATTTTTAAATGATGGATTTTGCTCCATTCTTTCTAAAATACAAAACCTTGGATAATGCCAGCAGACCTAAAAAAAAGAGGGTATTTATAATCCAGGCCACATGTTGCTTAATTTTGGGGTAGTTTATATTAAACGCAACCCGTGTTATTATTTTCAGTGAACATACACATAGAAGTAAGTGAACAAAAAAAAAAAAAAAACAATTACATGTATTCAGTTGTCTGTTAAATTAATTACTCTGTGATACTGAGTTACCCAGGAAATAGGTGTTTTCTTGAATATAAAACAATGAATCAGAGACTGTGGCTTCAGATTCAGTTCCAACAGTAGGTATTACATGAAATCATACTAGAAAATAATCTAATAAAATTTTGTTGTTAAAAATTTTAAATACAATTTGTTTTTCTGAAACTACAATGGTGGCTTCCCCATCCCTCCAAGCAGATTTTCTGTTTGCTCATATATGCTGATCTTTGTTGAAGATTCCTGGTATTCCTTTGATCACTGCAGAGAAAACAGAAGGCTTGGCCGTTTGGGGCAGAGTTTGGGGATACTGAGTGACCAAGAGGGGATGATGTATTTGTAGCATTCTACATCACCTGCATCTTCACTGGAGGTGTAGGAAGCAGTGAAGCCTCCATATGGCCGGAATCCATCAGTGAAAAATACGACCTTCATTGTGTTTCCGGTAGATTGGAACTCACTGGTTACATTCACACGGCTGCATAGCTTCTCTATTTGGGGTGAGTTACTTCTTATGCCATTGAATACCTGTTAGAAAAAATAGTTTGATTGCAGCTATACTGTTCGTCTTACTGAAGATCCCTCCGGAGATGACTATCTTAACCCAAAAGAAGCCACAGTCTGTAGTGGGCTTACGTTCTGATACATTGTAAATATTTCTCTCCCACAAAAAAAAACCTGATTGACCAGAAGGCAGACAGGAAGTGTGGATGGGGCTACCAGACTAAGAAAACTCTGAAAGAGATGCCAGCAGATGCAGAGGAAGAAAGACAACTATGCTGCTCCGAGAAAAGGTAGCAAGACACATAGCTAAATAGATTAATGGAAATAGGTTGAGTTAAGATGAAAGAGCTAATTAGCAGTATGTCTGAGCCATAGGTCAATCAGCATGAAATTAATATAAGCATTTGTGTGATTATTTGGGGCAAAGCAGCAGCGGAGCTCCAAGTGGGTCCGAATCTCAGGGCCAGAAAGGCCGCCCAGAAACTTCTTAATGCTACGGTCAACAGTACAGAAACCTATCCCGAGACTACAAGCCACTGAGCCCCCCTGAGCATATTTTTGGCCTTAGGGTCATGTTACAAAACTGAAAGATTTGTAAATAAATGTCCTTCTCCCATAGGTCACAGATGAATGGCCTCTCTGTACTTGGCAAGTGGAGACTCTGCTCTACATGTGAAGGAAATGTGTCACTGTACTTTCTTTGTAGTTCAGTGTTTACTGAAATGCAGTTTTCTTAATTGTGCCTTGGAAACTTTAACATACTAAATTAAGTGTTAGCCTTAGATAATTTCAAGTGACTAGCAAGCCATTCATCTACTCTAAATACCTTGAAAATTGCTTTTAAATGGTGGTTTTTTTTTTTTTTTTTTACTGTTTTTGATTAGGTGTACTTGAACGTATCTGGGTGTGATGTGACTGTGTGCATGTCAGTGGAGGTGTTTGCATTAAATTTTCCTGGAGCTGAAATTACAGGTGGTTGTGACTGCCCAAAGTATGTTCTGGGACATGAACTCCCAGCCTTTGTACTAGTAATACATGTTCTTAACCACTGAGCCAATTCTCCAGTGTCCCTTAAAAAGCAATTTAAAAAATAAATCTATCTTTGTGTAAATACTATGGCTCTTTCTTAATTATTATGGATTCAAAGTTTTGATATTCTTAGTCATTTGACTTAACTTTTTTCTTTGTTTTTGAGATTATGATACAATTATAACAACCAAATGTCATGCTCTTACTTATTTGACTTTTAAAAAAAACTATTTTTACTGGTATCAAAATACAATTAATTGCTTTAGTTACAACTGCTAACATGTGACTGTTTCTGTATAAAGCCATGCTATTAAGAGTTCAGAAACATTTCTAAAGAAACAAACTGCAATTTACTTGGTGATTGGTGTTCCTAATCTTTAAAAAGATTTGGATGTGGGCATATGGAACTCTCAGCCTTCTTAAAGCCTTGAGGAAGCAGGGTGTGTTCTATTTCAAGGGATGCAAGCTTTTCCAGTTACTGTAATTAATGACAGAATTTAGCTCTTTAGTGGTTTCTGGTTTAAAATGCCTTCCAGCTACAGGACCAGAGAAAATGTTTCCTCATTTCTTGTGAGGACCCAAAGGGAGACTCTGCTAATTGCCTACTCAGATCTTATCTGATCATTACCACGCCTCTCCCTCTCAGGCATGTACTAGGACTCCATTCCCAAATACAGACAGATGGTAGAGTACAGAGATTTGTAGTTTGCTGAAATAAGAGCTAGGAATATTTGAATTTGGATTCAAATTCCAATATCAAAAGACAGTACATATTTTATGCTTCTATGAATAGGAGTAGACAGAATCAAAAGAGCTATATCCAACTACAAGGTTGATGAGATATGGTGTAAGCAATGATCAGTGAGTGGTCTTTGCTGCCTCCTTTCCAAGATGGAACTGGACTGGGTAGAACATGTGCAGTCACCCAGTTAGTATATGGACTTCTTTCTCCATCTAGGAGCATCCAGGGTGTGAGCATCTTCTGTAGTCAGAAAGTACAAGCCTCAGAAGACATAGGGCAGGAGCAGGCACATGACAGACAGGATATGAGTAGCTATGAGCAGAAACAAATTGGACATTTGTCTCGTGGCCTCACACATTGTGTGGTGCAGCCTTTCATTTCCTCTATCTGAGTCATCAGATTTGTTGCTGGATTTGGAGGCAGGGGACTCAAGTTCAGTCCAGCTGGGTGTGGTGTCCAACAAGCCACAGTATGAATAAGCTCCCCATGCCACTTGCAGATCTTAAATTTTCTTTCCTTCTTGGATAAGCATTTAAGCACAGAGGATGGGAGAAAGGCAATTTAAACACTTGTTTGGAATAAAAGAGGGGAAGTAAACACCAACATGTAAACATATTTTAAAGAAACGGCATCTGGGCATCATCCTGCAGAAGGAAATTCCCAGAGTGATTTCTTGATGGAGTTTCATCTCCCCATGGAAAAAGATCTGAAGCTGTGATATTTGCATATTGTCAACTACAGGTCAAAGTCTGTATTAGTTACACTCAGGAGGTCCAGTTACTAGTCCGTGTGCACAACTGACAATCGGCTTTTGCACACTTTTCTTAAGTATGAATGAAGACCAACCAGAGCTCTGAGCAAAACATCTGATATGAAACACAGAGAACATTATAAATAGATAAGCAACCTGAAGGAAACAATATGCAACTTCACAGATGTAATGTGAAACTTCAAGTTATGTTTCTATAATAGTTTAATATGTGCAGTCAAATGATTATGGTACAGCAGGACTTGTATAAGTCCACAAAGTTGTCATTGACGCCTGGGAGTTATAAGAGCCAATGTGTCCATAAAAAAACAGGAAATTGACTAAGAAAGAAAACGTTCAGCATCCTGAAGCCAGGTGGCTAGTCCAGAGGGAATGAAGGGGTGCAGGGAAATCCTAAAACAATAGCCCCCATCAGGCAGGCCTGCTGCAGATGGACAAGGATTTGCAAAAGGATACTGGGGACAAAAATAGACATGTATGCCTTTGGTGGGAGGTGTGTAGAACAATTAGTGATGACATCCATAAAACGTAAAAATAGTACAACCATACAACCTTTGTTACTGTTATTTTAAAAAGCAAAAGGAAATATGCTGTTGCATATTGCCTGGCTGAGTTTGCATGCAGTTTCCATAATCAACCAGGTTTAACAGCCAAGGGCCACAACAGTGGAAACTATGACATGTGTGTTTTGTAGGGAAGTTGGAAGATTATGGGAACTGTTCATTCCCTATGTCCATGTCTCATGGGAGGGAGCTTATTTCTCAGTTTCTATAGTAGGATTGGGTAAATGACACCCAGGACCAACTAAAAGAGTGTAGAACAGGAATGTTAGCTAGATACAATGGCATAAATGCTACAAGAATCCAGGAGAGTAGATATGTCTGCCTTCCATGATTAGGAGTGGAGCGGTCACAAGGAAGGTCTCATTTTGTAATCTGTGACCATTAGCATCAATTTTATTTTAGTATATAAAATAAACCTTTGACTCATTTTCTCTTCCCTGTAGGTCATGTACATTCTGTTGGTGATAAAATTCCTAATAATCATTGGATTCAACATAATGCACATAAATTCACAGACATATTTCAAAGAGAAAAATATCCCACCCCAGTCGGCATATTTATGAAAATTTTAGTGATGGGCATATAGAATGTAAACATTAAATATTTTTTGTCTTCTAATTTTTTAAGATACCGTTCACTAAGCAGCCATTATATTTAACCAGAAAACATTTTAAATTGGTGTTCAAGGGAATTTATATTGCTTAGTTAAAACTATGTAAAATTATGCAGAAGCCAGAAAGGCATGCGATACATAAAAACATGGAAAAGTGAGTGTTAAATCTTTTTCTCTTTTCTCTTTGTCAATATATTCATGTAATAGGTAATAGGAAAAATGTTCCTTTAGAACTAACAACCTTGGGCCACAAAATGGCTGTGTATAAAGGTGCCTGCCACCAAGACAACCTTCACAGACGTACTGTAGCATGTGTGCAACCATGAAAACACATACATGCACCGTGAAGATGTCAATAAAACATAATTGTAAAACTGACAGTCTTGTGATGGGGATGTAATTCAGTTACTTGGAATGCACAAGTCCTGGGTTCAACTGCCAGCACCATGTCAACCAGATGTGTGGTACAAACCAGGAATTAGAGCACTCTGGAAGTGGAGCTGGAGATCAACCCTGCTACGTACTGAGTTCTAAACTAACCTCAGATAGTTGACACTTTGCCTCAAACAAAGAAACAGAAAAGAAAGTTAAAAGAAAAAGAAATGGTAAACAAAGAACATAATGAATAATATCCTGGCTCTCAAATATAAGAAAAACATTTCAGTACTTACATATTAGAACCGAGACAGTCATCTGAAGGATAAATAAGGCAACTTTAGGGTAATAGAGAGTGAAAAGGGGGTGTCATGGGAGGCTTTAGCTTTGGAATTTACTAACCAGCAGCAAACTAAACTGAAAATAAACGTGCTTCTTAATTTGCTAAGCCAACAATGTTATTTTTATAATTCACGCATCAAACCTTTATCTCCATGAGTTTAAAGCACTGGGGATTCACTGAAGGAAACCGAGTTGTAGCTCCATAGAGCTGGTATGAAGTGCTCTGAAATGGCAACTGTGGGGGAGGGCAGCTGAGGTCGGGGTTTGTTTCCTGCAGGGTCTTAGTGGGGCGGTGTGGATTAATCACTAGAGCAGATATCCAAGGGAAGAGAGCCAAGCAGCCATCTTGGGAGAAACAATCTATTTAGAAGCCATACTCAACTATTAAGGCCTGATATTGGAGCCTGTCAGCATAATCATGGGATAAAAAAGAAGCTAGGGTGTCTGTGTCATGGGAACGGAGGTGGAGGGGATCAAGGTAGAGGGACAGGAGAGGGAGCACCAGCAGGTACTTTATGGCTGGATCAGCCTTGTTAGGATTTGGTATTCACCTGAATGGGATAAAAATATCATTGGAGGATTTTTCAAAGAGGCGATATTGCCTGATTAAGCATTATTTTCCCATTGTTGAGGATTGAACAGAAGGCTTTATATATGTCAGACAAAGTTCCTACCACTGAGATACATTCTTATCCTCAACAGGATCCTGTTTAGACTGGAAACTATGACTCTGGCTGCTGTGCTGATTATGTAGGACAAGGTAAGAAACTGAGACCTGCTGGACCTAATGAACAGTCCAAGTGAATAATGATGCAGTAGTGTGGGTAGATTGTGGGAGATTGTGTTGTTTCATGGTAAATAATTGTCCCACCCACTGGTTTAATAAAAAGTGCTGATTGGCCAAAGGCAGGCAGGAAGTGTGGGCGGGGCTACCAGACTAAGAAAACTCTTGAGAACAGGACGCACAGAGCACAACGCCAGAGAGAAGACAGAAGAAGCAGAGGACAACTATGCTGCTCTAAAAAAAGGTACTGAGCCCCATGGCTGAACAAGGTAAGAGTCATAGGTTAGTTTAAGGGTAGAGAGCTAGCAAGTTATATGCCTGGGCCTTAGGCTGATCAGCTTCAAACTGTTGTAAACATCTGTGTGTCTCTGCGCGTCTGGGGGTCTGTGGGTCTAAACCTTGAGGCTAGGCCCGAAAGTCCGGGCCAGAAACCTCCTACTACAGTAGACGGATGCTTAAGTTGGACATTTTCTAAGGCACAACCAATGGCACTTGTGTATAGGTTGCTGTAGGAACTACAATTCCAAAATAAACATCAAGAGTGTTTCCTTGGACCACTAGAAATATTATTTACTTATATAAGAAAGGCTGAAGAGACCAGGCATGGTGGCACATGCCTTTAATACCAGTACTTAGGAGAAAGAGGCAGGTGGATCTCTGACTTTGAGGTTAGTCTGGTCTACAGAGCAAATTCCAGGACAGCCAGGGCTCCACAGTGATATCTTGTCTCAAAAAAATCAAAAACAAAAACAGAACAAAGCAAAACAACTTAAAGAAGGAAGAAGCAGGGTGGGTAGAGAAATATATTAACATCAATTTCATTTGGTAATCTATTAATCTATTCATAGCTATATCAATAAGTACATACATGTATGCGTGTAGACATGTATGTGACACAGTCAAACATACTTCCCAGTCAGCAACAAATGTGTTAGTCATATTCATGGGGCTCTTTTGCTTTCTTTAGCTGAGGGAAGCTATTAATGCTGAGGGCATGCCTTTCACATTTGAAGTTGGCAACACAGAAGGTTTTCTACCCAGGGTATCTCAATGCCTGTGGCAGGGAATGAGGTTGTGTAGGACTACTCATCTGCTTAAGCCTCACGGGTGCTCGTGCTGAGACCAATGACATTTGCCCATGTGCTGAGCTGTGATCTGTTCATTCTCTTTTGTCACGCATAATGCTGGTTTGCTCTGAAAACCTCTCCACCATATAATCTCTGTGCATGCAGTGACATTTGACAGCCTCAACGAACAGTTTTGTGGTGATTTTGCTCGACCTAAACCACTCAGACTTTGTCTGAAAGGAAGTTGTATAGGTGGTAATACTTTGAGTTTTCATATTAGCTCTTCCAGTGAGCACACTCCACACACAGTGGAGCACAGTGCCCAGCCTGTGAAGGACACTTACTATGAGGTGCTCACTGTCACAGGATGGATGGTTGCTCAGCCTCAAGTTGGTAAAGGTTAGGATGATCCTCCTGCTCTCAGGTACTGTGATTGTCCACTCGCAGATCCAGGCGTGAGAATTTGGGTTTGGGTAGTTGGGAGAAGTAAATATTCCAGCTGGGCCATGTAAATTCCCCCCACACACTGGAAGAAAAAAAGACCAAAAAAACTGTATCTCCTTTGACAAGGAATACTTTTAAAATTAGTTAATGACCCATCTACTCAAAATTATTGATCATATTTTTGTGTCCACATGCATGAGAATGCCCGTTTGTATTCATTTCTTGACTTCTTATATTTACGTCTATATTCAGTTCCTGTCTCTGTCAATACTTAACATTTGCTTCCACAGAAATCAGTCCACTGGCAACATTCAAATTATTATCAAACCCCAGGATGTATGAAAAACCAACAAATATTCTGTTTTTCAACAGAATATTTATTTCACCTGACTTTGTTGGGGGCATTTGGGAACATGAGATCTTGATAGCTCTAGAGCATTACAATATACCAGTTTCTCAAGATGGGCTTTACAGACAAGTCACACTTCCTCACTGCATCTCCCATGACACAAGTTACTTTCCTTTGCAACATTTATTCCAGTGGTAAATTTTCACTAACTGGTAACTATTTATTAGCATCTGCCTTTCAACTTCTCCTAAGAGTCAAAAAGACAGAATCACATTTTCTTTTTCACATCATTATGCTATCGGTGATTCATGCAGAATCTATCCTCTGAATAATATTCAAGCAGTGCCTTTTCTAATCAGTCATTGAACTCACCTTCTCTGCTGGATTTAAACTGCAGCCTAAATCCTGCGGCCGTGACAGAGCCATCTGTGACAAACCTGACTGAAGCAACATTGCTAGAAGTGTCCACACTACTGGGAATGGAGTTTCCACAATATCTGCCCAAAAGATTTCCTGTAAGAGTCAAATAATTAATTATCAACATACCCAGGTGATTTTTTTCTGTTAATGTTTACTTAAGTTGTTATACATGGACAAGGAAAGTCTTAAGAGACAATCTGTCATCCATGAAGAAATTGCAACCACTGTTACGAAAATCAGGAATAAAATCAACATATTCAATATATGCAGAAGTATTAAAAAGTGGAGCCAATTAGGGCAAATCTTTTTTAGCCTAATGAGGAAGGCTTGTTCAGATGGTTAAAGAAATAATCTAAGTGCTTCTCATGCGGTTACATGATGTTCACTGTGCTTCCCTCTCCTTATGATTCTGGAGACTCCTCCAATAACCACATGTGGTACATTGGGGTCTCCACAGGAGGAGGATGCCGTCCTAATACAAGATGTGCTCTCTAAGATAACTATAGAATGGCTGTGCGATACTTAGCATCCATTGCAGTCTGTGAGAATTGTGGAAAACACTGCTGGTCTTGTCCAGAACCCATGAACCTGCACTTCTCTGATGACATCAAATACACCTGTGCATTTCTCAGAATTGAAGATGATTCAGATGCTGAATAAACTAAGAAGTAAATACCCCCAAGGAAAGCAGTATTTCACTAACCAGAGGTATGGTTTTCCCAGATCTCCACAAAGTCTTTTGCACAACCAGGGGAACTCTGAAGGTTAAAATCTTCAAAATGGATGGTGAGATAGTGTCCGCGGAGGCCCTGGAGTTGCCACTGACAAAATATATTGTTTGGATAGGGAAGGCTCGGGTATCCAATGCTCTCGAGGACTCCACTTGCCCCTGAGACTGTTCCTCCACATGGGGCTACAAAACACATACATGAATGATATTTTATTATGGATTATTTTTATAATTAAACTATTATAATTTAGAACTTTTAGGAGCCAAGTGAATATTACCATAACTTGTAAAAATCTGAAAATGTTTGCTTAAAGCTTTTCTAATTATTTGAAATCTAATATGGATGGAAAGAAAGATACCTCAAGCTTATTTGGTGTAAGAAATGGAAGATGACTATGGAATGTCGCATTCTGTAAAGTCACAATCCATTCTCTTGGGACAGCATGTAAAAACTATTACTTATATGCAAATTATCCAGGAAGCAACTAGAAAGGTAATAAGATCTGCCTGGTGCCCTCTGCTGCTGACTCCAAACACTATCTACACTCTCCTAGAAAGGGCAATGGTTGACCTGTGACTGCTGGTGTCTATATCTCTAGGTTAACTCTAAGTACACACTGCACTGCAGTGAATAGTCTCTTTAGATATGAAAAGTCCTATTCAGTTATTGCTTGCCAGTTAGATGTGATAGCTAGATACAATATACCTTAGGATATAAGGTAAGCTGTACAGATTAAATATTGTTTAAACTAGACTTTCTGAGCTTTTGCTAATTTACATATTCTTGGAGAGTTCAGAATCACTAGACACTAAACTATATGTGATATATAATAGTATATACTTAGAGTGAATCTTCAACATGTCCTTTTGTGGCTCATTTTTTGAATGAAGAAGTCAAACTCCAGGGTAATAATGTGCTTTTCATCGACTGACTGGCCTGGCATTAGAGATTCAGAAGGAAAAGGCTGGATTCATTCCGTGGATGCTTGATGTTTCAAGTCATTGCCCAAGTACAGTTTTTGGATCACTAGAATATCATTATTTATAAGTATATTGTACTTATTTCATGGTAAGAGATGGAAAGAAAAGGTTGATATAACTGAAAAATTTTATAAGCAAGCTAGAAAATTATAAAATACAATAGTTTTAATAAAAATTTCATTTTCGCATAATATGAAATAAAACTGGTGATGACATTGTGAGTTTATATATAACCTTCTTCTTAAAATTAGGCAGTTGAGAGGCACGGCATGGTTAAGCTTCTGTGTTTCCCTGTACACTGTTTTCCCACTTGAAAACAAAGCATTACCTATGGAATACTTGGCCTTGAATCCCATGTTGCTGGAAACATTGCCAGTCTGGAATTTCAGGTACATAAGTTCTCTTGAGGATGTCCAGCTACCAGGTAAAGAGTGCCCACACAATTTGGAAAGCACTGGTGCATTTGAGTCTGCTCCATCACGTATCTCAAGGTAGCTCGAAGAACAGCTAGTAGAAAGAAATTGTTACATTTACAAAACCAGTTACTTTGACTTATTTTGTTAGTCAAGACCTCTTTCTTGAAGGACAAGATTTAGCCATCATTTCTGTATTATAATACAACATGACTGAGTCTCTTTAGGCTTCATGACATTTTAAAATGCCACAGTTTTTCTAATGACAATACAACCTTGGGTGAGTTCCCAAAGAAGCCAGCTTTTTACACTGGGAGATAGTTCTTTACATAGTTTTACAAACATAAAAGTCATTTCAGATGAACTATGGATTCAGCTAAAGTAGAATTTAGGGGCATGATACTTGAACATATCTCAATGAGAAAGATGAACCTGTCTTGGAAGTACCAGGACTATGACTATGATGGCCACCCAGCTGCACTCTCTGTGTCCACTAGAAAAGACTGGATTTTACTAATGCTTTCGAATAAAGTCAAGCTTGAGAGCCCATGCTAGTTTCTGGAAAGACAAATCTTATTCAGTATAAAATAAATGATGATTAGAAGCTCTGTTGTGACATACCTCATCCATGCTAATATAGGAGTATTTTAGATACATGCAAAAGAAACCATATATCTGTGTATCCACCTGGAACTTTGCTTTGTTTCCACAGACTATCTAGCAGAGATTGTATTTTCCTGTGGGAGGAAGAACAAATGACCTCGCCCTGAAACAGTCACTGTTGATGTCTCTTGGAAGCTGCATTGAGGGTCAGGATGGAAGCAGCTGCCAGGAAAGGCTCTGAGGCTTCAGCATTTACTTATTTTGTCTTTATATTGTTTCAGGCAGTGGGTTCCAATGAGGAAAAAAGAAATAAGTTGTCTTGAGACTTGACAGCTAAAAAAAATAATAACTTTGGGCTAGAGGAACATTAAAATATAGGTGACTTACTGGGGTGTTTCTTCAATATTAAATTGATCTTCAAATTGGAGCTGTATATTTTTTCCAGAAGGAGCCGCTAAGATCCAAATGCATTCAGCATTCTGGGGATAATTAGCAGGGTAATTGGGGGATGTCAGGTATCCATCAGAATCAGCACCATGGATATAGATGTGGCCCCCACAGGCTGTCAAGAAACAGTTAAATCAATCTACAGTCTGGTCAATGGGAACACAATCAGCTACCACAGTTGCTGTGTACAGTCCACTTGCCTTTATTTTTCCTTTTACTGAAATGATCTTCATGTTCTTTTTAAGTAAATTCAGACTTTTCTATAAAATGAGCTATCATGCATGACCTTTTCATTCTATTCATTAGGTTAGGTGTTTTGAAATATGTGTATGTGTGAGGGGTGTTGTTTGCTTGTTTGCTTTTTAGATTTTATTTTACTTTCTACCTTATTTGTAGGGGTGCTTTGCCTACATGTATATCTGTGACCACATGTATGACTGGTGCATTTGAGGCTAGGAGAGAGCATCAGATTCCCTGGAAATGGAGTTACAGACATCTGTCAGCTGTCATATGGGTGCTAGAAATTGAACCTTGGTCCTCTAGAAAAGCATCCAGTGCCGTTAGTAGTCTTAACCAGTGACCAGTTTCTCCAGACCATTTGTTTGCTTTTTGAGATAGTATTGGCTAAGCCCCATCTGTCTGTGTCACTGAGATTGCCTTGAAGTGTTGAACCTCTTATATCCCTCATGATCTGGGATTACAGACACATACCACAATGTCCACGTCCAAATTATCTACTCTGACTGAAATTTTCATTTTTCATTAAAGCTAACAAAATTATTATGCAAAGTATATAGAGCATCACATGAATATGTTTAAATACGAGTTTAAAGGTCTATGAATCAGACTGATTGGTTAAAACTTCTAGGATTGTAGGGTTGGACTGTTGCAGTCTAGAGCCAAATTATCTTGGGCTGTCTTTAGCCTCCTTAGTAGTCATTTAATGTCCATCCATGTTTGATCTAACATCCATTTTCATCGCTATTAGGCAAATTATGCTAAAATATACTAATAGCTTTATCGAGCCCAAAGCTAAGAATGTCATCCCAATAGAAGTTTCCTTTTTTTGTTATGAGCCTTCATCTGCCTGCTTTTAGAGTCTTGATCTAGGACCCTCTTTTGTTCTGTTACTATAAAAGCTTCAAGAAGTCTGGAACATAGCATTTTGAAGATAACCTGATTCTGTTTTCCTAGATCATGCTCATTCATATTTGGAATCTAGAAAACATAATGTTTTTCCCTTTTATATGAGAGCTGTGCTTCTGCAACAATATATATCCATTACTTAAATGAGTGAAGAAATATGAGAGCAGCCATAACTTCCAATTGGAAGCTCAGATCAGTGAGCTTTCACTCACCACATGCCTGTGATCTCAGTATGTTTTAAAAATAAAACAAACAAGCCAAAAAGCTAAGCAGGATTGGGGAGATAACTCAGTAGGTTAAAAACATTTGTTATTCAAAGCTTATGAAGTTCAGATTCCTAGAACCTTTTCAAAAGCCAGAAGTGATAGCACGGGGTAGCATCTATCTGTAACCCCATACCTGTAGGGGTATTGTGTTGTTTCATGGTAAATAATTGTCCCACCCACTGGTTTAATAAAAAGCGCTGATTGGCCAAAGGCAGACAGGAAGTGTAGGCGGGGCTACCAGACTAAGAAAAATTCTGAGAACAAGAGCACCAGGGAGAAGCCGAAAGAAGCTGAGGACAACTATGCTGCTGTGAGAAAAGGTACCGAGCCACATGGCTGAACAAGAGACATGGGTTGGATGAAGGGTAAAGAGTTAGCAAGTGATATGCCTTGGCCTGAGGCTGACCAGCCAAAAACTATTGAAAGCATCTGTGTGTCTCTGTAGGACTGTGGGTCTGTGGGACTGCGGGTCTGCGGGTCTGCGGGCCTAGACCTTGAAGTTAGGCCCGAAAAGTCGGGCCAGCAACCTCCTACTACACATACCTCCTAGAGTAAAACAGGAAGCAGAACCGGGAGCATCTCTAGATGCCTGGCCAGCTGGGGTACATGGTACAGTGGCGAACCAAAAGAGATCCTGCCTCAAAAACAAGGTGGATATTGAGGACTATTACTCTAGATCAGTTCTCAACTTAAGGGCTGAGACTCTTTTGGGAGCTGAAGGACTCTTTCAGAGGAGTCACCTAAGACCATCAGAAAACACGGATAGTGACATTAAAATTTATAGCAGTATCAAAATGACAATAATAAAGTAGCAATGAAAATAATTTTATGGTTGGGGGTCCAGCATGAGAATCTGTATTAAATTAAAGGATCACATCATTAGGAAGGTTGAGAAGCACTGCCCTAGAGCATCCTCTGACTCAAGTACCTCATATGTGAAGGATTTTCTTGCTTTGGACACAGAGTCTTTCTATGCAGTGTTGGCTGGCCTGGAATTCACTATGTGATTAGAATGATCTTCAAATCCCATTCTCCTGCCTCTGCCTCCCAAGAACCTTGCTCCTTTCTTTCAGATTCTCTACTACTACTCCAAACATAAACTTTATGGTTGTATCTAATTCTAGACATCTGTATAGAGTAGCATCATTGAAGATATATATTCTTCAGTCTCAATTTTGTTGAATGCTAGCTGATGCTCTTACAGACTTCAACATTCATCAGTAAACCTCCTGTGCCTTTGGATTCTCTGTGTTACGTGAAGTTCTGTTTGAAATGAAAAATGAATCATCTGAGAGTCCTGTCAATCTTTAATTCTTTATTTGTTACTATTCAGAATAAATTCATTTGTATCTGTCTACGCTTCACATGGCATTCCTGTATCTCTGGATTATGTCCATCCACCTCCTCTGGGAACTTACTGTGCTTAACATATCCAACCCCTTTTTTCTCCTCATCTACTCTTTAATTCCTTCCTGCATCCCTTGTTTACTCCTTCCTCTTCCTTTTCCTTCCTTCATACTTATCCAGCATGCTTATTTTGAACATAGAGATGCCTTCTTTACAATTGTGATGTGACACCAATTGTATTTAGCATGATTGTCTACATCTTCCTTCTTTCCATCTGTGTCTCCCACTTCTCAGGCATCAAATTCTTCCATTGACATTTTTTTTTCCTCAGACCATCTTATGCTTACTGACAGCACTTCCAGACAGTGTTGAAGAGCCCCAGGAATCTTTGTGCAGGTCTTCTGCCTTTTTATTCAAAAGAATTCCTTGGTTGCCATACATCCTTATACTTTAAACCACAACCCACAATTTATCAGTCTAGACTGGACCAATCTTCTTACCTCCATTTTCCAACAGCCTATCAGACATCTTTGGGGGATGAAATTCAGGTATTTTAGAATGAACATGCATTAGTCTGGCACCATGTGTGCATCTTAGCTGCTATTTATGCTTCTTCATCCCTTTTCTTCCCTTCTACCTTCAAGAGAACTGAAAATCATCTGAATTCCCTAATTATGACATCTTTTAACATGGCCTCTTTTTGCCTTCTTACTGGCATTGTATTAGTTCAGGACACAGCAGTTTTCCTGAATTAATCTTTTATCTGGGTTCTTATTTCATTCTTCCAATCATACAGCTATCTTGATCTTTCTGTTCTGGTCGAGCCATAGTGCTTTCGATTTAAACCTTTCAGTGGCTCCCCATAAGCATCTGGTAATAGCTTATCTTTAGGCAGTACTAATGGCCCTTAGCATCATGATGTATGTAGCTTCACATCACCATATTTACCTCCTTTTGACCCTATTCTCCAACTAGTAAATTCTTTCAAAACTGGATTGTCTTCTAATGTTGATATGTCTCATGTTGTTACATCATTCTTTGCTAAAGTACAAATCTCTGTTCATTCCTTTCTTTTTTAATCCCATCAGTTAGATAGGGGCTTCTCCCTGTGGTTACTGATCCTGGAGCATTTCTCCATCTGGAGCTTACTCTGTTGTAAATAACTGCCTCTGCTCATCTGTCTCCTTCATTGCATGGAGCATCTTGATGGAACTTGGTAGTGTGTGCAGTGTGAAGCTCTTTACAAACAAGCCAATTAATCAGGTGAGAATAAAAGACTTTACACCACAGAAATCTCCGTCAACTACAGGGAAGACAAGTCTTTGTGGGGAAGATGGTGTAAAGTTCAGCAAGTGATGCCGAGAGCTATTCACGCAAAACGTAGTTTAAGACATGGGAGGTGGTATGGGGTAGAAACAATGGGAAGAGAGCCAGGGAGAATTCTGGCTTAGCAAGTAGGAGAAGACAAGCAAAGCATGACCGTATGGCTCGGGGATGCCCCCCAATAGCTTTCAGAACCAAAAGACCTTTGTTTGACTCTAATAATGACAGTCGCATGTGAGGAAAGGCAGGGAGATTGTAATGACCACTGACATAGATGCATGACTGGTAGGCCTAGAAAGGAACTAAGAAGAAAATACACAGTATATCTGCACTGTCTCAGAATTAATTAGGACAGTGGGTCCTGCAGGGAGATCAAACCATTTCATTCAAACTCACCATGAGTCTCAACAAGAAGACAAGGATGGAAGACAAAATGCCAACCTTGAAAAGCAATTCATCCGTCCTCAGATGTGTCAACAGACCCCTGAGTGCCAGTGCTCAGTGCACTAGGAGGTGACTGAATAAACTGTTATCTTGGACCTTGCTCAAGTTATTAAAAGCTTTGGGGGGAAATGGCTGATGGAGATGTTTATTTCCTTCTCTTTTCCCCGAATTAAAAAAAAATGATGCTAATATTCTGAAATCTCTCACATCTGAGATATAATATAACGGATATAATAAAACAAAAGGTTTTTGTTGGGCATGGGGGCATATGCTTTATAATTTCAGTATTTGAGATATCAAGGCAGGGGGATCAGGGATTCAAGGTCACCTTCAGCTACAGAATAAATTCCTGGACACCTTGTCCTGCGAGAGATGGCATTTCAAACAACAGCAGCAGCATTAGCAGCAACAAAACCCCACAGTTTCCGTAAGCAGGTTTTGAAGCATATTTGAGAATCTGGGCTTAAGGTCACATAATCATTCATGATATTGACATGATATTGGGGAGACAAGTAGAGATTTAGTTCTGCTCTTTGCTCTCCACTGACATTTATATAATACTCTTACAAAGTAAATGTCATAAAAAAATCATTATGGTAAAATTAAATACAATTCTAGTTAAATTAAGTAAGGGTGATAACACAAAGATTCCCATTGCAATGCAATAATATCCAGAGAAATAACTCACTAGGCAATAACAGAATCATAGGTCAGTGTTTACTACAAAGGAATAACCCAAATGGTGATGAAGGGGAAGCAATCACAGCCCTTCCCATGCTGCCACAGCCAACCTAACTCACACAGTCCATCATGGAAAGAGCTCAAGAATTTCAGGGAACCATTAAGATCAGCTCATTTTCCACACATGACCAATTCACTTTGCCACTAACGGAAACAAGAAGAGAAAAACCAATAACTCGGAAACCTCAAAACCTCATTTTATTTACCTGAAAAGTAGAAATAATCATACTACACTTTCCTTCAAAAGCACCATGATGAATAGTTAGTGTACAAAGCACGGTCTAAGTCCGAAATTGATCATAGGTACCTGGTTTTTTTTGCAACTTTTACCTCAGAAAATATGACATTCCCCTCCTATAATCCATCTCAACAAAAATTGAACCATCTCAGAAAATATATAGATGTAATTCTCGAGAGAAATACTTACCTAAACTCTTGGCCTCATATCTGATCTTAAATCCTTGCCCACCATTACTATTATCAGAAATGAATTGAACAAACAATTCATTGTCTGAGGTGAACAGAGTTGATGGAGCATAAATTCCACAGAAACGACCATTCCTTCCAGAGGGTCCCAAGGGTGGAGAATGGATATCTGGTCCATTTCTTAGCTGGAAAGGGATTAAAATTATGTAACATTCTTTATATTGCAAAGGAGTGTTAAAAGTTCTATCAATTTACATACTAAGAATTTTAAATTAAGTCTGCAGAGACAATTTTAACTACAAAGAGTAACAAGCATGACCTACCACCAAGTAATCCCCCTGGCTGCAAGAAGAGTCTCTATTTTGAATCTGGAAAGGCTGCTCAAAATGGACAGCGATGGTGAGACCACTCTGAACCAGAACATGCCAGGAGCAGTTGAGATTGGGAATGTAGGAGTCTGGATACTTGGGAGATGTGATGATCCCTCTGTCTGCATGCAAATATCCACCACAACCTTCCCAAGGGGGGGAAAAATAAAAGGTAGGTTATTTAAATGATATTGACAATAAGGTTTTTATACTCTTCTCCCCCAGGAAATTTTCAAAATGTAAGCAACAGATAAGAAATTTGAAACTAATTGGGAGTAAAGCATAATAAACGATTAGAATCACCACCAGTGAGCATACACTGGTGGATACTCGGTGTTATGGTTAATATTTTAATCTTGGAGAAAAAAGCATTTTATTTTCATGAAGGTTGGCTTTCCATAGGTGGAAGATAGGTTAAAATGAATGTATACTGTGTGAAATAGTAGTAAGTCCAAGAAAGAAAAATAAAGGGGTAAGGGAGAAGTGCACTCAGGTGCTAAGAAATTTAGAGAATTGACCGGATGGAATAAGGAATCAAGCTGGTTGAGCTTATGGAAGGCAAGCATTAAACAGTATAAAGACTTGATGTGGTAAGAGGGGCATACCTGGGACGCAGGCTAGATGAGGTAGCATGAGTAATTCAGAAAATAGCTTGGTGGGGTTATGCAGAGCAGACGCATTGTTGAGTAAAAAAGGCTTTGGAGATCATCTGTGTATCTATCATCTGCCCATCTATCATCTGCCCATCTGTCCATCTATCCATCTCCCCATCTATCCATCTCCCCATCTATCCATCTGCCCATCTATCCATCTCCCCATCTGCCCATCTGTCCATCTATCCATCTGCCCATCTGCCCATCTATCCATCTGCCCATCTCCCCATCTATCCATCTGCCCATCTATCCATCTCCCCATCTGCCCATCTGTCCATCTATCCATCTGTCCATCTATCCATCTGCCCATCTATCCATCTCCCCATCTATCCATCTGCCATCTATCCATATGCTCATCCATCCATCTATCCATCTGCCCATCTATCCATCTGCCATCTATCCATATGCTCATCCATCCATCTATCCATCTCCCCATCTATCCATCTCCCCATCTATCCATCTGCCCATCTATCCATCTATCCATCTGCCCATCTATCCATCTATCCATCTGTCCATCTATCCATCTGCCCATCTCCCCATCTATCCATTTGCCCATCTATCCATCTATCCATCTGCCCATCTATCCATCTCCCCATCTATCCATCTGCCATCTATCCATATGCTCATCCATCCATCTATCCATCTGCCCATCTATCCATCTGCCATCTATCCATATGCTCATCCATCCATCTATCCATCTGCCCATCTATCCATCTCCCCATCTATCCATCTGCCCATCTATCCATCTATCCATCTGCCCATCTATCCATCTATCCATCTGTCCATCTATCCATCTGCCCATCTCCCCATCTATCCATCTGCCCATCTATCCATCTATCCATCTGCCCATCTCCCCATCTATCCATCTGCCCATCTGTCCATCTATCCATCTGTCCATCTATCCATCTGTCCATCTGCCCATCTGTCCATCTATCCATCTGTCCATCTATCCATCTGTCCATCTGCCCATCTATCCATCTATCCATCTATCCATCTGCCCATCTGTCCATCTATCCATCTGCCCATCTGTCCATCTATCCATCTATCCATCTGCCCATCTGTCCATCTATCCATCTGTCCATCTATCCATCTGTCCATCTGCCCATCTATCCATCTCCCCATCTATCCATCTATCCATCTGTCCATCTATCCATCTGTCCATCTGCCCATCTATCCATCTATCCATCTGCCCATCTGTCCATCTATCCATCTGTCCATCTATCCATCTGCCCATCTGTCCATCTATCCATCTGCCCATCTGTCCATCTATCCATCTGTCCATCTGCCCATCTATCCATCTATCCATCTGCCCATCTGTCCATCTATCCATCTGCCCATCTGTCCATCTATCCATCTGTCCATCTATCCATCTGTCCATCTGCCCATCTGCCCATCTATCCATCTATCCATCTATCCATCTGTCCATCTATCCATCTGTCCATCTATCCATCTATCCATCTATCCATCTGTCCATCTATCCATCTGTCCATCTATCCATCTATCCATCTATCCATCTGTCCATCTATCCATCTGTCCATCTATCCATCTGTCCATCTGTCCATCTCCCCATCTATCCATCTGCCCATCTATCCATCTGTCCATCTATCCATCTATCCATCTGCCCATCTGTCCATCTATCCATCTATCCATCTGCCCATCTGTCCATCTATCCATCTGCCCATCTGTCCATCTATCCATCTGTCCATCTATCCATCTGTCCATCTATCCATCTGTCCATCTGTCCATCTATCCATCTATCCATCTGTCCATCTATCCATCTATCCATCTGCCCATCTGTCCATCTATCCATCTGCCCATCTATCCATCTCCCCATCTATCCATCTGCCCATCTATCCATCGATCCATCTGCCATCTATCCATATGCTCATCCATCCATCTGCTCATCTATCCATCTGCCCATTCATCCATCCATAGATCCATCCATCTGTTTGTCATTAATCTATCATCAATTTATCATTTACCTATCTGGGGAAGGGAGGGGAGGGGAGGGGAAGGGAAGAGGGAGAGGAGGGAAGAGAAATACAAGAAGAAGAGGGGAGAACAGAAACAATTGAGAGAAGAGGGAAGAAGTGTGACTGTGGGAGAAGAGGAAAGAGGCAAAGACAGAACGGAAAAAGGGAGAGAGAGAAGCGGGGAGGAGATTAAACAGCACGTGTTTGGCCATATTACTCTTGTGAAAGGAGGCGTTGAAGCCTGTTCCGATGACGTTGGAGTCTGAATTGAAATGGATGAACATATACTCTCCCGTTGACCGGATGGGCCCAGGAATATCTCTGCCACACAGAACGGCCAGCTGCTGGGAAATACTACTGTCTCCTGTAGTCAAAGAAAGGAAACATCAGTGTAGAAATACGGTCTTGAGAATCCACTCAGCCATCATTGCAGCCCAGCCCAAATGACTCACGTATTTTTCTCAGAACACCCAGGTTCCTAGGAGATAATATTTTCTCAATAAGAGTGACAGCTAGCTTTACATCATTCTGGCTCCAGCTCGCCATGGTCTGCCCGCCCTTTTCTTAACCCTTCTCAGTAAAAACCTTTGGGGAAAGTCTCACTGTGTTCCTGTCTGTTTTTTCTTCCTGGCACTAAGGTCGGAAAGAGGAGCTGAGGCTGGAAAGGGATCAAGGGCCGCGTTTGTGGGGGTTAGAGGCTCTGATCTCAGCTACTGTGATGGTAGAAGGTCAAAGACTGTTTCCTCAGCCGAGACCCGTACTCATATTCGGAGATTGTCCACCAGGAGGTACAGAGCCTTCATGTGAACATTTCTCCAGTCCAGACATAATTTTTATTTTTTTTTTTTTGGTATTTTTTACATTTTGGTTTTCTCTCTGATAAAAGGACTCTGGTTATTTGGAGGATGAGAAAAGATGGTTCCAGCAAGTGTGGCCCCAGTAAGAGACGCAAAAGGAAGTCTGGCCATTGTGTGATCTCTTTTCTTTTGCTTCCTTTGGATATAAATTTCCACCAAACCAACTGCCGTCTGTATCAACCAGGAGCTGAATGGCATAATGGGGATTATTGCAGATTGAGTCCTTGCATGGGAAAACAATAAAGGCATGAAACTGACAGATTTCAAACTTATAAAAAAATAAGAGAATTTGAGACATGAGAAAATGTGCTCTTTTATACAACCAGCAACATAGATGTATATATTTGTGCATGCATTTATATATAAGTATATATATATATATATGTCCATAAGTGTACATTTGTGCATTTTTAAAAATACTGCCAAGTCAGTTTCTACATCCTATGTAATTGCAATACATTGGCAGTTATAAATATGAACTTTTTGAAGAACCTTGGAACAGAATTTTTGTTAACTTTTTCTCTAATAATCAAAGCTATAAAATTTTGGTTTGTATATGTCGATACACGTTTTACTTCCCAGTGACAGTTGGCTTTATTAATTTTTATTCATTTTCTAAGCACCCCAGGCTGTTTGGTGAAACAATGCCTATCCGTACATGATTCCTTGCTCAATTCGTTCACTGGTTGTTACATAACTCAGTAACTATTAAATAGTATTCTTCACTCTTCTTTCTCGTTGATAAACTTCCAAATGCTAAACACTCCGATTTTAGACCTAAAATCCATCATCTCTAAATGAGGCAAAATCTAGGGAACCATAAACATAAGTGAGAAGACAGCTTGATGATCCCTTATGCAGCTGGACTGTCTTAGAGATGTGGAAACAGGAACTAAGGTTATACATCTCTGACATTTATTGAGCACTTACCACGAATCCTCTTAAGTGAGTTACATATTATTTCTGATTTTTCTTCACAAAACAAGTAGGCATTATTATCATAACCAGAAAAGGAGTCTTATAAGGGACAAAAGTTTGGTTACTATACATAAGGGCATAGAAATCAACAATGATTCTAACCCTGATAGATACTAGATACCCCCATACATCCTCTACAAGATGATATGTCTGATGAGACTACAAAAAAGAATCACTGATGGATTTATTCCTGCTTTTGAGAGAGGGTTCTGAGTATTCCAGGCTCACCTTGAACTTAGAGAGTAGCAGAAGATGACCTGGAACTTTTGATCCACTTACCTCAACTTCCTGAATGCTTGGGTGTCAAGTATATGTGGCACTGGGACCTGAACCGAGGACGTCTTGAACACTAGGCAAGCACTCTGTCAGCTATATCCCAGTCCCATACTGACTTCCAATATAATATTCCCTTCCCCCTCTCTCTTTCTAGTCCATTCCATCTTCCAAAAAATGTTTTCTATGCTTCAGATAGTTCTATGAAATCTAGTTAATGTTTAGTACTTAAAATTTGATGTGTGTTGTCTTAGGAGAGTGATTTGGTTTTAAACAATAAAAAGAAATTCCAACAGGGAGGGGAATGAATGACTTATTTCCTAAGATTGCTGCAGGATCCTTCCTAGGCTACCTTGTGGTCATGTGCCAAGGACTTATGAGGACTGACCAATTGAACATGATGTCTGTTTCACTGTTTTATGCTCAATGAACTTCATAGATTTGACTCAATGTCAAACAAAAGCAAAATAATTAGTGGGGCAAAAATGCAAATAAATAAAATAATAAGAAAGTAAATTTGAATTCCAAAGAATTCTAACACAATGCAAGTGGACAAAATACTAAAAATACCCAGCAACAGATATAGGTACTCAACACATGATTTTTTTTTTTTTTGAACAAGCAAATGACCAGATGAAGAAGAAAGGAAGCTATGTGCCATCTATTTTTGGTCATGAACAAGGACCCATGTGCATTTGTTACCCTATAGACCTAAATGCTTTTGGTTTTTTGGCACAAAGCCCAACTCCTGAGCTCTTTCAACTCACTCCATGAGCAAGAAATGGATAGAAGATGTCATCAGTGTCTACTTAAGTAAATGAAGCTTACATTTTGTATCTATAAAATGCTTGAACTTTTGTTAGAATTTTTATATTTATTGCCTTTTCAAATGGTCATAAAAAGTTGTCAGGGGAGAAAAGTTCTCAGGAACAGCATTCCTCTCCTTCCCAGATGATAAAACAGGCTTGTATAGACCGTTCAAAAGGAAAGGAGCATGCTGTAGAGTCCATGCTTCCAAGACAGGCAACTCAGGAGATGGTGATTTTTAAAGAACAAGTGAGCTACTCCATGGATGCTAAGCTACTCCTGAAGATTTCTAAAAGGTTCCAGCTGTATTGTGGTCACTCAGAGTTGTGTGTACCAGGATACATTCATTGAATTACACTATGAAAATAAAATTTAGTATCTACAGGGCTGCTTGATTTCAGAAAAGAAGAGTTATTCTGGATGCATGCTGAAAGCCAGTTCACAGGACAAAAGGTTTATAAGGACATGATTGATTATTTCTTAGTGCCTGTTTCTATAGTTGAGATAAGCATCTCTACCAAGCAATGCTTCTCACTGGGAGGTTTTGTAGGGATGTGAATATAAGAAAGCAATTTCTTGAATATTATAGCCAAACATGTTTGCTTTTATGACAATCTGCATTCCCAGGTGATGCTAACATTGTATTCTGGAAGTCACTGAGAAACACTGATACGGAGGATGTGGCCTCCCTATTGTGCTGTTGTAAATAATTGGTGCAGATTATAAAGGGAAATTGCATGCGTAAGGAATAGTGTCTAAGTTCATCCTCCTTCATCATTGTACAGCACTATAACAGTCTCATTTCTATCTAGTCTACCTACAGATTCAGGGGAAATGGGTACATTGTCTATCTTAGATACTTCTTGGCTTTTCATTTGGATCTTAAAGCCATAAGTACAAATGTCAGTATCTATTTTAACTGTATCAGTCAAAACTTAGCACAGCCTAGAAATCCAGATTGTGTCTCCCTCCAATGTTTCCCTGAGGAATGCGCTATCCCTGACATTTTGTGATAGGTAATATAGCACTCTCTCTACATCCTCTATACATTGTAGCTGTTTCTTCTATTTGATGGCTTTATTGGTTACAGTATCTATGAAATTCCATACAAAAGGGATGGAGCTAGCACACAAGCATAAAGACAACTGAATATAAATAACTGTGTAAGTTTAAACAGTGTTATTTCTACACTGTTTCTTACCATCTCTTATGACCAGCTTGTCATAGGCACACATTGGCTGAAATTCAATGTCCATGGAGAGGATATTGAGTTCCACAGTAGAATCAGGAGCATAGATGATCCAGGTGCAGTCAACACGATTACCATACGGCCTAGGCCAGCCCGGAGAGAAAACAAACATAGGAATTTCTCCTGTTACCATGTATCCTCCACAGGCACCTGCAGAAAGAGAAGCGACATCTGTGAGCCCTGTCCTGTAAGCACTTCAGAGTGGCTGCACTCTGGGTCTCAGAGGGGTTACAGTTAAAAGCATTTTCTGCTCTTCCAGAAGACCTGAGCTGTGTTCCCAGTACCCGTGTCAGGCAGTTCACAACCATCTGTGACTCCATCTCCAGGAAACTTGACCTGTCTTCTGGACTCTAACAGCACCAACACACACACACACACACACACACACACACACACACACACACACACACATATGCACACACATGCACACACAGCAATCTTAGAAAGACTCCAATACATTACCAAACACACCTGGAGCAATGGTAGAAACAGCGCCACCAGAGGCATCTACTGCGAACCACTCCAGAAGGAACCCCTTCCCTGAAATGGTGGCATCAGACAAAAACTGGAATGTCATCGAGTTTCTGCTGGAGCTAAAAGTGTCTGTTGGGAGTGTGCAGTAAGTGCCAAGTAGGCGTGAGTGAACGCCCAGCCCATCATAGATCTGCAGAAAAAAAGCATCATTACTAGGCAAATACCTATATTTTCTTCATTAAAAGAGAAATGTAAAGAATGGTTTGTATTTTATAATTTTATCAGAGTGAAAAAAAAACACAAGAAGATACTTTACTTCAGTTTTCAACAGAACAAACAGGCAAAGAGGACAGAAGACAGAGTACACACACATCTAGAGCAAACGGGCACCTTAAACAGGCAATAAGGAAAATATACGTGCTTAAAACATTATATAGAGTAGAAAATAATACATATAATGTAAGAATTACTTTCTGTAGATGATGGTGAGGCAGCAGTTATAACTTTCACATATGAATTTCATTTGTTTGAATAGGCATGAATTTGGACTTCTTTATTGCCAATAATGTCTATCAAAATATATAAACATTCCCCTCACCAAACAAAACAAAACAAAACAAAAAAACCAAAACCCAAAACATTACTCACCTTTAATCTGTCATAAGGGCAGTTGAATGCTGATTCCATATCTAACTCCAAGATTCTAGCATGGATAATTTGAGATGCATTTACATTTACTGACCATCTGTAATTGGATGTAGGGGGGTAATTTCCAGGCCATAAGGGAGATGCGATTTTCCCATGAGCTCCCACAATGTTATCGCTGCCAAATACTAGGAGGTAAAATAGAGTTGTAAATCAGACCCACTTAGAATTGTTCTTTAATTAAATGAAAAACAAAACAAAAAACAAAAACAAAGGGCAAGTCTGTTGGGAGGGAGAGGCTTTTAATGGACTGGGATTTCTTTCTGACCCCTGAAAGAAATACTGTCTCCCTTTTGGCTTTCTGGGCTATTAGATCCTGGGGGAGGGGGGGCTCTCGAATGGAATTCCATCTCCTTTTGAAGGCTGCAGGACATGAAAAGAAGGACAGCTTCCCATGAGAAAAGGGTTTCCCAGACACCAGGGGACTTGGGGAGTAGGGGTGCCATCTCACACTTGAATTGTACTTTACCAATTTTGTTTTGTTTTGTGAAAGAAAGAAACTTTCTTTTTTAAAACTCTAGATGAGAATCAACACCGAGAATATCCAATCATGGAACGACTTGAGTTAAAGAATAAAACTGTTTTTTATTCTCCTAGATGTACTGGAAGAATGGCCTACGTTTTATCTGAATGCTTAAGCCAATCCACAAATTATTCTAAAGATCTTAACTTGACAAATGTGTATAAAACACCAAATAATGCATGTTTGACAGAAGTTTATCTGCCTTAAAAGGCTTATTTGCACAATACTATAAAAATTAATAGCAGGTGGATATTGGAGCCTGAAAAGAAGATTGGAAACTCAAGAACCATTTCCTTATCTGTTAGTGGGCCACTCATAAATAATGGCGTTTCTAGTATATTATCTGCCATTTCTAGTTTATAGGACACATTCTGGAAGTCAGTGTGGAAACTAACTTACTGTGATTGAACCTGGCCTGAAAGCCCATGCCATTGCCTGAGCCATCAGAGACAAATCTGACCCACAGAGTATGACCCTTGATGGATGAGTAATTGCCAGGAACAGAGTTTCCACAGTATCGTCCCACCAAGTGGCCTGTGACATTTCCTTCTCGGATTTCCACAAAATCCTTGTTACAGTTTAGAGAGTTCTCCAACTGGAAGGATCTAATTTGGAAACAAACACACACACAGTAATGAAGCGAGCCAATACAATAAATTTGGGATTATCCTGATTTCAGTTTCAGGGGAGCCAAACCCCTCTTTTGGCCCCCTAGTGCCAAAGCAGTTCAGTACTGAAAATGTTGCTTCAATAATTGGATTTCCCTCGGCAGTAAGAAAAAGAAACTCAATTTCTTTCTTTATATGCTGAAATTAATTTAACACTTTTCATATATGCTCTGAAAATATACAAAACTGTTACAACAAAACAGACCATTTGGAACTTTGAGATAAGCAAATGCAAAATAGTACGACCTGTAAGACAAACAGTATTAATTCAGGTGTGGTAATATACTTTATATTTAATAAAATCAGTCTGGACTATCAGTCCAGACCACCCACAGTCAAGCCACGAAGGTCAGAGAGTGGGCTTTAATCCCTTAATTCCAGAACCAGAGATTTTCTGTGTTTCTGTAAGTTCCAGGCCTAACTGCCAAACAGTAAACTGCTCACACCTTTAATCTTAACACTAGAATATGATTCAGAGTTGAACAGGAAGTGAAACAACCGGGTGAAGAAGAGATTTAAGGCAGGTGTAGGCAAAACGGTATGGAATCTGTAGAAGCAACGAGCCAGGCTGAGGAAGCTGGAAGATAGTTTTTGCCCTGAGAAGTTGGCTGGGAGAGAACTGACTGTGGTTTGTTTCCTCTCTCTGATATTTCAGCTTTTCCCCAAATATCTGGCTCTGAGTTTCCATTAAATAACAACTATAATTCGTGTTTAATTCAGGCTCAATTTTTACTACACTCAATGTTATTACCAATGTGAAATATGCCCTAAATGCTTTATTCTGTTTCTAAGAAAACAGAGAGGCAAATCCTCTCTCATCTCAAAAGGTAAATCCAAAGACTCACCCTGAAAGCATTCTACTAAAGCATGGTGTGTGGTCCAAGAGTTAGTGCCACCTGAAAGCTTATTTGAAATAAAGAATCTGGACACCACATGCTTTGTCTGAGCATTTTATTCCCTTCCCTTGAAGATTCTCTGCTTATTTGTTACAGCTTATGATTTTGTTTTTATTGGTTTTCTGTATGTGCGAATGTGTCTCAGATTCTGTCTATGTTTATTGCGCATTTCCTTTGGCTCCTTTTTCTGCTTGTGGCTATTCTGGTTTGTTTATTTATATGTCATCTTCTAATAATAATTATTACTTAAGGTGACTGTATTTTAATGAGAGAAAAAAGGTGTGAACTTGGGTGGGCAAGGAAGTGGCAATGGTGCAGGAGGAGCTAGGAGAGGGGAAGCCATAATAAGATATATTTATAAAAATATTTTTTCAATAAAATATGGAAATTATATATCCAGGGAGGAAGGGGAGAATCTATCCCTAAATAGCAGCTGAATCAAGAGGTGAAATGCAGCAAAACTTGGGTGATCTGAATGCCTATTAAAATTCTGACCAGTGATCCGGGAGATAACACAAGCAAAGTCTTTCCTAATGATCAAATCATTTTCCAGGAATAAACAACAGGAGGGCTTTCCATTAGAAATTACAGTGGCAATACTTAAAAGATTCAAACAAAACTTCTTATAGAAGCTTTATTCTTGGAAGCCTTTGTTATAGGCTGGTACATTTTATAAGCAAATCTACCCTTTGGCTAAAATCTGTCAGTAAAAATATAATGTGCAACAAAAATAATATGCTTTCTGCTTCTCATTATCTCATTTCATCTCTGCTACCAGAACCAACATTTCCCCTTGCCTTCTGCTGGCATAAAGTATAATTTCTGTTCATTCCTTTGAATATCTGTTTTTATAGATTAAAATAAGTTTTATTTCCCTCCTTTCCTATTTATTGCAAAGTCAGCCATAATTTATCCACTGTTTCTCCCTACTCAGTTTTACCACAGCATCCATAATCAAAACCCTGTGTTAGAACATGATGAGCTTCGTGTGTTTCTCACACACCCCAAGGAAGACGGCTAGTCCTCATCTGGATGTAGTTTAAATCAGGGCAGAAATAACTCCCCGGCCTGGCCAGAAAGCCTTTCCCATCATCATCAACACACAGCCAAAGCAACCTGCATTCTACAAAGGCCACTTTAACAATAAAGCTCAGAGCAGTAACACAAAGGAGTCAAACGTCAGACAGGTGAGCAAGGAAACAAGTGGGTCACTGACTAGTGCCTGCCAGCTGGTAAAATGGATGGCCCTCTCTGCCCCTGTTGTTTTCTGTTTCTGTGGTAGACATCATGACTAGAACTAGCTTGAGAGGGAAGGAGTCTGTCTCCTAGGTTACAGTCCCTCGTGTGGAAAGGACTGGGCAGGGGCTCCAGGCAGAAATCTAGAGGCAGGACCTGAAGGGAAAATCAGGAAGAAACACGCTTACAGCCTTGCACTGAGGCTTGTATCCAGCTGCCTTTCTTCTATAGCTCAGGCCCACACTGGGCTGGGCCAGCCCACATCAGTTAGCAATCAAGACAATGCCCTATAAACATGTCTACGGGCTAACCTTCAGTTGAAACTTCTTCTTCCCATGGGTCAAGTTGACAACCAAAATAAGCATCCATGCTCTAGAGAAAGTCTAATGTGGGTCACATGGGCTTGTTTCTGAAGCACCACGGAAGATTCTTCAGACACAGCAGATACCGAAGTAATCTTCATAGAATGCTGCTCTATCATGGCCTTGAGCATGATATTTTAAAATTTAGTATTCTTAACCCCTAAAGGGGTCCTTCATGTTTATTATTGTCATAAGGGTGAAATGAATTTTTTGAGTTTTCAGTTCACTAGCTTCCTGAAGTTGGTTTTGTCAGTAAATTTGTCAAGAATAAAGAGCACATATGTACTAAATATCTCCATTACCTAACCTAGTTCCTGAACCATTGAACATCAGAAGAGTGAACATGAACGTGCTAGACCAGAGGGGAAAGGCCAGAAAGAAGGCTCATGGACTTGGTCTAAGCTCCTTGGAGGACCTTGAACTGCATCAGAGCACAGCACTTCTTTCATCACTGGCTGTGAAGCATCCCCAGGGACAGAGCATGTGTCCACTGTATGCTCAGAGTGCTGGTAAATATTGCCTGAATGAAAACATACATCATGTAGAGAATATGAATGCATATTTGTATAATTTCTCATGACAAAAGAAATTTTATGATTTCAGTGAAAACCAAGACAACCCCCAAATCCCCACATTGCCTTTCAGATATACCAAGAGTGTCTTTCTTAGCACAATGTCACTTGCACCCCGAAGAGGCACAACCTGACTGGTGGGTTAAAGAAAGCAATTTGAAATATTTGAATTTGTCTCATTTTTAATTCATAATGGTTGCACAGATGAGCATGCCTATGAGGAAGAGCCAGCAAACAATGCTCTCCTCTCAATATGGAAGAATGTACACCCTTTTCAAAACAAAATTAGCAGCTAGACATTGCCAGGTTATCCCTGTATTGCAAGGTGAAGCAGAAGGGTCATAAGTTAAGGCCATTGTGGGCTACACATTGAGGACATGCACCAAACAAGGGTAACGAAGAGTTAATAACTCCAACCTGACTCCAATAACATGTAATATACTATGGCATAGCACTTTGAACTCAAAAATGGTAATATAAATACCAATATATGTTCAGTAAATAAATACTTGTTTGTTCTTTTTTTCCCTTGAGTTCTGGGATTAAAGTTGTGCATCACCATGCCTGGCTTCCAGCATGTATTTTTTTTTTTTTAAGTATCTATTATCAATATGGTTTGTCATTGGAACCTCTCTACTGAGGGATGAGATGATCCCATTTCACAGACCATGTGCTCTTTACATCTACTTCTGGGGAACAGTATTACTACTATTAGTTTAATCTAGATCTGTTTGGAATGCAACAAGATCTACCACTCACTCCATAGCCACAGTCCATGTTCCAAAGGCATTAGGACTCAAAGAGAAGCTTGAAGGTAACTTTACAAATTAGCTGATAATTTCAAAAACTAAAATAAAAAACCCTCCTAAGATCATCTCTTTGGTAAGAAAGCAAGAGTGGGTTGGAATAGGGATAATGCATGTGGGTAAAGAAAGCAAGTGGAGACAGGCGCTAATTCTCTCCCTTGGAAGAAAGAATATTGTTTATGGAGTCTGGATGCTTTTCATAACTCAAGCTATGAAAGGAGCAGAAGAAATTGGGGAAAGTCTTCGTAAAGTTCCCACCTGTTCTTTCTGCTGATGGCTTAGACACAGGATGCTGGCTACCCACCCTATTAGTAACTCACCAGCACTAAGACAACACACCCATGTAAAGGACTTACAGAAAGGACAGCTGTAGCTGGTTTCCAGGGGAGCTGACAATGTTCCAGACACATTCCATGTTAGCATGGTATTCTGCCGGGTAGTCAGGGCTGTTAAAGATGCCACTGGCCATGTTCATGGTTCCACCGCAAGCTGGAAGGTAAAAGAAACAAGGTGAGTTTCAGAGCAAAGACTAAATGGAAGACACCACAAGATACAAGAGGAAGAACATTAGAGCCATTTGCAAAGGAGGACACGGCACTTCTATCTCACATTAATACTCTATTTGTGTCACATATAGTAACAGAGAGGCGATTCCAAAAACAGAAAACCAAGAGCTCTACAGTCTGGTCGGTCCGAGGAGACCCTTTCCTAAAATCTTTCTCCATGTAAACTAGAACTTTAGGTTAAAAAGAACTTGTTTCTAATCATTCAGATATTTGGTTTTTAAGGTCAGGGTGATTTTTAAGCTTACCCTGGAAGAGGAGGTACTTTTCCCTGGCTGCCATGGGAAAGGTAACTTTGCAGCTTTTTCCTCAGGGGAGAGCATTGAAACACACCATTCTTCACTTTTCTAAACTATACCAGCCTCTCCTGTCCAAGAACCACAGTGCTGGATGGCACCCCTTTTCCTTTCCTGCCCACATGCCTCACTACACAGTGGATGTGTCAATACCCAGATCTACCCGAACCTCCCATCAAGTGTGGAAGAATAACCATGAGGCTGTGCATCCATATAAGCTTCCACCAAACTGACAGTCATCCAGTACCTTAGCAAACACATTGCTGTGACATCAGAAAATAGGTCTTTAAGGAGATAAGATTTAGTTAAAACACAACAGCAGCAGCAGCAGCAGCAACCAGCAGTCAGGTTTCCAGCCAACTCTCCTCACTTCTAGATCTCATGGTTGTGAGAATTCACACAACATTAGATTATAAAAAATGCTCACTGTAAAGTTCAAGAAACTGGATCCCAACTTTAAATAAGAGTCCTAAATAACCGACCAAAGAGTTTTATCACACACTGCTTAACTCTGCAGGCATGCATTAATTCCTCTTACTTACCCGATGTTGATGCAGAATAGAAGGCATGGAAGCCTTCCAGTGCAGAAAAGGAATCAGAGACAAACCTCAGTGTCAGGGCATTTCCGAAGGATACGATGGGATGAGGCAGAGAGGTACCACAGTAACGGCCTAAAGGATGAAGAGAGTGATAAGCAATGGAGTGGCAGCGGCCATGAATATCTTTACCAAACACACAAGAAACCACAATGAGAACCACTTACATCAGAGTTGTGTTTGAGACAATGCCTGAGCACTAGACATAAACTCTAGATACAAGCCTAGCCAGGATGAATTATAAACCTGATTTTAAAAAATAGAAGGGCAGAAGGAAAGCTGATGTGATAAGGGGCCAAATGTAACTCAAAATAACATTTCCAACTTAGTAGGAATCAGATAATAATGCCCTTAGAATCTCATTATTACAGAGAAGAGCAGATGGATGGTGTTAAGATCAGGTTACATGGATTCAACACCTGGCTCTCCATTTACGAGCCACGTAACCTGAGACAAGTTACTTGGGTGCTCTGTGACCCAGTTTCCCCAAATGAAGGTAGGCATATTAGAAATAACTAAACCCATGTCATAAGGGTATAAAGATTGAGTTACCACTTCTGAAGTACTTAGAACAGTACTCCACAGGAGGTAGTTGGGTAAGGGTGTGTGGTACACAACACACGGTTGTCTTTGGTACAATGCAAATGGATTAATATCTCAAGATGTACAACAAGAGGTATGCTTGGTGTTTCTTCCTTGTCCACCAGTCTCCATTATGCACACAGAAAGAGAAGCAGTCTCCTCTGACAGAGCTTGTCCTCTGGAAGGGGGCACATTTCTATGCCAAAATGCTCACAGACAAATCTTCACACACCTAAGGGTATTTTGTCTGAACCATTTTCAGACCTGTGTCACACATTTTAACTTCACTGAGATCTCTAACAAACTGGCGAACTTTTATTTAAATAAATTAATTAATTTTAAAATGTTTTTCTTCCTCTACAATCAGAAGACATATTTCCAGTGGAATATAAAAAGTATTTTAAAGTACTGACCAGAAATCTCTAACTTTTCTGTTTATTGATGAAATGGTCTTTGTTCCACTACTGCTTCAGATTATAATTTAGAATCTGTGACTTGTATTTTAGAAACAAACTAAAATACACAAGCTATTTTTGAACATAAATAAGTGAGTTTCTTGAGCCCCACATTATTCTGCTTTCTTATCTTCTGATTAGTCCTATGTGGTTTATGAGGCTCTTCATGTTTATTTGAAACATTGTAGCTTTAAATGTCAACACCACACACACACACACACACACACACACACACACACACAGGCACACACACACACACACACACACACACACACACACACACTACATGCCAAGACTATTAATGTAAATGACTGGGTCTCTGGTACCTTGGACAGGTGCGTCATAGTCCTTGCCATCCAAAATTTCTAAAAAGTCCTTTGTGCAATCTGTGCTGTCTTGAAGTTGGAAGTGGCTAAAGGAGAGGGTAATGTGATTGACTGTAGAAAAAAAAAGAGAGAGAAGAGGGTTATTTATTTATGTTATTGGCGAGCAGAACAGGGAGGATTTTTGCCTCTGCTACTTTCAGATGAGGGTTTTCCAGCAGGGAAGAAAGGAATTTGGCAGATTTGCACGGGGGTGTGGTGTGTAAACACAGCTAAGGGCTCAGCTTCATGCTTAAAGGGCTTCCTTTGAAGAGTAACAGAATCGATGCTTTTGAAAACGCCTGTAGAATCCAAAATGCCAGTCATGGTAGATCATGACTCTTAGGTAAGTTCATCCCAGAGACTTTGGGAAGTATAACCTTAGGCTTTTGTTTTGCTGTGTTGTGTTCCTCTCATAAATATTTTCCTCCACGGGTTAGTTTTCTTAGATTCTGATTCTTTACATGCACTTACATTGAGACATGGTTCTTCCCCAGACCATGCCTCCTAGCTCACTCAGGTTTATTTAGGGGTCAGAACCAATGCCCTGCAGCTTCTGAATCCTCCATCAAGAAAGCTTTGAATCACATAAGGAACAGCAAGTGCCTGGGTACATTTCCTTCTGTTGCTCTCTGCAGCATCCCTAACCTTCCGAATGGGAGCTTTTCCTGTTGCTGTCCTTGAAGTGATGTTTTTACAGCTCATAAAAAAATAATCACTAGGCACAAATCTTATTTTCCTCTGCTTTGTTGGGACTCCACCCTCTCCATATACAAAGACTAAGTTTTACACCATTGGCTCCTACATCTAATGCATGGCCACAAAATACTATCAATTTGTGAAATTTCATTTCACCATTAATAATAATTAAATTTAGTAATATGTAAACCCAGCTCATTTGCGGATTATTTTATGCTGGGACCTGATTAGCCTCAGGACCATCCTGTTTTCACACAGGTCAGAGTTAGAGAACAGAGCAAAGGACTTAATGGCTTTGAACATTGTGTCTGAAACCACAAATTCTTCCTGGAATCCTTAAAGGATAGCAGAGTTCAAGTGAAATGGGATTCATAATGGGACCAGGGTCACTGTTTGGAGCCTTCCTCCCATGTCTTTAAGGGCCATTTCGTGTTCTCTGCCTGTAAAGTGTGGACAGGCTATCATCAAGTCAGATGATAGGATTCTAAGATTCCACAGAGAAAACAAAAGTAGGCATGCATTGAGTGCTTCTAGGCCTGTGCTGGGATTTCATATATATACACACACATACACACACACACTCAGAGCAGGAGAAACTATGTTTTGCTGTTAGTTTTCCTTCTAGTGATCAATACCTTGTGACATTGTATTCTCCAACTCTAAGGTATTTCTCTAAACTATACCCTTGTTATTCGCATATTCATCCAGCATACACCATGCTCAGCAAAACATGTCAAGAGCTGTCTATCCATTACTTTTTCATGACCTCCATCTCACATGCCTGCCAGTACAACAAGCTACACACAGAGTGCTGGGGGTCCAACCTGGAGTTTTGCTCATAGCAGGTAGATAAGTGTTCTAGTAGCCACATCCTCAGACCTTTGTTATTGTGTCTTTGTTAGCTTGCTTGTTGGTTTTTGAGACAAGGATTTCACTAATACCAGAGTAGCCTCCAACTGGATATGAAACCTTACACTTCTGATTCTCCTCCCTTAGTGTGTGTTGAAGTGATAAGCATGTGCCACTACTCTTGACTCATGTAGTTCTGGGGATCAAACACAGAGTTTCAGGGGTGACAGGTAGGTACTCAGTTCACTGAGCTACACCTTCAGCTCCCGAGCCCTTGGACTTTTTAGAGACAAGGTCTCCGTATATTACTCAGGCTGGCCTTGAACTTACTGTTGGGCCCAGGCTTGTCTCCAATGCAGAAAGCTTTCTGTCTTAGCCTCCAGAGTGCTAAGATTATCACATCCAGCCTTAAAAAATTCCTTTAAATTATTATGAATCAGTTTAAAAATGTGTGTTTACTAAACTGGAAAATGACTGTTTTCACGCATTCCAGAAACCTGGACTTCCATAAAAGAGGTCAGTCATCAAAGAGATAAATGCTCTACCGACAGCCATACTTCCCAAAGGCGTCCCCTTGCCCCAGACTCCTACTTACATGGAGGTTGAGCTTCAAGTATCCAGGTGCAGTTTTTATTGTTCGGATATTTATGAGGGTACAATGGAGAGGAAATGGTATCAGAAGAGTCAGTGATGATGTGGCCTCCACATTCTGAGAAGCACAAACATACATGTCATACACTTTTGGTTTCTACCAATCCGCCAAACAGTTATAAGACAACTGCAGATTCTTATTTCCACAGTGAATACCATGGAAGCTCTCTGCAAAGAAAGCTGCATGTAAATCACCAGATAATGAGAAAATATGTAACAGTTATAATATTTTTCAGTTACAAGAAGTGGCACAGACATGGCATAGAACAGCACATTAAATGGCTGTGAATTGCCTGAATCATTGAACCAATACTCTGGCTTTGATTCATTTACTGTGTTCACTTATAAATTATAAGAAGGGTAATTTGTTTACAAATAAACTTTATTTTCTCTAGAAGTTCGATGCTCTGTGGGAACCTAAGAAAGGAGAGTGTGCTGCGTGGCTGAGTCCCCAGACTCCAGAGGAGGTAGGACTGAGCCAGGACCTGGAGGTTAAGAAGAAAGGACAGGGAGTGGGCAGCCTGAGCAAAGACATGGGTGGGAAGAAGAGCCATATTTACTCCGCATTGACCGAAGCGTGTGAGGCTTAAGTTGTATTGGAAGCAACACCATAGTAAAAGGGTCAGGAAAGGTTTGGGGACTGTAGTTAGCAGTTGGAGTGGCTTGGCTTTCATCTTCTAAGTCACACAGAGAAAGGACCAGCCACACAGAGAAATGCCAGGCACAAGGAGTCTATTGTGATCAGAGTGTGTCTCTTACAAGTTATTTTGGAGAAAGCTGATGCAGGAGCGAGCGAGTTTGAGGAGGCTGTTAAAAGTTCAGATAGGGACAAGAGGGTACTTTTACTCTGAAGCAACACTTGAGTGAATATTAAGTGTGAAGAAAAATAGTGTTAAGTACTTCTTTCTCTCTGAAATCACCGAGACTGGTAGACACACATGCTTAGGGTCTTGCTCCGATGTCTCAGAGTGATCTTTGGGAGACTAAGAAACACTCTCCATCTAGGGCTGTACTAATATGATGTCAACAAGTCTATTCCTGTGATGTTAACAGGCCTGTGACAACTAAGCTAGCCAACTCTATGTGAGGTGAGGCCACTGAGAAAGCTCAGCGGGTAAAGCACTTGCCATTTAGCCTACAGACATGAGCTCAATCCCTGAGATCCACAGTGAGAAAGCCCCATAAGTTCTTCTCTGACATCTGCATGTGCGCCGTGACACATAAATAAACACATGTACAATTTTCTTAATAAAAAAATTGAAGTAAGGGCTTTGAGAGATGGTTCAGAGTACTGGCTGCTCTTCCAGAGGTCCTGAGTTCAATTGCCAGCAACCGCATGGTGGTTCTCAATCATCTATGATGAGATCTGGTGCCCTCATCTAGCATGTAGGCATGCATGCAGGGAGAACACTGTATATATAGTAAGTACATAAATCTTTAAAAAAATTTCTTTTGAAGTAAATGATCTAAGTCACCTAGAAAAATAATCACCGCCCCATTTAAGCCAACTAACAATCCCCCAAGTTCTGGGCTCCTTCCGTGTCTGACAATTTGATGAAGATTAATTTCTGAGGGACATCTGGTGAAAAGCAATGAGTGAAAGGCTTCTGAGAGGAAATGGAGAAGTGGTGATTAAGGACAAGAACAATGGAAAACTACCGGATTCAGCAATGAGGAGTTTTGTCAGAGTCTGCGTCTACGTTACAAACATGTCTCCCAATTGTATATATCCTTGGATAGGTGCTAGGTGAATTAATTTGGTTAATTCTTTTTTGTATATTGCTGGTACTATACTATTAAAAATCATCCTAAAAACACAATACTTATGAGATTTATAGGTCCTAAGACAGTGTTGTCATTTAAGATAGATGAAGACATGTAAAATGTATGAATAGCTAACACACTTGTAAGACTTCCTATCTGATTATTTGCATGTTAACTTGGAAACTAAGTCTGTGAAGTCTGATGTCATTACAGAGTTCCGGGGCTCAGTGACCCCCAGGATACTTGCCTTGTCTGAATTGTGCTCGGAAGCCCCTGCTCTGTCTGGAAGCACCAGACTGGAATCTCACAAAGAGGCTGTTTCCTGAAGAGGTGATGAACTTAGGTGGCCTCTGTCTTCCACACACATTGGCAATTCGAGTATTTACATAACTTGAGCCATCATACATCTACAGAGAAGGAAGACAGACAACTCTTAATACTGCAAGTTTACATCTATAAAGCCACAGTCTGTGGAGCATCTGCATATCAGTTAATCAGTAAAACATTGCATTGACTGGATCTAGAACAACTGACTTTATTTCATTGTCCTGCTGTAGAGTTCCAGGGGCATGTCTGAGTATTTGGTCATTTCTAGAGGCAAAATTTCAAGATTTCAGTGTGAGGTTTTCTTCCAAATACCACTATTACTTCTCGAAGTTCTGACCCTGACACAGGCCATCTTTTTCTCATGACCATTATTAGTACATTCCCATGATGTGTGTTGAAAGTGCTTGGTGAAAAGTTGAACACAAAAACATAACAGGTGAGACACAACGAACAACCATTTATTGTTAGGAACACAACATTCTTGGAACCCCCTGTTTCTCAGAGGCTCACAGATAACAAGAAAAAAAAATGGCAAAGATAATGTAAGTTGGAATAGCCTGGACTGGGAAATTACTTCATTCAAAGATGTATATTAGGTTCCATCCCTGCCCAGTACTATGCTGTTGCCATCCAGACATGAGCTCAATGTTTTAGCACATGTTCTGTGCCACTGGAGTAAAGTTTATAGTATATGTGTCCCAAATCTCTGCAACATTCTTTAAAACTGGAGTTTACTCCTCCATTTGGTACTCTGAGCTAACATGAGTTCCTGAACACTTTTCTGTATAAGGCAGGGATGAACAAGCCCTTTATCTCTGCATAGCAACACTTACTATCACTAAGTACACTCTGTCAGAAGAGATTCAGCCTTTCTTATCTCATCCCTCCAACCATTTTTTTCTTCCTATATCTTTATCAACACAGTCATAGACAATCTTAGTAATGTATAAATTACATAACTTCTAAGAGAGAACAAGTCACTTTGAGTCTGAAAATTTGATTTTAGGGTCTAGAAATGAACCCCTTATTTTGTTCAATATAAGGTATATGGTTAACAAGATATAGTGCTATAATGAGTATCTAAAATAAATTAAATTAATCATCATTATCTCATTTAAAACTAATTTCTATCTATGTTTTGTTAGATAATCTGGGTAGATAACAGAATATTCAGGGATCTAAAGAAAGGGAAATATTCACAAGTAACTCAGAAAATCTAGTGATGACTACAATCAGCATTATTAGAGAAACAGGGTTGGGAGGTTATTCTGAACTGATTCAAGCATATGAATTAGATGGTGAATTAAATTCTCAGAGAAAAGGACCAGGCTTTTATAATAATAAATGCAAAGTAAGTCTGCTTCCAGAACAATACTTGTTTCTCTCTCCTCATTTTATCATTTAATGTTTACATTTTAAATACATTATTGAATATCCAACAAACATTGACTGAAAATTGAATGATACTCATCTAGCCAGTTCGAAATATGATTTTCAGTTATAATCAATTTGACTAGTCACTTTTTTTTTTTTTCAGAGAGTGTTTAGCCACAAGACATCTGTGTCACACCTCCTTCCCCAAGCTCAGAGGATGTCCAGGAAGAGGGCATCAGGTGAGACTGTGAGAGTCAGAAGATAGAGAGCACTGGAGAGCAGTGTCATCTGAACGTGACTGAGTCTTTGCACCCATGAACCTACACAGCTGTGGTTGCTTACATGCAGCCTGCACAGGAATGAAGGAGTCAATATTCCAACATAGAAAAGGAAGGGATTTATAAGGCTCCTCCCCCTAGCTGAGCAACTACTGGAAGCTGATGACTGATGGGAAAGCGTAAGTCAGCTTTCTTCAGTGATATGGGCTTTGTTTGTGTTCCAGTGAATAACTCTATACTCGAGTATGTACAGGCAGCCCTGTGTTCGGCTGGTTACTGTCAGGTCAAGAAAAATAAAATCAACAACTCTCCAATTCCCCAAACTCCAAAAGGCACCCCCTAAAAATGTACATAAATGAGCTCAACCTGTACCATAAGGATTTCTGGTGATTAGATAAAAACTAACATCCTTCAGGAACTTGCTTCACAAGTTTCAGTCTACCAAAAGAAGCCATTTCCCTTACTTCAGGCAAGCAGTACCTGTGATGCCTATCAGCAGGTCAAAGCTCATGCTGGCCTGAAGACTCCTTCAGGTACCTGTTACAGATTTCAAAGTCCATGCTAGCATACTATGCCTTCTCACCTCCTACCTCACCCTAAACTCCTTCCGGGTCATTGGCTTCCTCTACACGCCTATGCCCCCAGCTGCCCACTCTCCTTATCACCCTGCTACCCTTGATATGTTTTCTCTGTGCTCTGCTCCTGCTTCTCCCCCTAGCTTTTCTCCATTCTCCTTTCCCTGCTATTTACCCCTGTGTTGCTGTCCGTTGACCATATTCAGTCTGCTTCTCTCTGTTCTGGACTCTTCCAGACGCCTCTGGCTGTTCTCTCTCTCTTATATCCAATAAAAACATTCTTCTTCACCATGCCATGGAATAGTCATCTTATTAGTTTATACAGTTATTAAGCAAACAAACAGAGAAAGGGCATGAAATTGGAGGCAGGTTGAGAGGAGGGAATCCAGGAGGAGGGGGAGGGGGCCTCTGGGATGATTATGATAAAAATAAATTATATGAGTGTGTGAAAATTTCTAAATAAGTAAATGTTATGTCCAGTCTGGTATGACTGCTTCTTGTAGACAAAAGCCAAAACAGCGCATAAGCTATGATGGGCACACCTTTAATTTGCTCAATTTCTTAAACTCCTGGAAAATACTAGACTTTATGAAGTATGTACTAAACCCTAAAAGAATAGAAACTGGGCTTTTTCCAAGCCCCTAGTTAAAAAATCAAAATTTTCTAGTTTAATTTCTGTGGTAAAATACCCTGACAAGCAATTTAGGAAATAAAAGGTTTAACTTCAGCTTATGATTGCAGTTCAAAGACAATCACTGTGGGAAAGTCATGGCAGGAGCTTCAACAGCTAATCACATCCCATTCAAGAAAAGAGCACAGCCTCTTCCTGCTTGTTTTCAGCTTGATTATTCTTATACAGACAATTCAGGACCTAAGGAGTGGTGCCATCCAACGTGGGCTGATGCTGTATCAATCAATTATGTTGAATCCCCCATAAACATGCCTACAGGCCAACCCAATATAGACAATCCCTCTTTGAGACTCTCTTCTCAGGCCATTTTTGCCCTTGAATTGAAGTTGGGTACCAACAGCATATCAAATATACGTGTGTCTCTCTGTACGTGTATGAGTTGTTAGTTTTATAAGCATGACCACAAGTGCTCCAAGTACCTCTCCAAAAACATGTGCTTGTTTTTAAATTTTTTAAAAAAGTCAGACAAGTGTGCTAATTATGAAATTATACCCTATCCAAAATAAGCTAGTGATTTATCCAAGTTCACATAGCTAGTGTGCATGAGTCTTTACTCACCGAATTCTAAATTATATTGCTTCTTTTTTAAAAAAAAAAAAACACTTGTGATAGCTGGCTTATTGTTATGTGCTTATAACCCCAGAATTTGGAAGACAGCAGCAAGAAACCATAAATTCAAACCGACCCTAGACTACAATAGTAATATACTGGCTAAATAAATAAATAATTTATGCATACTTAATTATTATCTTGTAAAATTTCAAATCCTCAGACTAGCAATGAGACAATTTAAAAATAATTTTTAAAATTTCACTTGAAATATAAATTCTACTTGAGATTGCTTTCAACGTTTGCAATATTAAGACAATGTTCTCACATTTTAACTTTAACTTGCAAAGTTAAAAGAAAACACTGCATGAAATAAAATATGAGAAACTCTGTTTCTGTTTATTTAAGGGTCTACTGTCACAAAACCATCAATCTGTACAGTCCCTCGTTTCTATTTAGCTCTCAAAGCAGAGCTAGATATATGTATAATATATTCCCATAACCTAAGGAATTCTTTGGTCTGCTGCCAAGTCTAGGCTTAGGAATTGATTTTCAAGATGCTATTTAAGTAGGAAATGCCAGAGCAGTATGCACACAACACTAGACTATCAATTTACTCTTTTCTTCCAGTGACATTAACAAAGTAAGATTTTTGAAGCTGAGTCCACCTAAGGAAAAACAGCCACCAGCTTATGAACTCCAGGCAGTACAGCTCTCAATGGCTGAGGCAGAGCTGGCCAAGGGGTAAACATTTCTTTGGAAAAAGGGGGTCCCTTTCAAAAGGCCTGGGATGGTATAAAGTTACAAGATTCTAGCATACATATTGACTAAGTCAAAAGCTAACTTTAGTATATTAAATGAAAGAAAATACATAGATTGGCATGTAATAGCCAGTAAAAAAATGTATAAATGTCTAACATATGTCAGTCTATAGTTCTTAAGAACAGAGGATTGGGTTGAGAAAAACCTTAAGTTAATAAAAAGCTATCCTCTTCTTCATGAGGTGGATTGTATAAATAATATTAATAATAATAATAATAAATAAAGCGGGTTCAATAGTAAGAAGCTCTTCATAGGAGAGAGAGGTCCCCATGTCTGCTGTCATGCCAGGTTTTCTATATTCTGGATCCCAAGGAATAAATGGTAGGGATGTAGTCACAGAGCATAGCCAGCCCCACACACTCAGCTCCCAGATGCCTGTCCTTTGCACCAGGAGAGAAGGGGGAATGATGAACCAAGAGCTTTGAGCTTATCCCACAGCCCAGAGTATCTCAGATACAGGACTAGTTGCAATGTCTCAGCTCTTTCCATACCCTGAGCCCTAGCCAGAAGCAAGAACTGAGCTAATAGATTAGGAATTTTCATGTTTGACATTTCAATATCATGAGATTTGAGTAAATGTCAACCATCGTCAGGTTAATACATGCCCCCCTTGTCATATATCAAGTGGCATTAGGAAACAAATCATTAAAATAAGAGACTGAGATTCCTTCCTAATGACATTTAAAGTTCTGGGAGGAAGGGCTCTATGTTCAGAGTCTTACAGGGTGGCAATCTGAGAAGACACAATGGCAGGCTTTTAATTTACTGTATATAATATGTTTATATAAATATTCGTTATTAATGAACTGCATGAGCTATTGAAACATTGACAGCAGAATTCTTTAGAGAGAAAAATAATCTTATTTAACAAAACATATTTATAAACTTAACGTGGGACTGGAATATGGAGGTGACGTTTCCTGTCTTAGTGTTTCCTAATTATTCATCAGCAGCCTACTCTGTGAAATGAAACTGATATTAGTCTTTATCAAATACTATTTGTGAGAATTAAAAAGAATTAAGAGAGTTCCTGGTATAGTGTTTGTGTATCAGAGGACTATTAAATAGCACAAATCTTCATGACAAAACCTTTTACATCTCTACTCTATCTCCCACCCCAGTGGATTGGTATGCTGTCAGTTTCTCCAGTGTATCTTGATTTTGTCTCTTCCCCGAATGCCTGGAGGCTCCCTCTGAGTGCTTTAGTATTTGGATCTGGCCTTGATCATTTATTTTTCTGCCCTGGCTTTGTGTCATCTTTCAATTTAGTCTCCCAGCAACTGTCTTTGTGCCATGTGGTGTCTCGAAAGTGTGAAGTCAAATACAAAAGGCAAGCTGAATGGCCCTACAGGTTTTTAGATTACATCAGATAAGCAGTCACTGGTGGCTACCCCTGAGAACTGAAGAACACGTGATTGATGTGGATGCTGGGAGCAGTGCTTTAGCCTGGAGTATCCCCTCTGCTATGATCATAACCCTGAAAAAATTAAACAGCTCATACTTGCCTGATGGAAATATCAGTCACTCCTTAGGGCCCAAAGCTCATGACGGCAGGGCAGAAATGAATTTCAACTTTGGCAGTAAGACACTTTTGACTTCTAAAACTTCCAAGTTGAGCTTCCCATGAAGAAAAGCGGGGAATGTACAGGTGTGTGATTTTTCTCTCCATCCGTGGACCTATCTATCCTTTTTGTTTCCTTAGCTTCTTTGCAAACACTCTGGGAAACATCAAAACAATGCAATTGCAGCCTAACAAAATGTTTTGTGTAGGGACAGATGAGAGGGCTCAGCAGGTAAAGACAGCTACAGGCAAGGCTCAAGACCCGAGTTTGATCCCTGGGACCTGCTCACACGAAGGAAGGAGAGAAGGGGCTGTAACAAGTTGTTTTCTGACCTCCGTGCGCACACACACACACATGCACAAAGTTAATACATAAAAATGTATTTAAAAAGTTAATTTTATCAGGATGATATATATTGCATACTGAAAAACAGTTATATATCTTAAATTTTAAGTATTTAAACACAGAGGGGACTGGTAATATTTAATAATGATAGTGAGCAAAGAGCTGAGGATTCCTACGGTCCACAATGTACAAAGACAACTAAGACCTTAACATAGTGTGATTAATCATGTTAGAAGTAGTGGCAATGGGAGACTTGTCACTTTGCTGAAGTACCAGCAAAATAACACTATGAGGTGCTGGTAAACACACCTCAAATATACATACATATTTATATAAATAAAGCAGTTTGGAAACTTGAGATATAGAAAAATGTAAGTGATTTGGAATCCAATATTTACTAGTAAGTAGCACAGAACAGAGTAAATCCTGTCTTCCTGACATCTTACTATCATTAAACCAAGGAGAAAGGGAAAAAATATCTCGTTCATTCATTTAGCTCAAATATTAAGAGGCCAGAATTTTGTGAAGCTATGTAATATCCCAAGACCTTTTAGAAAGATAATTAATTACTGGAGTTTCCTGGTCATCTTAAACTGCAATAAGGCATCCTTAGGGGCTCTAATCTTGGCTCTCAACTTGACTCATCTGAAATTAATTAAAAGCCAATCTACTGCACACACTTGTGAGGCCTTTTTCTAGGATGGATTATTTGAGGTGGGAGCCCCCCTAATCTGGATCACTTGAGGTCAGAATAATCACTCAGAATCTGGGCCACACCAGGTAGAAGCTCACCCAGAATGACAAGATTGAAGGAAGCTTCTGCCTTCTGCTTTCTGCCCCCATTCTCACTGGCAAATTTATCTCTCCTTTTCCATTAGAGAACTCTGAATAATACCGGGACATTTTAGCCTTGGGCTGAGGTCCTATGGATTTCAGAATGTTCTGTCATGCATTGCATTCCACTAGAGAGCTACAGCACTTCGGTCATGGTTAATCCATCGAGGTGTCTCAACAAACAGCCCGGTGTCTAGGCTAATAAAATAAGGCTTCTATCCCTGACTGCTAAACCCAGTGGTGCTCTTGGATCTGGCTGTAGTAGTAACTAGACATTTCCCATCACAGGCCGAGTCACGGATCTCTGACACAGCCTCTTCTCTCGCTGCCACACTGACTTCATTTGCCAAGGACCATGCTCTTCACTAAAATTTTAACTCTGGCAACTCAGGTCTCCTGATCCAAGTGCTTTAAATCTTAACAAGATGGAAGAGATGTGGGGGAGGGGATTACGTTCAGAGGGTAAAAGAAGTAATTCCTATCTGTCAGGTAAACCAATTCACCAAATTCCAAAAGGTACTTCAGATATCCAAAAATTAACTCAACCTGCTATGGGATGGTTTCTGGAGATTAGATACCAAAAGGGGTCATTTCCTTTACCTCCAGCAAAAGGGAGAAATGGATTGCTAATTAACATATACCTCTGGCACCTCTCAGCATAATCAAGGTCCAAGCTAGCCTCCAGGCTCCCTCAGTCCCTGCTCACAAGTACTTGTTAGATATTTCAATGCTCCTGTGCCGGTGTCCTTGCCCTGCCCCTGCTGTTCTCACTAGGCGGCCCTGTTCTCTGCCCCCCCCCCCCCCCCCCCCCGTTCTGCTTATCTCCTCTAGCAGACAGCACTTGTCATATTGGGTCTATTGGCCCTGTTTAAACTACTTTTTTTGTCTCCCTTCTCTGGACTCTTCCAGATGCTTCTGGATATTTTCTCTCTCTTATGCACAATAAAATGTCCCCATATCAAGGAGCTGTCATGTCACTCATTTATATAATATCTAGGTACAAAATCAACCTTGAGAAACGGGATCTCACAAACCCCTTCTCATGTTATATACAGCAGCGCAGCTGCTAATGGAATCCCCAGCTTCAAATCTGGCTCCAAGACAGAGGAAGCACTAAATGACTCGGGATACTCTCCGCGCTGTTAGTCACAAGTACAAGCAGGGAAGGATGTGGAAAGATGACGCCTTGCAGGGGCTTTCCTTGAGGGGAGAGGGGAAGGAAACATGGTCTTACTCAGCAGTGATATTTCCCAGCACACTGCTCTGGAAAGGACTATCAAGTTAAGCTCACAACTTTCTATCTCAGCTCAGGACTCCTGCTCCTGTGCTGTTGTTGGTCTACACTATCTGATTCGCTCTCCACATTTTCAGAGGACTGAGTTATAAAAATGTGCGGTGTCTGCAAGCCTGGAAATCCCCCGGAAAAAAAAGGAAGCGTTTAAAGAGACTCTGAGCCAAATGGATGCAAGACACAATAGATAGCCTGGTCCATGACCAATGGTGGCTTCAGCTTAACTCCTTCCTTTGCTTTGGCGTAGTTACTGGAGATGCACGGTGTGGGCACGGAGATGCCTGAGCAGGTTATCAAAAGCGAGTCACAAAACGAACACTTAAAGGATCCACTCAAGCAGCTCAGTGCAAGCTAAGATGTTTGGTGGGGATAAGGGAGGAAGCGGAGAAGGGAGGCAACAGGGGGTGAGGAGAGAACAGGGGGGGCTAAGGAGGAAGAAGAGGGCAGGGTGACCATGGATTCCTTTGTAAATCAGTAAATATTTAAAGAGGTTGTGTCCCTTTGTCTCTCTGAAGCCCCAGTCAGCTGTTATTCCTGTCTCCACTTGGCTCCTTCTGAGAAATGACTGTTTCCAAGGCAGACATATTATGGACCACATGGTAACAACAAGACTGATAGTACAGATGATGTGAACAAACCCTGCTGCCTGGAAGTAGGCTGGGGGATCTTGGTAGTTTCAGTTCAAATCAGACCCTTGGCTTCCTCTCACTTACATAGACACCAAAAGCTTCAGAACAAATCAAACCAGTTAGGGCTTGCGAGCCTCCTGCAGCCCCAGCTCTGTTTGCTTTAGTGTATGCTCCCTGCAAATAAGAGGCCTGGTGGGCCTGCCCTCTGCTTGCTTTTATCTGTGCTGATTCTCACAAGGCAGACATTCCATTGAGCTGAGCAAAGAGGCTGCCGGAGACAGAGGTCAGCCTCCAGGGGCCCTGGATGCCCCTCCTCCCTCTTCCCTCCAGCGTCTTCCCTCCTCCTCCTCCTCCTCCTCCCCCTCCTCCTCCTCCTCCTCCTCCTTCCTCTCTCTCTCTCTCTCTCTCTCTCTCTCTCTCTCTCTCTCTCTCTCTCTCTCTGTCTCTCTCTCTCTGTCTCTCTCTCTCTCTCTCTCTCTCTCTCTCTCTCTCTCTCTCTCTCTCTCTCTCTCTCTCTCTCTGAGCCCAACCATTTAACAAGAACTTGCAGACCTGCAGCTTCTCATGCTCAGCAGAGAAATTCTAATGAAGCAATTAAAGTGGCAGTTGGAGGTCACTTTACCACTTAGCCCTCAGGAAAAAGTAAGTGATGGAGCCCCCTTTCCCTGCTGAGCATGCAGAGCCACCACTACCCTGCAGCAGGACCCACTACTGCTTAGCATGAAGCACTCACGGTGTATCATTCCCCAAAGCCAGAGGAGAGTGAAGGCCAGGTTGGAAATCGGGTAAACAGAGGCACAGACAAGTCACCAAATCTGATGAAACCCTACTTTTCACGTCAGCTCTGTGTGGTACCCTCAACATTTTAATAAAAGTTTTTAAATAATTTGGTTTTTCTCTGCTTTTATTATAGCAGGATACAATTTCTAGAAACTCTGCCTGGGGCCATGTTTTCTAAATCCTTGTACTGCTCAGAATAATAAGATTCTACATCAATAATGGCGTCAGGAGTGAGCGGACAGCAGCGCAATCCCACAGGTATCCTCTGCAAATTTTAAAATGCTCTGATCCCAGCAGGGCAGATGGCAAAGACTCATTCACTCATTATCCAAGCACCACATGGCTGCCTTTGGGTGCAGACCACTGTGTATTTTATGATGAGATGGACAGTGTTTATTACTGTATTTCCTTAGTTAACTGTGCATCCCAGTGGCAGAACACCTAACAGGAATAACTGGAGGCAGGAAACGTTTAACTTGGCTGATGGCTCTAATTTTACTTGGTTTCCCCAATGCTTAGGTTTGCCTCTCATTCCCAGCTCCCTCTTGGGGTTATTCGTGCTTGCACCCCCCCCCACCTTCTAGATGTGTTGCCATCTGTATACTCAAAAGACAAAGGTGGGATTATCACTCAAAGCCCATGTACGTGCACTCCAGAGGTGGAACCTGAGTGGTCCTGTGAGTGAGACTTGGACTTGATGCTGTCCCTACTGACCATCGGTGGCCCCTACCCTTCCCTCTTTCTACTCAAAAAGGCAAGTTCAAACTGGATTCTCTCTTCTCTAGCTTTCCAGGATCCCAGAGCCCTTAACAGACTATCATCCTCAGGCCATTCAGAGAAGAGAAGCAGAGAGAGAATACTCAACACCAAGGACTTAGTGGTGGATGCTCAGAATCAGCATCTAACACTGAGTGAATGAATGAATGTACCAACAAGTCAATCAGTCAATCAGTGGAATTTATACCTCCTGACTTCTAACCAAAGACATTTCTCACTCCATATTTAAGTTTCTAAGATTTTGTTTGATAATTCAACTCTAGGCTCACCAAAAATAAAGTTAACATTTTATATTTTATATTATAGATTTCCACTATAATCATCCTAATTACTATATTAAAAAAAATGGGATGAAATGTCCTATTTAAGCAAAGGTTATCGTGGTATTGATGGTACATTTGAGCTTTACTAAAATTGCCCTGAATACAACCATTATTAAAAGCATCATTGGCTACTGTTATTTTTCTTCTTGCTAATGGCTCTGCATAAGCAACAGGAGCAAGCAATTACCTTTGGTGTCTCCAACACAAATGGTTGGCTTTATATGAGGTTCGGCTACAGAGAGACTTGTGTAAGATATTGGACGTCAGGTTACATTTCGCATCCAGTGTCTATCTGGCCATTAAAGATAAATGCCTGGGGTTTCAATGCTGGCCTTCATGAATCCCTGGATAACTAACTGTACATTGGAGCCAAGCCTCCAGCCTCTCCAGAGTATTCCCCTTCTGGATCCAAACCTCTGTTTATATAATCCAGTATACCTGGCAATGTGCTGCAGATCTCTTTTCCAATGTACCTATATGCCTTTTTCATACTTATTATGTTGTTGTGAAGATGATTTCTAAATTGTCTAATAAAAGATGACTTAGCTTACACAAATCTGTACCATTAACAACATAAATGCATAAATCAGGGGGAAAAAAAAACAGATCATGTATTCTACTTTCTCATTCTAAAAATACACAATTACAGAACCAATCTGGGCCATCACATTAGTTAATTTTGTGTCAGTGACGGAACACCTGGCAGACAGCTAAGGGAAGGGAGAGCTTAACCTGGCTGATGGTTCCACAATGACTTCAGTTTATCTTAACAGGAAAAGCATGATGGGGAGGCTCCATCTCTGGCTAAGGCATGCATGCTGGATAACGCTTATAGTGTAAGCCAAAACATAACATTCGCATGAATGACTTCTGCTGGCCCACTCAATGCCCAAAGGCTCCACAGCCCCCCAAGTAACACCACAAGATAGAAACCAAGTGCTGAAATTTTTAGCCTTTGGACAATACTTCAGATTCAAACACAACACTGTGCATCAAGTCTGTGTATTGATAATGTGACTACAACAGTTTCTTTGTCTCATATTTTGCTGCTCTTTCTTCACAAGTATCTCATCCTTGTGTGTGTGTGTGTGTGTGTGTGTGTGTGTCTGTGTGTGTATGTCTTTCCTATGACTTTTTAAATATAATTTCCCATTGATTATTTGTATCCCATGTCATTTATGTCTATAATTCTTTGGTTCACTCAAGAAGTTCTGCACTTCCTCTCCTGATGTGACCTAGAGTCTTCCACCACTACCCACACTGACCATTTCCTTACAAGACTATTAAACGGTGTTTCTTAGCGACTCCTTTATTAAACTGTCATTTCTTCCGCGTGTGACGCCTTTGGTGGCTTACTCCTCATATTTGGCTTTACCCTGGGTCTCTCTGTGACCACTCTCTGGTTCTTCTCCTGTGTCTTCAGTATTCTTCTCAGTTCCTGTCCTCTGAGCTTCCCTTTTCCCTTGAACGGTGGCATGAGCCCCATGAGCCCTGAGATTTTACCTGGCTCTCCTGGAAGTGACCAAACTTACTTTTATGACTTCAAGAATCAGCCAAGTAGAAATACATACAATTACACACGTCTCTCTGACTAAGACTCCCCACCTTGAGCACTGAACTCAAACTCTAGACTCTATAAGGTAGCCATTAAACACAAAATCTTCCTACCAGACAATTCTTACTCTGTCAATGGCTTTGCCATTCACCTGTTCTTTGTACAACTAGTTTTAACTCCGCCCTCTATTACCCACCCACCTTCCACCATGTAAATGACCCATGGATCTTTTACTTCATCACCAAACAGGTCTCTAGTATGAATGGTCCCTTCTTGCCACTCCTAAGACAACTGCCCGGAATAAGACTTTACTGCTCAAGCATTTATTGAAACTTTTTCTGTCTCTGCCAAGGCATTCCTTATAATGCTCATTGTAAAATATAGTCCTGAGTAAGTTATCCCTCTATCACATGGGGAAATACACATGAACTGAATCTACCTATATGATAGTTGCATTTTTTTTTCTTTCCAACTAAGGCATGGAAGAGCATTTGACTTGGTTTCTGTTGGCTTTGGCCTCCATGCTTCTTAACAATGGTCCACACTACAGGCAAAAACTTTGCCTTTTCTGTTCTAATGTCCATCTGCTATTTTCTCATTCTTCCGTCTCTGACAGCCTCCCTCACCCCTTGCCTCACTGGATGTTCTCTGTCACCTCCAGTGTGAAAGCTTTTCTGGCTTCCAGGAGCAAATGAGTCACCACCTACTGCTTTCTTGTGATTGGTATGGCAGCATGTTGAGTCCTGGGTCCACTAAGGAAGATTCTAAACTCTGTATCTAAGGAGTTTGAGGCCCCTTGTCAGAGATGTGGAGCCTCCTAGGTTGCTTCTCAGCCTGTGGATCCCCCTAGTATCCCATGCAGCCTCCTCCCTGCTCATTAAACATGCCTATGTGAAATCACATGCCCCATCAGTAACAGAAGCATGCTACAGGCTACAGACATAAGCTTCTCTTTGACAGCAAACACATCTTCCACATTTTCTCAAATAACCCCAAGGCAAATGTGTCATAGGCCCCCTTACTAACCTATCCCAGTCAATGAGAATAAGGCTAAATACTGATTTTTTTTTTTTTTTCTGAAGCAGCACAACCAGTAATGACCATGTCTGGGCTAGAACTGGGTTCATCCTAGCAGAAAGCCAGATCTCTGAGCCACTGTACCACAGCTACTCACAGGGTTGGTGCAGTTCACTTTTTATATCATAACTTGCCAAGTGCTTCAAGGGTATCTGTTTTTCAGCACCCTTCTGGCCACTGCCTAGGCTACTCTAGCTGTTTTATACTGCCAACATGCCTGGATGATCACATGGTGTGTTCCAATGTATCTGCCAATCACAATCCCTCCCAGAACCAGTTTACTTGTGCACCTCCATCTTCTGAGGATTCACTTTCTCTTGCCCCTTCTTTCCTGCTGTTGCTGGTTAAACCAAGGCCTGCTGTGTGTGGATGTATGCCAGCAGTTAACGCAAACTTTTGTCTATTTGTCCCCAATGTCCATGGAAAATCATTTCATTAACACGGGAAGATAAAACATGCCAAAGTTGGGTGTGCTGCTAATCTGGGTGTTGACCTGATCACACTCTGTATGTTGAAGCTCCAGGGATGATGGAATGTGCCAAGGAGGAGTTATATCTCCACTTGTCTGCACTGTGGGTAGACAGTATACTTTCAGCTCATTCAAACTTCTATCAAAGTCTCTTCTTTGAATCATGATTTATTTATGTTTTGCTTTTAAAGAAAATTTGCAAACCTACAGGGTTTCCTGCTTTAGGCAGAAATAATTCCATTTGTTTTTCATTCATTTGCTTGCTTCTGATTATGACTGTAAAAGTCAGCATTTAGTCTACAGGATCCTGAAAGACAGTCTTCCATATCCCCCAGTCCTTGATTTAAGTTTTCTTAAGTAAATATGCCTTTCTACTTATTCTGTTTGTATTCGGTAATTTTTATTAAGTTAATTCCTTCCTCAATTTCACTATTCATTAGCTCTCTAAATATTGCTTCCGTTACATTCTCTTCTCTCCTCCTTCTGGGATCCTTTTCTATGTATCTCTAACACGCCTGAGCCTCTCTTCTGTATTTTTTTTTCCTGTGTTCACCTATGCCTTTCTTTATTCTGACTTATCTTCCAGTTCATCATTTTTCACTTTATCTTAATCTAATTTTTCCAAACATCCTTATTCTGAAGTTTTCAATGTAGATAATTGTTTTGTTTGTTTGTTCTAAAGTTTACACTTGGCTCTTTTTAAAGGTTGTAATGGGACTTTTTATAGTTTGCAATTCTTTACTGAAATTTTTAGTTTGATTTTTATCTTCAGGAGCTTAGCAATCATGTTTCTGGTGACCTCCATATCAGGCACGGCAGCAACTGCGTTTCTGTTGCCTGCTGTTGTGCTGTGATTTATGTAAACATCCCGTCAATTACATGCCTTCTACAGGCTCCTGTCACCTGCACCTGAGAACACACAGGGGCTCTAGAATGATTTTCTCTCCCACTAAAGAAAATATCAGATTGCTTCTCCCAGTCTCCATATCTGAACATATAAGCAATACAAAATTTGATCCCTTTATTTTGAAATTTGTGGGGACCACTCAGATGACTTGAGCTGGGAGGCGGTCACTGTAGAAGCTACTGTACCTACCTTCATTTGACTTAGGATATAAGTGCATCTAACTGGGCTCTCAGCTCACTGCTGTCATTGCTCTTGAAGTTCCAAAAGTATTGCTGACCTTTTCTGAATGGTTAAAACTTTTATGGGCAAAAACTTCCAAATACTGTGTTCACATATTAAATGAGATATTGTCACATTTAGAAAGCTGCTTTTAAATGTCATCCTGTTTAAATACTCCTTTTTCAGGAGAGTTGGTCCAAATCAGCATTAAGGAGAATGGATGTCCTACGTATATCACCTTGCCCACTTGGACTCTGAAGGCTTGTTTGGGAGCTGAGTATATAGTTATGAGTCAAATGAATTAATGTTCCATCCTTGTAAAATAATACTTAAAATGCACACCATGACATTTGATGATTTTGAAACATGGAAAACATTTTGATTTTCTTGAGTCAAATTAAAAAGAAGCTGGCCAGTTGAAGTAAGTTGGTGTAAGGAACTGCCAGGAAGCTAAAATAAGAAGGTCCATTAACTAAGAAAGCCCAGTTTATATTAGAATGATACTACAAGCAAATGGAACATGGAAAATATTTTTTTGGGAAATCAGTACCCAGGACTTTTTAAACTATGATGATAGAAAACTTCATTCATTCTTACATTAACTACAAAATATTAATTTCAAGTAGCTGCAGTAATTCTTTATCATTAAACTCACTAAGAGTCATGCCTCTTGTTTTATCCCAGTCTTCCGGTCTGTTTTTCCTATCAGAGTATTGATTTGTTCAGGTAGCAAAATGAAAAATTCTGATCAAAAGAAAAGTAAAACTCTTCAGGAATCACAAAAGCTTAATGATAACCCATCTAAGTTAGTTATGATGGGTCTAATGATAACCTATCTAAGCTAGTTATGATGGGTCTAATTATAATCCATCTAGTTCTGGCAAGTCTAATGATAATCCGTGAACAAGTACACACACAAACACACACACACACACACACACACACACACACACACACACACACACACACACACTGTTCCTTCTACCTTTCCTCAGATAATGGACTGAGAGAGAGGGCTACTAAAGCTACTTCTTGATATGAAGCAAAAAGAAAATGAAAGCTAATAATGCTAGAACAGGAGTGTGGCTGCCGAACAAACCTCTATGTCATCCACCTCCTGATCAGGTTTTAAGCAAACAAACAAATTACAATGCCCTTTTGTTTAAAGTTGCTAGGAATTGGCTTTCCTATGACCTGACACTGAAAACAACCATAGTTAATAAGTACACGCTCAAAATTAGCTCACATTGTAATGGTAATGACGTTTGAAATTTGTGCCACCTACCATAAGACATGAATCCGTGACTTCAAGATCAAAGTCAGTGATATTCAAGAGAACACGGTGGTATTTTTCAACTTGAATGATCCAAGAACACTCAACGTTATCTCCGTAGCTATTAGGGTAATTTGGAGAATGAATTTCTCCTCTGGGAAGCTGGAGAATACCACCACAACCTGCAAGAAGAAAACCCAGCTCAGTCATGAGAGAAGTCCTTGTATATAAAACTTTAAAGTCATCTGGTTCTAACCACAGATGACCAAATTGACTACTGTATTGGTTCTATGCTAAAACTTAACTATACATCCGTATTAATTTACCCATCCCAAAATAAATAAGGGAGCGTGGATAATATGAGTGAAATACTTTAAATACTATAAATATTGGTGCCCAAAGTTAATTAAAATAATAATGTGGGCTGTGTGTATAATGTAGTTGGCAGAGTGTTTGCCTAGCATGTATAAGAACCTGGGTTTAAACTCCAACATGGCATAAATTATGTACATCCATGTATATTATAATGCCAGTATTCCAGATCAGAGGTTCAAAGTTATCTGTTTCAGTGTGGAAAGTTTGATGTCAGTATGGTTAAAATATGATCAAAAATAAACAGCAAATAAATACAGATGAATCCACGCTTTCCCAGAGCACAAAATACCTCTCTGTTGTTCTCTAAAACATCATAAAAATCATTTTTGCCTTTGAAATGGTAGATGTTTCAGTAGCATAGGACGTTATCCATTACTTAATATCTGCCTTTGAAATTATTAATATTCTCGACAAAGTGCATTACTTAAGCTGTGTTTAAGTCTTACAATGCTATCAGATATTTGCTAATGAAAAGTCTATCAGTGTAAAGCATTGTTCCTTGAATTTATATACAAACAACTGGTGGAAAATTTCAGCACTGTTTTCTGGCAGTGGGACTAACCTTAATGCTCTACATATAAAGTAATATGTTATTCGCTCTAAAAGAGATTTCACATAGCTCCATACTGCTTTGGCATTATAAAGATGGCCTAAGGTGGCCTCTCCTCACAGCTCTGCATGGGCACACAGTCATGGGACCTTGACCAAGTCACTGAGCTCTCTCTAAGCTTCCTTCTCCTTCCCTGCCTTCAGATGAGGGTACACAACAGACTTCCCTTACAGTGTAAACTATAAGGATTAAATGAGATAATTCTCCTTAGCTAGAAAACTATCTGGGATATGGTAACTATTCTATAAACACCACTAACCTCAGCAATCCTGTGTCTGTTTTAAAAAAAAAAGTGATATAATGTGTAATTAAAAAATTTGCAACAAGAATCTTATTTCAACAAACTAATATCTTGGGCAGAAAATGGCCATTGCAACACTTAATTTTGAATTTGGCAAATGTAGTGCTTATTTCTTTTAACATTTGCGAGGAATCCAAAGTTTACTCTAGAGCATGAGGTAACTGAACACTTATTGATGTTTAATTTTGACCTGGGGAACAGGAACTAGTTACATGTTTGGCAAACAAAACTCTCGAATGGCCTTGACTCTGTTCTTACATGGATTGGCCTGCTTATATCCTTAAGAAGTTAGACCCCATCATGATTTTTAAGGAAGATCAAATATCAAAGCAACACTGTCTACCGGAGAGGTTACAAAGGTATCAGGCTGTATCTCTTAAGCCTTCTTCAAATAATTCTGTAAAATTCAACTAGGCTTCAGATCAGGGGCTTTCAGGACATCTCCACATATTCACTTACCTCCAGGGACAGCTCGCCATGAAGCATTGAACCCTTTCCCATTTATATTGCTGTCGGTCTTAAATCGGATTGCTAGCTCATTGCCAGTGCTGGAGATCTGCATGGGGTTCACTGATAGTGTTTGGAAACACAACTGAGCTACTCTTGGAGAGTAAAAATCCAGGCCTGTGTAGATCTAACACACAGAAAAGACTTTAGTTAAAGGATACATTTAGGCATTTCAGCCCCCTTCTTAAGCTGCCCTTTTTTTGGTAACCATCTCTTAGAGTCAATCATGATTAGAGACTGTACTCAGTTTCCCTGGGTGGAATGAACTATAAATTTTAACTGAGCTCTTATAGGCAGTCCTTCTACCTAAGGAAAACAAAATTTCAATCACCCACAAAATATCTATTTGCTTCAAGTTAGAACACATAGATTATTCCAGATTTTTCCCCATCTTTTGTTTTCTTCTTTTTCATGTATCTGAGAATTCTTGCTTCCTCTGACAGAAACATTGTATATAATACATATAAAAACAGATTTTCTAAATCTTCTAAGTCTCAGAAGAACTGTGCTTTTGTTTATTAATATTGCTTTCACTGAAGGCTTTTGATTTACTAGTTACATTTTAAAAGGAAATTTCATCTACCCTAAAAATTGAATGTTCTATAAGATTAAGAATCAAGCATAGCAGGTTCGCTTTTTCAGAGGGAGATATCACAGGAGTGATGTGCATTCTTGTATACCTGCTCTGAAGAGTAAGGCCAGGATTTCTCACCTCCCATGTAGAAACCCTCTGAGTCTGTCCCACATGACTGCAGCCCTCACAGGCACCTCCAAATTTGCCCAACTATATGTCTGACTGGAATCCCTCAATTCAGTAGCACATTCTGCCAGAAAGAGTTTCCCTTCCTTATCTCTACCTCAGGGGAACTCACAAGCTGGACACTTCGCATATGAAGTGTCCATGGGAATGGGGGTGAGGGACAAAATGACTTAAAGAGAAGGCACTGACACCCCCTGCTCCTATCTTAAAGGTCTTCTCAAAGTTGCTTTCTGGAAGGCAGGTCACTTTGGGTGACAGTTTTCAAGTATACTGATGTTTGAGTCCTTCACAGCATCCAAGGCCAAAGCCAGGAAGGCATCTCTGAAGCCTCAGTGGGCAGTAACCTGTCACCTCTCAAAGCTGTGCCTCTTGCCTTCTGCTCCTCCACAATGCTCCCCCTCTTCCCTGCTCACCCTCAAGCCCTAAGCTGACTGATAGGGAATTCACTCAAGAGTTCCCTGGGCAGACAGTGAGAACAAGAAACCTACTTTGGAGGAGGAATATATATGACTTGAATCTTTAATGAGTTCTTTGTCTGATTATCTTTCTCCACAACCCCCAATGTCCAGCCAGGCAGGAACCTGCTAAATATAAAGAAACTGCTCTTTCCCAGAAGGCTGCAGGCAAGCACAGTCATTGCAAAGGAATGAAGCAGGCAACTGCTCTGGGCTTCTTTTCATTAGGAGGAAGCAGAGGCCCTGAAGGTGCCACAAAAAGCCAGGCTTCGGCAAGAATTTCTGCTGGCTCTTTCCATGTATGCTTCAAATGGAAGCTCTCTCGTTAAGAAGCCCTTTCCCACATATGAGGGCACCCAGCACATTCAGCCAGCAGCATGTGCTCCTAATCTGGAGAAAGCAACGACCAGCACATGTTCTCAGAGAACACCTCGCTGGCACCAAGTGCTGACAAAGAAAACTACAAGTTGACAAAATAATCTTTGTTTTCCCTGTTCATGCATCCCCTTGAGACCACAAGCATAATGGGCATGAGATGGCTAGGCATAGAAGCTTCCAGAAGAATAAACACTGCCACTTCTGACATTCTTTGCTTCCCCTGGTGCTGGGCTCAGCTCACAAATGACCACTGCTGAGAGGCCCCGACTGTGCAAACTGCCCACACCAAGCAATTGTCTTGTTTCATTGTGCCAGGGTGGGGACTTCCTCTCCTGGATACAGATCCAGGCGCTGCACTGAGACTGAAACAAAATCAGCCCGGGATTTCCATAACCAAAACAACAGATTGTCGATTTTTGGTTCCCATAAATAAAACTGATAGTTAGCACATGGTCAAATGGGAGAGGATGGAAAGAATTCTAGGGTGTGTTCATTCCATGCCTGCGTGTGACTAAACTGTGGGGAAGGAACGGTACACTGATCAGAGATTAAAGTGTGTTTTTAGCAAATGCCCAGGATGCAGAGTATTTCAAAGCCTGCAGTTTAATCTCCTCTGACACACATTGCTTTCTGCTCTGTTAGCGCCATTTGTTTTGAAGATCAGAAATCAGCATTCCAGGGTTATGAGTAGCTCCATGGCTGCTGCTTTATGCAACTGGCCCCTGTCTGGGCAGTGGTTCTTTAAGGGAAGATATGGCTCCTGGTAAAATTAGTGGATCCCAGAAAGTTCAGTGTCTAGTGCCAGTAAGTCCTATTTAGCTGTGCTCAGTAAGATAGGAAATGTGAGTGTGCAAGTTGAGAAAGTTAGCCTTGTGACTGGAGTATACACGTATCTGGGCAACAGATTTGGAAAGCTACTGTCAATATATTATCAGTGACTAAGGAAAGAAAGGAAAAAGGAAAAAAAATCCTCTTCATGCAGATATCAACTCTACACTAACTCACTCCAAATTCTCCTTCTGAGCGGAGCACTGTGAACAAAAGGCCGAGGAGCTACTCTTTTTAGCCTCCAGGCCTTGACTTATCCCTTCAAACTGTGCTCTTAGGAGAACTTGGGAGCTCACAGAATCGTCAGCTTGTCCTAATAAACATAAGCCCAAGCTGACTGCCACCTCTTGTCACAGATGTTAATGAGCTGGCATAGGATGCCTACCTCCAACAGTACTGCTTGCTGCCCATGTCCCTCAAGACTGCTTACAGAGTCTCCTCTCTGCTTTCTCCAGTAATGAGTGTGACAAGGCCCAAGCACAATGAATCCATTTACATTTTGCCAAGTGGGCACCAATCACATGTACTCTGGAACATGAAAATGCAGGACTTGGAACCTGGAACAGTGGGCAGTGCTACAGACCATCAGCTGTCAGCCCTTTGAAAATGTCAGGGGTTTTGTGCAATCAGCTAGTATCCTTGTTGGTAGAGAAACTCCTTCAGCATCCCATGGGTCTCTCTTCAAGCTATAAGGGTGAATTTCAGGAGGTACCTTGTTCTCTCGTAAACACCATTCCTCCAGTAATACAGAGGCATAATATCGTAGCAAAGTTGCCACAGAGAAAGATATGGATTTGACACAAGGCCTCTGACTTTTGGCTCTGATGCCTTTTCTCTTGTGACTGACTCCTTGTAATTTCTCATGACCATACCCACCACCAGAGCTGGAGAACACCATCTCTTCTTACCAAATAACTTTCAAGGGTTGAAATTTTCCTATAAAGGCTCTCTATTATTTTCAATCTTTGCCCATATCTCATTTTCTCTGGGCTTGCATAGAGCAGTGAGTGGTGACTGGATTCATTTCATAGGCCTTCCATTCATGGAGGGGAGTACTCACTAGAGAAAACTATGTCAAGATTAACATATGAAAAACATCAGTTGGTAGAAAATGCCTGGAAACTCTTCTCCTCCTAGCTGTATAGAAGAGAGCATGTCCAAGTAAAGCCTAGGATACACAAATAAGGGAGAGGCTTGAGCTGTGTCCATGGCCTATGAAGGTAATGAATTCTGGGGCTCAGTACTCTCAAGGGCATGCTTTCCCCTTAGCTCACTAGCCCACTCCCATTTCCTTTTCTTAATAACTGTCTCTATGTCTATTTAGAACCATGTATCCCTGGTTTACTTCTTTGCCCTGGGACACATGAAACTGGAAATTTTATCAGATGCCATCCATGCCTATAACAGCCACCATCTGGGTACTCATTGATAGCCATAATATGTGGACAGACTCCTCCTCTTCCTCTACGGGACTATTCATATCCAATGTGAGTGTGGTCATGTACAATCATTGTGATCCATATGTGCATCATTACCACATGTCAGTCAGAGTCGTGGATGCTTTTGCTTATTTGCAGGCCTTGGCACTTACTCTTTGTTGGGTCTTTGGCATTATAAAAACAAGGGAAAACAGAACAGACGAAATACCCAGCCTTGTGAAGTCAACATGTTATTTTCTGTAGAATGATATGAAATAGCAGTTTTGGTAGCTGAAGCGATGGGGTTGTATGTGTCTATAAACCATTCAATTTTGCTGATATGTTCAAATTGATTGTCAAAAAACTTTAAGTCTCAAAGTTTTCAAGATTGTCTTAATTTTCTGAGATACACTCTTGAAGTAGCATTGAAAAGTCTTTATCCACAAAGGTCTTTTTGTAGATAAAGGTCACACCCAATGACTTTAAAAACAGCCCCCTGTAGCAGCTGCAGCTGTACCTCTAGGAGAGCAGTGGCCACAACCCCAGACAGCAGCTGCAGCTGTGAAGGCATTACAGGCACACATGGCCAGTGTGCCCATCTTCCCAGATGCAGGGAGCTTTCTCTGAGGGAGATTCTGCAGACCCTTTAGACCAGAAGGAGATGTGTGGGCTGCTAAAGATCCAAGCATGGTCTTTATCACCAGGGACCAGAGATAGGGAACCATGAGTTAGTCTCCTAAGCATCTTCGTAAGGGACCTGCCCACTGCCACTGTGATTTCTTCCTTCTTTCCACTGGCTCTCCTTTCCATGTTCTTTGCTCATTTTGTTCCCCAATTGCTGCTGTCTGTCCTTGTCTCCTAGTGAAATGGCCCCAGCCAAGGATCCCAGGTAATACTAGGAGAAAAATCCAGCTAGCATATTAATTCCATATGTCTGCTAACATTATCTATAGAAAGGAGATAATTGTTAGAATGTCTAAGAATAGAACCGGGCTAGCCACTGGGGGGAAAAAATGTATCCTCTCTCCAGCTTTACCATAGATTTTGTAATATACTGATAAACAATATGACTTCCTACCTCCAGGGTGTCATAGACGCAGTTTGGGTGATATTCCACATCAAAATCATGGATGGTAAGCTGAACTATATTCCCTGGGGCTACTCGAATGTTCCAGATACACTCCTTGTTGGGAGGATAGCCGTTAGGGTACCCAGGGCTGCTGAAGGAGCCCATGACTCCAGACATCTCTCCACCACAGCCTGTTGAACCAAAAAAAAAAAAAAAAAACTCTCAATTAGTGAAAAGTGGCGATTGTGGCCTGAACACATTTAAACCTTCATCTCACCAAAAAACGACAGAGACTGGAATTTCTCATAGGCTAAAGGCTACAATAAAGTTTAATCTGACCACCATAAAGCAGTAGAAAAAATGTGGGGCATAGTTAAGTGGTAGGTAGAATACATGCTTAGGATGTATAATACACTAGCTGTAATCCCTAGGGGAAAAAAAAAAGGTAAGAGAGGAAAAAGTTATTAAATGTATTCTTTTAAGATAAATGCTTATTACTTTATTTCTATAATAATGCTGAGTTCTTTTTCCTACTATATCTAGATTTTCTTTATTAGCTTTAGATGAAAAGACCTAGGAAGAAGACAGTGGATAACGGGAGTGGGAGTCCTGAGTGAACAGCAGAATTTGAAATCTATAAATGACCTGATTCTAGCCAGGCATGGTGGACCATGTCTGCTGTCCCAGGAGGGGAGGTGGAGACAGGGCCAGGAGGACTGACCTCAGTTACATAGTAAGTTTGAAACCAGGCTGTAACACCTGAGATTGACACAGAAGGGGGAGGGAGCCCCCAATTTTGGTTCAAAGTTCCCAGAGTGCTAACTACTACCTTCACATGCTTTTTTCCTCCACTGCTTGAAATTCCCCACCCTGTCCCGCAGACTTTAAATCTATAGTTCAAGGCAATACTTTTCCTATGTCTTAGAATGTTTCACCTTTTATTTCTGTGGCAGAAAAAAACCCCATTTTGAAAAAAAAAACTACTTAAAACTGAATATATTGACATTATATTTAGATTGTGGATAATGGTCTAAAATATGTCACCAGAGATTAGGAAATATTTTTCCTATTGTTAAAAAAAAAAAAAAAAGCCAAAACCAGCATAGCTTGTACAAGTCTTCAGTACGTCTGCTCAACTCTAGGGGGCACCATTCACAGCCTATTTGCTCTAGAGATTGATACTTGCTGAGCTTGAGCAGCACTGAGTGAGGCCTGTGCTATGTTCAAGCATAGAGCTTTTCTCCAAATTACAAGTGAGTGAAGCCATTCTGTTTACATGCTAGGGTTCTTGATAACCATTTTATCAAATAAACAACCGAATGAGAAAGCCCTTCCAGAGAAGGAGTTGGGAGCCCAGCTAGGGCATCTCTGTGTCTTTATTTAGGTTCAGTCTGTCAGCCATTGTTTTAAGAGCATAGTTGATGCATCTAACCCTCTGTACCATATTTGCCCATTGTTTCCCATTGTTTTAGACATCCTTGTCGATTCCTCTGCACCTCACAGGTTACTAACACCCTGAGCCATTACTGAGCACTGGGATAATGGTGTCACATTCTTGACTCTGGTGTGGCTTTGAAAGCTGCAGTTATAGCTAGAGATCCGCAGTACTCTCTCCTACATTTCGAGACCAATAACAAATATGGTTTGCTTAATAATTTGAGTAAAATATTGTTTTAAGTATATCATTTTATGCTCTCATCATTAGTAAGTTAGGATGTGTACCTCTGGTTAAAAAAAAATTCTAATATTGTCAGTTTTACCCACATGTCAAGAAAACATGTAGATATGGGAAAAAATGAAACTGTTGAAGCTTGAAAATTCTGTAAAAATTCTGCTTTTTCTTCATGTTCTCATTACTTCTGTAGTTTACTGTATTAAAAGATAATAGATTTAACCTCAAACTTTATATTACATACAAATTAAAGTATGACACTTAGCAGTATTTATGGTTGAAACCATGACTATCTAGAAAATGAAGTCAATTCTGATAACTATGTTAGAGATATGACTATATCTTTGTTATTCTAAGTTTCAAAAAGCAAATAATTTTCCAGTCTGCTCTATCCATCCATTCGCTTATTAAGTGAATTACTACTAGGTATATGCTCTTGGTTAGGCATTGCTGCAGAAGTGAGGCACATTTAATATCTCTTAGAAAACCAAATTTATTAACATACATTTTTAGGATTATACACCATTAAACTTTCATTTGCAAGGATTAATTTCAATGTTTTTATTTTAAAATAGGTGAGTTTTTTATACTTTATTAATCAGATTTTCAGAGCATCACTAAAGCCAAGAATCTGATATTGTCATCTCAGTGTGGAGTAGTGAGTATGGGCAAAGGAATTTACAAGGAACTCTTAAACAACTTGAAACAACAGGAAAATGTGATACAGAGAGTTAAATGCATCAACTATGATTTTAAACCAATGGATATGATTGGCTGACAGACTGAACCTAAATAAAGACACAGAGATGCCCTAGCTGGGCTCCCAGCTCCTTCTCTGGAAGGGCTTTCTCATTCGATTGTTTATTTGATAAAATGGTATCAAGAACCCTAGCATGTGAACAGAATGGCTTCACTCGTAATTTGGAGAAAAGCTCTATGCTTGAACATAGCACAGGCCCCAGTGCTGCCCAAGCTCAGGAAGTATCAATTTCTAAACTAAGTAGACTATGAATGGGGTGCCCTCTAGAATTTTTATACTTTTTATAGGGTTGTGTGTGTGTGTGTGTGTGTGTGTGTGTGTGTGTTATTTTGAAATAGGTTCTCATTATGTACCTTTGGCTGGCCTGGATCTTACTATGTAGACCAGGCTGGCCTCGTAAAGATCTGTCTGCCTCTCTGAGTGCTGGGATCAAAGGTGCTCCCCACTATACCCAGCCCTTAAATGGTCTTAATATCAACAAGAATAAATGAATAATCAGGTCGTAGTCTGTTAGGTTGGTGACTTTGGGTATGAGACTTAAAGTCATAAGACGGAATTAGAAAGGTAACACTGAAGATGGAAAATTCCTGGCAACCAACAGTTACCTGGAAATAGCACAGCAGGTGATTTCAGGTGACCAATACCCTTCGTGTTTGTGGTTGAATGAATAACAAAATATAGGAGAAATAGGGAGGTTTTTAATAACTAGATATTTGTCACTAAAGCAGATGCAAGCTGATTTAGAAAGGGCATTCGAGAGTTCTACCTGGAGAGTCTGACAAAATGACAAAAATGTCTACTAATGAGAGAAGAGTATGACGGATAAAAACAGTTTCAGATTTAGTAGAACAACGATACAGTTCCTTGCACCCGGTTTGTCAAAGTTTTCAGAGAGAGAACAATATTTGTAACTGTTCAATTAGCATGTTAGATCAAACACTTTCAGGAGCAGTCTAATATATGGGTCAAATGTGGATTGTGACATTACAAAGTAGGCCTCAATTCTGACTATGATACTTCATGGGTAAATGATTTAATATCCCTAACCTTCAGATCAGCTGCGTGAATATTAGTCCCTAACTCATGGAGTTATTATATAACTTAATAAAAGAGTCAAAATGAGGTTTTTGGAAAATTGTTTTGAATAGGACAATCACTCTGCTACTGCTGTGTACTGTCTCCTAACAAGAGTTTGCGGGATATGGAAACACACTATAAACAACAACTTGGGGCTAGAAGTAGAATTATTGGCTAAAAAATTTAGCTATTAATAGAGAAAAGATATAAAATTTGTTAATCATTAAGTTGTATTCTTTTAAAAAACTGTTCATATGTATATGGCAGTACAGCTTTCAAAATGCTCTTGATAAGCACATTATCTTGTTTGAAATTCCTAACAACATGAGGTGGACACAAACAGTATGCAAGGCTCACTTTAGAGATGATCTGTCAGTCCAAGTCATTTAATGAATTCCTCTGGGGAAATTTTTCAGTTATTCGGACTCCCCCTCCCCCCTGGCATATTGGCAATGCTAGCCTGGCAGTACTGTAGGGCAGTAATCCTGCTTTGAACACCTACTCTCATGGCTGCTCTGGTCACTGACTAAACAAAGAATTACCACCAGCAACTTGGATAAAGGAAGCAGAGCAAAATCTGATACTGTCTAGTACCTTAATGTCACAGACACCAGCTGGACTACAATAATGCTTTGAAGCAACTCACGTGGTTTTTTTTTCCCCAGTTTTAAACAGTTGATCTTTAGAAAACATTTACCAGTGACTGATAATCTATTTGATTTTATTTTCCTCCAAATCCCAGTCATCAGCTGAGAGGAAGCATTTACCTTATCAGCAGGAAGCACACTGTTCTACAGCGCTCTGAACAAGGAAGAGTCGAAAGCTGTCGCTAAGTCTATCTATTTCAACAGATAATTAGACATTTTGTCCATGAACACCCAATTGTAGTCTGAAGTTTTCTGACCCATCTGGGCCCACAGCCCCAAGAAATCTCTTCTATCTGTGGTCCCACAGTCATTTACAAAATAATTACTCAGAGGCTTCCATTAATTACAAACTGTTTGGCCTATTCTTATTAATCTATATCTTGCCACACGTTCAATGGTTTTACCCGTGTTCCATTACACCTTGCTTCCATGGGCCCGGATGGGTCAGAAAACTTCTGGCTACACCTAATACTGCTTTTCTTTTTCTCAAAAACAAGCTATGAAATTTTAATTCGCAGCACAAAATACAGCCAGCGTTCCCTATGTGCATTCTGTCTTTAAGCCAATTATGATCAGAGGCACAGAGTTTCATCTTCTTGTGCCCCAGGATACCTCAAATGGTCATCTCTTCACGTTTGGTGTTTTCCTAACACTATAATCCAGAAGCCAATTTGTCAGGAGAGGTGCCAGCATGGAACAAATATGACAAAACCTGCTAAAGCTGGAGGAAAAGGAGCTGGGAAGGCAGCCTCCAGGGTACCCTCACACTCTGTTATCTACTTCCTGTGGCATGCTTGAGAAATCAGCAGTTGATGGTAGCAGGCCTGGGAGCCAGAGTATCGTAAAAACAAATATAACAAAAACAAACGTTAAACACAACAAAATGAGAAGGCTCAACTGAATATTGATTCATAATTTAATAGTCTTTCTCTGACCTAAAAATGCAAGCCTCTGTTCTGTAATACCTTGAAATGGGTTGATTTTATTTAAAATATACAAGCACAAAAGCTTGTAGCAGAGCACCCATAGAAGAGCCTTATTTTAGTCTCTGTACTGAAATTTTAAAATGCCTGGCTTATGTCAGACATAACAGAAACAATATCAAGAGACCTCTGTTATGAACAGAACTTTTAGTTATCTTTAAAAGCAAGCGAGTTTAGGAACAGCCAGAAAGGGCAAGAAAGAAACACTGGAGAGGGCCGGGAAGTGGAGTTCATTTCATCTGCAATGAAAATTTGGGAATTTAGGGAAGGTCCAAACCATGACAAAGTAAACCATGTTTCTCGTGTTTTACTTCATTACTTCACTGTAGTAGCTTACTTCATTTCTTCTCTGGTTTTACTTCATTCTATAATCATTCCAGCTTCTCAGAGATAAAAATGAACCCACAAATATTCCATAGAAAATTCATCTGCACATGCTACAGTTCAGGCGGAAGTCCTCACAAATTTCCTGTGACTTCAAAGACAAGAAATATATGATTTCCCTAAGGAAAGGGAGGAAACAAGAAGAAAGAAAGAAGGAAGGAAACAAAGCTAGAGGGGGAGAATCGTCCAAACTCACGGATCCTGGGTAGTAATCATTGCCCAGGTTCATGTCCACCAGGAGCCAAAGAATGTGACAGACGGGTCTTCGCAATGTTATCATGTCAAAGCGAGGTGACTGGATTGGGGTGGGGATGAAGTCTAACATGACCGATTTCCTCAGGAGAAGAAAGGAACTGAGAGGAGGCCCCATATAAAGTTGGAGGCAGAAGTTGAGGTCATAGTTACTTTAAGACATGAAAAACAAAATTTTCCAACAGAAAACAGAAGCTCGGAGAGAAAGGAGGATTCTTCCCCTGAACCATTTTGTGAGATGGCCTCGTCAATACCTTGATTTTAGATCTGTGCCGTCTGGAGCAAAGTACTCAACTCCTGTTGTCTTAAGCCATCTACCCTGGGTACTGCCTTTTTGTTGCTGTTTTTTATAATATCCTTATGAAGCTAACCTATCTCTTTATTTTGCTTATAATGGAGATGGCCATACTCCCAGGCAGGCATGAGATAGCAACAGGTCTTGGTGTCACATGAGAAGGAGGGTGAAGTGTAAATTCTCCTCCCTCATCTTGTACTGACCACTTCCTATTTATCTTGGATGTTAGATGATGGCTAGACAAGGAGGAGGTTAGCAATAGAAATAAGATCTACCACTGAGAAAGCCAGCAGCAACTGGGTCCAGGGTCACATTAGGAGAAACAAGCAGTTAAAACTATGACTTTAAAAATATTCACGAGGTCATCAAGGGTTCGAAAATTTCACCTTCCATGTGAACCTCACTCCTACTCCATGTTTAGTAATAATAGACTTTGACTGATTTCTATGTAATCATGAAGTTGTCTGTTTTTAATACTGCAACCAAAATCAAACAAACAAAGCCACATCATGAAGTGTGGGACTTGGACAAAAAATATGAGAAGTTCAAAATCAATGCTGCCCATAGCTATAAGATGACAGGAAACATCTTATATCAATGCCTGGGTATAAAAGATTAAGGCAACAGCAGCCTCTATCTAGGATGCCCTGGATCTGAATAGTGAAGTTCTTCATGTCAGTACACCAATAAAAAAAGATAAAAATGCTTTATATAAATTTAATTTCCTGTACATAAATAATAAACATATTTCATTTTAACTCAGAAAAATATATCCAGTTTCATCATCTTTTCATTATGATGAACTGTACCCTTTCCTTCCAATCTACTCATTTCTATTTTGAATTTCTTATCAGATTCATAATGTTTTCCCAGTAGGAATTCTTTTCTTACATTTCTCTAGGATAAGTCAATCCATCAATTACACCCATTATATCTATCATTTATCTTCTGTCTTTCAGATAGTTTTAAAATTATTTAAGATTTCTCAACGAAGTGTAGTATAAAGTATCTGCAAATAAATCAAGGAGATAGAATAAATGTCTTCCAAAATAAGAAGTCAAACATAAGGCTACTAACAACTACTTCATAAAATTCTAGGGACAGGCAAAGATGGAGGAATCATGCCTCATGAATTTGCAAGTCCAATGTTCACACTTCTATTTAAAAGTATTCAAACCTTCAATTCTTAAATGTCATTATTTTAGACAACTTTTTCTAGGGAGAAGTTCAGGAAGCATCCAGGGCTCTTTCTCACCCCCTTCTCTCTAATTCTGCTTTTCACTTTGCCCTCAATTGCCAAGCTTTCTCCATAGGGAGGTTGCTGCACACCAGAAAACACACAGAACCAGGCAGCACCATGTTGTTGGTATTGATACAAACATGGACCTAATCAAGTCAAGGAGAGACCACATCCTCACAGTTAGACAGAAGTTCAACATGGCTGTCCCCTAAGAGTGAAACGTGGAGACAGGCAGTCAGAAGGGGAAAGACGGTGAAAGATGGTGTCAGAGATTGTGGTTATAGGGACTGATGAGTCCAAGACTTTTTTCTGTTGGTATTATATACAGGGCTATAGTCAGCTAGCCAGCCAGCCCAGGTCCCTCTCTAAAGAAAGAAAAACTATTAGGTTATCAAAATCCTCACATGCCACACTCTGCTGACCCAGTCCCTTCTGAAGACTGTCATTTCATTATATCATAGCTCCTCCTTGTAAGCTATTTTCTGTCACTAATGCTCGACAACACACAGGCTGATCCTGTGTTTCCATCCAGATCAACTAATTGCATCAATCATGTGTGATGGCTCCAACAGAACATGACGTAAATGAATCAGGACAGGACTAAGGCATAGCTCAGCGGTAGGGCACCTGTGTTGTATGAGTTTTGGGCCCAAGCTAGTCTTATGGTCTGGACCTGCCCATAGCTGCTTAGCTCTTAAGAATTACTCAGATGTTTATGTTATTTACACTCTGTTCAGCCTATGACTCAGGTTTATTGTTAGCCAACTCTCTCATCTTAATTTAACTTATTTTTATCAATCTATCTTGCCACATGGCCCATGGCTTATCTATTTCTTTACATCTTGTTTCTTGGGCAGCTGGATCATGTCTCTTGTGACTCTGTTTTTTTTTTTATCTCCTAAATCTATGTTTGGATTTTTCACCTGCTTTTAAGATGCTCTACCATAGGCTAAAACAGTCTCTTTGTTAACTAAAGATATTTACAGCATATGGAAAGACATCTCACATCACTCGTTTGGGGCAGCTGGCCCATATCTTGAGGCTAGTCCGGGCCAGGAATTTCCTACTACACATGCTTAGCAAGCATGAGTGTGATCAACTCATTAAAATTAAAGAAGACATTGGGTGGAAAAGTGGACAAATGTCAGCTATTTTGAACTAGTCCTTTGCCTGACAATGTGCTAAGACCTCACCATAAAAATCCTTGAACTGAAAGACAAAAATGAATAGTGTAATTTTGTGGTGAGCTCTTGAAACTAGAATATAACTTACATGGAAAAAAATTATAGAAATTTCTTTGTAAATGTTTATTGTTATGAAGTTAGCTGCTGCAAGCTCCGAACTTTTTTATACTGCCGTGTAATGTCTCTGTTTTCACAACGAAGCTGGTGGGAGCAATTGATTCAGAGACCAGGCCAGGCAGCTACTTAAAGCCCAGACTTTGGTGTCAGATGCCAGAGTTTTCTCTGTGCCCATCCCGCTGTCTCTGGAACTTTGTGTCTCAGCTTATTACTTAATTTCTTGGAAGTACCTTTCTCAGTAATTTTCATCTATAACATGCTGCTTCCTTCACAGAATTATTAAAAGGAGTTATGAGATTTTTTTAAAGGACCCAGTACATTGAAGTTATCATTTTAAAATAACATCAGGAGTAATAATAAGTAAAATGACAGTGAGATCAGTGTGATAGGTATCTAATCATGTTTTGGCTCAATTTTCACAGGCCAGTGTAGTTTGCTTTGTCATAATTAATAAGTTAAGACAGATTTACTGGCCATAGATAGCTCTACAGTTAAAAGTTTGCTGACAACTCACATGGTAGAAGGAGTTAGCTGCCTCCTACAAGTTGACCTCTGACCTTCTCATACATTCTATGGTGTGTACACACACACACTACCTATGTAAACAAATGGATAATACAAATAAAAAAATGTTTAAAATTTCCTGAAGGCAGATTTAAAAATATTCTTAGGTCATAGAACATAATTATTTAACCTATTAGATGAGAAGGAAAACATTAGAAATAAAATATTTATGTATCACTCATTACATATATACAGAATATAAAATAAAATCCTACTAACTTCTGCAGTATGGTTTCTGTCCTACACCTGAGACTCTCTTTTTTGGTGAGAGAGGTAACTAGTGATAGTTTCACTGAGCTCATGGTGGTATTTATATAAAAGTAATCGGTAGATATGTAATGGTTAAGGAATGTGGATAAAAATTAATGCTTCATACTGAACATACTTACTGTTATATCTGATTTTGGTCATTTGTGTTTGTTACAATATTTGAAATTGAAAAGAAATAACCTGTAGCTTCATTTTTCACATTTTTTTTAAAAAAGAAAAAACCTGGGATCTCTAGTAAAGAACGTGCAATTGCTATCAGGGATGTTGTTGCTAGGAAACAAGAACACAAATAGAAGATTTGAGAAAATTTTCCCTTTGGCCCCAAATCAAGGAGTATTCTAAATTGTGCAATGTATGATTTTGGAAGGTCATGATTGTTTGAGAATTATTTTTTTTTCCATTTTATAACGGTTTGAAATAGCAACAATGGAAATAGAGCTCAGACGTTTTCAAAGAGTAGCGACATGGGAATTGGGATATAAGTAGCTAAAGGATTCAGCTACAGATTCAGAGACAACGTTAGATGAAGGTCAACAATGTAGATGTGTGTATGTGTGTGTGTGTGTTTACTGCTGTTGTCAAGGAGGCAAAAAAATGTTAGGATTTAGCTATTTCATGAATTGTGAAACATCTGCCCATGTTTAGCATTACTTCTGATCACAGAACTCACAATGAAAAGAAATTCCTGAGCCTAAGGCAAAACAAATGCAAAATTTTTTAAGTAAATTATTTCAAAAGCAAAGTTATTGCAAAACAGATTTGTTTGTTTGCTTGTTCTTGAGACTAGATTGCTCTAATAATGCCCAGGTTAATCAAATCATGAGTTCAAGTGAGTTGTTGGTAAACCTTCTAAATATCTGATGATACAGATAGGCACTGCCGATTGTCTTGGTAAACAGATTTTTTAAAATCAACACTATTCATTCAGAACTTGTTTCGAACAAAGATACAACTGAGAATTTGCCAAAATAAAAATTCAGCTATGGCATCATAATCAAAACTCTGAGCTTTGTTCTATACTAAGGGAGTATTCATTTCTAATCTTCACCCCCAAAAGTATCTTAGAGCATCCCAAAGACAGAAGTCTAAACTGTGAACGTGGGCAAAATGCAAAGCTACATCTATGTGGATGGTAGGAATGAGCCTGAGGGGAGATTTAGTGAGCTGCTAATCAACTGTGTGTAGGTGTGAACACAGCTAGTCATTCTTCCTTTGCTTTCCCTTAAATCTCTGTCCAAACCAAACAGAATGTATTTCACAGCACACTATAACCATAAAACAATAACAGGATTCGATCTCTTCTCTCATCTTTTCCAATCACTTGCTTGAAGATTTGGTGCCTGAGTGAGGTGTACTTGACCATAAGTGATAGTCCTTCAGAGACCGAGGAGCATGTGTATTCTCACTTCTCTCTGTGTAATGTTAAATTTGTCACAGCTTAACAGGATGTGGCACAGTGAAGGTAATCCCATCACCAATTGAGAGGTAGTTGTTTTAGGTTTTATTTTTATGTGTAAGAATGTTTTGGCAGCAGTTCTGTCTGTATAGCATGTACATACTGACAGCTACATAGGCTAGAGGGCACTGTAGACACTGGAACTGCTGTCCTTGATTGGCATGAGCTGTCAATGGGTGCTGGGAATGGAACCCAGATCCTCTGGAAGAGCAGCTAGTGCTCTTAATTGCTGAGCCATTTCCTCATAGGCACCGTCAGGCTACTGACTCTGTGTGCCTGAGAAGCCCCACTACTTATAATATTATTACAATATGCACCTCAGTGAAGTCACTACATTTCCTTATACACCTATAGTCCTAGTGCTCAAAATAAAAGTCCGTTTCTGTTCATTACGGATGCAATTCAGCAGAGCAACAGAGTGCTTGCCTAGCATGTTCAAAGTTTTGAGATCCACCCTTAGCAATAGAAAAATATAATCCATCCATGGTCTTTCTCTGGTGGTAGCCAAAAAGTCTACGTTTTTTGCCCTTTCTCTTATCAGTTGTATAGCCAGTCTTCCCTTAATTTCCAACATGTGCTTTACTTAGTGTTTCTTAACACTCCGTTCATTATCAGCCCCCTATGGAGCCTTGCAAGATATTTCTAATTTTCATCTATGGCATTTAAGATATTGTAACTATATTTCGTGTACTTTGCATGTGCCTGTGCTATATTAGGATGCTTGATGTGTGTGTGTGTGTGTGTGTGTGTGTGTGTGTGTGTGTGTGTGTGTGTATGTGTGTGTGTGTATTTTTAAAGAATAAGACTTCTTTTCTTTTTAGAGCATGGTCATAGACGCTGTGTGCAATTCCTCTGCATCTACCTGCAGAGCCCAGCTAATTCACTCTAAGAAACTGACCACCCAGCATTCATGTTTACAAGAAGAAAAACAAACACAAACAAACAAACAAACAAGACTCAGAATCACAACAGTTAAGACTTGAGTGTTCCCCCGAGGCCAAGCCCACGGTCTAAGTCACAAAAACAAATAAAAATGTCAAATTAGAAGGAATTCCCCTGAAAGACCAATAGTAACCACAAGTTACTGACCAAGCATTGGAATGAGGATTAAAAAGAATCATGGCTGACCCTGAGGAGGTTCCCGGCATGTATTAGGAAAGTGAACTTCTGAGAAGCCCTTGGTAAGAGACTGAATGTCCAGTTAACCAGTGAGGCATTTTTAAAACAAGTCATTCATAGAGGGTCTTGAAAATGTTTTAAAATGTTCTCTCAAATCAATTTCTAAAAACTCTAGGGTCCCAGAAATCTCATTAACAACTAAAAAGAAGATCGAATAGGGTGGCCCCCATCTGAGAGGATGATGTCATCTATCTCCCCAAAGAAAAGGCCACACTTTTCTTTGTAGAAGCCCATGATGACATCACCTCCTGCTAACATGCCACTTAGCTCTTCCCCTGCTGGCTCTCTCCCTGAAGTTCCCGCTGCCTTTGCAAATGTCATTCTCTGCTCACAAAGCTCCTTGACCTTGTTTGTATGCTGGACTCTGCTGCCAAGTGAGGGGAAGGGGAGGCCTCCCCAGCACAGGGGAAGAGAGGAGGGGTGTGTGCAGCTGGCTGGGAACTCCTATTCACACAACTTATGGAAAGTTCTATACGCCCTTCAGTAGCCCAGACTGAGGCTCCCAGGATGGAATTCAGCTTCTGAACAATGCTGTCAATGCTGAATTCTGTGAACCGATTAGTCAGGCAGAGCGGCTTGGACCATTTCTTTATTTGTTAGGGAGGGATTTACTTTGAAGATCTGCATAAAGACACTGCATTGTGGGCTTTATCTTGTGTCCACAGGCCACTTTCAAAATGCACCCCAGAGAAAACTGGCTTGTAGATATATTTTCTTAAAGTAAATAGAAGATTTGTGCTGTTGCTAGAAAGGCATATTGGTAAACGGATTTATTTATTACCAAGCAAAATGAATGAAATGTGTAGGGGTTCCTGAGCCACAGTGCTCAGGAAATGATGTCACTGTCAATTCAAGGCTCTGCAAGCCTTTGCTTACAGCATAGTCTGGAAAGGAGCCAGGGGGGAAAGGATTCATATGATTTGATCCCGATGAACAGAGGAGAGAGCTTTAACAGCCTGGCTTTCTGAGGAAGAGATGCTTAGGGCCAGGTCAGGCTAGGGATCTTGAAACCTCCACTGACTCTGAGCACAAGCTCAGAGGGACAATGTAGAGACTTTGCCTTTGATTTTTGTCTGCTAACGTGTCATATGCACTTATGAATACACAAGCACATATAAGAGCATCAGTGCATGTGAAGAGCAAGAGTGATGTGCTGCAGAATGAATTTCAGTCAAGGAAGAGCAGCACAAACCTGGTAGCCCCATAGATTATGTCACCAGGTGACCTTGAGGCAATTGCAGTATGTGTGAGAACATTGTGATGCTCACCATGACAAAATGGGCTAGCACTGCAGCGCTTGAAACGGCCCCTGCTGTTCCGTGACACATGACTATGTTTAGTTCGTATTTTGTATTGTACCCTGTATTTTACGATTGTCATGCTTCTCTGTTCTTGGGAATCCTCCCCTAGATCCGATTTTATGGCATATAAAAAAGGACTTGTAGGTAAAAAGACACTGCGGACTCTACAGTTTGAGTTTGTACCTTATGAAGCCAGTTGGTAGTAGCAGCCACTGCTCTGCTTTCCAGCCTCCTAAGGTGCTTCATCTTTTGACCTTGGTTCTAAACACCCTGACTTGTTAGAGCCACCTTGCTCCCTCTACTTCTGTGCATCACTGGGCCTTTCCTTTCACTTTCCTTGTTTGGCCAGATAGCACCTGCTTATTTTTCAGGTTTTAGTTCGAGGTTGCAATTTCGTAGAAGACCTCCCTGTCTGCCTGCCCCAAGCCTATTCGGTTTCCTTCTGCATGATCCCTCAGCATTTATCAGATTCGATTGTGTACACTCATCTGCATGCCCAATGTCTTCCCTTCACGCAATGGCTGTGGGAAGTGAAACATTTCAGGTGTGCACATAGATCTGTGTGTCCTTAGCCACAGCATGACATCTGGTACGAAAGCATCCCCGGATACCCATAGCTTTAATAAACAGAAGAATAACAGTTTATAGTTTTTTGTCTTTAAGTTTTCTCTAATGGATAATCAAGGTACCTGCCCCAGTGAAGGCCTTCTACTTCATGCTTTCTCTTGACCCTTGCTCTCAAGCCATCTCAAGTTACACAGTTTAGATAAAGAACGTAAGACAAACAAGTATGGCATTACGGTAACGTGACATCAATTAATTTAGTGTTGACTTCAACTGCTAACGATCTTCTTACAGAAGATTATTGTCAAGTACCATTTATATATAGTGGGCAGTAAAGAGTTATTTTTTTTTTTTCAGTTTTGGTTCTAACTAGTCAAATACTGTTGCATAACTCTGGCTCCGAGCTTAGCAAATTTTCAGCAAATGGAGGAAAATTTTGCAATAGTAAACAGGAAAAGAGAATAGACAGAGGGTGTCTTTGACTCTCTTAAAAGAAGCCAGATCCCAAACAGAAGTGAAAGAAAAATCTTGGCTCAAAACAATCTTAGAGCTTTCAGCAGAAGACTTGGCATGTTGGCAAGAAGATCCCAATGATATGGTAGGCTGGGTGTAGCCAGTAATGACCATCAAGCTCCTTAAGGTGGCCTCTAGCCAGAATGGCTAGAGCCTAGAAGGGAGGGTGAGCAATCCATTGAATAAATAGATTAGCTAAAGCAAGCACTGCCCATCTCTTTCTTTGTTCTTCCATCCTGACAGCAAGACTGCACATCGCTGAGGAGGAGATTGAAAGGCAGCAATAGCCAAGCATGAACCACTTGAATCCTATTGCTCAGGGCTTGGAACCCAGACAGGGGTTTAAACTCCCAGGCAAGCCCTATGTGAACCTAGGATTGAGGTCTATACTCTGAGGCCTTCGGCCCAAGTCACTTTTTGAACTGCACTCTTCTGAGCCCAGGGATCTTTCTGTCTTTTAGATCTTTAAACCAGAACGCTGTTTCCTTCAGGGACACTTGCTACTCTCTTGGTGCTCTTTAGACCTCGTTAGGACAGTGTGTGATCTGAGCATCTTACAAGAAAGAGTTCTCCAGATTCTGGGGACATCAGATTCTGTCTACCATTTCGTTTGGCCAAGCTCAACACTGGTTTTGCTTTGTTCTTTAAACTGGATTACACAGAATAGTAACTTTACCATCTGCAGTGAGTCTGGGAAGGTCTAGTTGTGTAACACTCACTACTCTACACTTACAAGATTCCCCAGGGAGAGCTGAGGATATAGCTCATCATTAGAGTTCTTGCCTGGCACGTGTGAGGCCCCTGGTCTTGATCCCCCAGCGCTGTGAAACTAGACAAAAATCACAGGGAACACACTAGTTGTTCTGAGGATATACACCTCTGACATACAGCTCTCAACAGGAACAATAATCTGGGCCATTTTCCAAGATTTTCCTGCCTGGTCTGTTTTTTCAGACCATGTCTAGATTACTTAGAATCATGATTTTGCTGAACAGCAGAATTTTGGAGACAGACTTTAGTGGGGAAAGAAATCAGCCATTAAGTCAGTCAATAAAGTGATCTCTATAAGTTAAACATCCCTTCATAAAGAGGAACACCCAGGAATTCTAAAAACTAATCACTGCATATCATTTATTTTGTGAATTCATAATCTGTATTTCAAGCTACCAGGAGTCCTATGAATTACCACTGAATATTTAATAATTAAATATGAATATTTAAATATAGAAAAGTCTACATTCACATTTTAACAAAAATATGTTCAACCCACAATACACAATATCAGAGCATTTAATGTTCTTGCAGATAGAGATAATTCCCACTTTCAAATGATCAAAAAATGATAAGCAACCAAAACATATTTTGAATTTTTAATTTCATATTCAACACTTCTCATTATTTTATAAAATAGACTTTATGTTAGATGATATTACCAATTGTAGGTTAGTCTAAGTGTTTTGAGCATGTTCAAAGTAGGTTAGGCTAATAATATAAGTTATTTAGATACATCAAATGACAAGATTTTTAAATTTATAGTGCGTTCATTTGGCTATAATTTCATTATAAATGGAAATGGTTTCATCCTGATAATAAGGAGTCTACAATTGAGAAGTTTTTAATGGCAGCTCTGAGATTTATATAGATGGGCTGGAACACCAATAAATCTCAAGTTTGAATTTCTCAGGTGCTTGCTGAAGTACCTCTGATCTCTCTCCCTGTCTCTCTCTCTGTCTCTGTCTCTCTCTCTCTTTCCCTCCCTCTTCATTCTTCCCTCCTCTCTGTATGTATCTCCCTAATTGTTACTGTGTGTATTTGCATGTGTATGCTCATACCAGGGGTTTATACTATGTGCACATGCAGGTAGAGGTCTGAGAACAATGGTGAGTATGGTTCCTTAGGGATTTCCTCCCTCTTTTTGAGACAAGGTTCTCATTGATCTAGAACACTGCCAAGTAGGGTAGGCTAGCTGGTCAGTGATGTCCAAGGTTCTGTTCATCCTCATGGCCCATCTTTTCATCAATGGGATTATAAGAGCATTCTTTTGGCTTGGGTTCAAGGATTTAACTACATTCTCATACTTGTGAGATAAGCACTTTACACCTACGACAGATCTCCAGCCCTTTTAGGCATCTCCTAGATTTCTTATACAGAATTTCAATTCTACCTCTTCCATTACTGAAATTCACCGTGAGTTCTAACACCATGGTTGAATAGTTGAGAACTACTGCTTGACATTCTTTTGAAGTTGGAATATCATAGCACAATAGCTCTTAATTACCTGGAAGATCAATTAAAATACTGTTCTGAATCTACTTTCACAGTTTATAATCCAGTATGTCTGAAGTAGGGCCTAAGAACTAGATTTCTGAAGGCTTCTTGAGTTGCTACTGTTACTGGGGACCACATTTTGAAAAACATTGCTCTGGGTCCATCCACCTGTAGATTGACCTACAGGAGATCAATCTTGAAGTCTCGTATTTCTTGTTAATAATAACTTTTAGAAAAGCAATTATCTCCATCTGATTGCTTAACTATTCGTTTGTAGATGGACTTTGGGTGTCCATCTACAAACACGACATACTCCTAGTATCTTGCATCCTTCTCAAATTATCTGCTGTTTCTCTCATCCCAGCCCTTCTTTTGCCCCTTTTGCTGACCTTTCTGACTCATATCCTCTGTATTATCCTATCTTTCTTTCTCTGGCAAATGTCAAAGTGAGCCTTAAGTCTCTTTCTGGGCTACTGTACCTGGGAGACTCCCATGACACTTTGTAATACAACTGTTCCAAGGCAGATTTTCACACCACCTGCTCAAGCAGTTATCCGAATGGCTTCTGCTTTAACCATTTCTTCTCAGAACCCTAGCAAGATTTAACTCCCCCAATTCCACAGAAGTTTCAATAAGTTATCTTAAGCCTAACTCTAGCTACTACTTTGCTTTTATTATTTGTTGATACTACTGTTTCCAAGGATAGAATTGGCCAAATAATAGTTACTAGTACAACTGAAATCAACATGGGACTTACCATGAATGAACCACTGCATCTGAAATCCTTTCTCATTTAAACCAAGAGAGTCTGTATAGAACAGTACATGAAGTTTGGAGCCTGTGGTGGCTCCTGATGGGGGGATATGTTTTCCACAGTAGCGTCCCATCCGTTGTGGCCCATCATAGAGCTGAAATCAAAGAAAAAATTTCCCAAGGTAAAAACACTGCACATATTTTTTTTTAATTGTCATTTTGTTTCTTTATTTTCAAGAAGGTCCAGCTTAGTTACATAGATGCACACTGGTTCAAAAGTTAAAGGTAAATCTGTTCTCGTGGAATAATATCAGATTTAAAAATTAATTGCATAGAAAAGTGTTGAAAAATATTAGATTACTAAGCCCAATAAATGTGAAAATTAAACTATTAGTTTTGGTTTGATATTAACCTACCAAGTCCAAATTAAAATCCAGAAACCAAACTAATCTTGAAGGAGCTAGATAGCCAAAAATAGACTTTTCATTTTCCAGACAATATCTCTCCAAGTCTGGAATGAAAGGAATGCAGGACTAAGCTAGACTTATGCTGTGCTCAGATGAAACCCAGGGCTTTGTGCAAGACAGGCAAGCCCTATACCAACTAAACTACATTCCCAGAACCAAGTTCACACTTACACCAGCAACAAAAACGTCAATGATGTACTATAATTTCACTGCAACTCTGCTATTCATTGAGGAGGGCTTCTGATTTTGCCAATGTAAATATGCAATACTTCATAGGTTTTTGTTAAAATTCCCAATAAAGATTCCAAAGAAATATACTTTTTTGTTGCTTTGTAATACTAATAAATTTTTTAGCAGAAAGTTTGTACCAGACTAAAATTATACTAGCACTCTCTAGACATGTTTCTTTCCATGGAAGTTTGTTAAATTTGACTGCTCTTATTTTTATTTACTTATTTTTCTAAATATCCTACTTTTTCTTAAAATAAGTTTTATACAATATAATCTGATTCCTTTTCCCCTCATTTATGTCTTACTTTGTTGTCCGCACTTTCCACCCATCCAACTCTAAGCTTGCTCTCTCTCTCTCTCTCTCTCTCTCTCTCTCTCTCTCTCTCTCTCTCTCTCTCTCTCAAAATAGACCAACTATAAATGAGTGAATCAGAACAAACAGGGGTAAAGTGTATGAGAAACACACACACACATACACACACATACAGACACACACACACCATAAAATTGGAAATAGTAATGCTAAGATTGGAAAGTATGCTTTTGTTATTATTATCTTCTGTGTGAGGTTGAGTTCTATCCTTTTGGGGGTTTCCCCTGCATTTCTAATGGGCGTATACATTCTTCCCTTGGAGTCTATATACTTAGGTCATTGTCCACCATTCCATGGACATATTTCTATAATTTTTCAATGTCTCATTTAATAACTTTATCATTATATATAGAGAGACAAATAAACAGATATCCAACTTAAAATTTTAAGAAAGAAGAAAACCCATTTTTTCTCTCTCACTTAGGAAAAAGAGTTCTGCCCTCCAAATGTGGCCTCCTCATGTAGCAGGCCAATAGTTTTCCTTTTCATCTTCATGGAGTCTATATTCAGCACTTCATTTCATTTACCCCTAAAATTATCTGCTCTTGCTAACAAAATGGAACATATCTGAAAATATGCACATAGACTTCCTTAATTATTATTTGTTACTGTTGTTTTGTTTTTTGAAATTCTCTTATGTAGTCCTGGATGTACTGGAACTCACTCTGTAGACCAGGCTAGCCTTGAGCTTAGAGATGCACTTGCCTCTGCATCCCAAGTCCTGGGGATTAAAGGCTATCATGTCTAGCTTCTGGTGATTCTTATTCTTTTTTCCCTGTGGGAATTGACCTGTCTCACGTGCTGGCAAATCCTCTGTCACTGAGCTGTATATTCAACCTTCCCTGGGTACATTTTTAGTGGATGTACATCTGTGAATACACACATAATATGGACTCAATAACTTTCAAACTGATGAAGTTACTTATTTCCTAAAATGTGATATATGTGCTTTAAATGCATTTACTCAGCTATAGAAACCTCATAAGCACATTTTACAAAGTGCTTCATTGGAGCCTTTCTTAATTTCAATAATTAGATGTGAATATTTTTCACCTTTGCATAAAACATCCCCTTTGGGTTTTTTTGCTTTAGTCTTTCTTGAGACAGGGCCTTACTCTGTAGCCCAGGAAGTTTTGAAATTCACTGTGAAACCTAGGATGACTTAAACTTATAGCAATTCACCTGTCTCAGCTTCCTGTGTGGTAGGCTTACAGGGGTGAGCCACCATGCCGAGTGAAGTCTTAGCTCTTCACCTGTCCTTCTTTGAAGCAGTCACACACCTCTCTTCCTAGTGATGAGCACAGCATTCTCTTACCCCTACCAACTGTGAAGTTCCTTAGGGAACAGGCCACTCCTGGATTTTCTTTCCCTCACTAGTAAAAGCAGAGCATTATGAGGGTCAGATTCCAGTCCTGATCCAGTGAAGGAACACTGTGGTTTATGCCATAAATGCGTTTACCTTAAGGAGTTGAACTGAACTCCTGTATAGTTAAATAAGAATTTGAATCATACAATTGTAAATATCAGTCTAATAATTTCCTGCAGTGAAGGGTTTGGATCACTTTGTGGTCATTCTTTTGAGTGGGGACCTAGGTGTTGTCTTCTTCAAGCTCATAATAAATCATGATTTCGAAATGCTGACCCATCACATCAAATTTCCAACCACTTGATCATCATGCATATTAGATGTGGGGAGGGTGTGCAGAGATTAGAAATGGGAAGCAGAGTCCAATGTGCTAAATCCATAATTTTTAAATAAACAAATAAGATAGTGCTCATTTCTCAAGTTAATTACTTTACCTCCCTTGTTTCTTTTTTGTAAATACGTTCACTTTTAAAACTTCTATTTCTTATCAGGTTTCTACCACACTCTGTGTCCTGACTAGTTCTGTGTCAACTTGGCACTGCCTAGAGTCATTTGGGAAGATAGACCCTCAATTAAGAAAACATCCTCACCAGATTGGCTTCTTGGTAAACCTAGAGAGCATTTTCATGATTAATCATGTGGGAGGGGCCATCTCATAGTGGGCAGTGCAACCCCTGGGTGCTATAAACAAGCGTAAAGAGCAAGGCAGTAAGCAGCATTCCTCCATGGCCTTGACTTCCAGTTTCTGCCTCCAGGTTCCTGCCTTGAGTTCCCTTAATGCTGGACTGTGATGTGGAACTGTAAGTTTGAAATGACCCTTTCCTTCCCAAGCTGCTTTGGGACATGGTATTCTACTTTAATAATAGAAACTCCAATAACACTACATAATTACAAATCCAGATGAAGGAGGAAGAGTTAAAAAAAATGAGAGAGAGAGAGAGAGAGAAGAGAGGAAAAGAAGAAAAAAATTAAATACAAGAAAATCAGAAAAGAAGAAGCAAGAACCAAAGCCCTTCACTGTAGGCGTGTGCTCTATCACCTTCTGCAAACTGAAGGCAGGGGAAGAAGAAACCAGGCTGTACTGGGAATACTCCCAGGCTGTCCTGAGTCACTGTCTCATTGCACAATATTTTTCTCAATTTCAGAGTTTTCATCAATTTTTTTGGCATGAAGTCTACTTTGAAACTAAATACAAAAATAAATATGCTGTCCCCAAATACTGACTTAATAGGCAAGTCTTTCAGATTAGATTCTTTAAACCTAAGAGTTTCTAACTTTGAATTGTGGTTTAGTGACTAAAGCTCAAATTATTTCATCTTTAGCCTGAAAAATTTAAGGTGAGAGTCTTTCTGACCAGAAGCAGCCTCAACCTAGTCGATTTTAGTAAGCACTGAATAGCAGCAAGCTGAGGAACACAGTGGGGGTCCACACATGGTTTTTATATACTATTACACATTATAAAACATGGTTTTTCTCCATAGCTCAGTGAAGTTAAGAGCTGTGACCTTTTACATGATGTAGAGGGTAATTTTTCTTCTTTCTAATGGGATTCCTCCACTAAAGAAGAACTCCTGAACGGCAGGAGCCAGTGATTTTAAAATAGCACACTGTGAGTGGAACTGGGCAGGGTAGATAGCCAAGGAAGATTGTTTTGTGGAAATACTAGTGAATGATAACTAAATGTCTTCAGTTTCTGGGAAGAATGGAACGATACATTACAACAAATATCAAGATAACATAATTGAAGATGCTGAAATAAAATGTCAGATAAATTAACAAACTAATCAGTGCACAACACTTCACCAGAGAGAGGGAGAACCCACCCCATTCCCTCAGTTTTATGTCCTTTTAACATTTACATTTAATTAAATCCAATTTCTTTGGTTATAGTCACACAGATGGCTCATGTCACCTCCACAATTCATTCCTGAGTAAACTCACCACACAAAAAGTAACAGTCATTTTTCAAGGTACACAAATGCCAGTCACCATGGAAACTAGTTGGTGTCTTGCTGCTCTTGATTCTGTTTTCAGTGACAAATGTTCGCCACAGGACATTCCAGCTGTGACTCATAGCCATGACCAGAAAACATTGCTGGTTTGGACCTGGTAAAACTCTGATTTCTTCTGCTTTCAGTGAGCCTGAGATCTGCTCCACAGAACCACCAAGAAGTTCTAAAATGAGCTTTTAAAAAAGAAACTAAAAGCTATAGATGAGATTTTTCTCACCTTGAATATAAGTTCTAATTTGTGTCACTGAAAATCCTTTTTTAAGTACTTGAGATGATTCTCCCTTTGTCACTATGACCAGCAAACATATTTCAAATGTGAGGTTTTGTATCCGAAGGCCTTATGGGTTCAATCTTGTCCATATTTCTCTTAGGAACATGATTCATGTATAATGTTTGTGGCTCAAGTCTCCCTCATCTCCAACAACAAACAAGAAAAATCACCCTTCTCAGGACACACAGGGAGAAGAGGGAATTCCTTGACCAGGCCACACTTCCAGCATGCTAGGCTACTGGGTTACTTCCTCTGTGTCATTGAAAATCTGGTGCAGACATGGAGACCATTAGTGAGTTCAGACTACAGTTACAATACGAAATGATCCGTGGGTCCCTCTCAATATTAAGGGCCCCAAAAGCAGATGGTATAGAACTGAAGACATACATAGCATGCCAAGGTTTGACAGAGATAGTCCAATTATTGCGATATTAAGGCTTCTTAAAATTGTATGTATTATCATTGTGTGCTTGTCTGTGATATATGTGCATTAGTATAGGAAAAACAAGTCAAATGTCATGCATATGAAGGTAAGAGAAAAACTCAGAAAACTGTTTCCATCATGTGGGCTGTGAGAGTTGAACTCAGATAATCAGACATTCTCAGCAAGTGCTTTTTACCTGCCGAGCCATCACAGACCCCCACTGAGAGAGTTTGCTCTTTTCAGTTTGTATTATTGCAAGTGGATATGTGTAATGGTGTTTGTATGGGGTCATATGTGTGTTGATGCATGCCTGGAGGTCAGAGGACAAAGTTGAGAAATTAATTCTCTCCTTCCACCATGATCCTAGGAATCAAAGTCAAGTTGCCACCTGTAGAAGCAAGTGTCTTCACTTGCTGAACCATTTTACTGCCTCTGAAGATTAAAATACCCTGGCTTTTAGGCATGGTGGCACGTCATTATTCCCAGTACTTGGGAGGCAGAGGTAAGTGAATCTCTATGAGTTTGAGGCCAGCCTTGTCTATATAGTGAATTCCAGGACAGCCAGGGATATATAGAGAAATCCTCTCTAAAAAAAATAAATAAATAAAAATAAAATAAAAAACAAAACAAAAAAAAAAACTGGCCAACAAAGAAGTCCCTTAGCCTTGTGAACACTTTCAGAATCACTGAAAATCTGGTTCTAAGTGAGCAGAGCCCCATGCTACATGCTCTGACCACAGCAGGACCTCCATTCACTAACTCTAAGAACTTTCAAGAACATGTTATGTTCCTCAAGACTCTGTTTTCAAGGGTCTCTTCTTTGAGTTGTTTTATGACGCTGTTTTGTGACTTTGAAAATTTGTGATTATAATGAATGAACATGGTAATGAAATGTCTGCCACATAGGGGTGGATGGATAGATTGACATTTTCCTAAATCTTCAGAATGGCAATGACCACTGAAGCAGTCCTTTCTACCTCAGATTAAAACAGACTTCATTCCTTATGTGTTTTTCCTTACATTTTTACTTATTCTTTCCTGGTCCTGAAGCTCAAACCCAGCATCTTTCAAATGCTGCGCACACTGTACCACTGAGCCACAACCACAATCAAAAGCATTGTTTTCTTATTTCCTTGAAGTGCGTCTAGAAATAAACCGAATTTTTCTCTAATGTAGAAGATTAATTTTAAGACAGAGAAAGCATGATACCATTATAACTAGAGTTAACTTGGGAAAATTTAGTCCCATCTTATGTTATATAAACCTTGAAACTTCCAAGGAAAATTTCTTCAGATATGAACACGTGACTGGAATCAATTATCTGCTGGGAAGAAGAATTTTCAGGTGCAGCAAATTCCCCTTTCTCTGCATAAAGGGAGACCCTAACTAATGCAGGGAAACTGATTAAACTCCTGAGAAGGAATCCTCAGAGGGGCTTTAGAAGTCAAGTGTAATTGATGAAAGCAGTCAAGTCATTTGCTTATCAGAACATCCATAGTCAATGTGGCCAGAGTCAGGCATAGTCTGGCTGTAAGAACTTGGCTTAGCACACAGTCTTGAGGAAATTACTTAATTTCTTGAATCTAAACTTTTTTTTTTGAATGTATAACTTTTGTATCACATGGTTCTTACAGCTTTGTGTCAAACGAGAGAGAGCCCTGGCAACAAGGTCTGACATGTAGAGTATGCTTGAAATGTTCTTCAACTTTTAGTCAGACATAAAGGGAACAATTTTTTTTTTTAAAGAAACCACCTAAAAGTAGCTTTTCGAAATGAAATATGAGTCTAGACAGCTGAGGCTGACTCATGGTTAGCACTTAGAATGGTCACTGGCTGAGAAGACACAGAAGAAATGAATCAAGCCTGGAGATGGATAGCCCTTTCTAGCATTGTGTTACTATGGCAATCATGGCTTGAGGGGCCACGGCAGCCATCCCTGACATTCTGGGGGTAGAGTCAGCTGCAAATCATCTTGTGTCGAGTGAAGGAAGTGCAGTGTGTGTTCAGGAGTGAAAGAAGTGTCCATCACGTCAGGGGATGGCCCAATAGGCTAGCATGGTGCGGAGAAAAGGGGCTGGGCATGCTGGAGCAAGAAGTGCTTTTCCTTATTTTAGTGACTTTTCTCCTATCTACCCTGCAGTTCCTGCTGGCTCTGAAACACAAGAGAGCCAGAGCTGCTGAATTCTCAAAACACCAGTTCACTCTAACAGCCCCCCCAAGCCCTCCTCCCCTCCCCCGCAATTGTATAATGACTATGACATTGGCTCATTATTTTTCCAGGGCTGAAGATGAACTCAAGGTGTTTTGCAGGCTGGGGAAGTCCTCCACCTCTGAGCTAGCTACATCCCACTTCTAAAGCACAAGAATAATCTTTATGGATGTGGTTAAGTTTTACACATATTATCTTAGTAAGCATGAGACCTTTAGAGGTTGCTTTATATCTTAAGGGCTTTGGTATGTTTCTGTAATTCTGCCAAATCACAGAGTAGGGTACATGTTGTCATCAAGAATAGGAAAAACCCAGGGTGGAGCACTGAACTGCATGCAGAAGGGAAACTGAGCAAATGTTGAAGGAGCCTGATAGTGCAGGGTACTCAGAGGACTGTTCCACCATGGCTCTTTGGAGGTGGTGCCTCTCCTCACTAAACATGCAGATACTCACTCCCAGTGCACTGGCGTCTGAAGCTCACACACATCTCCTCACTATAGGAAAAGCCATGCTGCCATGTGTTGTCAGGGTGGGGCAGGAAATGTGAAGTAGCCATCTAAAGTCAGTGATTACTCATAATGCCAGGCTTCGCATGCAAGCGAGAGACCAGCAGAACACCACATTCCGAGCTATTTTGTATCGCTTTGAATTAGAGGTTTATCTGAAACCCAGATGGCTTAGTGGCCTGTCTGTGGGCCGCCTGGTCTCCATCTACTCTGAATGCATTCGTAGTTTTAAATCCTGCTCTCTACAGATCTCTTACATCGGAAGCCACAGGGATGATTTGGGTATTTTTTGTTGTTGTTGTTGTGTTTTTTGTTTGCTCTGTTTTATTTTTTGATCAGCGTACAGCCATGGATGCAGGCTGATGGTTAACTACAAAGATGTTTAGAAAAGTGAAAATTGGAAAGACACTAAATGTCTCACAGCAGGCTGCACTTTGTAATGGAGTGAGGATGTGAAAAATACAGGACAATAGAGATGTACCCTAGAAAAATGTCAGCATAAGGTAGGATGTATGAGATAATCTATGGATAGTAACAGAGATGTACCCTAGACAAATGTCAGCATAAGGTAGGATGCATGAGATAATCTATGGATAGTAACAGAGATGTACCCTAGACAAATGTCAGCATAAGGTAGGATGCATGAGATAATCTGTGGATATTAACATAAAATAAACATAAAGAAGAGAACAGGAGATAAGTACCACTAAATATTATTAGTAGTGGTGCAATTAGGGTTTTTGTTTCTTCCAGGCTTTTCTACATACTATCAATCTTCTGCAATGACTGTCTGTTCTTTCTGATTAGCTAAATCTATTTTTAATGCATTATTTTGGAGAACTATTGACATCATAATAAAAGCACGTCTTGGTAATGTTTTCCCTGTGCTAGCATCCCACATTCCTCTAGGTTGTCAGACACCCAGCTGGCCCACTAAAAATATTCTGCTATTTCCATATTTCTAACTCAGAATCAAACATCAACATTGCTTTCCTAAAAAGTTGTTACAGGAAAGCAATCTGTTTGAGCATTATCTTCAACCTATTTTTGCCCTGAATATTTCCTTTGATGTGTGACTAACTTTTTATTATTTATTGTAATTCCTCATTAAAAGTCAGTGGTCTGGGAACTAAAGATCTTCTACAAATATTGATTTATTTTATTTTATTTTATTTTTTATAGTAACCGATGGAGCGGTGAGTGCTTAGGTCCTTTCCCAGGGGGAAGGGAAAGGCTTTGAAAGCCAAGAATACTCTCTTGTGAGTAAATACATCAATGGTTAATTCCATAAGTTGCAGACTCACTCCTGCCAATGTCTTGCCATGGTGAAATTCTACATGCCCTAAAAATATAGTATTGTGTCTTCCAAAAGATACAGATGGACTCTAGGACAGAGAAAAATCTAGTTGATAGAAAAACATGAAAACATAGAGCCCCTGAATGACGGCATACAGCTTCTGCTTACACTTGCTTGTGAGTGGCAGGTGGCCCAGTACTTCTCTGAGTTGTAAGCAGACTGCTGAGGTCCTAGAAGCGGATTTCCTCCAGGGTACAGTTCTAGGAAATGTGACTCATCTGCTCAGGAAGTGTGCAAGGAGAAGCCCTCCAGATCAAAGAGAGTCAGACCCATTGCTGCTCACACAGAATCTCTTCTGCTTCTGTTTGCTCTAACCAGGAAGTGAGATTTGAATTACCAGGCTGCTCAGATTCAGACAGAGGAGGCCCATGGCCTTTGAAAGAAGCCGACAAGGCAGAGGGAGGAAGCCCTAGTCTCTACATATGGGGACACTCTAGGTCTAACTCTGCTAGTCATAGTTAGGAAAACTGGCTTGCAGACTATAGCCTGTGGGGTGGGTATGTGAGCATTTATGGGTGGAGGGTGTTTTCCTGAGCATGTGGATCTCCGTCCATGTGTGCTGGTGTGTGGAGGCCAGAGATCAGCACTAGGTGCTTCCATTGCTCTCTGTATTTTGACACTTTCTTCCCAATTTAACTAGGTTGGCTGGTTAGATCCAGGGACCCTCCTGTTTCCTCACCCTTATCCTGCAACGGCTAGGATTACAGAGATGTGAGATGTGATGTCACACCAGATTTCTGTAGAGGAATCTAAGCTCAGGTCCGCATGCTTGTGTGGCAAGCACAATAGTAACCGAAACATCTGCTCAGGTCTCAACAGCTTTTTACTTAGTGCAAAAGGTTCCAGATGGCAAGCAGTATTCTGTGAGACCTTGTTCATGCTAGAATAACAATGCACTATTTATGGCCATTTGTTCTATGCCAGGCATTATTCTAGGCCTAACAGCTCTGGAATGAAGACAGTATTGTCATCTCTACTGGGGAGCTCTACAAGTTGAGATGTGTGCAGGTTTAATAATACAGAAACATGAAATTCATCATTGTTCAGGGGAAAATGTTTCCTTCACCAATTTTTTTTTTCTAAAAACAAAAATTGTTTGTAGCGGAAGTCCTCGTTCTCTGTTAAGGAATTAGGGAGAAGAACAGCTGGCTTTTAAAGCTCTAGTGGCAGTTTGCAGAACTTCTAAGGCATCGATTGACTGTCCCCTTTCTTCACTCTATTTCCTCAGAGCTTCAGTTAGATAATTGGGTTAGAAGATGGGTGCTGTGGTTTGCCATCTATCCTTTGTGAAAAGGGCCACTGTGCACTAGAGAAGCTGGCTGTAGACAGGAGGAAAAGGAAGAATCCTCAAGAGGGGCCATTAGTTCCCTCAGCCTGTAGGATGGATGAATTTCTGTGTCTGGTTCAGGAGCATCTCTTCAATTAGTACCCTAACAGGAGGGAGCATTTGCTGTGGCTGTGCTCTGTTCTCATTCTCCACACTTCTTAACTCATTTACCCCGATAGCTCCATTTCACTGAGGAAAATGGGGCACATAAGGGGCCAAACTTACCCAGGGTTACTCAAGCTTAGGTTTAAATCCAGACTCAGTAGCTCTAAAATCTTGTTTTCTGAGGTATCATTCTCCACTGAGCATGTGCAAAGGCCTGAGCAGAACCTGCTATGTGTCCCAATGCCTGTGGGTCACTTCTGGCCAAGGGATATTTGAATAACACTATGCTTTATTCTTAACACCCCACAACAACCAGCAGTTTAAATCAATTTGAGTAAGTCTGCTTAAACAGACTTGATTCTGGTAACGGGCTCTTCGATAGCACCAGAAAGAACTATTTCCAATGTTTTGTTTTGTTCTTCGTGGAAAGAAGGCTATTATTTATCTTGAAACCAAAATTTCTGGATACTGAGCAATTGTTCTGGAGTCCTGCATGGAAGCACTTATGTAGTCATGTGACCAACAGTGATGTACAAATACAAACATCTTTTTTCATTTCCCTGTCAGAACACTTAAACTGGGTAAAAGAATTTTGTGTTTAAACAGATTCCAAAAGAGAAACCAACATCCTAACCAGAGCTGAATATATAGAGTAAGGGGACATAGAAGTCAAAGGCAGCACAAGTGACCCGGAGTGAGCTGGGATGTGTGTGTGGGGGCGGGGGGGGGGGGGGTAAGACCTCACTAGGCTGAGCTGCAAGTCAGCTGGAGAACACAGATGGAATAGTTAAGAAAAGATTTTGTAATAAGGGTAGAAAACACCTTCCTCAATGTCCTGATAAGACTTGGAATGCCCAAGAATGATTGTTAAGCTCTCTTCAGAAGTATGGAGGAAGAAGAGTCAAGAAAGCAATTCTAAAGCATACTTAAATCCTTCAGTTTAAACATTATCCCTCCATGGCAATATAAGAATTGGTTCCATCACTCACACTGTCTACCACAGCTCCTTAATGGATCTCCATATTGTCAGAAGAACCATAATTATCTTTTAAAATGTTGATCTCAAATCAGCATGCTGGCACTTGCCTGTAATCCCAACACTCAGAAGGCAGAAACAGGAGAATTAGGAGTTCATAGTCAACCCTGGCTCAGGAAAAATACACACAAATTCATATAAAGAAAATATTACACTATTAGGAAATCCTATACAAATATGCTATTTCCCTGATCTGGCCCTTGAGAGATTTGCTGTTCAGAAAAAGAACATTGAAATTATTGGCCTTCCCATAGACACCATGGAAGCTTCTGTGATCTACAATTTGTGGTCTGTAGACACAATTTTTCCTTGTCCATCCTCACCTTTCTGATACCTGGGTATCCTTCTTCCTCAAGCTTGCCTTCTCTGATCTGTGTAAGAGCTTGGTTGCTTCCCTGTCTGATGCCTTCAGAGCACCCACCAGCTTCTCTTCTTAGCAGATTACACAACCAACGGTAGAATCTTTATTGTGTGATATCGTAACATCTACCTCATCCATTATGATGCAAGACACTAATAGTAAATGGTTATATCTCTACAGTCTAGCTGTCTAAAACACATCCCACTGTCTAAACAGCACATCACAGGATAGTGTGGCCTTGAAGAAGTAACATAGCATCACAAAGCAAAATAACCAATCCTACTGAAATGTGTTTAACTCAACATTATCCTAATTCACTACAACATAAGTTCCTGTTTTTGAATCATCTACCAACTTCTGTGGCATATAACTATGTGGTTACCCTGAACTGACTTCCCAGATGTCTGTGTTCCTGAGTCACTATATGGAAAATTAAGAATATCTGTGATAACTCGATGTGATTGAGAAATGAACTACTATTGCATAAAGCACCAGCAAGTCTATGTGAGTCGCTCACAGGTACAGCTAGCACTGCATTGGGTAATTACAATACCATGTGATTCTCAGTTGTGGATTGGGAAATATTGCTCAGGACATAGATGTAGAGAATATGGCATCAAACTGGAGGATTCAGGGACATTGGTGATGAGTTCTTCATTCTTTAATTGAAATGCATCATTTTGCAATTGAAAGTTTTCTTTGCAGAGTGGCTGTTTTGCAGCCGAAAAGAGTGAAGTATACAATGATATATAAACATCTGGTGAGCAGGGTGACATCAGTAAAGTTTGGCACGAGATGAAAGAGTTTAACATGCGGGAGAGAAATGTGCTTGACAGAAGGCACTGGCATAAGCAGGAAGAATCTGAAACTTTCTTAAGTTGAAAAGAGACAGAAAGGAAGAAAAGGGTAGGATACGAAGACTCTGCTGGCTGGTCAGATGTCAATTTGACACACGTTACAGTTATCTGAGTGGAAGAAATCTCATTTGAGAAAATGCCTTCATAAGATCTGGCTCTGTAAGGCATTTTCTTAATTAGTGATCAATGGAGGAGAGTCCAGCCCATTGTGGGTGGGTGCCATACCTAAGCGGGTGATCCAGGGTTCTATGAGAAAGAAGGCTGGGCAAGCCATGGAGAACAAGCCAGTAAGCAATATTGCTCCATGGCCTCTGCATCAGCTCCTGCCTCTGGGATCCTGCCATTTCAGTTTCAGCCTGACGTTCTTTAAAGATGAACAGTGCTATGGAAGTGTAAAGCAAAACCCTCTTTCCTTCCCAAGCTGTTTTGGTAATGGTCATCACCACAGCAATAGAAACCCTAAGACAGAGAGACCAGAGTGGCAAACAGGCCAAATAAAAAAAGTATAGGTGTCAAAACTCAGAGTTTGAATACAAACATTGTGTCATCAGGCTGACATTGTTTATGTGATGTGATAGCTGTAATAACATCATTACAAGGCCTTCTAAGAATACAAACAAGTACCCCTGTAGCTATAGGAAAGTAAGAATCACTTTAAAGAGAACTATTTAATTGTACACAAAGGTAGATACTAAGATACCTAACAGAACATTTGTAAGTTCCCAATAGAACTTTGAAATAAAGATATCACCATCAGTCATGACAGAGTGGGCTACAGACAGTGATTTTTAGTCCTGGTCAAAGGCTTTTGGAGCCTTACTCTGCTGGAATACTCCTGGGTTCTGGTAAAGTCTGAGGTAGGGTCTTCAAAAATAATTCTCTAATAAGATTCTGAGTTGATTTTAGAATGCATGTATTTAATGGCCAGCTTAAAATGTACAATTTCAAATCAACAGAGACAGTAATTTCTTTGAAAGTTGTATTTATCTATCATCTATTTATATATCTCTCTATCATCTATATGTCTGTATGTGAACATGTGTGGGTATTCTGTGCACACAAGAGGTAACTATGAGAGTATCATCTGCCCTTTATCAATCTCTGTTCTTTCTTTGAGATAGAGTCTCTCACTGGACCTGAGGCTCATGTTTCTCTCAGCTAGGCTGGAAGTCAGGAAACCGCAGGGATCTGCCCCAACAAAACTTCCACCACTTCTTTCCATGGGGTAACAGGTGTACTGTGAGATCTGAACTCTAGGCCTATGTTTATGTTTAAGATGTCTCTTCACTTCCTAGACTGCAGCCTCTACAAAGGAAGCGTGTTAACACCACATGGTGCACCCAAATGATCTGCAGAAATGGCCATTGGAAAGCCAATCAACCATGTGGCCACTTGTTAGATGTCTTGTTTTGACATAGGATGTGTTGAATTATTTACATGCTTATTTCTCAGAAAGTGATCACAAGTGCTATTCTGGATGTACTTATGCTGTAAAAGAAATAGCCATTTTGATGGAAGTCACAAAACACTGGAGCCAAGTGATAAATCGTCCACAAGTACTGAGAATAGACAGATGCATCGTGAATCTAAGATTTGGGTGACTCTGGTTTCAAAGGATAGAAGGCTGTTTGTTTCAAGATAGGTCAAGAAAGAAAGAAATAGTTTTAAAGGGGAAGAATAGAAAGAGAAAGGAAAATTCCAAGTAAGTGACAAATTATTAAAATTATTATTAAATATAATTATTTAATTATTAAATTATGCCTATGAGTCAAAAATGACATGGGAGCAGGGGGTTAACAAAGAAGCAAAGGACCTATAAAAGGTTCTGACGATGCTTATGAGCATTTGTCCAAATCAGCTAAACATTGGGGTCTATTGTAACTAGCAAAAGGGTCCTAGTATTTAAAGCTATGATTAGAGGAAGAAAAAGATGATTGAGTTGACTAAATGGCACCTTCAGATAAACAGGAGCTTGACAGAAGGACGGAGATGAGAGTTACTTTGATTCTGGCTCTGAACGAACGGACATAGAATTTCCATTCAGGCGATAGGTCAGCTACTTGAAATGAATCCTTCTAGGAATTAGTGCACCCTATTTTGCAGTACTTACTCATTACAGAAATAATTTGTCATCTTGTTGGATGCTCGGTTGTCAGAAAATATTTTAGGGTGACAGCAGAATCATGACCATACTCGTAGTTTTTCTCATTGCTTACAGACATCATATGTGAGGAGGGCTGCTCATACCGCCTCGAGAGTTGCCCGTGCATATACAAGCTAGACCCACATCTTTACTGCTAAGTCTTAAACACTGAGCCACTGATTGCAAGTACTTGAGGTTGGTATCCTCTGCAGAGTGTGACGTCAGGGTTCATGTTGAAGCCGCAGTGACAAGGATATGGAAATCCTGCAGAGCTTTTGGAAAAAAGTGGGGCTAGATGGGAACAGCTATGGAGAAGCAACAGTGCTTCACAAAAGGAGCGATGGTAGAGAGCTCACTCCTGGGCCTTTCCGGGACTCGTGGCCTATGCCCCTCACAGCTACATTGCCACAGAAAACATTAATAATCATTGCACCCGCCTTACTGCGACAGACATCCATGGTGACTATAACACAGAAAATCGAATGCCAGAAGAACTGCCCAAGTTCTATAGGAACTGTCTTTCAGTTTACAAAATATAGAAAAGTTTTGTTCTGACATTTCATAAGTGATGAGTAAGACTGACATAAATTTCAGATAATATTCTAAATTAGAAACTGAAAATATTTTTTAGTGTATTCAAATCAATTATGATTTTTATAGTATAAGACCATTATTGTGAAGAAGATATGGTAACATAGCACCCATTCCTCTTGACAACAGTGTCAGACCCAAAGATGTGAGGGACCCAAAGACATTCCCTCACGATGTCTGTGAAGGTTCTGATATATGAAGTAAATGTGTGAAGAAGTATGGCAGCTGATGGTGCTGGCCAAAAGCACAGTGTCTGGTGTTCAGCATCCCTGCCTCTTATTGCTATTATTTTCAACTACGGGAAACTCACATCTATATAATTTTCTTACCTATAAAATGATAACAATATTTCCTTTGTTACCCAGCTATAATATATGCTTAGTAAACAGTAGCTATTAATCTGTATGATTACATAGTGATAGATCCCAAATGCCCAACAATAGATCCATTAAAACCAATGTGTGAGAGTATTTCAAACAGGTGCCATCCTAAGTGACATTTTTATCAATTATTTTTTAATTGAAAATAAACCTTTTTATATAATATACCTGATCATTTTCCTCCCCCCATTTCCTCCTACATTCTTCTCACTTCCTTCTTTTAACTCTTCACCTTTTATCTTTAAGAAGTTGTATGCACAGAAGGAATGGATAATACATAATGTTATACAGAGTAGTGATGTGGATTTAAGAAGCATATGATGTGAAGAAATTCACAGACAAATTTAAACACAACTTACTAGGAGTAATGCCCTTGGGAGGCTTTTTTAAACTGTATGTGCTAAGGTGAATAAGACTTACAAGCCACAAAGCTTATCAGCTCTAACAATTCACCTAAGAAGCAACAAGGAAATTACAAGTCTTCATATAACTTGAGTGCTAATAAACCTCATGTATCTTCTACCTGTAATAATGGGAACATTTTAAACAGATAACATACTCTCAAGGAAGGTATCTGTGCCCAGGTTATTGGGAGGCTCTGTCCAGTTCTGGGGCCACATTTAGGACACTATGGCATGCAACAGAACATGTAGAGGGGTACTCACATAAAAGATTGCCATATGAGTACCAGTTAAGGAAATATAGGAAAACATTAGAGAAAAGAGGCCATGGCCTCCTATACTGGTTTGAGGCAAAGACCCCAGTGAAATCCCCCTTTCTGCATATTATGTCTCCCCATAGCCACCTGCTTCATGCTAATCTACACCATGGTCCTGTTCAATCCCGCTAATCTTCCAGTGAACTGTCTTAGCCCTCACCGCCACTGACCACTCTGACTACAATCTCTGACACATTCCATTATCCTTTCTTGTTTCACCGAGCCAACCCCCCTCTCCATCACCACCCATGGACCTAACACCTCTAACATCTGCCAGGGGCATTTATACATGTATCTTCAGTCACCTAATTAGAAATATCTTCTAAACAGAGACCCAGGACAAAAACGGAATCACTTTTCGAAACACAGACTGAATCCTTGAGATTGACTTCTCAGAGCTGCATGGGCAATGTCCAACTTCCCTACCCAAATGCCCTGTACTCCCACTGAGTTCCCATTTCTAAGCTTGATGTGTCTTGTTTCAATCAGAGAATAAAACAAGAAAGGTAGGTTCATTTCCCAGTGAGGCCTGGGCTGGGCCTAATCCGGTCTTTTTATAATTTTATTTTTTTCAAAATAACAAATTTCTGAGCCCAGTAATTGTCACTCGTTGAAGAATTGGCTAAGTCACTCGAAGGAAACAAAAAACCTTTGACTAGAAGTTATTAAAATAATGGAGGCTAGGGACTTTGTGCTTGTGGCTTTTCCGTCCTTAAATGGTTGGGCTTTTAAGCCTCTACAACTATGGCTCTGGTCTGGGCCCTTGGCTTATAGCAATGGAAAAAAAAAATTCTTCCCTCTGGTAATAGTATCATTCTTTGGAAAGCTTTTCTGAACTTCTGTTTCTCATTTTGTATTTCTGCATTTCACCATCAGTGTTGCACAAGAGAAATGGCAGGCCTGGAACATGGCAGGCGCCATCAGGGGCCTCTAAGGAGCTGTTTTGTAGCTGTTGGAATAAATATTCTTATTTGAGATTTCAAACACCTCTAAAAATTACCTGGTGAGATGTTTTGTTACCACAAACATTAGTGTGGAATCCAGTTCTTTCTCATTAATTAATAGCCCTCCTCAGACTACAGCTGAAGTATAGCTGTGACAATTTAATCTCAGTTTCTCAAATTTGTGTCAAGTCTCATTGTAAATTAAGGACTTTGTCAAAGTTTCTATCAGACAGATTCAAGAAGTCACAAGTTCAGGATGGGGTGAGACCCCTAACTGGAAAAACTTTTTTAAACCACGAGTAAAACCTCATATGCGGAGAAAAGTATAATTTAGCTATGTAAATAAAACAAGGTAGTTTCTGAGGTTCTTGAGGCATTGGACTTTGAAGGGAAGTTAATTGGACCTAAAAACCATTGAGAAGCCAGCCATATCACACCAGTGATCCCAACATTTTGGAGGCGAGCAGCAGAAGCAGACTCTCAAAGCCAACCTCAGCCACTCAGCAAGCTTGAGGCTAACTGACCTACAACAGGAGACCCTGTTTCTAAAGCCTGAAAGACTAACAACAGTAAACATCATTCCAGCTCCATGGCTGTAATTTGCTGTGTAGTGCACCACGTTTTCTCGGGGTAATTAGTATATATAGCTTTCTAATGTGCGAATGCTATTTGAACACACTGTTTTTCTACTTATAAAATGAGGGCATCTGATATTTGCTCAATTCTTCTTTTTTCTTATTATTATTTCTCAGGTTGGTCTCAGGGCTACAGTCCTCCTGCCCAAGCCCCCCAAGTGCTGAGATTACAGGTCTGCATCACCACCCCTGGATAAAGATTTTGCTGTTGCTATTGTTAATCCAAAAGAACTTTACCCCAAACAAAGTAATGCTTTATATATTTTGACTTCAAGCAAAAGTCTCTCAGAGAAAAGATGTTCACTCTTGTTTGATTTTAAAGCTAACATAGCCCTTGGAAAAGGCATGATAATCTCAAACAACAGTATAGTCACATTAGTCTTTAGTAAAATCGGTGAAAGAGAGTAGAGAAGTTTGTGAAAATTGCTCCCCGGGAACAAAGCCTCAGCTTATAAGTGATGATGCTGTAAGTCCTCACAGGGAAGACTTCTAAACATCACAAATTATGTTTATTTGCACCAGATATTGGACCTGGGACTGTGAACAGTCCAAGAAAGCACCCTGCCACTAGCTACATCCTCACTATCCATCTCCACAAAACTATGCAGTCATATTGTTGATGGAAACTGGAAAAAAATGACCTATATTATCAGTGTGGGTTCCCTAAACTTCAGAAAAATATTTTCAGTGAAATCAGATGTGGACACAACATTATCATACGGTAGAAGCAAGTAGGTAAATAAAAGTAATTTGTCAGTCACCTCAACAAAAGAGATGCAAAAAAATGCTAATTGCTTAAATGGAATTGTGTATGATGTGTGAGAATATAAACCAAGATCTAAGTTAATATTCACATGAGTAAATATTAATATTAAATTAAAAAAATAAGTGTCTTCCTAATTCACAAAATCTATAATCCTAAAAGTTGCATATACAAGTCATCAGAACAATTTTATTAAATAAAATTTCCCATGATAAAAGTAGATTACCTCATAGTCTAAATTGCTTCATACTCTACATTTAATACTAAAGCAACTTCTATTAAATAAGATTGCATAAGGAAACATGAATTTATGTTACAGTTATTTTTTATAAGAAATAAAATGCTTATTTTGAAAATGAAAAATTGACTTAAATGAACTTGAATTTTAAAATATAAAACTACTTAGTACCAGGAACATTAGGCATTGAATATATTCAAACAGTTTTTTATGTATAGAGATGAAACAGAAAACAACAAAGATAATAATTTTAAGGATAAAATGGTGCAATGGGACTCATAAAGCACACACATTCATATAACACGGGTAGTTGGTATACTACAGACACACAGGGCGTGATTAGGGATTTGATTCTGAAGAGTATGAAGAATTTTTAGCATAGGTTTTTTTTTTTTAAACATGATATGAACATGGAATTATTTATTGAGCTTCAGAACACTCACCTCTAAGTAATCTGTGGAACAATTTGTGTCGTTTTCCACATCAAAATCCAGAAATGTGTAGTTCACAGTGTTGCCTGTTGTAGCTTGGATGGTCCAGTTACAACGTAGATTCGTATCATAGGGCTTTGGGTAATTTATGCTCTCCAAGATGCCATTGGTTTTATTCACTATTACAACATTGTCACATGCTGGTGGGAAAAACAGTCGTGAGGGTTAAGAAGAACTATTACATACGTCTTAATGTCTGAGATGTATGCCAGATTCCTACTTAAGAGGGCATCAAGATTTTCCCTCTTCTCCTCTAGATTAATAAATATATATGTATACATGGCATGCCATTTTTATTCTGAAGGAGTCTCCATTTAGAATAATGTGAAATGATATTTAGGTGAATTGAAGCATAAAAATTCCATGAAAATGGAGCAGCTATATTAAAATAGACATCCAGTTTCTACATTTTATTGGAGAACTAACTTGGCTCTATTCTGATCTCTCTGCTGTATTTAGAAATGCGCAGTGAGCATCCTATGTTTCTGTTTTCTAGCTTAACATTTGGAAGAAACGAACATTCTGATCTTTGAACTCAACAGTTAGGAATATACGACCATTGTGAGTGGTTCACAGTAACAGCCAAAACAATGGTCTCTATTCCAAACCCACACAAGTAGCTCTCACTTCTCACAAAATCACACTGTCTGAAAACTTTCCAATTTCAAATGTAGGTGTTTTCTTAGCCCGCGGTGGGGGTGGGGGGATGGGCAACAGCAGGTGCGAGCCCAGGATCTCCTGTAGCATAGGCTAGCCTTGAACAAACTACATAGTTAAGAAAAACCTTGAACTTCTGATCCTCCTGCCTCCCCTTCTTAAATACTGGGATCCTACACACATGCCATTACACATTTTATGATGTGCTAGAAAAGAAATGTAGAATTTCATGCTAGACAAGCACTCTGCCAACTGATCTACATCCCCAGCTCCTGTTTCTATCTGTGAGAACAGATATCCTATGTATAAAATCTATTAGAAGAAAAAAAAAAACAGAGTGGTTTTAATAACCTGATCATAGCTAAGAGAAAGAAAGGCAAATCAATAGCAAATTTAAAGGAACTACCACATGCTCAATCAAACACATATACTCCTTATGGAGCATTAAGAAGCTTTCTGCATATAAAGTAATGATTAATTTCTGAAGAACCAAGCTACACATAAAAACTCTGTATTCCAGGGGAAGGAAGTAGACAAGAAAGGGAATGGAAAGATTTGTTCACAATAAAGAAATATTTTGTTCACTGGACCAACGTGTCATTAAAGGATTGTAAAATGTGGCTTGAATAAAACCCAGGGGTCATTAGAGCATCACATGACCCAGAACTGAATTACAGCCATCTCTGCATAGTAAAAACTATTCTGACTCTTGGTTTACAGAAGCTTTAGTGATATGAGATTGGGTTTCTTCCAATGACTCCAAAGTTTTTACGTAAGAACTCAAGACTAATTTCAAAGGCTCAAACAGCTGGTTAACATTATCTGGATTGTTTCACTGAGTCTGGAGGACTGCTGGGGTGCTCACTCCTGCTGGGATCTGTACTTACTCTGCCTGTATTTTACTTCAAAGCCACGTCCTTGCTGACCAGCATCTGCCCTCAGTTTCAACAATAGGCTGTCTCCACTGGAACGAATCGGAGCTGGTGTTATGTCTCCACAGAGTTTATTGATCAGATGAGAGTTGGTACTTGGGCCATCGTATACCTTTAATAAGACATTTTTGCACATAGATGGTCAAGGCTATGAACGTAAAGGACTTTTCAGTAAAGAAATGAGGACAAAATATATCTATTCTTTAACAAAAGAATAGTCCTAGATTGTACCAGTGTGTCTCTAAACTTCACCAGTAAACTAAAATATATGGCAGTAACTGAGCTGAGATTGAAATCCGAACATGCAAAATGAAGGTTCATTACAAACTTTGAGACTATAACTGATATGTGTTGCTGATTTTTTTAACTCCAAAATGTGCAATTTGAGAGACTTTAGTCTATTTTTTTTAATAGGAGTCAAGTAGAACATGATGAATTGCACGAACCATAAAAAGACATGGCTAGATGCGTTTACTACTCCAGTAATTAAGCTCAATAGTTAGTGAATTATAAGTTTTTTAACACATATATAAAGTTATGTAGATTATGGTTAGGACAGAATCCATAACTATTCTAGATATTTTTACCAAATCTTTACAGCTTATTTAACTACCTTATATAATTAATGTATCAAGTCATTTGGTACACATTCTATGCAGAAGATTGCCATTTTATCACATTTCTTTAAGGTTTTACTTTGTTTAAATCTTTTATGTAAATACTCCTCTTACATCTTGCTGCTTTTTGAATCTTAAAAAAATTTTTTTTTAATACATCTGTGCCCTGAGTAAGAAGGAAACAGCAAACAGCACAGAGACTCGTGGTACATACGGCCAAGTAATCCAGAGAACAGTTGGGGTGAGGCTCCAGGTGAAAGTCTTGGAATTCCAGCTGGAAAGGACTACCATGGCTAGCCTCCAGCCGCCAGTAGCACTCGGAGCTGTGGTAGTAGGGCATCGGGTAGTTAGGGGATGTGAACAATCCCCTGGGGGAGGTGAGATTGCCTCCACAGCCTACAAGGAGAAACAGTGAATGAGACAAGGCCTTTATTCTTGCAAGAAAAGCCTTGGCTAAATCATCTTGCTGCTTCTCTGCCCTTGTTTGTATGCTGACCTCTCCAGGGCTGGGGATAGAACCTGGAGCCTCACACATGCTAAGCAAGAGCTCTCCCACTGAGTCTCACACCTAAAGCCTTTGCATTTCAGAGACAAGAACTCATTCATTATGTTGTCCAAACTTGCCTCAAATGTGTGATCTGTCTATCTCTGCCTCCCTGGGGCTGGGATTAAAGAGTTCATCACTAAGCCCAACCTCTGCCATTCTTTATAGCATCACAGAGCAGGAGATCTCTAAAGTTCTGCTTTACATTGATGAACTTTCTCTCTCTCTTTTTTTTTTTTAGTCAAGATGAGTCACTTGATGAAATTTCCTTGAGAACTAGAATTTTCATCTCTCTTCAAAATATATGCTGTTGTTAATCCAGAGATATTTGTGATGTTAGCACTTATTAGAATAATAAACCATAGTTAGGAAAATTGACAGGTGGTGACAGGGCATGACAATGAAGAAGCCAATCAACTTCTCTAGTAAAAGAGTCAGGGCTTTGCTACTTCTTACCAGTTGAGGTTACATCCCAGTAAACAAAGAAACCCCTGTCTGTGATGGCTCTGTCAGTTTTAAATCTTATCCATAGCTTGTTACTGTGAGAGATGATTCTAGGAGGCAAAACTGAGCCACAGTAATGTCCCAAGAGTGGTGAAGTTTCATAGCCTCCATCTCTGTGACAGGAATAGAAATGAAGTGGATTAAGTTGCAGTTTGACTGAAGCATACAATAAACACACAACAAACATATTCAAAATATGGAGATGCAGATTCGCAGCTGATCTCCTCAGCTGGCATCTCCTAAACACTACTTTAAAAACCACAGTTTCAATGCTCAGGTCTTAGTTCTTTACTGACTAGAATTGGAATGACTTAATAAAGAGTATCTATTGTTTATGGCTTATATGGCATCTTTATACCAGCAGCAGAGAGACTGTATTTGCAATTTACCTTCTCAAAGTCACTGACAAATAGACCAGAGAATACACAATATAAAACTATGTCAGAAAATACAGAATACAGATCCAGTTACTCTCAGTATAAGTCAATATTTTTAATTTTTAGAAATAAATAGTATGTTTCTTACTGATTTTTGAAATCTTCAAGATGTAATATTACATATTTGTTATATTTGGGACAATCATAGAAATAATTATGTTCCAACTAAGTTTGTGGGACTTTAAAATCTGTAAGTATTTTTTAAAGGATGGTTCTTTGAATGCTAAAGCCAAGCGCTTAGTTGCTATAAATTAAGAAAATAAAGTTGAGCATGGAAGTTCCCACTTATATTCATAGCACTCCATAGGTTGAGTCAGGAAGGTGTCTGTGAGTTTGAGGGCAGCCTGGACTGTCTAGTGAATTATGAACCACTCCAGGCTAAAGAGTGAAACTCTTACTTTATAGCAAAGAATAAAATTTATTATTATAAAGTGTTGAAAGATTCTAAGTTTGAAATTACTGGTAAGTATTTTATATAGTTGCTTGCCAAAATAATCAGCATAATATTACTTGTTATAATGATGTAAGAATATATATAGCTATATACTAAAACACCATTGCCAGGAATATAATTTTTAAAAAATATATTTATTTAAAGTACAAACAATAAATAAATTGTCAGTCACTGAAATCCACAGTTCTAGACTTTTACTATTTTAAAACAAGGTAAGGCTGCTATTATTCCAATGATTTAGGTGATATAGTTAGATTAAATAGACAACAAAGACTCAAAACCTTAAACTAATTTTACATAAAGAATGAAGGTACTTGACAATGGTAGTAGGTGTTGATTATCAACTTGATACAACCCAGAATCTTTTGGGATAGGAATCTCAATGGGGCTACTGGGTTGGCCTGTAGCTGTAGGGGGATTATGTTGTTCCATTGTAAATAATTGCCCCCCCCCACTGGTTTAATAAAAAGTGTTGATTGGCCAAAGGCAGACAGGAAGTGTAGGCGGGGCTTCCAGACTAAGAAGACTCTAGGAACAGGCAGAACAGGGCAGAATGCCAGAGAGAAGCCAGAAGAAACAGAGGACAATTATGCTGCTCTGAGAAAAGGTACTGAGCTGCATGGCTAAACAGGATAAGAGTTATGGTTAAATTAAAGGTAAAGAGTTAGCAAGTTATATGCCTGGGCCTTAGGTCGATCAGCCTAAAATTAATATATGCATCTGTGTGTCTCTGCAGGTCTGTGGGTCTAAGGGCCTAAACCTTGAGGCTGGGCCCAAAGTTCTGGGCCAGAAACCTCCTACTACATATAGCCATGTCTGTGAGAGTGTTGTCTTAATTAAAAATAACCAACATGGGAAGAATCAGCCCACTGTAGTTGACATCATTCACTACACAGTTTCCTGAACTATATGAGATAGAGAAATAGAGCTGTGTACAAGCAGTAAAGTAAGCTAGCAAGAAACATGCATGCAACCCTTTCCTTTTGCTCTTGACTGTAGGTATGATGCAACTAGCTTGGTTCCAGGCAACTGCTGTGACGGACTGGAATCTGAAATTGTGAACTATGATTAAAAAGTCTAAGTTTCTTTTGATCGAGGTATTTTATCACAGTAACAGAAATGAAGCCAGATGTCAACAATAGTGAGCTCTACATTTTTGAGTGGTAGTAAATAAATAAATAAATCTGAAATTTATTATAAAATATTCCTAATATACAAATTTGAAGTAATTATCAGGGACTGAGAATATGGCTCAGTTATTAAGATTGCTTCCTGCTCTTGCAAAGGACCAGAGTTCAATTCCAAGTATTCACAACAGGTAGCTAACAATCACCTGCACCCCCAGAGGATCCAACATCCTCTTCTGGCCTCCACAGGCATGCACTTATCAAGAAAGTAAAATTTCAAACAACCACCAAATATTATACAATTTCTCCTCTCGAACTATAAATTTTATATGCTATAATAAAGACTATATAAGATATCTTTACAAAATTTTCCATGTTTCCTTTATTTTTTATGAGATTATTGATGAAAATAAATGTAATGAAATAAAAGCCCATACCTGATTTCCACAAAATCAAAACACCGTTGCCCTGTTCTTTCTTCCAAAGCAAAGTTTATAAATTCCAGTTCAATCTGTTGGTTGAAATCCACTGTGATCCTGTAGATGCAGTCCCAGTTATTAGGGTATTTTTGGGGGTAGTTCGGGGACAAGATTTCCCCATAGTTATCTGTATAATCTTCTAAGCACACTGTGAAAAGAAACAGAGAGAAAAATGGGAAAAACTATACATTTGTAAGTACATTAATTTTTGTGCCCTGTACTTGAATTTCAGTAGTACTTTTTAATGTTCAAAGATTGACTTCATTTTGAAACAATGCTTTTAAAATTTCAGATGCAACCAAATCCTAAATTTTAACAGTGTAGCAGACATAGTTACATATATTTTGACAAAATAACAATTTTGGAACTAGAAGTATTACAACTATTTAATTCATATAAATTACCATAAATATTAAAATTAGGTTAAACTATGCAGATATCAGGGGATTTAGAAATAATTCTGTACTTTTCTTCACAACTTCCCTTTATAGATATACGTATTTATGAAAAATGACTAGGTAGGAGTGTTAGACATAAAGGAGGTATGGGAGAGCAGAGCTAGGTGTGGTGATACACATCTGCAGTTGAAGGGACCTTCCATCAAAGCCTGTCTCAAGTCCAGAGAGGCTATAGAAACAATCAAGCCACTAATCTGACCTCAGTTCCCTCATTTCTATGGTGGAGATGTTTACTAACTTTATGTGTTGTTTTAAGAGAAGCTAAAGTATCTACCTGCCACAAACATGTGGCAATAATCATTATCACTTTCAAAAAATGGGCTTAATAAAGGTATAACTAAGAAGAGTTCATTTTAACTATTACCATGAAATGATTATCAGCCACCTGGAATTCGCCTACCTAATTAATTAATAATTGTCTCAGTTTGTTAGAACTCTGCCAGTTCAGTCTCTTCCAATTCTGTTCTATAAATAGCCCACCACTCCCTTATTCTTTAGAATCCCAGATGTTTTACAAAATAAAAGTCTAGCTTAACTATGCTATTCCCCTAGCTTTGAATTTTAGCCAATAATGACCTAAACCTAAGCCTTTGGAGTAGACAAAATCCCTGACTAAAGGCTGTTGGAGAGAATGAGCTATTATAGTTTATTGCAAATGAAATAAATACTGAGGCTGTATAGTTATATTTCCCCAGTTTTTGCCATATATTCATCCAGGATGTTTATCACTGGTATTGAGAACACGAAGACTCATATAAAATGTTTCAGGTTCTACTATTTATATGTGTCTCACGGAGTAACAAATATTTATCAGATATTTGACCACACTCTAAAAATGAAGGCTTTAGTTCATTGAGAAGCTCACAGCGATAGTTCACTCAAAAAGGAAGACAAGAAAGGAAGAAGCGAAAGAAGGTAAAAGGGAGAAAGGAAAGATGGTGAGGAGAAGAGAGAACTATACAAGGAATGAGAAGAGACCTATCCTAAATGCTTCCCACCCAGCTATGAATATTACCAGGTAAAATTCATCAGACGATGTCTAGGCGGGCATCCCCCATCCCCAGCTGCATGTGTGTCCCTCTCTCAGTCTCACTTGCCCTTTGGACCTGAGGAAACCCTTATGCATAGAAGACAGAAGACCTCCACTCTATAGTCAAAGAGAAGACTAGCTTCATGCCCATCTACCCAAACTTCTGAACAAGTTCTCAAGAGAAACAAACCAAACAACACAATAAAAGAAATAATGTACGTGAGCATGGGGATCAAGTGAAATGGAATAGAAACTGAGTGGAAGAGGGAGAATCATTGTGTGGTCTCCAGTCAGCAAAAGAGCAGATTCACAAAAATTTATTCGCAAATAAATTTGACAAATGTGTGTTCACAGCCACAAACTGCAGGCTCTGACTCAAAAGAAAATAAGAGATTCTGAAGCCTAGATCCAGTGAGGCAACTCAGTCTGTCATTAGAAACCCTTCAACAAAGACAACAGAATACTCAAATAGACCCTGGGGATAGTCAAGCAAGTTAAGAAAATATTTCCACTATTCAGACTTAGGAACTAAGAAGTAACTCTCTAGTTCACTTTGTTATGCTCAAACAAGACCAAAGCCACAAAACACTACAGATAAACATATCTCATAAAAACAGATAAAATACATGTTATAAAACTTTAAAAAATCGACATAGAACATGAAGTTTATATTATATTAAGTATTGTTCACTGGGATTATGGAACTATTTGATGTGGGAAAACCAATCATCATAATCCACAATATTAACTGGATTTAAAGAAATCTGATTAAATCATTTAGAGAAATAAACATCTATCCTTAATGAAGACTCTCGTTAAGCAGAAATAAAAGAATAATCTATGAGAATCTTAGTGCCATCATCATTCTTAAAATGTAGAAGATTAAATGTTTTCTGGCCAAAATAAAGAATGAGAATGTGTCCCACCTCACCCTCTCGGTTGAGCATCCAAAGTCCTACTCGCTGCACAGGAAAGAGGGATGAAGGGAGAGCAGTGCGAAACAAGACAGAATGAAGCTGTGACAATCTCTGTAGACTATGAATCCAAGACACTTGTGCTGGCGCTAATGACTGTGTTTTAAACGTTCACATAATAAAAGATAAGTATCAGGAAATCAGCTTAGAACGCATGCACTGGCCCAACTGGCCGAACTGGAACGCACAGAACAGTATACAATAGCATGAAGTACATGATGATCTTAATAAAAATGTAAAAATCAACACTTGGAGCTTTAAAGCAGTGCTCATAGAACAGAGAAAGTGTAAATAAACAGCAAGTTAAAATATATTCACGGAGCAGAAGACAGTTTGAGATGTCTTAGAAACCAAAATGATTTATGAATTCAATAGGATTTCAGTCAATTTCAATTTTTTTGATAAAAACACAAAAGGTTATTTCTAAAATATGTACAACAATGCAAAGGGTCTAAGATCACCAAAAGAAAAGTTTTAAAAAGAATCTGTCATTGTAGAACTCTCCACTCTACATCTTTATGCCGCAGAAGTCTATAATGTATGTGGGCTGTCCTTTTACTGTTGGGCCCAATGTGGACATCATGGGATTCCAGAAGCACCCACATAATACTCATGGTCAACTGCTGCCAACAAAGGCTTAAGGGGAATTGTGTGTGTGTGTGTGTGTGTGTGTGTGTGTGTGTGTGTGTGTGTGTATATGTGTGTGTGTGTGTGTGTGTGTGTGTGTGTGTGTGTGTGTGTGTGTGTGTGTCTGTGTCTGTGTCTGTGTCTGTGTATGGGCAGTAGGGTTGGAGAAGATAGGTTTCAGATATTTCCTTGCACGGTTCAATATTTTCCTAAACCAATGGGCTTGGAAACCTAACTTAGGCCATACTGAGAAAAGATGAACTGCAGACCTTAAAAGCTAAAGCTACAAAACTTGCAGAAAGCACACAGAGGAAGTCCTCATAGTTGAACAAGCAAACACTTCTAGGTAGGAAACAGAAACTCACTAACCAGAAAAGAAACAAGACTTTTGCAGGCAAAGAACAGGTTATGTGCACACCATGGGAGATGATAGTTTGGTCATCATCTACCTTGTTTTTGTCCTCACAGATGGCCTATCAGATCATCATGAATATAAGCAGAGCAGCTATTATAGAAAACTGTGGACACTAGCAGTCACATTTCAAATACGGCAAAGCCACAGGCCTTTACATATGTAATAGAATGCGTGTGTCTCTGTATGTGAACATGATCATCTGCATGTGAAGGCTGAAGGTCAATGTGAGTGTTTCCTTCATCACTTCTCCACTTTAATTTTTTAAAACAGGGTCTGCCATTGAACCCAAAGCTCACTAACTCTGCTAGAATGTCAAACAGGCTCCAAGAATCTTCCTGTGTCCTCCTGCCCAGCATGGGGATCACAGGCGCATGGGATCACATTCATGCATGGCTTTTTACATAGGTGGTAGTGACTGCAACTCAAGCAAGCACTTTATCACTGAGCTGCCCTTCAAACCCACCATAATGTAATCATTGTCTCATTTTATTTTTTCATGTACTGTGAAACAACATAGACATCCCCTCTAGTTAAAGAAGTATGGAGCAGGACCTAGACTGTTTGAGATTAAGTTTTTAAACTTCTTTTAGTTTTGACACAAGATATAATTTGAACTCTTCAACTCCTGAATTCTTTAATAAACCCTAGTTTGTCTTTTTGTGTATGTGTGCATGTGTGTACTTGTGTAGAGGTGCACTTTTGTCGTATGTGTGTTGGTTGATTGCCCGATGTCTTCCTTGACTGTTTTTCCATTTAGTTTTTTAGAAAGAGTCTGTTATTTAACCTAAGCTTGCCCTGTGTGCTGGGCACAATGTGGCTAGCCAGCAAATGCCCGAATGGCCTGTCCACCACTGTCCAGCTCTGAGACGGCAGGTGTGGACCACCAGGCTTGGCTTTATTTTTCACATGAGTACTCAGTCCTCATGCTTATGTAATAGGCACTCGGCCCATTGAGTCATCTCCCAGCCCTACAGTTTCTAGTTTTTCTACCAGAAAGTGTCAGTCTAGACTAGTAAGGCATTAAAATATATGACAAGTGCTGTTTTCATTCTATGGACCAACATACAGGCGAGTGTTGTATACACACACACATACACACAAACCCAGAAGAGAAGTTCTGGGCTATTTGTACACACAAATATAAGAAAATATTTAAGATTTACTAGAGGAACCTATTTTAGAGATTAATAGATTTGGAAAAAAATTCTTCCCCCCGCCCAAATATCTGAGCATGTAATATCAGACATCTCAGATTGGGGTTTGCAAGCAATGTAGGAAGGGGGGCCTGAGACTCGACCGAGGTGTGGCAAGTCAAGGGACCACTGACAGTGAACTGACACTCTTTGGCCTTACTTTAAGTTTGCAGTGAATAGGATCTTCAAACATGAGCATAATCGTTTATCAAGTCATTTTGTGTGGTAGATTTTATAAACTACAAAGATAAATTAGATTCATTTGAATTGCTCAGTAAAGGTTTACTCTAGACTTTAATCAGAATTTCTAATTGAACTTTGATATTTGAGTTTATAACAAGACAACATCTTTCCGAAGGAAAAAAAATATCCATTAGAGTCTGAGAATCTTGTTCTCACCCCATTGAAATTTAAGTATAGAAAAAGAATGCTATCTGCTCGCTCTTTAAAATAAATTCCCTGTGGTCCTCTGGGCTATCCCTTCTTAACTCCATGCACTCCTTTCTGGGCTCATTCCAGGATGACTAATGAAAGCTAGCACTAAAAGCTCACTGGATGTAAGAGGGGTGAGAGGGTGGGAAATCCCAGTGGGTTAACCTTTTCACATTTATATTTCTTCATGATGCTGTGCTTTGGACCAGGCCTAGCCACCTCTCTAGATAATCACGAAGCCCTTCTTTTTACAAAAAGTAAGAAGCGTTCCCCACAACTCTACTGTAGCCTGCAGAGAAGGACAAAAGAAATGGACTACATAGTGAGACCTGGTTAAGCCTGGCTCTTAAACAAGCCAGCTAGTCATTCTTAGATGACAGATTCAACACTCCAGACTGCTATCTCTCTCCTTCAAAGATCAGTGAAGATCACTGTGCTTTGTGCCTTCTTGACACGTCACAAAAATAAAATTTCGATCATGTCTACTGAGCTTCTTAGACAGATTTCATGAAGAGATGCCTAACTTTTCAGGTAACTGATACTTTCCACTCTCATGTATTTATTCAAGTCCACAATTTTAATGAATGAACCAGGAATTAGATTGAAAAATAACAGAATAATTTTTAAATAGATATTATTTAATCTTAAAGTTTAAGTTCATTACTGCTCGTGTTTTTATTTGTAAAGTTCTTTCTTTTTAGTTCTATATTTAATCGGTGGATAAGTAACAGATGTGAATAGGCTATGATTATAACTTAAATGGTAAAAAATACCATTTATATTATTTCAAGATTCAAATATTTTATACTTGATGCTAGTAAATACTGAAAGTTATAATCAGCGGCAACTTCATATGAGTTCCTACCCAGCATCCTTATTTTGTAATGCCTTTTGTATTTATCTCTCCAGGCACTTTTGAATTAGAGCTGGGCAGGATGCTTAGGGAGGGAGTCAGGGTCAACAAGAAGCCCTTTCCTTCCTCCCAAACACGTAGTTAAGGGCTGACATCATCGCTTTATGGCAGGAACTACAGATTAAGTGTAACTGGATTCAAATCAGGAAATTTGACTCTACAAAATGGAAACAGGACAGATTCAGGGGAAATGACCGTGGGCTGAGAAACTAGGCATCAGCAGTGCAAACCATCATCATAACTCTAAAAATAACATCTGCCAGAGGAATAAAAGAGGTTACAGGCCAGTGGTTGGTATCCTGTGGAGTTTTTGTCTGACATGATTTCAGTCTACAGAGAATAGTCAGAAAAAAGATGTCACCTGAAAAGAAGGTCCTCACCCCTGTTCTTCTAGCCAGCAAGCTCATTTCACTCCGGCTCCGGGGAGCACTAGCCCACTGCCTGACTGCCACCCACTTAAACCTTCATTCCAGTCTCCTGAGCCAGCTGTGCCCTGAGACATAGCACAGGGCCAGCCTCAGCAACTCATGCAATCCAGCGGCCCATATGACTTTCTGGGTCCGATCATCTGATTGCTATTTCAAATGATGTGACTGTGCTAACCAGATCTATGAGTTTATCCAGTGAAAAGCAGCCACACAGTGAACAGCCAAAGGACAGAGATGATATGCTCCCTTGTCTGTGATTTCAGCTCTGTCTAGACCAAGCTGGGGCTGAGGTAATGACTAACACACAAGGAAGCAGCAGGCGGAGGGGCTTTGCAGATGCTCCTCCAGTGTCTCATTTGTTAGCATTTGCTCCCCCCAAACACACACACACACACACACACACATTCCTTCTCATTCCTTTATTCTTCTGTGTAGGAGGGTTGAACCCAGTCATGACTTCTGAGGATATGCTATCTCTAGGCATACTCCAAACTCTGTTCGCTCCATTAGTTTTCCTTTCTGTCCAGCTTACCTGTTGCCAAGCTGAGTTTTACCTGAATCTTATCTTTCTGAATAATCTTATTAATTTTTAAATTTATCCTTTTCCTTCCCAGGTTACATTAAAGGCTCTTGGCTGTGACTTCCCTTCATACTGCCTCCCAAGCCGGTGTAGTGTTAACACAGCCACTTCAATTATGACAGAACTAGGTTTCATTTTGTATATTGTGACAAAGATATACATGATATTTTCAGGAGGCACTGCCTGAATTTCTTGTTATTTAAGATATGAGCTTATTCATGCAGCAAATTAAAATTATGTTCATAGAGCATTAGAACCAGAAAACATCTCAAAAATCATCAAATCTAATCCTGTAATTACACAGATGAGAAAACTGTACCCCACAAAATTCAAGAGACTTACTCTAAATCTAATATTTAGTGTGGTTTAGGTCCAAACATATGAGAGAGATAAAACTATAGTATGGAAAATTGTGCACACACTGTAATTTCCTGAGAAATCTACTTTGGTCACTGGCTGTTAGCCACATGAATAAGACCCAGTGAAAATGTCAATTACACAACATAACACACTATACTTAAATCCTTGGACTTTAACTCCCCATGTGCCCGGGCTAGATAATGAGCTATCTGCTACAGTGAGTTCCACCACCAGCGATAAATGCACACAAGTCTCTTGGACTCTGAATTTCTAAAGTTATGCTTCCAGAACACAGAAGTTGAAGTACTTTTGCCTAGATCAAAATACAGTGACCAAACTCCCTGAAGGAGGAGAAAGTGAATAGCTGGCTAGATTCTGAGTAGGAGAACTTTTTATTTACTATGGGAGGAAGGGCTATAGAAAATAGTATCTCAAGAATGGCTGGACAAAAGACTCTCAGAAAGAAAATGTCCAGGCCCAGAAAAATCCTCTGAGCTATGGACTGCTTGGTGAGGTACCATGTGCCTTCTGTGGATGGATATGCACTGGATACTACCTTTCTCCAACAAGTATTTCGCCAAGTATTAAATTAAATTAAGGCCCAGAATCTCAAAAAAGCACACAGCTTAGTGTAGTTACATTGCTCTAATTTTAACAATGTGGGCATTTTTTTTTAATACTTTACTCAAGGTAAGTATTTTTATGTTTTAGACATTAAGTGTCATTTGTGACAGAAATCTTACCTGATGATGCATTGATTGCTTCATACTTTACTGAAAAGCCTTCATGAGCAAGAGCGGAGTCAGACACAAGCACCAGCTTTACTGAGTGGGAACTGCTAGTAATGGAGGGCGGGATGGATTTCCCACAGTATCTGTTCCAAATGAAAAAAAAGAAAGAAATAAACATATTTTTAAACATTTAGCAAATTTGAACTATTTAGTGATGTGGAAATGCCTTTCTGTATGCTGTGAATCTCAATCTTTAAATAAAGGAACTGTTTTGGGCCATGACAGGCACCATAGAAGAAGTAGAAGGAGGAATCAGAATAGGTAAGAAAGGAAGGGCAGAGTCAGGGGCAGATCAAGTAAGTCGCTCAAGGAGCAACATGTAAAGAGCATAGGTGAGCCATGGGCCACGTGGCAGACAGATTAATAGAAATGGGTTGAGTTAAGATGTAAAAGCAAGCTAGCAATGTGCCTGAGCCATAGGCCAAACAGCATGAAGTTAATATAAGCATCTGAGTCATTTCTGGTGGCCTGAGCAGTGGCATTGGCGGCAGGTGGCTAAGCAGTCTGGCACAACAGGTCTGTGGATCCAGGTCCCTGGCCACCCAAGATCAAGAAACCCCACTACTACAGATGGCACCCAATGTGGGGCGATTATCCACTTAATGCCTGAGAAAGTTTAAAAAGGGTTTTAGCAGAAACTGAGCAAAGGCAGCTTCCAAATTGTGTATACGAAGTAGATCTTTGTACAAAGAAAGCGTGGCGTCCGGGTTACATTCAAAGTGGTGCCGGTGGACTGGCGGCAGGTAGAGTAAGCTACAATCAGGTGGGTTCCTAAAATCTGACAGAAGACTCAATAACATGTGATTGATTTAAAGTTTCTGTTTATTTTGAACAAAAAGGAAACAAAGACAGTTTCTTAGTAGCAGCATTTTCTTTAGTCGGCTCTGTTTGCTGGCCACGAATAGAGACGCGGTCCCTTTAAGAGAACTTAGTGATTCAGCCTAACCTGCAAAAACTATGCTGCTCTTTTAGAGAGTGTATTTTAAAAGCTCTTATGGTTAGAAGATGATTAAGGATTCACAATAAAACAGATTCAGATGAAAAGAAAAACCTGTAAATGGGTTACAATGTGTGTAAAAGGTACGTAGGCTTCAGATAGAAAAGAAAGAGGTTAGAAAAAGTCTTTAAAAAGAGAAATTGAGTAATAAAAATATACTAAGCCACATAAAGATGGAAAATAGACACAAAATCTAGATTTTGGTTGTTATTGTATTTTCTTTTAATTTTTTAACTATTAATGAGCTAACTGCAGAAAGACAATGGATTACAAATGCAAAGGCTACTAAGTTAAACAAGAATATATGTTTTAAAGGTATTTTGATTTTGAAAATTGTGTCTAAGGATTTATTGCTTTAGAAGAGTTCTGCTTTTGTTTCCACAGAAGATGAGAACCTGTGGATTGCTTCCAGGCAAATATGTTTTCATCAATCAAGACCATCTGAAAAAATCTCTAATAGGAAGAGATGGCCACATCAACTTCAAGACTGCAGAGTATGATTCTGTCTAACTCATGAGATTTTCAACGCCCCTTAATCAGCAGGAAGTAGTAATGGAAAACTATGCCCAAATTCCCCAAATATTGTTTCTAAATGTTTCTTTTCATTATAAATGGTTAATGGTCATAGTCAATTTCTTTCTAAGAAGAAAAAGGAGGTATGGTATATGAATGATTTTTTAAAAGGTTAGATTATTGAATTTACTTAGATCAGGAAATCAGCTGTTAATCTCAAAATGCTTTACATTGGTATAGATTTTGGTTTATTGATACAAATTTTAGGTCAATTTTGTTATGCTGTATGTGTTTTTCTATTCTTATTTAAGGTATGATGTTCATGTAACTGATTTAAAATTGTAACGTATAATTAAGAAATGAAGGTTAATAGTCACCTTTGATAATCAAACTTAAAGTTAGGTTAGTTAGGATTTTTAGGTATACAAAAATATATTTCAATTAGGTAGGTAATCTTCAAATACTTCTAAGACCTACAGAACTTAGACTTTTCTGGACAGTGAGACAGGTCTGCTCTTGGCAGCACTAATCTTCTTCAAGAGAAAAATGGGCATCAAAGAAACTCTATATGGAGTCTACTCTCTTTGTGGCAATGGTAAGCCACTGGAAAAGAACCTGTTCTTATATTGACTGCTTGACAGTATGCTGTTTAAACTGGACATACAGTTTCCATAGGAAAGTGACCTCTGAACTTTGGCAAAACAAGCTTAGATGGTCCTTCAGGTTCCTGCTTTGCAGAGAAAACTGTCAGACATTCTTCAGGACTCGAGTAGAAGCAACTGATGAACTATGCCAGAATGGGCAGAGCAGATTTCCTGCTTCACTAAAATGAAAAGAGACTCTGGGCCTAAAGGCTTAAGATGGATGCCCTAACTTTATAAAGGAACTTTGGGTGACTGTCCAGGCAGATAGGTGTCATCTCTGTCCTTTCTAGATTTTAGAAGTCGCTTGTACTTCTGGTTTACTTGGGTAAATATATCCTTCTGTGGTCTTTGATGTAGTTGAAGATTAGATAGTTATAGAAAAGTTTTTCTTAGTCATTTGAAAGGTATATTAGATATGAAACTTTAGATTCATAAAGATGAGTTAGATGATAGGGTATTTTTATTAATTTTGCTAAATACAAATAGAGTAGACATTGTAACTGTAATTCTTGCTTGATAGCTATTTTGTTATATGTAATTTTGCTATGTTAAAATTGAAACCTTCCTTTTTGATTAGACAGAAAGGGGGAAGTGATGTGGGAATGCCTTTCTGTATGCTGTGAATCTCAATCTTTAAATAAAGGAGCTGTTTTGGGCCATGACAGGCACCACAGAAGATGTAGGAGGAGGAATCAGAATTGGTAAGAAAGGAAGGGCGGAGTCAGAGGCAGATCTGAACAAGCCGCCCAAGGAGCAACATGTAAGGAACACAGGTGAGCCACGGGCCACGTGGCAGACAGATTAATGGAAATGGGCTGATTTAAGATGTAAGAGCTAGCTAGCAATGTGCCTGAGCCATAGGCCAAACAGCATAAAGTTAATATATGCGTCTGAGTCATTTCTGGGGGCCTTAGCAGCAGCAGCAGTGGCGGCGGGTGGCTAAGCAGTCTGGCACAACAGGACTGTGGGTCTCAGACCTCTGGCCGCCCAGGACCAAAGAAACCAACCCCACTACTACAATTTAGGGCATGTGAAGATGAAAGTGGATTATTTTAACCTATTGACCTTGAAACCAAATATGGTTCAATAACACCATAAACACACTTGTTCCTAATTCCAAACTGAAAGAGTTGTGTGTCTAGATGAGTGCCTTGACATAAATCAAAAGTTGAACAGGGGCAGCATTAGCCTGCTGTGAATATACCCATTCATAGAATGTGATAAAGGGAGTCAGTTCACTCTAAATTCATCCAGCACAAGCCCAGTCACTCAGGGGCGTCATGACTCGGCACACAGCCCAGATGTTCTGCCTCTCTTTCTCTGTCCACTCAACACAGTTCTTAGCATCTTCATTAGTTCATATACTATACATAAGCTTTGAAAACTATCTGGATAGTGATCTCTGCTGTAAGGGATCTGTTGTCTTTAAAGAGCTAGCTAATGGAGAGGTCAAAGTGTAATTAGTAAACCATGCTATTGTTCCTTTAGAAGTGAGAAAGTTAACTCAGAAATTCTATTCTAATAAAACCCAAAACACAACTACAGTAAATGATACTGTGCCAAGGTATTTTATCTTGAGAAACACATGTAAGAAGAAAAGTCTAGAACAATAGAAATCTCAAGCCAATTCATTCTTGGAGCCAAAGAGAAAAAAAATAATGTGGGATAGAAACAAGCTAAAATGTTAAAAATGAAAATTAAAGCAGTGTGGTTTAGAATAGCATTTTAGTACCATAGAGATTATCATCTTAATAAGACTGAAGGCAGATAAATTAGTAAGTACATGTGCACATAGGCCATGTACCCTAAATTGGAACATGATCTGTAACGTTTATTCCCTTACGCAAAAATTGCATTTCTACCATAGTTAAAAGTACTCAGGTATTACTTTCTTAAAAAATAAGAAAAATTCAAAAGATGAAAGACTGAGGGGAGAAGCAAAAGATGGTGAGAAGCGGCAAAAACAGAAGGAAGAAATTTAGAGACTAATTTAAAAGGAAATATTTACAAAACTAATAGATGAAAAGAAAGGAAGATACAAAGAAAGCTATGACCAGCAATTTCGAGAGAAGGAGTCAGAGGAGAGTGCTCAGCAGTGTTGTGCACTGGCTGCCCTTCTAGAAGATACAGGTTCAATTTCCAGCATCTCCACAGAGGTTAGTAACTCCCTGTAACTCCAGTTTCAGGGGATACATAGCAAGACTATAATTTATGACATACTATAATCTTTTAAAAAATTTACCAGGTGGATACTTTGTGTTTTTATCAGTGAAATGACAAGTGTGCTAAACTATGTATTTCCAGGAAGATAAATCTTACTATTCTGATCCCATTATTTCAAAATAAGACCACATGTAAGGTCAAAATATGATGCCAACTTATAAAATCTGAGAAAATTTACATAAAATGATGTAAATACTGCACTGGCTTTGTTCATTTGTGTTAAAAAAAATATGTATGCTATGCTTTAAAGTTCAGGATAAACAACAAAACATTCTTACTTCCCAAGAGAGATCTGATCAGCAACGTCATAAACTTCCAGGTAGTCATTTGTGCAGTTGTAATGAAACTCTAGATGAAATAAGGCAAACTCCAGACGAATCAGTTGGCCTTGCTGGCCTATTACATGCCAAGTGCAATTTATACCACTTGGGTAGAAATTTGGATAACCAGGACTTTCAATGGTTCCTGATGATGCTGTGAGAACTTCTCCACATTCTGTTGAAATAAGAACAATAAGGATATTCACAACAGTTCATGAAATAAAACGTGTTTATCATAATTGATTAAAAGTACAATAGAAAACTGTTGTTTCTTATCTGCCGCTTGCAAATACCTGTCTTCTCTTTCATTAGCTATCATAAGTGTTGAAAGTAGAGTCTTTGTTTTTAAATGCACTTTACAATTTTTTCACGGGATAATTGATCTTTGTATAATTTACTTCTTGTGATAAACTTGTGTTTTCAAAGGTGGAGCTTGACGCAGAGCCTTATGGACACAGACAAACACCCCTGGTTTAACTGTCCATGTAGTCTGATAGCAGCATGATAGAGGAAGTAAGAGACATGTTCTTACCTAAATTCTCAGTACTGAACTTAGCCACAAAGCCTCGATTGTCCATAGAAGAACCTTTCACAAATGTGACATAAAGAACATTATACACAGAGGTTATTAATGATGGTATGTTTGTGCCACAAAACTTCTCATTTGCAGGAGATCCCAAGAGAGAACTGCCACCAATCTAAGGAAAAATAGATCTGAGTTAATTTTTATTAAATATCCATTTTGTAACACTGTTACCCTTGTTGGCAAAGCTATTGGCAATCAGTAACTGTGTGCATGCGGTGGTGAGGCCTAAGAATCAGTCTCTTCTGGAGAACAGAGGAAGTTTTATTTCCTGCTTTTGATTCCATGTGCATTTTATTCTTGTGTCAGTCCTCTGGTGGGAGTTTCCAGCAGAGTTCTGGGCAGAAGTGACAAGATAGTATGCCTGCCTTTCAGCCGACCGCTGAAGCCAAGCATCCAGCACCTCCATCACTGCATATGATGATATCTATGTGGTTTTTGGTGCTTTACATCAAATTTTTAAAATCCCCCTTTCCACAATTCATTCAAACTGCTTTTATGATAAGAAACAGGTAGATTCTGTCAAGTGCTTATTGTCTTTTAATTGATTGATGCTATTATATTCTGTACTATAAGGCTCACTTATTTTTAGGGAGTAATAATAATCTCCACATACTAGTAAAAATCCTCCTTCATCTTGGTATATAATCATGTATATATTTGATTCTATTAAGTAGAATTCTGGTAGGAAACTTCTTATCTATACTTATGAGATACTTGTCTGTACAAGGAATGGTCCTTTTCATACAAACAGCATATTGTGCCTTTCGTATAATTCAATGGTATTTCATTCTTACTTACCTCAATGTAATCAGTATCACAGGAGGCAGAACTTTCGATCTGAAAGTCAGTGAAGTTGAGAAGAACAATCTGTCTTTGGGGTTGGGAGATAATCCATCTACAGGTTCTTTGCCCAGGATATACATTAGGATAAAAAGGTGAGCGAATGACTCCTTCTCCTGTTAACTCACCCCCACAAGCTATAAATAGAAAAATGATAACCATATTTACTCCGAAATAAAGAAGTCTTGACATCAATTTCACTACAAATCAAACTCTGCCTAAAGAAGCAGTGGAATGTGGCACTTACTTGGGAATATTTTCTGTGCCATTCAAGAACTATAACAACTAAAATAAATTAAAAATAAAAATGTCAAAATAATGTAAAATTGACATTTAAAAATAAGTAGGAAAAGACCTTTAGGGACTGCAGAGATGGCTGAGCAATTAAAAGCACTGGCTGCTTTTCCAGAAAATATGGGTTTGATTCCCAGCACCCACATGTCTACTTACAAACTACTTCAACTCAAGTCTCAGGGAATCTGACACCTTTCCTGGCCTCTGGGGGCATCAGGTACACATACTGTGCCCAGACATTTGTATAGACAAAAGGCCACTTCACATAAAATAATGTAATTTAAAAATAGATAGGGATGAAAACATGGTTCAGTCAATAAAATGCTTGCTGCATATGCATGAATTTTGATCTCCAACACCCATGAAATTAGGTACAATTGTGTGCGTGTGTGTGTGTGTGTGTGTGTGTGTGTGTGTGTGTGTGCACAATCCCAGCTCTATGGTGGTAGGGGATAGGGAGAACAGAGATAGATGGATCCCTAGAGCTCACTGGCCAGCCAATCCAGCTGAATCAAAGAGTTCTAGGTTCAAAGATGTACCCTGTCTCAATAAGACAGAAAGACATTGAGGAAGAGATTCTATATCAGTGCCCCGGCCTCTACTGGACACAGACAAACACACACCACACACACACACACAGCACAGCACATGCATACCACAGGTATACACAAGAAATCAGAAGTTTCCTTACCAACTTGATAGGCAGCCCTGAAACTAGCTTTCTGGACTAGAGCATTTATTCTCAGTCTGATCCAGACGTTATTAGAAATCGATCTAATAGGTGTCAGGGTTGAATTACCACAGATCTTTCGAAGTAAGTTGTTATGGTCTCCAACCTAAGCAGAAAAGTAAAGAAGGATTGGTAATGCTATTCAAGAAAGTTGCTTTAGTACTCGCATAGTAGTATTTGGAGACTGGTCAGTGGCACACTCAAATAAATAAAAGATAAATTTAGGTAGTGTTTATATTATATTTAGAAGTAGTCAGAAGATCAATTTTAGCACAGACCAGTGGTACTAAATGTTGTTAAAATCTTTAGCCAATACAGTCCATAACTACATAATTCTTCAAAATGTGCTAATAATTTCCATAATACCTAAGAGGAAATTAACCCATAACTGTATGTAGATAGTTTCCCCATTCAACAAAAGCCAAAGGTATAGCATATCAAAAGATAAAAGATCAATTAAATCTGCACTTCAAGGTATAAACTGTGTTCCTTACCAAAAACATAAAAAATGCAATCAAGAGGAAGGGGGGGAGAAGGAGAGGGAGAGAGAGAGACTAGAGAATAAATACTAAAACAATAAAACCACTAAAAGAAAAGGTAAAAGCTTTTTTAAAGGAAGGTTGCAAATGGTGATACCAAAGGCAAATTTTAGACAAATTTAATAATAAATGTTCAAGATAGACTATTTTCATGAAATTACATACATTACTAAAATGATCTGAAGAACAGGGAAATAGGAATATCTTTGCAATGGGCCAGTTGGAACATTACCCTGTTTTCCCTGAGAAGGAAGTACTATAAGAAGATGACGTGTATTTTCTGGACAATCAGCATTTTATTAAGCCAGTAGGAGAAACTATTTCATAGTGTTCAGGAGCATAATCCCAGAGCAGGAAGGAGAGGACTGATTCCTATAATCTGTCCTCTGATCTCCAAATTTGTGCTGTAGTACAACTCCCACCCTCAACACAATACACAAACAAATACATGTTACAAAAATTAAAGCCAGTCAGTGCATTGACCACAAACTGTGTCAATGAGCCCAGTTCATGCACCTATCTGCCACCAACCTCCTTCCTTAAAATCTTAGCAAGTTACTACATTTAAGCCTAGCTGGTAAGATGGAAAGGAATCTATGAGACAGTGAAATGTCCCAAGATTTCTGGTAATAAAACATTGACTAAAGAAGAACTCTTGCAACATCTAATATTCTAAAGCTGAAACACTGGAGATTCTCCCAACAATTGAGAATTGTACAAAGAATATATATGAGACTATAGATCTATAAAATTGTTCTGGAGGACAGAACACCCCCAATATTAATCTACTCTCATTATCAAAGTCTCAGCAAGTAGCAGGCCCTGTGCTGGTAGCGGTGCTGTGGGACAGTCAATACTCACATGTGGTGATATATTGTATATTTAATAAGACCAGCCTGGAATATCAGAGAACAAAATCACCCACAGTCAAACCATGAGGGTCAGAGAGTGGTGACCCATGCCTTTAATCTGATCACTCAGGAGACAGAGATCTTTCTATATTTCTGTGAGTTCAAGGTCTAACAGCCAAGCAGTAGCAGCTCACACCTTTAATCCTAACTCTAGGATTATGATGCAGAGTTGAACAGGAAACAGCCAAGCAAAGAAGATATATAAGACAGCAGAAAGCAGAAATTGATGCGTTCCATAGACACGACGAGCCAGGCAGAGGACTCTTGAAGATAGCATCTACCCTGTTCAGCCTGAGAAGTTGGCTGGGTGTTGGAATTGACTGTGATCTATTTCCTCTTTCTGATATTCCAGCTTTTCCCCAATATATGGCTTTGGGTTTTTATTATATACTAAGTAGAATTTGAGCAGTACTCACAGGAACTTGAGAAAGGACAGATACTTTTGGAGCCATGGCTAGTGTGACGTTAGTGCAGAAGCAGGCCTCAGCACTGTCACATATCCAGTGTTGTGCAGTGGACACCATAATTAGGCATTTGGGAAATGCTGAGAGCATTTTTTGTTGTTTTTATCTATTATTCTGATGTTGGTGGACATGACCAGCATGAAGTAGTTAATATTCACACCACTAGGGAGTCTAAAATGTGACAGTCACACGTGAGAATTCTCTAACATCCTGTGTGATTTCAACTTAGGTGGAAGTATTGCTACCAAGCACACAATCTAGTTCAATTTTATGTATATAACATAAAGTTTTTAATAGTTACAATTTTCCAGGATGACCCGGAGAATATAATTAAAAACGTACTTTTTTCTTCCTTCTGGAAAATTGCCAAGAGGATCTCTCTTTTCAGAGAAATCAGTCACTGAGCCTACACAGCCAAATTGACCTGCATTTATTCCAGAGAATTCATGGCAGTTTGAGAGACAGACAGCTGACTCTGTTTTATCTCACACTGAAGCTTGTCCGGGCATCTAACAAAGTGTAGTAAATGCGGTTTTATTTTGTTGTCTTACTTTTACTAATGACTTAATATAATGTATATAAATCTATATAGATGATTTCATTCCAGAATATAAAATAATGGCATAAAAATATCTTAAAGTAGAAAGGCTTTCTGCATAAGGGAATTAAGGAGTACTCAGGATACATGTCTTTCAAGCAAAGGTTGATAAAAATTATTTAGGTTAAGAGCTGTGGATAGTAAAGGAAGAATTGGTGGGATATTAGGACATTGTTCCTTTTATGCCAAACTGGTAGAATTGTAAAGTTCTGGAAAGATACATGTCAATATACACCACGTGTGTTATACCTTGAATGGTATCATAAGAACATTAAGATGCAGACAAATCTACATGTGTATCCATATCCAAGCATGTTCTGCAAAGACAAGTACTAAAACTATTTTAAAATCTCAGCCATGTGAGGTAATGGCACGCCGCTCCACGGAGTCAGGTTTATACCAGTTCCTTACTCTAAGCTCTTGGCATCTGCAACACAAATTTCTCATGCTTAGGTCAAGTTACGCTACTTAACCAAACAGCAAGTCTCAGGGCGAAGAGAAACTGTCTTTTCAAGTACCTAACAAAAAGAAACAAACAAGAAGAAACAAAAACAAAACAAAAAAAAAACCCTCCTGTAAGAAGGTATTTATAGTACTTGACAAATTCCCATTTGTTGGTCAGTTAATATGAAAGTGCAGAATCTAAGAGAAGGGTCTCTAACTGAGGTGCATATGTACTCAGCTCTTGAAGACTAGAATACAAAACATGAGTGAGACAAGAGTCCCATGCCTTCTAATCCTCCAGGTTCTATTTGCTTCTTCTGTGATCATCGTCTCCCTTTTACATTAGTCCATTAGAAGATGACAAGAAGGGAAAAATCAACCAGCCTGCACCGGAGCAAGCTGAAGTGGGCTAGTCCCCCAGGTCCTGATTAGTGAAACTCAAGGACATTAGCAAGGGGATGCAGCTGCCACCCAGATGTTATAAGAGGAGCTTATGAGCCTCAAGGGCCTCAATCTGTAAGGTGCAATTGATTTTGCTGTGTTTCTCTCCTTATGGGAGGAAACCTTATTAATTTTGAAAGCCTGTACTCTTCCTGAATCCCAGGCATAGCAATACTTTAAACCACTGCACTTTAAAGAGAGATACTGGGATGAAATTTTTCAAATGCTCCAACTGACTCCAAATCCACTTGTACCTAGTATCCTACCATTTGTAAGTTTATATTCTCATCCAAAAATAAAAACAAAAGAACAAACAAAAAAAACCGAACACCTCTTTTTTGTACTTGGAAATGAGAACACACTATCTGGATTCTTTTATGTGAGGGGACTGGGTACCTGTTCTCTGCCATGAGACTTGCCATGTCTTCTGATGGAGCACTAACACTTAATTCTTCACATTGACTGTGAGATTTACCATAGGAATTGCTTAACCTTGAGGAATTCCATTAGATATGATGAAGCTATTTCCTCACAGAGGCTTGAATGTCAATGGGTAACTCAATCATTGTTTACTTTTTCCGCTTAAGAGTCTAGAAGCAAGCTGACATGGATGCAGTCCTGTCAAGGACCTTAGCCTCAGAGCCACAGGAAAATGGCAAAGCCTTCACCTGGGATGAGGTTCAGAGGGGTGGCAAAGCCTTGCTTTGGTCTGTGTGCAGATGTTGATAGTGTGTGCAGATAATGTCCCCCATAGCATTCTCCCTGTGGAGATCTATCACCTAAAGACTGCTCTCCTATAGAACTGCTCCTACCAAAGTCAGCTAAACCTACCTCCTTGTTTATCATTATACAATAGTTCTGCATTCTTGTTTATTTGTATGCAATAGCCCACCTCCTTCTTCAGCTGTATGTACCCTGCTTTTCTGTGCAACTGCACGTAGTTAGCAAGCTATACTTCAGTGATGCTTCATTTTCTCCATCAGAAAGCACAACCCACCTGACCCCTACTCTTCTGTAGGTCTGTGTGTTTGCTTTCTTCCATTCTCTCCCCATCCCAGTTATATCTGGACCCTGAGGCTGTGTAAGGATGCGGCACAAGTCTAAGAAGAAAGATCTTCCCCAGAAACTCTTCTGTTTCTACAGAAGGCATGCCCTCCCACTCCATCAGCCTCTTCTGTAATGATCCTTCTCCAGCTTCCCTGAGTGGGGTGTGGGGTATATGATCTATAATATAAGTGGGATGTAAAATCCCATTTATTTCCCTCTATAGCCTAAATCAACCTTCAGCCTTAATGCCATATATTTTCAGTATTCTTACTTTGCCTACACCTGAGAATACCTGAAATAGAAATGGAAACTTTCATTATTACATCATTTGTCCTTCATTCAGAGTAGTCCTGATGATTTAAGCCACTTATGAAATATTAATGAAAGGCTCTGCTTCTGGTAGATCTATTGTACTGCTCTATACAATTGAAAAGCTCTCTCAGGTAAGAAAAAATGGGCCAAAAGTTAATCTCTCTTTGAATTCATTCTTTTGTATCCTTGCCACATTGCCCATAGGCAAATGTGTTTTGGGAAGTGTGTGTGTCTGTGTGTGCACGCATGTGTGTGTGCATGTATGCATACCTGTGTGTGTGCATGTGTGTATACAGGCATTTTGTGTATAAATCTATGGTTTTGTTTAAGAGAGCAGTGTTGTTTTATAATTTCCATCAAACTGTGTGAGGATGTGCACACATCAGAAGAGCTTTATTGGCTAATTCTGAACTCATAATGTCAAGGCAGGAGCAAAAATTTGGTCTAGTGTACCTTACTCTTCTATAATGTTTTGTAATAACCTTTAAGGTTTTATTATTTATTTCCTTGATTTTCTTCTCCCAAATAAGTATATAAGGCATCTTACTGACACACTCAACAAACTGACCAAAGTTACCCTGATATCTAACAATACAACTAAAGGAATAATTTAGATCATCTAACCCAATCCCGATCAAACTACGAAACCTTCAGCTACTCTGCTTTGCAGAATGAAGTTTCTGGGTACCATTTCGTGATTTTTTTCCTTCACAACAATTTAAAAGGAGGTCCCTAGTTGGGTAGAAACTCATGGACAGTGTTCATTGAAGACACAGAGGTTTGCCATTCCAGATGTGCTGAAAGAGCCTACAACCAGTAGAACACCCTTCGGCAGGATTCCACAGAAACTCTGCTGATTCCCTCAGTATCACGGTGATGTTTTTGCTTATGTTAGGCAACTACCATGCCTGGCTTTATAGTCTCCTGTGATTTGAGAGTAGGGTGTGCAATTCACAGAGCCGTCCTTTCTAGGGAAGTCTAAGCTTCTCTTGTGGTTAAAGGCACACTATTACAAGTCTGTTCTTGTAAGGGACCACTGAAACTCATAAACCCAGACCACTATAACTAAACACCAATTGTGGGCAGGTAACTTAACTTCTCTGAGTCTTGGGTTCCTGAGATTAAAACGGGAGGTTGTGAGGATTTAATGAGTTGGCATAACTCTGTGTCACGACTGGCTGGACAATATAAGTAAATATCTGACTTTCTCTATGTTATGATGTCTGACAGATAAAATTGTTCTATAAAATCTATCCGAAATTATGATCCTAACAATAAATGCAGTTATGCTTATTCATGTGCATGTGCCTTGGTGATTGGAGCTCCAGTGAACAGGTTTAGCACTCTTACAAATTTCTAGTTTTAAATGTTCATGCTTGCGTGGCTCTCTTATCAAGTTCTTGCTGTTTTATCTTTCGGTGTGTGGTGGACAGACTCTTTTAGATCCCGTAGAACATTCACCTGACAGCTTCCCACTCACCACGGTGCTGGTTCAGAGGAAAGAAATAAGATGCCATTCCTGAAAAGCTCTCTGGTATCTCCATGCATCAGCCAGTTGAAGACCACCACTCTACAGAACATGATCATTGGAATGCGTGCCCAAGAGTAACTGGGTAGAAAGGTTACCTCAATGTAAGTCTGAGTACAGCCCATCTGACTCTCCAGTTCCACGTGGGTAAAATTGATATCTATTTTCTCTCCTTTGGGCTGTGTGATGAGATAGACACACTGTCTGTTGTGACTGAACGGTCCAGACAAGGGAGGAAGGAGGAGCTCCCCCTCTGTGGCGGTGAAGTTCCCACCACACTGCAGATCCGCTGAGGACAAAGTAGAGAAAGAATGGTCATGGGGATGGCATTCCTCTGCGCTTATATATTAGATTTAATTTTCAAACCTTCTGCTCAGTCTACATTTGAATACCCACTGTGCTCTGTCCATGTGGGAAAGTCTGTGCCACTCATTATAAGATTTTCAGTTTCATAGATATAGAAGTAGATATAAATGATAGAGTTACATAGAAATTTATATAGATGATAAATAGATTTGATAGATGATAGATAGACAGACAGACATACAGCTGTAGGAGCTACTGAGAAAGGTGGTTGATTCAGCCCGAAGCCAAAGCGAGAAGAGAAAGGACCGGTGAGAATGCTTAGTATTTCTCCTGACACAGAGAATTACAAGACGTTTCCACTGTGAACTCTCACCAAGAACACAATAATAGGTGTCAAAGCAAAACTCTCTAACTCACTATTTCATTTCTGTCTTTGTTTCCAGGTATGAATGTGACCGAAAGCATCAGAGCTAAGTGTATGGATGTGAGCTCCAGAGCTGGACCAATACCTTCCTGGAAGTTGGTTCTGTGCCCTGAAGAAGGAACCTAGGCATTTCTCAAACAGACTGCTCTGTTCTCATGAACAATCTTGCATGCCACAAGACAGAAAACACCGCTGGGACCTGAGGCTCTGAATTAGTTAGTTTTAGGTGTCTGTGGTCTCCATCATAATATAGATCCCATAATTGAAGGGATATCTCCCATAATTGTGGAGATAAAAAATAAATCTCAAGTGGTATGTGAAATATCCACAAGGCATGTCACTAATCTAGGAAAGCCTTTATTTTAGGCTTCACCATAACAACCAGTTGTGGAAACAGCCCACATGCCTAGTGTTCATTCAGTCCTCAGTGGGCAGGTTACTTACAGGGTGTGGTGAGATAGGTGATGTGGAAACCTTTGTCGCTAATGTCAGCATCTGAATGGAAATGAATCCTGGCAGCGGGGCCTGTAGTCTGGAGCGGTGGGGTAGACAGGGAAGTGCAGAATTTCCCAAGAACTGGGTCTTGATGGAAAGGACCATCTCGAATCTAAAACAAAAGAATAAGGTATTAAGTTGAAAGTAGTCAGGTTCTCACTAAGTCACTAGAGACATAAGCTTCAGGAAAAAAATCTGTCATTTAAGTATGGTAACAAGGCAGAGAATTCCAAAGTACTGGATAGCAAAATCTATCATTTAGGAAGTTCCCCTGTAGTATACATAACATACAGTCAGTGTTCAGTGAAGAATGTGTCCACACAGGCCTGTCAAATGCCTCATCTATTGCTGGAATTTCAACTCTGGAGCAGAATCCATACTTTAGATTTTTCTTATGATGTAAAAGCTCAGTGTTTTCTTTCCTAAGTTCCCTTCCCTCAAAGTGAAGAAATCCTAGTAGTTTAGAAGAAGAAAATGAGCATTTCAAGGGGAGTAGAACTGACTGATGGGAACTGATCTGCAACTTGAGTGAGCGCGCAGTGAGCAGAGAGATGTAGGTGGGGAGAGTAAGTGAGAAGATGCCTCTAAAAGCTCAGCTGTGGCGGTCATTCAGCGCTGCCTACAGTAGCACACTGCATACGGACAGCACAATCTTACAAACCGTCTCTTTTTCTATGGTCTCACGTGTGAACTGTGTGTGCATGTGCTTGTGAGTGTGTGTTACAGGTATCTATAACCAGGCATGCATATTTATGGGCCAGGGTTTCTTATAAAGGTCAGAGGACAACATTCGTGCATCAGTTCTCCCTTCCACTGTCAGATCTGGTCATCAAACTCAGGACCTTAGGCTTACTGGACAAGTGTTTTAACCAGCTGAACGCTTCACTTACCCGAACTGTAATGAGGTTAGCACCATAATTAACAACTAACCTCAACTCAATGTGTTCCTCCTCCTTCACCATCTCCTCTTCCTCCTCTTTCCTCTCATCTCCTCCATCTTTTCCTCACCTCTCTCTCTTTTTTTAAAATCAGGACTGAAGATTGAACCTAGATTTTTGTATAATTCCCAATCCCTAAAAATCCTTGTTGGCTTTTACACATTGAATAAATCACATCGACCACCCTATGACTCTGATATTATTGCAAAAATCTATACTATATAAAACACCAAGGAGTGAATGGGCTGAAACTATTTTCATATGGTCAGTTTCATTTACTCAAATTAATTTTTCCACTGGCAGCAAATTAATAGGGCAATGTTACTTTATTTTTTAATATGTAACTTTTTCCTTGAAACACTGATGAGAAATGAGAGGGAGTTCAGTATTGTCTGGGTGATTGATACTTTCTTTAATATGATGTTCAGGAATTAATGTGTAAAAATAAAAAGGCTTTTGTCTTAATTTGATAGGGTTCATTGAATATTAATTTCATAATAACTCACTTTTTACTGTCAACTTTTAAAAGGATATTTTGCTAAGACTTTCCAAGGAGAAGCTGATCTCTGAGTCATTCCCAATGGTTTCAAATCCATTATTACCACTGCTAATGACTAATGACTTCCACTTTGGAGACCTGCTTGGCGGCTGCATCCTTCATCCTTTATGAATAATTCCACACCACCCCATACTTCTCTAATGGACTCAGAAAGACCCATTGTCTATTTAACAGTGCTATGGGGTACTTAGATTTATGGTGACAAAGTCCCGGAAGCACCTAGCGACTCAATCTCCTCAGTGACCTTTCTAGTCTACAAGTGGAGAACAGCATTTTTGATGTATAGAATTGTACGGAATGTGAATGTCATACTTCCTTTCCTCATTTATATTGTAATTTTTTTTTTTTTTTTGCTAGTGGGATAGAGCAGATTGACTCTTCTCTACTCAAGGGTGATTTTCAACATTTTCCAGTGAGATTTAACACTGACAGCCCTTCCCACAGAATCATTATAGCTCATTAAAATCAAGCGGTGGGACCCTGAGGGTGTGCCTTGAACAACTAAAAATTAGAATCTGTATTGGAGGAGACAGCCATTGCTTAGGATTTATTCTCACTCTGGAAGCGTGAATCTCCAATAAGGGATGGGGGAAGGCAAGGCAGGTTCTGCCACACTCAAGACAAATCTAGAAATGGATTAACAAACTACTGTAATTGAAATTAAAGACAGCATAGATCACCTAAGTACTGATAACAAACCTGGGTTTTTCATGGGCATCATTAAGCCATCTCCTGAGTGCTAATCATACTGTACCAAGGTTTATCTAAATGTAGTTTTTGTTTGCTTCTTTGTTTTTACCTCCAAATAATCTTTACTGCAGTCATTGTGATTCTCCAGGCTCAAGGTCCCAAAGGTAAATGTTATCAAGGAGCCAGGACTGGCTAGAATGTGCCAGACACAGTCTCTTCCTGGAGGGTAGTTTCCAGGATACCCCGGAGATGTAATAGAACCATAATCACCCGTCAGTATGCTGCCACATTCTGAAATGAGAAGGGCAATTACTAAGTTCGTATGAACGGTAAATTCATGTAGAATTCTCATAGACTCTGCTGTCAACAGGCAAGATATTTTACATAACTATGAAGAGTTTAGATTAGGAGGCCCTCATAAATCACACAGTCCTTCAAGCTTCCTACTTTCGTGGTTATAAATCTACTACAAACTGATAAGTAAAGAAGTCGGCCATGTAGGAACTCTGTACCTACAGAATATTGTATGGTTATATGATTTAAGATATAGAACTGACCTTCTGAGACATAAATAATGAGGCTATAGATTCAGTTCTTTATCCTAGATTAGTTTCTATATATTAACTCTAAAAATTCTGGAACTCTGTCAACCCCTACATCTTTCAATATACCAGAATATTTTATATTTCATAATAGTTAAGTAATACATAATTTTCTATTGAATTAAAAATTATAAATTATTATATTTATTTATTATATAACTATAAACAAATTGTCTTATAATATATAAGTCATATATAAATTTCATAATATATAAATTATCAAATAAATACATTGTTCACTTTATAAATGAAGACATTTAAATGTACAGTGGTGATTAAGCCACTGTCTCAGGAATGAAGCAAGTAGGGCACTGAATGGTACTTCCTGGTACCATCTCCAGCACACCACACCAACTCCTTACTTGGCTGGTTAAAGACTAGAAATATTAAGGAGATCTCTTTTTCTTTAATATATTTACATTCATTTAATGAAGAATCTTTGGTGCCTAGTAAGAAATGTTACTGTAGAATCAAAAAATGGAAATATGAACTAATTTAGTCTTTGATAAATACATCCTGAGAAAGAAATGAACTAAGATAACATTTTAAATATGTAAATATAATATTCACAAACCTATACACACACAGGGAAAACACAGTTTTCATTGCTGCTAACAGGAAACATCCAAGTTCAGAGAAAGGCACACTTAAAAAAATCAACTTAAACATTGTTATGAGTATAAATTGTTTTAATTCATAAAATAATGTGATCAATGTAAAATTTTAAAGATCAAATGTAAGTATAGTGTATAATAGTTATCATCTATAATGTAGAAAATTTAAATGATAGTATTAAGAGCAAATACACTGAAAATATTCCAATATCACTTGTACACGTAGAAAAATGTCCAGCATCTCTGCTACCACTGAGATAATATTTCTTGACTCCCAAAGTGATAAAAGTCCAGAATTTAAAAAACAAATTACTAGACTGGCTGTGAAAAAATAGTCACTGTTCCACATTCATAAAGGATGGTGTGACTACTGCAGAAAAATATGTCACATAAAGTAGCAAAACCTTATCCATGCTTTTTAATCAACAAAGGCACAGTGGCAAAGTAGGAATAAAGCCAATATACAAGGTATTTGTTGCCACACAATCTAGAATTCCAAAAGCCTAGAGGAAACAGACAAAATGGCCACTAATACACATGTGATTGAACAGGCCATGGTGTATCTAGTCTCCAGACAAGGAAACTCTCTGAATACGGAATGATTCCTTTTATCTAAAAGGGAAAGTATTAGTCTGTACGACCATCAGAAGGATAAATGAAAAGCTAATTCTAAAAGTCATCTACTTAGAGTAGGCAGCAGGGCAGGAGTCAGGAGCGGAAGCTAGGCAGATTTTGGATTTGTGACCCTTCTGCCTTCTACTTCCTGAGTGCTGAGATTATGGGTGTGTACCAGCATGCCCCACACAAAATGTTTTAACCATAAAACATCAGCCAAAAAATAGTTTTCAATTATAATATTGATGATGATATCAGTATTGGTGTTGGTAAACTTGTACGAACAAATCCAGAAGTGATATGTTAATGCCACTGGGAATTATTTATTTTAGTGGATGAGAGAAGAGCCATAAATAAAAGGAAAAATAAACCTTAAAATATCAATGCATCAATATATTTCAGGATTACTGAAGATCCCACATTTATTTCCCTTAACAATATTATTTAAAAGGCATCTTCTATTTCTTCCCATTGAGTGCTCAAGAGACAGAGAGGCCCAGCAACAGAAACCATTCACTGCACCTATAGGTAGGATCTAAAATCCGTTTCCCATTGAAAGAATGGCAGATCTTTCAGGAAGCAGCTGTTTGCAGTGCTGAGACCATGAAAACATGAAAAGGGCCCAGAACATTCTTTCCAACAAGAAAGCAAAGAAACTTTCAAAGACAGCTGGTCAAACGGACTGAGAAACTAAGGGGAGAAAAAAAATACCACTAAAAATATGGAACAACTGAGCTTTTAAAAAATCAAATATACTAATCTGCAGATATCAAAACAAACATAATAAGTAACCATTTTGAAGACTCCTAGGGAACCATGTCACTAACTTGAATACAACAGAAAAGGAAGCATATTGTAGATGTATTCCTGTGGCTCTCAGAAAACCTGAGCAAGAGCAACCCAGGGAGGGAACATTTGGCTTACAGGTTACAGTGGTCATCAAGGAAACCAAGTTAGGAACTCAAGGCAGAACTGTGGGGCCAGGAATTGAAACAGCAGAGACCTAGGAGGAGTTTTGCTTACTGTCATGCTCGGCATGGCTTGCTCAGTTAGACTTTTTACACGAATAAGAACAACCCGCCTTGAAACTGTACCACCCACAGTGGGATATGTCCTCCTTCATCAATGACTACCTAAGAAAATGCCCCATAAACATGTCCTATTCCAGGTGACTAAAATTTGCATCAATTGACAGCAGAACATTCTTGCAAATATCTGACATAGTGAACTTATAATTTACTTTGTGATATGAGATAGTAAATACATAAGAAATCATATACTCTCATCATTTTTTGAATCCCTATGAATCTAAAAGCTACAAAAAACATAGAAAGCACAAAAGAAACACTTTGGAATGAGAAGATCTTGAATCAACATGATCAAGTCTGATCAATACTAAAATGATTCTAAAGAAAGAGAAGATACGATGTTTTATGCAAAGTGGCTACTTCACCCAGATTCCATTTTAAAAAGAAATTAAATAGAAGTTTTGACCAAAGAATTAGTTTACAACATGATAAATGGCACATGGGATGCAAATACCACAATTCATAAGGTTGGATGATGCATAGAACACATAACTAGTCTCTCTAGCAATAAATTGCAATGATGCATGATTCTTGGCATTAGAAATCACTGCTTTTGTTACTGTTTGGGGGTATCAAAGAACAGACAGCATGGCACTGTGACCATTGAACAATGGAGAAGCTTATGTGCCAAATCCTGTACTCATCCTGGAATTCTTCATCTATATAATTTTCAGATGATTCAGAAGTAAATAAAAAAGACAATAATACTTCTGTTAACTGAAGTCAACCAAAATTTGAGGTTTCTCAATTATTCAACATTTCAGAGCAGCATAATATATAATAATTAAACAGATGCCTGGAGACAACACCAAACATTGTTATGGTAGTTTCCCTGGTAATTAGAAGAGGCCTTAACTGCTGATACACTGAGGAAGACTACAGAATATCCAATCAAGACCAGCTCAGGCTGTGGGGCAGAGAATGCCAAAATTGATGAGAACAAATAATCTACTGCTATTACACAATCAGTCAGGAGGAAACGAGTTCTGTGAGGATCTTGAAAACTGGATGGACAGCTGAGAAAACTAGAACCATACACTATGACCACGGTACTCCACCAGGACTACAGGAAACTAGAACCATACACTATGACCACGGTACTCCACCAGGACTACAGGAAACTAGAACCATACACTATGACTATGGTACTCCACCAGGACTACAGGAAACTAGAACCATACACTATGACCACGGTACTCCACCAGGACTACAGGAAACTAGAACCATACACTATGACCACGGTACTCCACCAGGACTACAGGAAGTCTTAACACCCAGCTCACTCCTGCCATCAGTTGGATCAAGGTGACCAGTCAGTGAAAACTGCCCGTTAAAACAAAATTAACTGTTTAGAGAATATAATACAACCCAGAGTCCTTATGACAGATTATCTGTGATGTTCCGCTCAGGACACAAACCTGGTAGGTCCGAGTGGGGATGGAGTAAAGCAATAGCAAACAAGGGTGTCACTCCGAGCAAAGCCAGAAACAAATCTGATATTGGAGCCCCCAAATCACGACTCCATAGTAACTATCATCATTCTTAAAGGGAAAATTTGACAAAACTATAGTCTAATAAAAACTTTCAACAAAAAGATAAAATTTATATTTAAAAATTATATGATTTCTTAGATATGGTATTACATACTAAGTCATTGATAAGCAAGCTACAATTTGTAGTACCAGATAGGTTAGGTATAGGGTAACAGACTAGGGTGTATATACAGCTACAGTTCCTTAGAAAAGGAAATAAAATAGATAGTTATAGAAAGCTGGTCAGAAGGGGTGGGGGATGGAACAGGAGAATCAAATGAATACAGGGATTAGGGATGGAATACAATGAGAAACAGCTAAAGTTAAGGACCATTTAGAGGGTAGTATAGAAGCCTAATACAATAGAAACTTTCTAATACATAGGTGTGTGTGTGTGTGTGTGTGTGTGTGTGTGTGTGTGTGTGTGTGTATGTGCATATGTGTGTCTGTGTGTGTATGTGCATATGTGTGTCTGTGTGTGTGTGCATATGCGTATGTGTGCATGTGCGTGCGTGCGTGCGTGCGTACGTGTGTGTGTGTGTGTGTGTGTGTGTGTGTGTGTGTGTGTGTGTGTGTGTAGTATTTCTAAATAAAATCACCAAATAATGGAGGAAAAAGAGCTTCAAGTGGTCGTGTCTTATCACCAAATCAAGCTTCCAGTATCAGGACTGGGCTACATCTAATTGAGTTGTTGGCCAAGGGGTACTCCAAGAGTCCCAAACAATCCAAGCTGCTAACAACAAAACTGTAGGTTGCTCTACACAAATTATAGCAAGGCCCCATTGCTAAAGACAGTAGCTACACAGCTCATTGAGCATGGTGAAGTTGAGGTGATGCTTACATAGAGCCTTCACCTCTATATTCTAGCATCTTTAGTATGGGAAGGTACTCTATAGGCCACCAAAAAAGAAATGTAAACACCAAGCCAGCCACAAACTTATAATCTACTTATGTTGTCCTGCCTGTAAGATATGCCAGGTAGCCCCATGCTGTGGGAGTAACCAATGAATAACTAACTTCACTTAAGGCACATGGAATGAGATGTAACCCATAGCCAGCTCTGCTCGGGGAACCAAGAACCAGAATAGAGATACTAGAGACCTAGGGGGAAACCAAATACTATGGTTCTAGGACGACGAGGAGGAGAAGGATGAGGAGGAAGAGGAGGGCGAGGAGGAGGAGACGGAAAGGAAAAAATTTAAAAAGCATCAATAAAATGACGCCTTATGACGTTCTACTGTACTCATCTAACAGTGCCTTGTTCAACACCATCAACGGAACTTCCTCCTGATGCAGATGGGAACAAATCCAGATACTCATAAGCAGACACTACACGGAGAGTATGAGAACTTAGAACAGTAATCCATAAGTGGGAGACCTCAATCAAATCCCTGTTCCCAGGGAGCAGTATGGGAGAAAAGGCAAAAAGAACGTAAGAGGTGGACAGAATGGAGGGCACCAAGAAAACAAGGCTCTCCAATCACCATGGTGGAAGCACGTACGAGTTCACAGAGACTGAGGCTGCCTGCACAGGTCTGCACCCGGGCCCTCCACGTACACATTATGGTTTCTAGCTTCGTGTTTTTATGGGATTCCTGGGCACGCGAGCAGGTGAGTCTGTATCTTGTGCCTTCTCTTGGGTCCTTTTCCTTCTGTTTGTTTGTCTTGTCTAACTTCGATGTGTTAGCTTTTATCTTATCACATCGCATCATAAAATCATATTTTACTATATTATTTATAGTATATCATTATCCAGTAAAAGGCTGTTTGTTTCCTTATGTGGACCTTGATGGGAAGGAGGAGGAGGAGCTGGGAGGAATAAAGGGAAGAGAGACTGTAATCAGGGTACAGTACGGAGAAATAAATCTATTCTCAATAGATGAAAATGAAAATACAGTATCTCCAATAGAGAAGTCTTTACATGGTACGTGATTTTTAACATTACACTGGACACAAAGAAGAAAGGGCCTTAAGTCCCTAGACATTCCCCAAATTCCAAAAGAAAGTAAACAATTGAATCAAGCTTTAGAAGGAGGAAGGACTTGGAAGAGAAAAAGAATCTAGGAATAAGAAGGCAGTGAAGCCCAGTCACAACCTTTAGTATATATTAACGTATCATGTGACTCGCACACTGAAAGGAGATGGGGATATTAGAGGGCAGGGCATGGCAACCTAAGCATCACAACTGACTTTCCAGAGAGAAACTAAAATGGCGGATTTAAAGGCTGGCAGAAACGAAACTTAAAATTTCATGTACGAAAATATTCTTCTAAGATCAGAGCATAAAGGTGACTTTTGGTCCAGCAAATGCTGACACCATTAGCAGTGGATGTGGCATGAAATGTGTTAAAGGGTGTGCTTGAAGATGAAGTAACTATATATAATGTAAATTTATCTCCACTTGAAAAGGATGTAATTTTACATACAGAAAGATCCATAAAGACTCCAACAAAACTAGTTAGACAAATAAATTAAGGCAATAAACTAATTCAGGAAGGTTACAAGTTATTCATTAACAATGTATAAATTCATAATAAATTATCCAAAAGAAGTATTTTTTTTTAATTCTGTTAAAAATAGCATCCCAAAGTGATTCATCACATGAGGAATTTAACCAAAATGCCATAATATTATGTAAACGTTTTTCTTTCTCTTCATTTTCCACTCACCCGGCTGCTTTGCCTCCCACCTCGCAGTAAAGCCTCTGCCGTGTCTTATGTATTCAGAGTAAAGATGGAAATAGAGAGCATTGCCACTGCTGTGGATCCCCTGTGGGGGCTTGGAGCCACAGTATCTCCCAAGTGGAAAAGCTGCTGAGGAATCTCCATCATGAATCTGAAGAAACTCTTGGGGACAATTACTTGCTGATTCTAAGTCAAAAAATGTGAAAGTGATATGCAGAACCTGGAAGAACATAAAAGCATTTCCATGTTAATGCCAAATTGTTTCTTCCACTAGCTACTAAGTGTTCACATAAAGAGATACAGCCATCGATCCCTAGTTGCCCATTAATGTGTGCAGCAAGTCTACGCATTAAGGGCCGACGTTAAAATCATTCAAACCAAATTTTAATGCATATAAAAATATAAAAAAGTCTCTGGGGATATGGAAATGCCATTTACCCTAACTGATTCATTATATATGCACATATCAAATGATCATTATTATATTGTGCTCCATAAAATATGTACTAATGCTACATATTAATTTAAAAAAAACTCTTAATGAAATAAATATGTCAAGATTTTTAATCAAACTTACTAATCTATCAAGTGTATAGTCAAGAGTTTTCATAAATTTAAAAAATTAAATTGTCATTTAAAAATATATATACCTTGAATTAACTTCAAATAGAATTTACATTCCTAAGAATCTGCCCTGAGCCCCTGAAGAACCTGTAGTGTGTGTTCACCCCTATGCTATCCTATATTGATTCCACAAAGGTTCAGATGTCCATCCTGGACTAGGACTTGAATGTGGGATAAGTGACCGTAGGGAAAGTCTTCAGAGGCTGGATACGAGCAAAGTGAAAACAGGACCCAAGGACAAGCAGAACACCGGAAAGGGTAATGTTCAAATTCTAAGTGCAAAACTAGAATTGAATGAACAAGGGCATATTTTGAATGTAATAAAATACAAAAGGTTTTAAATTGATAACCCTAGTTTAAAAATGAACATTTGAAATAAAGCTGTTAGATTTAATTTTAGCCGGAATCAAAACACAATATTTAGCTAGGATAAATAATTTCAAGCTTTTAAAGAATTCTATGTTAGAGTATTTTAATGCTTCCTATCATTACATTATTTCTTACTTAAAACGATTTAAATGGAAATCAAATAAAAGTTAATTTGTTGTTTATGTTTTCTCTTATTATGTGTTATGGTAAGGAGAATATATAAAATTATATCATGAAAAATGGGATAAATTTACTTTAAAACAGTAACAAACATAAAATTTTTCACATACAATATTTTCCTTGGAAAATATATTTTCAATGTCAGGAAATGGAATTCATTGGCACTAAATGGAAGGAAGGAAATTCACACAACATACCCAGTGGGAAACGTTTCTGGAATTTATTCTATTGTGTAATGAGCAAGCTACAACTGGCTGTCCTTCCTTAAGAGAAAATAATCTTTTCTGACCCTCACATAATGTCCTTTATAGCATTAATTTGCTGGGAAATGTTAATGAGATTTTGAGGGAGAATCTTACCTACTGAAGCATACCATTTTAAGTCTGCTTAGAAAAAAATACTTTGGAAATCTGTTCAGAAATGATAAAAATAAAAATCATAGGCTCAGATCTTAGTTTTAAGTGTTTATGTAATGGTTCAGAGCCATGAACTTTGCAATTAGAAGGCCTGGGGCTGTTTGTTGAAAACAATATGATATTAAAATATATATATGGACAAATGTCTCAAACACTCTAGGCTCCCTTCAAGCACCTATAAAATTGGGTTAATAATTCTTAACTTTAGTACACTGATGTATATGGAATGTATGGTGCTGGGCATAGTGTAGACACTTCATAAGGAAGCCATCTTAATATCAGTCACCACCATTTCATGACAACTCACTGAGGTCAGTGGCCATCTTCAAATACTACTTTTGCAGAAGCAGCATGGTTTTACAGATTAACTACTGGCCTGCAGCTAGACCACCAGTGTTGGGAATCCTTCCCGACCAGGAGTAAAAAAACAAATAAGAATCAAAAATGGACTCTGGAGCCAAGCTTGATTTGGAAATTCATCTCTTTCTCTTGTAAGCTAGGTAGTATTAAAAATAAATATTAGAAAGCGTCTCTTCTTTTCTATTATTTCAACTGTAAAGTAATAATAGTGTTTATTTAGAATAATGTATATGATGTTTAGAAAAATAAACAAAACATAGTGCTTACAATACTCAATATGTGAGAGTTGAGTTGTTATCATATATACTTTATATGTGTTTGTATACATGCATTTATATGCCACGTATATTAGATTTTTAATTTTAAATATATAAGTAAAATCTGCGCATGGACAACAATTATTATATTTACCTTTTCCTCATTGGTCCTGACAACCCAGAAACAGTTAACATCATGAACATAGGTATCATTGGGGCTCTGGTAGGCAAAGAATCCTTTTGTGCCTGAGAGGATCCCTCCACAAGCTGGAAAAAAAAAAAAGAAAAAGAAAAGGATGAATTGTGTTTTTCATAGATTCCCAAAAGGAAGAGGCCAAGTGTTTCATACTCTGAATTTTTTTCTTCTCTGGTCCCTGTTGGTTGACATCAAGCCACAGTCACCTTGTATCTACAGTCCGTTTTATATCTATCACCTTTCTACAAATTTTAATTGACTCCTTTATTTTCTTAGACCATTCTCCAAGCACTGATGAACTAGACTTTACCCTGTGATTCAATCACAGCATTAGTTCTGACATCTCATGCCCCCTTCCTGATGCTCCAAGTCAGGCTTAGCTCCCTGATTCCATGGTAATTGTCCATAAGCTTGTAGTAAGACCTCAATGAATGCACTGATTCCAAATCAGGAGTAAGAATAGAGAGAGGGTTAAGTAGTTAGAGGAGCCTTGGAAAAAGAGTCTGAGGATGGTGTTTAGTATTAGACCCATATGGGTGAGAAATAAGCAAAAGAGTGATGCCTAGCTTGAATGAGAGTATTTCTGGAGAACTAGAGAAAAACATGGATGGAGAGAATGAAGATTGTTCATGGAAGATAAAGGAAAAACAACCTAAACCTTGGTTAACTGGACAATGAAGAACCAATACATGAGCAAACAGAATGCTCAGTAAGAAGAGTATCGTGTGACCATTAGATGCCAGCCATGCAGGAAACGGTCCTCTAGAAAAACTGAAAGGGAAGTTCCGAAGTATGTGGTACATTATAAATGAATATAATGAATATGGAAAATACCAAGATTATTTGTGAAGAAAATGTTTCTTGTTTAAAATGAGGTTTACAAATATTCACTTTGTAAATTCTATGTTGTTTCTACAAAGAGAAATCTACATCTTAGTATCTAAACTGTTAGAAATTAAGTTACATTGGCAAATATGCAGAAGGCCTATTGGTTGAGGAAGATGCCCCTAAGCTGGGAGTATCTTGGATGCTGGGGTGTCTTCCATACCTCTCTGAGGCGTCTGACAGTAATACCCAGTCCAGGAGCTCGTGCAGTCACAAGTGAAGCCATTGATACCGTCGATGCAGGTGCCCCCGTTTAAACAGGGGTTGCTCGCACACTCGTTAATGTTTTCAGTGCAATTAGTTCCAGACCAGCCTGAGTCACACTTACAGAAATAACTAGATACTGTTTCCTAAGGGGAAAAAAAACCAAATGAATCATACTCTGAAAGAATGGGAAGACTATTCAACCGAGTCAACCCAAATCATGAAAAGAAGCGGCAATATGAGATATATATTTATCAGGAACTAAACTATAGTATATATTTTCAGTAGACAAATTCATTAATTACCAAGTATGATTAGTCATGTTTACTTCCTTAAAGCTATAGAGTTTGCTTAATATTTTTAAAAGCATTGACGAAAAAAATTAAGTCACAGCTGAAGATACAGCTCAAAGTTGAAAAGGGCTTAGTGCTTTTGTAGAGAACCAGGATTCAATTCCCAGTACCCATCTCAAGCAAATCACAACTTCCCCTAATTCTAGTTATAGGGAATATGACACCTTCTTTACCATGCAAACATGTACATGGTGCACTGAAATCCAAGCAAGACCATACATATACATATAAAATAAGCAAATAAATCTTTTTTAAAAATCAACTTATTGGCTTATTGATTTTCCCGAGAACTAAAATTACTACCTAGCTGTAATCTGAGAATGAGAGACCTTAACGTAAAGTTTGAATCATTATCTTTAAATGAGTGAATCCTACCAAATAAAATGGTGATTATTTGCAAGTTTTTAATCTCCCTAAGAGGAGCAAAACTTACTATGCACTGTCCATTTACACATGGGTGACTTGAGCAAATGTCACTGAGGCGTACACATCCATTTGGGCCGAATCCATTTCCAGTGTATCCCGGAGGACAGGTGCAAAGAGGCAAAAACCCTGTCAGAAATGGAAATAGATGTGTAAGTGTAGAGATTCTTGGTTCAGAGGCAGTCACGAAGCTCAACTATGGTGCCTAGACAAGAATCTATCACCATCAAAAACATCTATTTCTATGGGCAGACAAGAAAAAGCCAAGAGGAGAAACAATTTAAAATCCATTTCCCCGTTTTATCTTAAAGCACATGTTTCTAATTTCTTATATATACATTTGCAATCATGCTGTCATCTCAGATGACAGACGATCTAGAGCTATATACAAATAAGAAGGGAATGTGAAGAGGAAGACGAGGCCTCTTCACCAGGAAGGATCCTTAGAAGAAATAGTTTTATAGCAACACTGTCTGTTGCAAGCAATGAAATCTTTATATGTCTCCACATCATTTATAGAGATTGCCCAGTCTTCTAGATAACACTATAAGCAGGTCCTGCTACAAATATTGAAGTTTTAGAGACAAAAATAGAGCATTTGAAAATTGTCCTGACAAAGGACAGACAGTGTGAATTTAAGAATCAAGAGAAACTTTAAGGCTGTGGCATCAAGTATAGCACAGGCTTAGCATCAAATGGGCAGATCTCATTTTCTAGGCATGGGCACAGGCAGATTGCACCTATATACTATATCACTGAAAAATGAATATTTTGAGGCATTCAAAGAAATTTTCCAGTGAAACTCCAGATTAAAATAATACAGGAACACAATCAACAGAATGCAAACACCAATGTTGGTTCAACAGTTTTTCTAAGCTCTCTGATTCCATGTTACAAGATTCAGACAATTTAATAGGGCTTGAGAGATGGCTCAGAGGTTAAGAACAAAATTCAGACGATGACAATATCAGCCATCAGAGGAAGAAGCCAATCAGAAACAAGAAAGATGACTGAATCTTCCAGTACCACTAGTAATTATGATATGAGTGAGATAAAAGCTAAAGATAATATTAAAATATCCAGAATTTTTAATTGTATTCTATAATTATTAGAGATTCTGCAATTCTTGGATTTCAAAAAACACTAACAGATGTAATGTCCAGAAACTTTCTGACTCTTTATGGTCAAAGGTCACATGACACTGCAGATTTGCTTCTATTGTTATAAAATAGCTAGAATAATACATGAAAATTAACATGATGATTAATTTAATCACATTCTTCCACCAGCAAATACTTATTAAAATGGGTAGACAATCTTGCTGAAAAATTTAAATGGAATAAATTATATAACATGAAGAATTTATAACATAGATAGTAATGTTTTGTGCCCTGCTTACAAGATTTGAATTTAAAAATAAGACATACATGTATTTTTTCTATGTAAAGGATTGTATAAAGATATGTTCTTTTATGTATTTATTTCTTGAAAAGTATTTACTGAGGGAAATGGTGTAAAAAAAAGCTTGGACACTGCTTTGCCTGGATATCTGATGCCATTGCTCAGGCAAGGTCACAGGCTTCAGTGAAGATCAGCAAAGAACATGAAATTCTACTTTACATCATCTAAGAAATGGCCAGCTTCTGTCCGTAAACGACATTTCCCTAAGTGTCTGCTTCAATTTGATCTCAAGAATTGAATGCAACGAGTTCTATTACCGCCCTTCGTTCACAAAGGAGAACTGGAGGGTAGAGGCCTGAGGTGGCTTGACCATCCTCAGAAAGAAAGAGTATGATAGGACCCAAGGAAAAATCAAATGGTTTTTTCTGAGAAACTCTGTTCTTGATCACACTACTCTGTTAACCACTTAATAAACATTTGGTCACTCTTACATGTATGATGTATGTGACCATATATGGATAGACCTGTGTACATATATAAGTATATGTATTCTTTTTTATTTATATACATACATTAAAATATATTAGCAAAAATGAGAATGTGAAAAATCAAGGAAAGCAACATATCATTTAATAGCTGAGGTCAGGTTTACAAATTTGGGCTTTTCTTAGATACAAAAGTAAACAATAAATTCTAAAACTGCCAAAGACTCTGATGAAGCAAACGAAAATATAAGAACACAGCTAGATGATGTGTAAAAAGTTCAGTAGGAAAGACTTTTCTCAACCTGATGCTAACACGAGAAAAATCAGAAAACTAATTTATTCATTAGCTATGAAATTCTTAAGCCTCTAAATAGAAAACACCAGTACAAAATTAAGAGAACCACATGCTGTGGACAAAGTGTTGGAAAACACGACACAGATGAGAAGATGATTTCCTCAGTACCAATAAAAATTGTAAATTAATAAGAAAGCAAATGATAAAAAATAGAAAAGGTGATCAATAAAAATGTGCTTATTGTTCACTTAAGAATAGTTTATAAGAAGTAAGCAATAAGCCAGGTAGTGATGATACACACAGGTAGTGGTGATACACACCTTTAATCTCAGTGTTCAGTCACCAAACGGCTTTAATCCCAGTACTTGGGAGGCAGAGGCAGGCAGGTATCTGTGAGTTTGAGCTCAACCTGGTCTACAAAGCAAGATCCAGGACAGTCAAGACTACACATGAAACCCTGTCAATAATAATAATAAATAATAATAATGTATAAAGAAAAAATAGCTGTATTTGTCAGAGCTGAAGTACATAAACATGTTACTGGCTGTTGGCTGGGACATACAATGATTCAATTCTCAGTGAGATGAGTTGCTGCGTAGATGAGCTGGCCCTCTCCTCTGCAGTACCACGGCAGCATTATAGCAAGGTCCACTTCCCTTTCCTTAGAAGTAAACTCCATATTTAGGCTGGATACATGATGCTTGAAATAAATGCTGTATAGTTTCTGCTGCCAGGCGTAGCCAGATGGTACAATTCCAGCCAATGACACAGAAATAAAAATGTCAAAAAAGAAGGTGGCATGCCCATCCTGTTTACTGAAGTCATTAATTGATTATTTGAATGAAATATCATGGGAAACAACTTTTAATCAAAGTGGACCATTCAAGGATGTCAGATTGCTGCATTTCAACATGTGTAGGGTTTTGAGATGGGGTTGATTTTGTTGAAAGGTCAAAATAAAACATTTGACCATTGTAAATGGTACTTCATGCCTATAACACCAGCACTTAGGAGACTGAGGTAGGATTGTATTTCAAGGTCGGCTGAGCTACAGAGTGAGTCTTTGCTCTCCCTGACAGGAATTTTAAGGAGAAAAAAAATTACTTTTAGAATACGGAATTGTTGAGGGGGTTTGACTAAAGTATCCAAGGGAAAGAGGGGCAAGTTATTACCTATGCCAAGAGCTGAGGAGCAGGACGCATCTGGGTAGCAGCCTCCGTTATTAATCGTGCAGATGTCCAAGGGGGTGCACACTCTCCCATCACCACTGAAACCTGACCAAAGCACAGAGGGTGAGAAACATGTCCAGAACTTCTTGGAGACTAGTTTTATTTAGATGACAGCCAGAATGATCTCTTTCCAGAAGAAAGAAACTACCATGTATTACGTCTGTAACCCTTATCTGTGAGCAGTACATAAGTGTGCACATTAAATAAATATGATGATGGTACCAATGGAGTGGTGGAGCTAAAGATTCTCACAGAAGCACTTCCCAGGTGTGTGTTTTCTCACCATTTGCTTTTGCTGCTGACATTGTTTCCTATGCCTTTCTTACCTTGCTGTACTATTGTGCCCTGAATTTACACCTTAAGTTAATCATTCTTGACCATTCCTTTTGTTTTCTTATAAAGCATTTTAAAGTGAGCACAGACTCTATTTTAACGGCTTGGTATCAGGAAGCCTGATGCAGTACCTGGTGGGCAGTTCCCACAGGTGAAAGATCCAGGGGAATTCAGACAGGGGACCAGTGGAGCCACAGAGCAGCCGCCATTGTTTATATCACATTCATTGATATCATGGCATTGATAGCCATTTCCTTGCCAGCCTGGAAAAAATATTGAGAAGATTTGCAAGATTAGCATTGTTAACAAATTGACAAGGAAGACTTACTGATAGTTAAGAAATCCACATAATAGTTCTGGGTTGGCACCGTGGCCTAGAAGTTAAAGATGCTTACCTCTGAGCCTGTCATCTTAGTACTAACTTCAATTTGTCCTCTGACCCCTGCAGGCATGTTATGGTATGTACCCCCAACACAAATTAATTAATTAATTAATTAATTATTTAAATAATAATAAAAATTAAGAAAGAAAAATTTGTTCTGCACAAAACTATAATTAATATGAGAGGCTCCTAACAGGTTGCCCAAAATTCTTCTGAATGTCCATAATCTAATTCTGGAAAAGTGGTGGGTAAATGATGCTCTCTTGTAGACTATTGATTGAATATTAATAAAACCGTGAATTGCTTGAAACTGTTTATGTTTCTACAAATAAAGACAATGAATGTTGCGATTGAAGGTGGAGTCATCTTAGATATTCATGTTGTAGCCAATCATGATGACAGACAGTATTATTCTCATGATTCATTATCATAATGATCATATTTAAATTTCTTCAAATCTTTAGCATATTTGTATGTTGAATCTGACAAGTGGAGTATTGCCTCATCTGCTGACTTAAGGAAATTATCATGTCCAAGCATGGTTAGGTGAGTGCACAAGAAGAACTGACCGAAATGCCCTCTACTCCTAATGAAGATCCGCGAGGTATGGAACCCACTCTCCTTTATAAGGTTTTTCTAGTTCCTAATGTTACAAGCAGCATAGAGAACATTAAGACTTTGGGAAATGGAGTGATTAAAAAGAAAAACTTTGCTTTCTTTTTTTATATAATAAATTTTTGTTATTTTCTCATTACTTTCTTCAAATAAGAGAAAGAGAATTCAGCTCATACTGCCATTTTATAATTTAAACCATCTATTTCTCTGATTTCTACAGCTTGAAGATTGTCATCATAAATTACCTTCAAGAATTCATCTATTTGCAAGTTTTTCACCCTAAGAGTCAGGAGGTGGTTTCCTTCCTTCCTTCTTAGCTTTGCTGGTTCTAAACTAACACCATGCAGGCACTCACTGAACTACCAATCCAAAGGTGAAAGGGCATGTACGTGCATACCTTGGTGTGACAGAGAGAATGCCCTGAAGTTCAGCTCAGATCAAAGTTCAGGCAGAGCTGGATTTGGATCAGGCTTTCTACAACCTTCGTGTACTTGGAGAAGTTATTTAATCTCATCAAGCCTCACCTCCTCAGATGTAAAATGTAAACAACTCTTGTACCATAACTTGGTGTTTCTTGTAGCTGTAGAATTGTAACACTTGCTTCCACATAGATGGTACTTTAACAATTTGGCATAGGAGACTACCTGCTGTTATGGTCCCCATCTGGGCTCTACCCTCTAAGCATACCCAGGAGTAGAAAGCGGTCCTATAAACTCCTTGAAGTCTGGTTAGCAGCTAACCCACATTCTAGCACAGTGCTTTTCTCACAGCGCGTGCCATACTCCACCAAGTGGTAGTGGTGATCTTGTGTCACTAAGAGAGGAAGCTTGGGATTCAAACTCGGGCCATCTCTGAGTATAGGGTTCAGATTCTTCAACAACTCAACACAATGGCTTCCCTTAAAAACCGAACCCTCAGATGACAGTTGTGTGACTTGGGGAGTTTGTGGGGCCTCTGGCAGTGGAACCAGGATTTACCCCTAGTGCATGAGCTGGCCTTTTGGAGCCCATTCCCTATGGAGGGATACCTTGCTCTGCCTTGATAACAAGAAGGAGGGACTTGGTCCAAACCCAACTTGACATGCCAGACTGTATTGACTCCCCAAGGGAGTCCTTACCCTCTCTAAGGAGTGAATGGGGAGAGGGTGAGTGGGGGAGGAAGGGAAGGAAAAGGAACTGTGATTGATATTTTAAAAAAATAATAAACCTCAAATTTTAAAAAAAAAAAAGGAAAAAAAAAAGATTCAATTCTCAGGACTGAAGATGCTGAACACCTCTGTTTATAACAAGGATAAAAGATATTCAAAGACACATAAAAGCAAGAACTACTGGTTTGTGGTGGAAACACAAAATAGTGAAGGAATTTACCCAAATTTACAAATAGCGGGGTAGGAGGAGAAGTAAGATTATAGTGTGAGGCTTTCAAGAACCAGTCTAGCCAGCTGATAGCCACTGCAATGAAGATCAGGCCTGTCAAGTTCTCTGTCCATTTATGCCCCCAAGTAGGATGCCAACACTCTCACATACCTCTCAGCTCCACTAGGGACCTGCTTTAGCAGTGAGATGGTTTTGAGTAGGACATGCAGCTAGGTTTAGACACTTCCAAACAATGATCTTCTTATTCATCATTAGTAGAGGGAAATTGGTTCTGGTACCCTGTCTGTGATGTATCCAGAGTCTATCGTGTGCCCCCAAGAATGTACCTGTTGGGCAGGCCCCACAGTAGAAAGAGCCTTGTGTGTTGAAACACTGCACATGCTCTGCACAGGGCGATGGTTGCAGGCTGCATTCATCCTTGTCCTCTGTGCAAGAGACCCCATTTGGCGCTGTTGTCCACCCAGCATCACAGATGCAGTTAAAATTTGGCTGACAGGAAAATAATAGAGCAAGTAAACAAGCAGGAAGTGGGAAAATCTCACTAACCCCCGACCACGCACTGTCTACCATTTATTTGGATCAGACCAGTTGAGTGGATTCTTTTCCTCCCCATATGATTTAAGCATTTATACTAGACCGTGGAGAAGGAAGCATCTTTATTTCAGAATAAGAGAATCTTATAATTTATCCCAAAGATGCCCAGGAAGGAGTAACAATAATCAAGAGCTGTAACTAAAGCCAATGAACTCAGTCGGCTATGTTTTTAAAGGAATAAACACCTAAGTAGGCATAGACTTGAGACAATCACTTCCTTTTATGAAAATGTTTTACTCCCCCCCCTTCATTCCTGCCCTACTCATACTACCAGAAAAAAAACTTTTCCCTTACACAAGAATTTTTTTAGATGAATTAAGAATAAATAATTAAAATTCATATAAAAAGCAAAACCAGCCAGGCTACCCTGAGCATTAGGCATATAGGACGAAGAACACAGAAGGTTACCAGAGACACAGACCCATAAAGCCTGCACCACTCATGGGGACTCAAGGCCAGAACAATCCAGACCTAAGATACTGTTGACAAGACAGTCTGTAACGTCTGTATGTCTTGTCACTATTAGAGTCACAGATCAGGAGGTCGTGCCTCACAGAGAGTGTCATGAAGGAATAATACGGTTCATATGTCTTGTTTTCTATGACTATGGGTCCAGTTTTCTATGTCATCTCTCTCCATGCCTGTGTATGTCCTGCTAAGGTACGGAAGTGACTTCATCTCTGAGGTCACTCCTAGCAAAGCGCTGGTACAGAATCAGCCACAGAATGTGGAGAGAACAACTGTGACTTCCAGAGGGAACATGGAGGGGGGGGGAGAGACACACCTGTCCATGTTGCACTCGCTCTAAATCCTCACAGATGCCATGCTTACAGAGCTGCTTAGAGCCCTGTTCACAGTCATTATATTTGGATGCACACTGGGGTCCATACGTATCAGGCGTGCAATCACATCTGTTGGTTATATAAGAACACAATGTCAGGGTTTGTGTTTTTAATACCAGGATCTGTCTATTAAAATCATTAAAGAATGTCCACATTGCAAACCAATAATGTTAATAATAAACCAACCCTGCTTCGTCAGCTGCAGCCTTAGGATACAGTTTCCCAGTTCGTCTCCAAGCAGAGCATTGAGTGAACATGTTATCTTTGCAAATCAACTCTTGGAGAGTCACAACTCAATGTTTTTTGAAATTACAGCAATAGATTCTTTTGATCTCAAGTCATCAACCAGTACTTTCAAAGGTTAGACGTCTGATAACCATGGGTGACAGAGTTCATTCAAAAATGGGAAAGGAAAGATCAGCAAGTTCACACTGTATCCACCCTTTGGCACCTGTCAGCAAGGGCCTGTCAGCATCTTTCAGAGGACAATATGCATTCTGTCAGGAAGAAATGTAGTTGATTGTGGGATATTTCCTTCATAGTATATGTTAATGCACAGCAAGACATGATTCATTTATGACACATTATTACCAGGAGATGCTCTGTCACTAGACAAGGTCAGACAAACAAAAATAAAATAAAGTTAGCTTAAGTTATTGTGTGATTCTTTACGTTGTTAGCCTTGCTGTGTATCTGCAAAGCAGTAGGAATAGAATTGGGAGGTGTGGCAAAGGATGAAGGACTAACATATGCTAAGTCTCATCATACCCTGGAGTGGAAAAAAATCCAGTTCAGAGGTCACTGTTAGATTCCAGCACAGAATCATCACAAAGGTAATTAAACATCATTGCTGACGCTGAAGACAGGATGAGGGGAGTCTGCGTGGCATGTCAGTCTCTCATGCCTGCAGCCTTGAGCTAGTTTCTGATGGTTCTAGAAAAGGATGCTTGCTACAAAGTGGAAAGGTTGCGTTAGCAATATTCATTCAGGTATCAGAGGCTCAGCTAATCACAGAAATCAAAGTGTGGGTAATAGTGCAAGAAGAGAGTTTGAAACAATCAGGGCCCAGGCCTAGAAACAGAACAAGGCATGCCATGGCTGAACCCAGAAACAACAGCTGGTGTGAGCCCTCTGAGTCATTTACAAGTAAAAAGAGACCAATGGGCACTGGCAGATGTGGAGTGGAAGAGTGTGGGGGCCACACCCCTGCAAAAAGAGACCAATGGGCACTGGCAGATGTGGAGTGGAAGAGTGTGGGGAGCCACACCCCTGCAAAAAGAGACCAATGGGCATTGGCAGATATGGAGTGGAAGAGTGTGGGGAGCCACACCCCTGCAAAAAGAGACCAATGGGCACTGGCAGATGTGGAGTGGAAGAGTGTGGGGGCCACACCCCTGCACTAACATGTAGAGCTGCCAGACTGAGCAAACGAAAATGCAGGGTACACCGTTAAATTTATACTTCAGGTAAAGAAATACTTCGTAAAACACGTAAGTATGATCCATGCAGTTTATAGCACTACTACATAATTATTTAGAAGTTACTTACTTAGTAAATTATATCTATGAGCATTCCAAGACTCAATTTATCATGAAGATCAGGTCATGGATGAATAGTATTATGATCAAACTTACACTCTTACAGCCAGCTGTTACCTCCTCACCCCGTAGCTCACTCACCCCTTCCTCCACTTGCCCTGCTTCTTCTCAATTTTCATAGAGTGCTCTTCCAGAGAATTTAATCACACTCTTTGGAATTATAGTATTTTTGAGCATTTCTTATACACATTTAAGCCTTTGATTCATTGTTAAATATTTTTGTTATATCCATATATTTGACATGTAAAAAACATCCCAGAACCAATCATTAAAAGTTATTCCATATGTATTTTTCATGTAAGGAATATCTGGATGTTTGGGCGCACCTGGGACAGAGTGGCACAGGTTTAAACCCTGAACAAACGTTTTGCACCGCTCAATTCTGACCACTACTAACTCCCACACCCTTCTAAAGGCAAACCTCTCTCAGAAGTACTCTGAAGTGAGTTTCTCTTACAGCTAAGGAACTAACCACTGGAAAATTACTTAAGATGTCGGAGGAGATTGTGACTATGCACCCGGGGGCAACTCTCTGCTTAGTCCTCACTGCCTTCTGCTATTACCACTTGGAGATGAATAGACATTAATCTTATACTGTATTCGACCAGATACAAGGCAGACTTCTTTCTTTTAATTTCAAATAATAAGAGGAAGAGGAGGCAGAACGTAAGCCAACTGTAGGCTTCCTTGTCATGCTCTTCAAAGGCAAGTATTTGAATCTTATCGTTACCCACACGCATTGCCTACAGCCAAAGAGTTAATATTCAAGAGAGTGAGAGAGCCAAATAAAAACTCAGGTCAGTTTTCATCCAGCTCCATTATTTTTCCATATTACCTTTCTATTCTCATGAGTAAAGTAAGTGTGCAGATTTTACAATGTGTCTCTTTTAACTATAACAGTATGTTTCCAAAGTGACTCAGTATGGCTATTGAAAGAAGAGAGAAATTCATCATATAAACACCTAAGACGCAATAATAAAAGCCACATGTGTATTTTAAAACTTTACTAATATCCCTGACTTTGATATTAATTTCTTTTAAACTTTTTTTAATATGTGTGTGTGTGTGGGTGGGTGGGTGTACTGTGTGTGGGTTTGAGTGTGGGTATGTGCATACTACAGTATGTGTTGAGGTTAGGGGTCAGTTCTCTCCTACCATAGGAGACAGGGATCCTATTAGGTCATCAGGGATTTTTGCAGCATGTGTATTTAACTGCTGAGCTACCTCGCCAACCCTTAGTTACCAGTTCTTGCAAAAGCCTTTTATTGGTGGTTTCATTTCAGTAGAATGAAACTAGGATTTTTAGTCTTGAGGAACTATAGCTGTACTTGTCAATTGAGAATACCAAATATCCTTCCATAGTCTTATATAATTTGTTTTAGAATCCATGGCTCCATATCAGTATATTGAGTAACTAAAAGAGATAATACGCTTAAAACATAACCACCATATGATCCCAAACAGAATTATCTTCACTACTTAAACTTTGTAATGCTTTAAAATCCACCAATGATATGGAGATAAATTAAGATAAACCAAATCAGCTTCATGTGCCTGGGGAACAAACATAGTTTGTTTTCTTCTTAGAAAGCATAGTAGACCTCCATCACAAGTACATTACCATGTATGAACATCAATATATCAGATTCCAAGAGCTGTCTTACATATAAAGCAAGATTGGAAACAATCATAAATGACTTTTACAATGAAGATAAACCTATAGCATTAAGAAGAAAGAAACCATCTTTCCCTAAACTCTCATAGTAGCTAGAGGCTAGATTCAAGCCACAAGGATTAGTGGAGTCAGGTATGGTTTATCTCATTCTATTCTCATGACTCTAAAGAACAATGTTACCAAAAAAAAAATGCCTATGAAACAGGGACCCCCAACTAATCAGTACTTGTATTATGCCTCATCTTCTCAAAGATATTTTTAATTATATATTGTTAATCTTGTTAAGAAAGAGTTCCAGTTCACCCAACTACGCTGACTCAGAGTTTCTAAATTGAGGTGGCCTCATGGTGGAACCAGCTTTGCCCACCACACACACATTGCATATCCAGATCATTCAACAGCAGCTCGTTTTCCTTATCAAATCCATGCAACAGTTCCCCAAAGAAGCTTCTAAGCTCAGTGAAACTACTAGTTAATAAGCATAATTAACATTCAAGAAATAGTTAAATGTTCATTGTTTGATTACACACCGATTCACAAAGCAATAACTAAATTTTATGATCATGAGTATTATAAATTTTATTTTATCCCTTAAAGATGTTACTCAAGGATAGGGTAATGGCTTAGCAAGTGAATTGGTTGTCTTGTAAGCATGAAGACTGGAGTTCAATTCCTAGAATCCACTAAAAAATGTCTAGGCACAGTGGCTCATGCTTATAATATATAATCTAGTGTGTATATACTCACATAGGATAAAACACACACACAAACGTTATGGGATACATCTGAACTCATGTATTTGGGATACAAGTTCTCAATTGGGATTCTCAAGACCTCATAAACTAATCTCACGCCAAAAAGAGGCCATAGTTAGATGTTCCCTCAGCAAAGCTATGAGGGATGGCCACTAGAGACAACAAACAGCCCGGAGTTACAAGAAGTCCTTGTGCTTTTCTTTGCACAGGGAACAAGAACAAGTCTACTACTGTCTTACAAAGGGAAACTACCAACTAAATATCATCTCAACAAATAGATTCGTTCACTCCTTTTCTCTGTCCCCGTCACTGGCTCTCTCACGCTCTTCTCCCCACCTTCCCCTGTGTGTATCTCATCCCTGACATGCAACGAGAGTTGTGAATTGTGTGCGCTACAGGCTCCTGCCTCCCTTTCCACTCTTAAAGGAGTAGGTGTAACAATCAGTGCTCTGAAAAGCAATAGCAGAGGCTAGTGTGGGTAGTTTCTGGTCCACCCACACCACCATCACTGCTGGCACAGAATACACCAAATGACAGTGATGATAAAGGGAAATTGGAATTATATCTAATCTCTAGGACATTACTAGATATTGGGGAGGCAAGCAATTATATGTGCTAGGAGCCAAGCGGAGATAGCTGTCACTGATATCTCCAAAGGGAAATTCTGCCTGATAGACACCTACTCACAGACATCATAAAAACGATGCTTTCAAGGGAATCAGCTGGAGCCAGAATATGAATAACAATGGCACCAGCATCATTTCCATCAGATACAAAGTTCAAAAAGCAAAGTTCTCAAATAAATTCACTGGTTGTCCCTTCAAAGCTGTGGCTCTGGCTAATGCTCAGCTCACGGTGCCCTGTGGTATGACCTCTCAGATCACCTAGCATTCGACTGAAGGTAGAGATTATTTGGGGGCTTGTACAATAATTGAGTTTATATACATGTCTAGCAGAAGTTAGCATGAGTGGAATTTGTTAATTTAGAGTGAACCAAAATTTTAAAGCTCAGATTAAAGAAACAAAAGGACTGTGGTTACTTTTTGAGAAAATGTGTTGAGATGCCAGGTACAAAACCAAAATAACTCCATTCATTTCTTCAGGACTTGTTACAAGAACAGAGGCACAAGGGAGAGAGCAGAGAACCCAGCCAGCCGTTCGTGCTCTAGCAAAACCGGCTTCTCAATCCTCTTAGAGCCTCAGAACACAGGCAACAGCCAAAATACAGCAAAAGATAACGTCAAATTCCTCTCAAACATGATTTTAAGAAACTATACACTAGTAAATCTAACAGTGATCAGGCCTCAACTTTGCGACTTGATTATCAGAGGGGCTTCTGAGGTGCTGGTGTTGGTGGCTAATACTGCTCAGGAGCAAGGTGGGCACGGAGGCTTTGTGAGGCCAAGTTCAGTTTAAGAGATCATTTCCTGGGAAAGACGATGGGGGAGGTGATCGGGAGAGTCATTTGACAAAAATGAATCTGAAAAGGTGCCCACGGACTGTGGCTGTGACCTTGTGGCTGAGAATGCAGTGAGTTCATGGATTCCCTGATGCTACTTCAACCTTTGATTCATTTTGGCTGACATTCTTACATAGTGCGAATGAACTACCCTTGCTGCAACTGTAAGCATGTTAATAACTGGAATCAACGCAGCACCGGGAGCACTGGAATGGTGCCCCCCCCACACACACACACACAGATAATCGCCTCTCATTGCTGTGCTTTAAGGCTCTGCTTCCTGCTCAGGTGTCAGCTCAGCTTGCACCATGCTATGCTGACTGCTCTGTGGCAGTCATAGAGGCCTTCTTCTTCCTCAGAGATGCTGCCAAAATTATTTCTTCATGGGGTGAAAAGCTTGTATTCATCTGAGCAAAAATATCTACGAATACGTTCAATAGAAGTTAAGTAATCCTATGGGGCACCTAGTTTTTCTGGTACTATAGACATTAGTTTCAATATTTTTAATTATTTGGTGTTCTTGTACTTCAGGAAAACACACAACATTTTCAAAAGAAGTTACCTGAAACTCCCCATTGTATTCACACAGGTAGATCCACTTTGGCAGCCAAAGGGTGTTCCTGAGTAAATTGCACATTCGTTAACGTCATCTGAGCAGAAAAGACCCTGCAGAGATGTAAAGAACTCAGTCAGTTGTCACAGGACATGGGCCTTTATAAAATAATACTTACATAATATATGTGGGTGGTAACTTCTTGGTAAACCCAAATACATTATTAGTAATATTACTCTTGGGCTAAGAGTCCTCTAGAACTCAGATTGGACTCTGTGGGAACAAGGAGCTCTACCCAAGAGCACAGTGGCTACAGGCGGAGGAGAATCCTTTCATAGACCAGTCCTTATTTCAAAGGATGCTATCCTTGGGGATAGTTAGGGATCTTTTCATTGATGCCTGCTAGCAGTGATTTCACTACTGCTAAAAGAGGCCAAGAGAACTTCCATGTGCACTGAAAGATTCGGTCCATGCTTTCCAGTGCTCAACCACTTACGTCAATGCTAGCAGAACCACTATGCCCTTTCATTTGAGAGAGCTGCTCAGAATGACCAAAGACTCGATGGGTTTAACAATCAACTTTACCACCATTTGGCACAATTCACTATGACTCCTGTGGCCACAGAATCCTGGAAACTTTGGTGAACAATTAGATATGTCCGAAGGAGTCCAAAGAAACTGGTGCCGACTCACCTGCCAGCAGTTCTTGGATTTTTAAGGCAGACAAGGTGACTCACCTCCCACTGTGAAGGGCAGATACACAGAAAGGAGTCGTGCAGATTGACGCAGGTGCCACCATTGAAGCATGGATTGCTACTGCAAGCCTTCCTCTCCACATCCTGAAAAACAGCAGGGCAAAGTCAGTGGGAGATCGGTACATGTCCTCAGTACACAGTGCAGGGCAGGCTTAGTTCATGTGAGGGCTCCCTCCAGACTTCCTCCAGTGACTCACATTCTTCTTCAAGGCATTTCTCTTGTGAAAATATCAATCATATTCACTTCCCTTAATGTCTTACATACTTTAGACATGGATAGGGAAGACAATTCCTCGTTTCTTAGAAGCATTATTAATCTGAGAAATATGTGCTGCTAGATAGGCACAAAGGTTTCAAGTGTGTATATAAGAATGGATGCTCCTATTGCACTAAGAAAGTGAAACGGAAATTTCCATTTTGCCTAGTGGTCTTATCTCAGGTACCTCTAGATAAGCCTTTGAAAACTGATCATCTTTTATTACCACCCCTCCTGCCATTGGCTCAGGTGACTGAACTCTTTTTTTCTCCAAGCCCCTTTGTTTGAAATGTGGCCAGCTAAGATACACCTTAGGCCCTCTGCTCACCTGACTGCATTCAGGCCAGAACAGCAAACAGGCCTACCTTTGTCCACACAAACTTGGGATCTCACCCTTTGTCAGCTACCAGTTTCAATTCTGTACAATTTGTAAAGATTTTGGGGTACAGAGGCAAGTGCTTCATAGAGGGCAGGTAATGGTGCAATCAAGATATTTTTGCTACATTGGTTTTGGTAAAATTATATTTAAAACAGGACAGGGTGTTCATTATATCCATACAAATGTATAGTATAACCAAAGGCATGGGAGAAATCAACTTGGCTCTGTGGACACAATCAGAGCAAGATGACCACAAACTGGCCCAAGCCCACTTTTTCTCTGCCCCTATCCTGAACCACAGGACACACATGCGTGCTTCATCATGAACTCTGCTTCCCTCATTTGATTTGTCAGAACCACAATGAGAGTGGCCATAAAGGATCAAAGGACATTATTAAGAACATTTGCCACGAACTCATGAGTGTTCTGGGGAACAAAAGCATCACTGTCTAGGGATTAAAATGCCGGAGACTGTAAGGGTCCCCCAAGAAGAGAAGTCAGCAGTCAGAAGTGACGGAGAACAGCTGTGCTGACCACCCTTGTCCTCTTCAAAAGCAGAGAGAAACTGACATTTAATCACTCACAACTCCTCCTGAGTTGTGGGAGAGGACAGCAGACGTTCATTTTGATCATAATCTTTGGCTCTTGTCCAGCAGTGAAACTGAGAGGTACTGTAGGAGATAGAAAACTCCCATGCTGCTTTGCTCTACAACACTCACTGTTCCTTGTGAGTGTTCTCATGTGCACAGCTATTCCCCAAAGACATGAAGGCCGAGATACAATCTATTGTCAGTGATAAAAAGGGGTCTGAATTTGTTCATCAAACTTAACTCCCAAAGCAGTAGACAATTCTTGAATTGCCATGGAAATAAATTGTGGCTATTAGAGCAAATAGTATTAACTGGAAATTGCAGAAATCTCATTTGAAATTGTAAGTACTGGGAGATTCTATACATTTGGGGGCATAAGGTTATGGTTCCAACAGAAGACTTAGTCATTTACCCACAAGTAAGGTGAAAACCATAAACTTACATAGCTCGGCATGCACATGGCAAGGTGATAGAGTATTTGCTCTGGGACGTGCTTCAAGCCTGTGCAGTTCTGAGGAGACTGAGAATTTTGTGCACACCCCTGGAATTCTGAGCTCAATTTGCAGGGCCTTTTGCAACCCAGTTATTGACGGCAGTTGGGAGATTGTGAGCTGACTCTGAGTCCACAAGTAAGCTCTCAGCAGCATCCCTCAAAAAGGATAGTTACGCGAGGGGCCTGTAGGTTGTGAACTCACATTCTTAGTGACCTTATGGTGGCATAATGTCCAGGGTCCTCACATGCATTCTAGGGGACTTAAATTGGAACTTTAATTGTTTAAAAAAATCAAACATTGGAAAATCAACACTTTGATATTGACCATCTGCCCCTTAAAAAAGACTACTGGTTTAATTTTTAACTTTTTAATTTAATCTTTAATTTCCTTTTACGAAAGGTATCCCTGTGTATCCCGAGATCACTGGAACTCACTGGGTACCCTAAGTGGGGTTCAAACTCTCAATCCTCCTAGCCCAGTCTCCTGAGTACTAGGGTTACAGAGGAGCCACTGCTGTGCCTACCTTAGAAATGATGTTTATGTATTTTCAGTGAATATCCAGTCCCAGGACTTACCTGCTGCAAACGTTGAAAATTTCTCTCAAGATCCACAAGCTGTAGGAGTGGGTAGAAAGCGCATCAGTTAGCTGGCGTAGACATTTAATGTGTGCGTCTCCTCTAGGGACACGCTTTGTGCTGACTTTCATTCATTACTTTCCCTCCTTGTCCCTTCTAGGGTCCTTCCCTTCCCCTCATGCTTCATGTAAATTTCTAAAGGCATTTTAAGAAGAAGTACAACCTACTGATAACCTGACTCAATGCTTCTTTTACGTGGTGATTCCAAAGGGCAATGATAACCCCTCTATCAGTAAGGAAGACACTATCAGTGTGTGAGCAAAGCCAAGTCTTGCTACAAGACCCTGTCACAGCACTTACTGCCTTCTGCCAGGCACCACTCCTTACCCCCCATTACAGTTATACCACTTAACCCCAAAGTTCATGATTATAATGATAAACATCTAAAGATGGAGCAGAGCTGATACCTCACCTGAAAAGTTCATTACTTCCAAAGCTGGATTAAGAACTCATTTGCTCTTATGGCATGTCTGATGTGTATGTCAGCCTTACCTTGGAGTTCAGCTGCTGGACTTGACTAAGTATATTTTGAGGAAGACCAGTTGTATTCCTCTTTAAATCTATAATGTCATCTTTGTTTCTCTGGATCTAAGTTAAAAAGAAATAAATCAATAGAACAAGAATAACGGTAAGGAAAAAAATCATCTTTAGAAGCAAGCATTAAAACTCTGTCTAAAATCCCAGAGCAAAGCCACATGTAATAATAACTAGACCAAAATAGATTTGGCACAAGATCATTGACTCTCTTCTATAGCAAAATACCAATGTCCTTTTCTATGTGAGTTCCAATGATATGCTAACATTTTAGAGCTCTTATTAAGAAGGATGGAGGGCTGTGGCTATGGCTCAATGAAAGAGAACTTGCCTCATAAAGAGAACCCTGGGTTCAATCCCCAATACCACAACAATGTGTGGTTTTGAATGACACTTTCTGAATTTAAATCTTGCCCCAATCATTTACTGTGCATTTTTGGATATTAAAAATGGAGTTATCACACTTATAGCTAATGAGTTGAGTAATAAACACCTTCCCGGGGTCCTGCAGTCTAATGATATAACCCAGAATCAATGTGTGACCCAAACACAGCTCTAAATGTGAGCTCTAACATGGCTGACACACAGTGTGGTGTCATCAATACTGAGTCCTAAAAACATTCAGTACTGCAGGGGAGTTAGTGACCACTCCACTGTGGTGAAGATGCTGCAGAGCAGGCCGGTTGCCTGTGTCTGCTCCCACTTTAATTTCCCTCCCCAGCAGAGGAGTTCTGGCTTTCCTCTCTGGATCTGCTCTGAACTGTGGAATCTGCACAGTAAGCCTCCTCTCCTACAATTGAACCATCTCTCCCCACTATGAAGCCTTCATATGGCTTCTTTTTAAGAACTTATCTTCCAGTTGTACTCTCCGTGATCAGGGTTCATGGTACCTACTAATACTGAGCTAGACAGCTAAGCTATGTCAGATTGATATACAAAGCAACATTGCGTTTTTCCAGTGCATTACCTGATGTAAACATTCACCAAGGTCTTCATCATTTAATTTGACTTTTCCCAGGGATCCAGTTCTAAATTCAATGTTTTGGGCAGAGCTTGTAAGAAACACCAAGTTTCCCCCCTCTGCAGTCATCCGAGGCCTATACAATTCAACCAGAGAACTTATCAGTAATTAGCACATCTAACTTTAAATTTAAACCAGTTTCTTGCCGAATGGCAATAGGTTCTTTTTCTATATTTTCACCTTGCATTCAACCCAGCCAAATCTTCTCTGTTCATGATTTGTTCTCTGAGAATTTCTTAATGATACTTCCCAGGAATTGTAGGATGTGACTCATTCACAAGTGGGCAAAGGATAATTGCGAATAAGAAAACAATTCCTTATTCCAACATCAACCTTCTCCCTCTTGGTTTTATCACCATCACTGTCTCCCCGTCCCCCCCGAAACACTGCACCCCCGCTAACCTGGTTACTTGTGACAGACAGCAAGGAAAGGACCCCAGTCCGTTAGTAGAAAGGAGCCACGTGTCTACTTACTGGTGGAGATCAGCAATCCTTTTCTGTCCCTTCTGCCCGGCTTCTCCAGTTTCGCCATCTAACTTGGATATCGTCAGTAAAGTTACAAGACCCCAGAGAAAATGTGAGGACATGTTCCTCACCAGCCTCCCAGCTCGCCAGGCAAGAGGGAGACCCGCAAGAGCCAACAGAGTCTGAGAATTTGAGAGCAGCAGAGCAGGTAGCTGTACTTTGATCGGCAGAATATTCTTTAACTTTCCAGGCTTTCCAAGAAGGCTGAAGTGATTTTGTCCTTCCTGAGGAATGTCAATGATCTTAGATCTCTAGTACTGTTCAACTTGGAAGGGGTCAAAATCTACCTTAAGTGATGCGCAACTTAATCATTATTTGTTTAACCTTTGAAACAGTAACCAGCAGCTTTGGAAACATCCCCTGAAGGAGTCCTCGCTCCCAGGGCTCTCGGCTTTAGGCAAACGGTGCTGGAAAAATAGAATTTCTGCAAGAGAAGTTGATTTCTTATCTCATACCATGCATAAGCGTTATTGCTAAATGCTCTTCAAAGACTCAAATTTAAGAACTAAAATCAAAAAAACTATTAGCAGAAAAATGGGGAAAACATGCTTTTGAATTTGGAGTTATTGATTGCTTGGTCCTGAAGAAAAACAAAAACAAACAAAAAAACACTCCCCCCCAAAAAAAAAAATGAGCAGGAAAAGGAAACAAAAAGAGAAAGATTCTATGTTAAAACTCAAAGGCTGTTGCTTATCAGAAAGAACACTTTTCAATAGAATTAAAAGATAACTTGAGAGGAAATCACCTGTCAGTGGGAGAGCAACTGCAGAGATGCTCCTACTTCAGCAAATAATCCCCACCCATGTTCAGGTAGCTCATTACACTCGGCAGGTCACATGCACAGAAAGGCACGGCAGTAGCAAGGGGACTTGTTGGAAAGACAGGGCCCAGTCAGAAAAGGAGGCTAGGAGGAGATAATAGGGGTGAATCTGATCAAAATACATGATGTACATACATGAAATTGTCAAAAAAAAAAAAAAAAGAAAATATTTTAAAAGTCACTCAGAGAATTGGAGGAAATATTTGGAAACCATATATAACAAAAGAGATTAATACCAAGAGTTTTTTTAAAACCACAATTCAACAACAAAGCAAAGAACACAAATTAAAAATGAGCAAAAGAACGAAATGGGCATTCTCCCGGAAAAAACTTTGAGACATTTATGAAGATACAGTTAACATCTATACTCACTGGGGAAATCGAAACAAAACCATAATGAGATATAACTCCATCCCCAGTGAGCTCGATCCTATTGAAGAACAGAAGTAAGTGCTGGCAGAAACTGAAGAGTGCTGTAGAAAAATGATGCTGTTGTTATAGTAACCAGCCATGAGGTCCTCAAAAACTCAATGAGGATCTAACATACGATATAGTAATATGTTTTACTTCCAGATGTTTGGGTATTCATTGAAAACAGGGACTAAAAAAGATAGTTTAGCAAGTGACAGAAGTGTCACTTGCGGTAAGTAGGCAAAGGCACAATCGACTCACGTGTCGATACACCAGTGACTCAATTAAAATGGGTACACACAGACTTTGGGATTTTGATTTTTTTACTTGTGATCCCCTTGCCCCCTCTTCTCCAGTGCTGGAATTACAGGTTTACAGTGCCATAACTAATTTACAATAGAATGTTTTTCAGCCATAAAAAAATAAATAAATTTGACACACGCTACAATAAGGATAAACCCTGAAGATATTAAATTAACAGTTCCAAAAAAAGAAAAATACCCTCCAAGATTCCATTTACACGAGGTGCCTGGATTAGTCAAATGTGGGGATATAGAGAATAGAGCGGTAGTCCCCACATGCAGGAGAACGGGAGCTCACTGTTTAATGCATGTGGGTATCCACACTGGAAAGATGAGGGCAGCAGTGACGGTTGAGGTAGGGCATACGTACCTTCTGCCACTCAACTGCAAAATTAAAGTTTGCTTATGTATATTTTTCAATGATTTTTACACTGACTATAGTTAGTCATAAGTTTCTTCCATCTGTGGATGCTACACATAATAAAGCAAAGCTACCCACGCCCAGGAGACACTCCCATAGGGCAGAACGCCAGGACCTACAGGCCGAGCAGGCAGCTGCCAGCATTGGCACCCCAACTTCTCTCTCAGCAAGCAGCTCAAAGCCCATACCAGAGCTCTGGCTCAACATGGGCTTTGATCGAGTCAGCCAAAGCTCAAAGGAGCAGCAGCTACCCGGACTGATTGTAAGAATAGCTCGTCTTCTAGAGATTTCTGGAGAAGAGTCACCACTGCCCCAGCATGCTGATCTTTAAGTTCATTGTTCTGATTCTTCTTTCTCCTCCACTTGGGACATCACAAAGTTCCAGGGTTCCTGATTACTGGCTCCCCTACCCCCCCCCAGTTAAATAAATAAATGAATCATTTCAGGAAAAGAAAAGATGTTTCTTCATCTAAATTCATTGGTCTCAAAAATACAGAAGGATAATCTTTTAAAAAATTTGCACTGCCATCTAACTTTTTAAAATATTAATTTCTTGAATACAGCTGCATGGTTTGATATAATGGAAAATCTGATCATGCTTTAGTCTGGTCTATTTGTGATTCTACTAACACAAAGCAAAGAAAATATATTTCAAGTGAATTTTCCTTCAAGCTGATAATGAGATAAAATGGTGATGGGTTTTGTGTTTACTTTAAGAGACAGATGTGATGTAATGGACTGGAGAGATGGCTCAGTTGTTAAGAGCATGTACTGTTCTACCAAAAAAAAAAAAAAAAAAAAAAAAACAGAGTTCCATCCCCAGAACCCACATCCAAGAGCTTACAACATATCTGCACACATATACATAATTTTAAATACAAAATGTTCTTAAAACACAAAGATACAATATAGTACAATATATGAGTCTGAACATTAAAGTTTTAAAATTTAATTAATTCAAATTTGCAGCTCACCATTTTGCTAGACCCCAAATCATGCAGAAATAAAGCTTTTCTAAAACTACTAAAACCTAAGATGTTGTTTAAGAAATGGACTATTATACTTACCTGGCAGGGGAGATACCATGATCAAGAAATTAACTATTTCAGGATTAGACCTTTGGTTTAAACCCCAACATTCTTGGGAAGGGACTAGAAATAATAAAAGAGTAGCTGTAGTGGATTTATGACGTTATATTGTAAATAACTGTCCTGCCTACGAGTTTAATAAAAAGCACTGATTGGCCAAAGGCAGACAGGAAGTGTGGGTGGGGCTACCAGACTAAGAAAACTCTGGGAACAGGAAGAACAGAGCAGAAATGCCACAGAGACTCTAGAGTTTCCAGACAAGCCAGGAGATACAGTGGACAACTATTCTGCTCTGAGAAAAGGTACCGAGCCCCATGGCTGAACAGGATTAGAATCATGGGTTAGTTTAAGGGTAAAGAGTTAGCAAGTTATATGCCTGGGCCTTAGGCCGATCAGCCTAAAATTAATGTAAGCGTCTGTGTGTCTCTGCTGGTCTGCGGGCCTAAACCTTGAGGCTGGGCCTGAAAGTCCAGGCCAGAAACCTACAAGTAGCAAGAAGGCTAAATAAAATATTTTTGGAAAAAGAGAAAAATAAAATTGTTAGAGACAGAGCCAGAGAAGCAGGTATGTCTTATGCTGTTGCTTCAGTGAGTAGCTCTGTCCTTACCACAGCCTTTGCCATTGCTACAGTTCAGGGCTGACTATTCCCACCCCTTCACCCCACCTCTATCTCTGTATTGTAATTAACGTGAATTCTGTAATTTCATCCTTAGTACAGATGAGGAAAATTTTCCTAGAGATTAATTTCTAATCATTTCTTCTGACCTTTACTATTACTTCCTAATTTACTCTTAGTTAATTGGATTTTATTTCACAGAGTAGACATTTCTAGAACACCTAATGTGTATAAGTCTGTATTATGCATTGAGAAATGTTAGTTAATATGAGCTAAAGAACTTTAACTCTGGGAGGAGAAGACAGGAAAATACGCAAAGAAATAAATGTAGAGGCTATTCTCAACTAAAATAAGTAGGATAAGAGAGTGATATACCATAAAGAGACCTGGGAAGTGTTATGTCAGGCTTATGGCCTGGATTTTCTGGGCTTGCCTCATGGCCTGGAATTTCCAGCCTACAGTCCCATAGTCCCAATGAAACATACAGACACTTATATTAATTGTACACTGATTGACTTCGGGCCCAGGCATATTACTTGCTTGCTCTTTACCCTTTAACTAACCCATGATTCTTATCCTGTTCAGTCCTGTGATTCTGTACCTTTCTCAGAACAGCATACTTGTCTTCTACATCTTCTGGCAACTCTACCCTGTTCTTCCTGATCCAAGAGTTTTCTTGGTCTGGTAGCCCCACCCACACATCCTGTCTGCCTTTGGCCAATCAGCATTTTTCATTAAACCAGTGGGTAGGACAATTATTTACAATGGAACAACATAATCCCCCTATGTGGGGATAGAACATACTTACCATAGTGGACAGAATAACATCTGTGAGGAGGTGGAATTTAGGAAATCACATGAGACAAACTAGTATCTGTGAATCCCCATCTCTGGGTCCCAGGACTGTTTACGTTTCTTCTTCCACTAAATCATACAGACTGGATCTACTACTATTGAATCTATGATTCAGCTTATATTCCGGCCTGGACTCTCTCTCAGCTGAATGACAGTTTGAGAGCACGTGTGTCCCCCTCTGATTCTGTGAAGAAACTACAAGATCTACTTGGGAATAATAAAGGGTGTAGTATAGTGTATTTGGAGGGGTCCTGAGTAGTTATTGATGTACTCGAACCTTCCACATAGACAAACATATGCTAAGAGAAAGAAAATCAATTTGTGATTTGATAAACAACCACATGAAAACTCAACTCTAATAATATTTCTTGGTAATTACCATTATATTGATTAATATGCACACCGTTAACTGGGTACGTGTGGTCAAGGATGATTGCACAGTATATTATACAACATACCTTGTCTATGGTACTCAAAATTTACTACTTTTGTTTTTAAAGCCTTCCAAATTTCTTCTGCATATTTGGGTTTTGCCGTTTTGCTTTTTTTTTTTTTTTTTTTTTGAGACATGGTCTCACCATGTGGCCTGCTGCCCTCACATCTAAGGTTCTCCTACTCAGGTATAGCAATGCTGACATTACAGCTGTATGACCATGGCAGAGCTGTGCAACCTTTACCTTATACTTCTTTCACTAAACTGTGTGCTTTCGGAGTTGGCCTCTTTGGTTGGTTTTGCCATGGATTCCGTTCTCTTTATTAGAAAAGAACATTTCCTTATATTTCATGCCCCTGCTTGCCTATCTAGTCACTAGAAAAAAAAAAAAAAAAAAAAAAAAAACAAAAACAAAAAACTGAATTGGTTCCAGTTCAACACGAATTCACAAATAAAACAATTATAAATACTTTGGAATGTGTGTGTGTATGTGTGTGTCGATATTCATGCTTTAGTCTTTTCTAGTAAGTACTAAAGGTGATTACTAAGATATGGTAAAATAGTTACAACTTTATTAGAATATGAACCTCCTAATTATGTACAAGTGCTCCACTGCTGCACACTGTGCCTATCTCTTGGCACTGTTGGTGTCTGACCTGTGGCCATGTTAGTTGGCATGCAGTAGTATTTCATTATGATTCAAGTGAGAATTTCCTAATGATTGGAAATACTATGAATCTTTTTATTATCTTTGTCATGCATGCATCTTATTTGATAATTTGTCTGTTCAAATCTTTTTGTCTATCTTTAATTATAATACAGTTACATCCTTTCCTCTTCTGCTTTCCCACTTTAAAACCCTGTCATATGCTTTCTGTAATATTTCTTGTGTGTGTGTTTACAGGATTGACCATCTGCTCTTAGATAACCAATTTTATTTAAGAGTTAACATATATGAATTTAAATCTTTTCAAATATGTATCTGGAAGTATTTTTCTCACAACCTGTATAACTATTGATGTGTTTCAGAATATTTTTCAAGCAATAAGCTATGAATAAAAATTTTAAAAGATTATATAGTGATTATAGATGGTATCATTCAATATGAAAATTCAGAAAAGCAAAAGTTATATTAATAGAAACTAATAAGGAATTGTCCAAGTTTTAGTTAGAATTGCCAGTAGGAAACTGTGAAAGAACATTTGTGTTAAATAATACTTGATGCCTTGTTTATAAGTTTTATAGAAACACATGCTTAAAGTAGATGGCCTCCTATGAGTGTAAGCTATTACTTTTAAAAATGACAAAATTATCTGTCTTATGTTTATAAATGCCACTGTATTTACAGTGCTTTTCATTGCTGTGATAAACCATAATAACCAAGGCAGATCATAGAAGGAAGGGTTTGTTTGAGCTTGTGGTTCCAGAGTGACAAACATCCATCACCATCATGGTGGGGAAGCATGGCAGCAGACGTGCACAGAGGCTGGAGCAGCGAGTTTCTGAGCAGCACACAGAGAGAATCGGCAATGGCTGGATTCTTCAACCTCTCAAAGCCTGCCTCCAGGACTTTTCCCAGGGGTTTTTAGGTGAAACCTCCTAATCCACTCCAAACAGCGACAGCAACCAAGGAACAAGAGTTCAAATGCGTGAGTATATGGGAGACATCCTCATTCAAATCACCAAAGCCACCATATGAAAGAATGATACCAAATACTGATGTTGGTATTGAGAGCCATGAAAAACACCCAATAGCTTTCTCATAAATAATAACAGATAAACATTACACAATGACCCAGTACTTGAGTTTAATCCCTGGCACAGAGATAAGAGACAAGTTTGACAATGGAAACTATTTGGTAAGTTTAGACAATAAGACAGGCTGGCGTTTTCCTACACAGAAGACAATTCAGACCTCTAGGTCTGAACAAACCTAGTTCTTAATTATGCTTTTCCTAAACATCCCTCACTTTTACAGAGACTAGCTTAAAAGTCTCTGGTATGGCCTTATAAAAACTTTCTCTTTTACCAGTGTTTCTCATTTTAATAATGTGAGTATTGTTCAACAAGATAAAACCTTTAGTTTCAATCTAGGTCTGTGGCTCTTAATCATCTTTTATGTTGAAAGGAAGGAAAGAAGGAAGGAAGTAAATGCAAGCAAATTCTTTCAAGGTCTGGCTGACCTTTGATGAGGAGTTGGGGATTTTACATCCAGCTCATTGACTCAGCTTTTTCTCAAATCAATAGACAAGTCAGAATCTCTGATTCAGATGACACTTAGAAGCAATATAAAAATCAATTGCTCACTCTGGGACATTATCACTCACTCTGTTCCCCTGCTGCATGCAGAGTTTCTTCAGCAAAGACAACATTATTTTACAATGCATGACCTTCAGAATAACCTCCTTTCCTTTCTCTAATGTCAAATGGTCCATAACCATGAAATTCTAGCTCTGTCTAACAAAGCCCCTGTCTATGGAATTCAGAATGCATTTATTAAAAGTCTATACATGCTTTTCCGGATCAGCCACCTTCCTGTAGCTACAAATTTTATATGAAAATAAATAAAAGTTGCTCTCTTCCAAAGGCTTACTTCTAGAGAGTAGCATACAGTTGAGGGGAAAAGCCTGAGTTCTGAGGCTTGTCATCCAGGTACCCTCTCTGTTCATATTACGTTTCCACATAGCAGAAAAAGCATCCCAGAAATTTAATCTCTAGTACATACAAAATACTTGCTACATATACAATGTTTCTATCATGTCATAAATTAATAAAAGATATAGATAATCCTTCAGTCTCCTCTCAGGTTCAGGTCTCTTAAAGAAAAACAAAGGTGCCTGATCTTTCTACTCAGAAGATTCCAGAAGGGAATCTGATTGTGGACTCTGAATGAAGAAGATAGCTGAGGTGGAGATAGGGTTGTAGAGCAAAGGTCAATTGTTGTCTGAAGGAGACAAGGCCTGGTCAATCCAGGAAGCAAATACCAGCCCCACCTTAGGAGATAGAAAGCAAGATTAACTTAAATCCAAGTATCTTCAAGGGCAGTCTGACCAAACTGGAGCCTCATGCACAGGATGGATCAGATTTTTCAGGAGGTGCTATCACCTGAACCCTTGAATACGGAGGATTTGCTTTAGGAGCTGCTAAATACCAGGGAAAAGAACCAACTGTGAAATTTGTTATCTGAAACACCTAAGAATCCCCTCATAACATTTTTAATTAAGCAAAATAAAACTATTAAGACTGGCAAAATTCTTAATGATGTTTGTTACACTCTTGACTTACACCCAGTGGTCTCTATTCTTTTTCATGTTTTTAGGCAAGAGCATGCAAACTTTTTCAAAGACACCTAGCGCTATATGGAGCTAGGGTGAGATCTGCTGCTCCATCCAGATGGCTAGTGTATCACTAATGAATCAATAATTTATGACTCCTTAACCTCCGCTCCCAGTCCCATCTCTGGTCTGACCTTCTTCATGGAGTTTTAGCCCCACAGCCCACACACATTTCTCTCTTCCTCAAGTGTAGTGCTAATAATGAAATTGGCTTTCTCTTTTCTCTGGTCTTTAACTCTACCAGATCTTAACACAATGTTTGCTTTTTTCGCGACACTAGTTCATCACCTCTTATATTCTAAACTCTAAGTTCTGTCTCCACTTCTTAGTCTTAATTAACACAAATGGAAATCCTATAGTCATCTAGAGTGCATATGAAAGTAGATAGCAGTCCATAAGAATTCACAGGATGGAGGTTTGGGGTCAAGAAAGGGCCTTGTAATGAGAACACTGCTAAGGACACACACGCATCATGAATGCACACATACACAGCACAGCACAGCACAGCACAGCACAGCACAGCACAGCACAGCACAGCACCAAATATTACTGGGACTAGGTAATGATCGCTAAGAGCAGTGCAAAATAGCCAGAAGCCCGTTTGAATCTAGAAAAGTTGAGTGTTTCTTCAGGAAAGGCCATGGGATTTGAAGTTGCAGAGAGAGAAATGGGGGAACAGAAAGCTTTGAGGGGGACTACAAAAGTTCTAGAAAGCTCATGTGTATCTGAAAGATGAAATTTTAAAAATGGCCAGGAAGTTGTATCAGGGGGAACTTTAATTACCATTTAATGAAGTTAGCTCTGTAAAGGATGGATAATTATGATAGTTTTCCTGGAAAGAGATGAGCATGTTCATGTTTACATCTTATGGCAGCTCTGCCTAGAGAAGTTATGGGTCCAGGGTTAGGAGCTGGAGGACAGGAAAATAGACGTGGCTTAAAGAGGCCCTGGCTGTGGCAGTGGATGAGCTGATGAAAGACAGTGAGAAAGATATCTTAGCAATAATCGATACTGAAGGAAGAACACAGCTCACATTCCCTCAGAAACACTGGTGAGGTGACATTCATGTGTCTCACTGAAGGAATCAGAAGGATAGGGTGTCATTAAGTGAATAGCAGAGTCAGAGGAAGTTTGTAAAAGGAACGATGTATCCAAGAAACAGACAGAAGAACCTTTACCCCTTAGCTGCCTTACAGCTTCCCTTTTACCACCCTAACTTGGGAATCAGAAAGGATTAAGACTGGCCTAGACTAGAACCTAGTTACTCCAGGTGAGGCACACTCAGGCTCAAAAATCTCCATTTCTTCTGTGGGTCTACTGAAGCAAACTGTCCCCTAATGACACCCACATTCATGGTCAGAAATGTGTGTTGACTGTCACTGGCTGCATCAGGGAGGCAACTGGACTCACATTTCCGTCTTCCTTAGACCACACTTCTGCAACTCTACCCCTTTGCCTCCTGTGGTTCTCCTGATCCTAAATCTGTTCATTTCATATCTTGTTGTTAATAGAAATAGCATCTTGTATTAATTTGAAAAAAAATGAGAGACCATTTTTGACAATTTCTTTTGTTTCCCACAGGGCTCAGCTCTAAGTTCTTAGTCTCCTGTTGGTTAGCTTGTCTAGATCTATGTCATGTGGGAATTGTTCTCCAGGACCAACTGAACCTTCTCTTCAGTCTCAGCTTAAGATAACAGAGAACAGATGGCAAACTCCAAGTCTACTGGTGGTGTTTATAACTTCCCAGGCTTATCAGATGGCAAGATGGCAATTTCGTGGGAATCTTAAATATCAATTTTGAAGGCATTTTTCTCGAGGCATTCACTTCTACAAAAAAAAAGAAGCCTTTTAGCTTGCTACTAGAATCAAGGTTTACCAGAGATTTCACTATAAAGTGTATAGACCATTCCAATCCCTTTATCCCCAGAGTTTTGGAAATTGCCTAATGGACACACTAGTATATTTCTGACAACTGCTATTTTACATCCCACGGTTCACTAGATAGTCTATACAAATTCTGTTGTCTTAAAGTCATAACAAATACTGATGATACATAAAGTCCTCAGTAATAAGGGAAGTTTCCAAGTGAGTAAACTTTATGGCCTTCTCTGGCTTAGAGTAGAGTTGTCGTGAGAATCTGTGGAGCAATAATGAAGGTGCATTATATAGACAGACATGACAACATGGAACAGTGTGTGCCCAGGCTGTTAGGAAAACAGTCAGATTCACACTGGCAAATACGCTCAAAGCCAAGCATGTGAAGACTAAGGTCCAGCAGCAGCATCTCAGAGAAAAGTAGGAAAAGGAGATGTGGAGGAGGGCTTAAGTACCAGGTTGAAGAACACTGGTTGAATCTTCTGGTGTCATAGGGAGCTGCCGAGGCAGCATGGGTGCTGCAGCCCTTATGTGACATTTCTGAGGGCCACAGAATTATCTGGAGAGCGTCATCTGTGTGGAAGTCACAGAGTTCAAATGGAGAGGTGGCTTAAAGTAGTTAACAAGAGCTTCATAATCCCAGGATGGTTTCCAACTTTTCATTCCTTCAGTATGGACTTGGGTGTGTTTTTAATCCATTTTCGTATCAGTTTAAAATATTATAAATAGCCAGGATGTTAGTCATTAAATGAAGTATTTGTGATGAATGGTTGCCTTTAACCTTTAGAACCGTTAACTCATTGCCTCTTTTTAAGACTACAGAATTGCTTTAAAACTGCATTTATGGGACATAGAGATGGCTGAGCAGTGAGAAGCTCTCATTGCTCTTCTGAAGGACCTGGGTTCAAATTTCAGCACCCATGTTGCAAGGCTCCAAATTTAGGGGGTCTAACAGCTCTTCTGGGTTCTACGGCAACCCAGACCCATGCATGCATAAATAAAAGTAAAACTTTAAAACACTATCTTTTTTTTCCCCCAAAATTTAATGGCAACATATTGATCCAGTTGTCTTCATTTTCCATGTAAGATACCATGACATTATGGAAAGGCATTTGGTTTGAACTTGTTCACTTGCTTACTTCCTGGGAAGTGCATTACAGTTTAAAAGATGAACAAATCCGTTCTTGTGCTGGAGCTGAAATTTTTAAATACAATGTGGTCTTGAGTCATGGAATACAATGCCTGCATTTGTTCTCTATGCTCATTACTGCAGTGACTAATTATCATCAGGAAAAAGAAAAAGAAACACAAGTTAATCATTGCATGTGAATAGCTCAGTGTCAGCAGGGATGGTCCCTAGCAAGTAGATGGCATTTTTGAGAGTTTGATATACCTTTGTTTTTTCAAGTTTTTTTTTTTTAATCCATGATAATCATGCCCCCTTCCCAATAGTTACAAGAACAATCCAAAAACTCCTAATTAGAGAGAAAAGGGAAAATAATAAAGTTTTGGTATCCAACACTGGGACACTGGGGTGTTGATGGCATGTGTAAATACGTGCCATGTGCTATATAGGCTTCCCTCAGTTACCATGTTCTTGAAACATGAACATGTACTGGTTAAGTTTGTGAGTAAGCAATTTCATACAAACAGAGCATAGAGCAAAATAAATATAACCTTCAGGAATTTGTTGCTTCAAAAGCTAGATGAATATAAGACAGGTTGTACCCGCTGCTACATTTGGGAGTAGGGCACTCCCTATGAACTGGTCAAAGCTGGATTTCAATGAAGGTGTGCAGTAGTAAGTTAAGATTTATCTTTGGTGGAGACATCCATGAATCCCCATAATAATTCCTTTCTAATCCATTTAAAAGGGTAAAATTACTTTTTTTTTTTTTAACTTGGTGATGTCTCAAGTTCTCTGAACAAGACAATGGTGTGAGAGTAGACGCCATTTGTACTATAACTGAAGATGCCTGCACCCAGACTCCTATGCGGATGGCTAAGTGAAGGCAGTAAACCATGGCAAAAACACTTAGAGGGGATGTGATTTTTTTCAAAGTTACCCTTAAAGTGCATTTTCAGCAAGTGTTATGCGTGATAAGAGGAGGAAAGCGAGTGAGAGCATCTCTATGGAGAGATCAATTTCACTGATTGATCTCCTCAGACCTCTTGTGATGTTAATTAAGAAGATACTCATAAACATAGGATGCAGCAGCAGCTTTATCTGAGAGGGAGCTTTGCTTGGTCCAAGTGATTTATGATGGGGGTGACTTAACAAGGCTGATGCTTTCCCAAGGCCTGTCATTGCCAGAAGATCTGTTAATTGCAGTGCAGCACCAACCCCATGGGAAGATTTAAGGTGGTGTCACCAAGGGCAGGAAGAAGGATGGATGACCTCACCTCGAAGTCTTTCCCAGTATTGTTATTATAAGATCTCTATAAAACAAAGCTGTTGCCCCTTTAGATGTTTTCCTTATTGTGGCTTGGCCTATATTTATTACAGAGGCACTGCGAAATCAGGCCTTGTCAAAAGCTCCTAAGACTATGCTTAGAAGAGTCATAAACAATAATATAAGACTTGTATGTGATTCTGGCATTAAATACTTTTTTTCTAATAACATCAGCTTGTTCCTCCCATGTTGGTTGAAAGAGAATTATTAAAAATTTCCTCAAGTCATGAAAGAAATTACAGTGATGATGCTCGGCACATTCCTATTCAAATCAGGTAACCAGGCAACTATTTATTAGGCACCCACTGTCAGCTGCTGAGAGGGGTACCAAAAGGTACAGAACTGGGAAAGATCGGCCTTTGTTGTGCAGGAAAAATGTGTAAGGGTGGGGATGGTATTCTATGAGACCAGGATAGAAACGAAGTTGAAACTTAACAAGCATCTGTCGTATCTTGCTATTGTACCTTTCTGTTCAAACTGCAATTGTCCCTGACATCAGATTATTATGTATTATGAGCCTCTGAATACCATTTTATTGTTGTAATTTTGAGACAAACTCTTACTATAACCCAGAGTAGCCTGGAACTTCGTTTGTCGGCCAGACTGGCCCCAAACCTGTAATCCTCCTGACTCAGTCTGCCAAGTGTTGCAATTACAGGCATATAGCACCATAGAGCTGGGTCCTACTTTCATCTTTATTTTAGCATGTGATTGGTCTATGTTCACTGCAGATGTCCTAGTTTACACTTGTAAGCTGTTATTTTGATGATAATTTAGTTTGCAGGGTCTTTGTTATTTTAGTCTGCTTGGTTTATCTGGTCCTGATGAGGTCTCAATGGTCCTTTGATGCTACTTCTTTAAGTGAAAGGAGCATCTTCTTCATGCCAGGCAAAAGGGGTGACTCTGATAAACAGGAGTGTATAGACCACAGTGAGGAAGACTTCCTGGGTCAGGAATTTCTGTAGTTTGATCCCCTTGTCAGTACCTTTGGATGATACCCTTTAGCAGATATGAGATCTTAGGTCTGGAAGGGAAGTAGAGAGTTGTTCTTGGATGCTTCCCTGTGGGGCTTTAGAGCACACTGGTAGCAGATGATGCCATTGTCCTAGTGTTGTGAACGAAACATGGTTCTATCTGGAATGGGGTGAGCCTCCCTGGCTGCCTGTTTCTAGGCTGTATGTTGGGAACCACTGACACCAAGTTACCCCTTTCTGTGTGGCAGACGTCAGAAGTCATCTTGTAAAGCTTATTCCTCAAGCCATGGGAACCTATGCCAGTGTGTGTTTCTTTTCCCATCTGCAGAATTCTTCTGCTACCTCTAATTTTATTATATAATTATATTCACAGATGTAGTGAATTTATGATGTTACATTGTAAATAATTGTCCCGCCTATGAGTTTAGTAAAAAGTGCTGAATGGCCAAAGACAGACAACAAGTGTGGACGGGGCTACCAAACTAAGAAAAATCAGGAAACAGGAAGAACAGAGCAGGAATGCCACAGAGGCTCCAGAGTTGCCAGACAAGTCAGAAGAAGCAGAGGACAACTATACTGCTCTGAGAAAAGGTACCGAGCTGCATGGCTAAACAGGATTAAGAATCATGGGTTAATTTAAGGGGAAAGAGTTATCAAGTTATATGCCTGGGCCTTAGGCCGATCAGCCTAAAATTAATGTAAGCATCTGTGTGTCTCTGCGGGTCTGTGGGTCTGAGGGTCCCAACCTTGAGGATAGGCTCGAAAGTCCGGGCCAGAAACATCATACTACACACAGAGTTTAAAATTATAGTAAGGGAGCAACAAGGATAAATTTGCATTCTCTGTTCAAGCCTAGAAATCAAAACACAATATTTTAAGAAATTTTTTCTATCTGTACACATTCCCTAAACCAAAAGCACAACCTAGAAGATACTTTTATGGCCATGTTTTCCAAACTTGAGTAAATTTGCTACTTGAAGATGGAAAAATAAATAACAATATATAGACTTTAAGTTTAAACATCATATTGATGCCTCTCTGTAGCTTTGATTCCAGTTGCACTGTGGTTATTATGTCCATCTGTTCAGCAGACGTTTGAGTGTGTTCCGTGTGACATTACTTCTAGGTAAACAGTAGCGGGGAGAAATGTCAGAAACATCTTCTCTGTAGGCTCAGGCGGCTCAGTCAATGAAGTGCTTGCTGCCCAAGCACAAAGACCTGAGCTCAGAGCCTCACCACCCACATTTTAAAAGCCCAGCATGTGAGCCTGTAATCCCAGTGCCGGGGAATGGGTAGGACACGCAAATATCCTTGGACCAGTTTAGTCAAAATGGTGAGCTCCAATTTTGCTGAGAGACCTTGTCTCAAAAAATAAGGTAATAGAGTGACAGAGGAAAACACTTGATGTTGAACTCTGATCTATGCACACACTCATAACCATACTTGACTCTCACTCTCATGACAGCTTACATTCTCCAAAACACAAAGCATCACTAGTCATCAAAGGATTCCCTGAAAGGCACTTTTAACAGACGCTTAAACAGAATGGGATTCCTGAAAGAAAGTGACCAGGAACTTGGTATATGGGTGTGAAGAGGCTAGGAGAATTCACATGCCACAAAGAGAACTGTGGAAGTCATGAAAACCAATTTTAGGATAAAAATGTTTAGGGTTTTCTGGGGTTTTTTTTGTTTTTTTTTTTTTTTTCTAAATTTGATGTGACAGCAATCCATCCCAGTTGGAAAATCCTAGCAGGAAGATTCTAGAAACACCTGATCTGGAAGCCTGTGAGTGTCATCAGTGAGGAGTGTAAGAGAGGATGAGAATCTCTGAGAAGCAAGTGGTCTAAATAGCCAAGGACAGTTAAGAGTGCAGCTCCTGACCCTCTTTCTGCCTTTCCCCCTCTAGGTGATCTCATCTAATTATAGAGCCAGCCCAGCTAACAACCACTTCTACTCATGATTCCAATCCTGCCCAGTATGAACAGACACCAAAATGCCATCCAAATGCAGAGCGAGTACACAAGGAAACCATGCAAATGTAAGTAAAGACAGGAGAGAATTCCATGGGGCAAACAGCCTCTCTTCTACTTTCCTCAAAGCTTCCAATGTTCCTTTTTACAGGGAAAATAAGATTTTTTGAAGCTTTGGAATCAGTCATGCTACAGTTGAGGGAAGTATTGGATACAGCTGAAAGTGAGACTCGGGGCCCGAGACATGACCAAAAGACCTACATTACAGAAGGAAAGAATTGACCCCTACTACCCTCTGACCTTTATTTGCATGCCATGGAATGTGTATGTACTCAAGAACACACATAAAGACACAATAAATATACATGATAAAGATTTTTAGAAGCTAAAAGAAGACACAGAAACGATGGTTAATACAAAACCAATTTATTTGAGAACATGGGAGGCAGAGGGCAGAATAGCTTTCTGCAGATGCCTGTTTTTCCTAAGTAAATACAGTTAGAGCTAAGAGAGACAAAAGGGCATAACAAGTGTGTGGGGGTGCTATAAGTAAAGTGTTTTATATGCATGCAACAAAATGTCACGACAAAATTTACAATGCTGGGGATTCATATGCACTTTAACAGAGGGAATGCCTGTGTGACGTGTTTCTCTGCAATACTATACGCTCTAATTATCCAGTTTCCTTTCTGAGGCTTCAGAATGTAACTATGCTCCAAACAGAATAGAAAATCCTAGGAACAACCCAGAAGTTAAATTAAAAAAACAAAGGGCAGAGAGAAAATATCCAGCACATGCTCCTTACTTAAGAATTTGTTTTCTCCCCAGGGAAAGGGGAACCTCAATATTCAAGAGACACTTGGAGAATGCCTCAACAAATGGACAAAAGCAGTCAAGTTAGAAATAATGTGTAAAGCTTACAAGCAATATTTAAAAAAACAGATTATTTCTAAGTAAGTTCACTGCAGTTCAGGTGAACAGAACATTAGAATTCTAATTTTCCAAGTATCTCAGTAATTAATACTTAGTATAAAGGATATATAGAATAAAGCCCATTTTTGTTTTTTACAATTGAGAATTAAATATTTTATAAATGAAATTATAAATGAAATAACAATAGTTATTACTCATTAGATGTATATATCAGAACTCTTAAAATTTTTAAGTATTATACTCTTTGTCTAAAATCTAAAAATGACAGTCTCTAGGAGTTTCTGATAAATTAGGCTGGGATGTGCTGAAATCTGCCCCATGTGAGGATCAAATTCTGCTTGGACAGCACCCAGAATTGCCTGAGTTCTTCCCCAAAGCCTTTGTAGTGGTTCTGATAACTGGGATCCTCTTGCCTGATGTCTATGCTCAAGGACAGCTTCCTATCAGGAATCCACAGAAACAAACTCTCCCCTCATTGAGGGTAGTCTTCCCAATAGAATTACTTCTCGTGGAGGATGCTGGGTATCCAGGTGCCACAGTAGATTCCATCTTAAGAGCAAAGAAAGACTCCAATGGGAATTTTTAGAGAATGTATAGCCACCTCCAAGTGACTGGCCCCTGCCTCTTGAATTTTAACATGGAGGTCATAAAGATGAAACTAATAAGAACTTTCTGCTGAGACAGGATCTTTTTACATAGCCCTGGATATCCTAGAATTAACCATGTGGACGAGGCTGGCTTTGAACTCTCAGAGATACAGCTGCCTCTGACTGGAATTAAAGGTAGGAGCCACTATGTCTGGCTGAATATTTTAATTCTTGAGGTAAATTAACTAGGATAAATTGATATTAAAATTTAAAAACTCAAAAAAAAATTCAGGAGTTTGAATCATGATTTCTATTTTGAAGAGCATAATACCCTACAGTAAAATAAGTCCCAAATACAGAAATAAAAACACTCAGGGAAAATACTTTTTTTATTAGAAAGCTCATATTTTTAGTAGCAAAGAGAAGCAGGGAAATGGTTCCAACAGGCTGACTATTATAATCTGAAGTTGGAACGTGTATGTGATGTTTACTGTAAATCATGTAAAGGGTTTCCCAAATGGCATCTTACAAGCAAATGCTAGACACAGTCGAGAAATGAGGAGAAAAGCAGACTAATCAAAACCTTGACTTCTTGTCAAGATGGCATGACAACCGTATGCAGCACACAGCAGTCCATGCTGACAGAAAAGGTGACTAGTCATGAGGCACAAAGGCCATGCTTTTAACAGTAATCCAGCCCGCGCATTGGAGCTTCAGGAAACTGCTGGGACTGTGACCTTCATTCACCCTTAATCCAAAGCCACAGGCAATGGCACTGAAAACTTTACCTAATGAAAGCAGCTCCCAGCTGTAGGGCAAATTATGTGTAAATTCTTCTATCTTCTCCTTCCTTCTTTCTTTTTTTTCTCATGTGTGTGTGTGTGTGTGTGTGTGTGTGTGTGTGTGTGTCTGTGTGTGTGTAAGCTGAAGTTAAGCCTAGGGTTATGAGGATGCCAAGCTCAGCAACCTGAGAAACACAGGAAAGCACATTTGAATACTCCATGTGAGCTCAAAACTGGGATCTCATTTTGACTTAGCTTGTGGAAACCTCATGATTCTACATAATGACATCAAAACAAAATAAACGGTCCATTTCTCATGCTTAGGCTGACTACCCATCTTACAGATTATTATCCAATATATATAAGCTTGCTAGTAGTAATTACTTCTCATCTATCCATTATTTTGGGGCCTTTGAAGCACTAAGACTATGAGGCAAGAAATAAACATCTTAGAATTATATAACATGGCACATACCTGGTGGGAATCAAATCCCAGGCCTCAGCAAGAACAGTGAATGCTGTTAACTGCTGAGCTGCCTCTCTGGCCCCTTAAAATTTCTATAAAGCCATATTTTGTTTTCCAGTTTAGATGAGAATGCTCCCTAGACCTATCAAATGTGTTCATAGTTGTTACTATAATATTGTTCAGTGGGCACTGGACCTTATAATTACCACATAATTGTAAGCACAGTATAATTACAGTTAAACTATAAACCATCTTATTGATAAGGAGTCTTTCATCAGTGAAGATAACCTGCAGGACAGTATACCAAGATCATTTCCAGTCATAATTATGAGACTTTAATGAGGTTCATCTTTAGACACATACAAAACAGAGACAGTGACGATTGCTGCATATGCTAAAATATGATACACCCATATTTACCTGAGTTCAGGAAAAGTAACTTTTAAAATTTCAGCACAATATACATAATATAAAACAGCTTTGAAGTGGGAAGTTTGGTGGCACTAAGCACATTGCCAATGTCTCCCAGTCAGTGCCATCCACTTTCAGACCTTTCTCATCTTCCCAAACAGAAGCTCTGCACCTCCAGTCACTACTCCTCATCCCAAGCCCTGGCGAACTCTGCCCTATGTCCTGTCTCTACAAACCTGACTCACAGTGGAATGAAACACAATTGTCTTTTCACGACCAGGTCATTTCATTAGCAGTTTCCCAAGGCCCATCTAGGTCACAGCACGTATCATAAACTCATTCTGCCTAGTGTTGACTGCTATTCCTGTAGACATATCACCACATTCTGTGTATCCATTCATCTCCTGATGCCATGAACACGGGTTGGAGACAGACAAAAGTTAAGTCAGAGTCAACACAATGAAGGATGGGGTATCACCATATAGAAACAGCAGCAAGTTTTCTGTCTATAACTTTCCTGTCACATAAGCCACGCCAGATTCCTTGGAATGTCAGGACAGACAAATTTAAACCAGAGGCTGACAACCTACACACTCAGGTAATGGCAAACTAGAAGGAAGTGTATGCAAACAAAGACAGAACAATGAGTGTTTGTCTTCAGGGCAAGATTAAAGGAGGCTGGGGCAGTCAGAGGCCCCTGGACTGGTCTACATATCAAATTCCAGGACAGCCAGGGTTATACAGTAAAACCCTGTCTCACAAAAAAAAAAAAAAAAAATTAATGAAGAGATAGATAATTCACCTATATTTCCACTTTCTGAAGCCTTTTGACAAAAATATGATTAATAAATAATTTATGAGCATTTTCTAATATATTCTTCAGACTAACATGAATGATGATAATTTGGTTCAAACTGTGTGCATTTGTCTAAAAAGGAGTGGAACAAAGAACTGAGTAAAATATTCAATAGTCTAGAATTAAAATCAGTTCTCAGGACAAATTAACAAAAAGTGAGATTTAAAAATATTTTTTATTTTTTAAAATAATATTAATTACTTGAGAATGTTGCACAATTTATTTGGATCATACTCACCCTCCCTCTTCATCTCCTCACTTTGTGTCTTAAAAGAAGTCAAGTCCAATTTGTACTGTTTGAATACTCTTGAGTATAAGCCTGCCCTGGAGTGTGATGCACATAGCAGACACCATAACCTTGAAGAAAATGGGCTCTTCCTCTCCTGCAGCTACCAAGTACCCACAGCACTTTAGCACTCTCAATGCTGGGATCCTGGAGGGGTTTAAGCTCATGCAGGTCTTGTACATGCTGTTACAATGGCTGAGTTCATAGTGCAATTGATCTGCTGTGCCTAGACAACCGTGTCTTCTAAACCACCAAAGATCTTAAATTTGGCTCTTACTATCCTTCTGCTCCCTATTCTGCAGTGATCCCTGAGTCTTGGCAGGGAGGGGTGTGATATGCCCCATTTAACACTGAGCATTCCAGATTCTCAGTCTCTACACGTTAACCAGTTTTGGGTTTCCATATTGCCATCAACTACAAGAAGCTTCCCTGATGAGTGTTGAGGGAAACACTAATTTATGGTATAACAATTAATACTATGTCCATTTAGCAGAATAATAGAAGTAGGTTACCCTCCCCACCCCCACCCAGGGCCAGTGACCTATCTAGCCAAGATTGTTGAACCAGTTAACAGTGCAAAGCATGGAAGCTATCTCATTGACAATGCCTTAAATGGAATCAGAAAGCAGTTGGTTATACCCATAACATTCATGGGCATATCTTAACTGGATAGTCATTATTGTAGCTCATCAGGTTCACAGCTAGTTAAGAAAGATGAGAATTTTTCCTTCCAATAACATGGATAGAACTTTCCAACACAATGAAAGCTGGTCAGAAGAAAGGAAGCTGCCAGGTCCATACCTGCTTGATTTCTCCGTTACAGAAAGCAATTTTAAAATTAATATACAAAACCTATTTTCCAAGGATTATTATATTGCTCATGTCATACTTCATAAAGTATTAAAATAGATACAAAAGTTTAAATACTCTTTGTCTGTAGCATAATGTGAAGGATATTTAATATACATACTTAAAAGTTTTATAAAAATATTTGCCCATAAAGTAAAATAACAAAGTAAAGGTTTTGGGATACAGTACTATAAATTTAAGAAAACAATTTAACAGGCATTCAATAAGTTCTCAATTATTTACTAAAATGCTGTTAAAATAATTTAAATCTTATATGAATTAGTTCAAAATAGAATTTTAAAATTACTGTCTAGAATTGGAAAGAATACTATGACACCTCTCAGAGGTACTTCCAAATTATTCACACAGGATTGTGATGAGTTTTGCTACCACATGCACATTGAGGCTGTTGCCAAGGAGACGGTAACGCTGCTTCAGTGTTATATTCTCAGGAAATCCTAGAAAACAGAAGTGACATTTACAATACAGTTACTTGTAATCCTAATTTTCAGAAATAAAAGAAACCGTTTAGTAAAGGCACAAGATCAATGAAGGCCCTATGCATAATGGAAGACCTATATAATGTATCACCCGAGACACAGTAGTTGTGTTTGTATAAGCATACTCTACGATGCTCACACATGAAGTTGCATAAGGACATAACGCTAAGAAAGTATACTCATAGCTAAACACAAAAGATGGTAAATTGCTAATATGACCATTAAGTTACAAATGGATGAGAATTTGGAGGCCTGAATACTGTATGATATCATTCTATAAAGTTAATACAATGAGTTGCTGCAAACACAATAATATCATAGTATGATTAATGCAAACACATATAGTTCACAAAAACATGTTATTACAGTTTTGAAAAATGGTTGCTAACAGCTACCTCTATTTCACATACCCCAAAATTTACCTTTTAAAAAGCATGTGTCTCACTCATTTTAGAACAGAGTTCTCAAGCATCTTCATTTTAATTATTTCAAAATAAAAAACCCTTAAACCCATCAACAATCAGTCACTCCAACCACAACTTTTTGATGCTACTATAGATCTGGTTGTTCTAATTCCATATACATGGAATCAAGGGATATGCTTTATGTCTGTCTCTGCACAGTTATGTTTTAAAAGGTCATTCACATTACAGCAAATTCCAGTACTTACTTTTTATTACTTAATAATATTTTAATGGATAAGACATATTTTATTTATCCATTCATTCACTGGTAACATTTGAGTTATTCCTACTTTGGGATATTATATATAATAACATATACACATTATGGGAGTTTTTCTTGAATATGTATCAAGAGGTAAAACTGCTAAGTTTATATATTAGTTTAACGTTTGTAGGTGTGAGCCCTGTTTCACTTTGCTCAGGTGAATATGAAGGAATATTTCACTGTGGCTTCACTTGCATTTCTATAACTAATAATGTTTAATATCCATTTCGTGTGTTTATTGGCTATCTCCCTATCTTCTTTGAAGAAATGTATATCCAAATCATTTTCACATTTTTATGTAGGATTATTTTCTTTTTATTGTTGAATTGTAAGAGTTCTTTATGTATCCTGTATATAGCTGGTTTTCATAGTTGCTTTCCTAAACTGACTTTTTGTCTAATTTAGTCACATTCAGTGTGATTTGGCAATAACAAGTGAAGCAAAAAGAAATTAGACAATAAGATAAAGGAAAATAACTAAGACCATTAAGAATAGCACAATTTCATATATTTGTAACAAAAGACTCACATGTAAAGTAGCTGCACCAAATTAGACTCTGTATCAACTGTAATAAGATAATGGTAATTACTATAATAAGGTTGTCATCTGCAATTAAGCATCCCTGTAAAGCTTATATCCTATAATGAGCCACAGGCATGCACATTACTAATCTCAAAGACAAAACCAGAGACACAATGTGTTTATAAATAACGTTTCACACTATTCTGGGGAATGACCTTTGCCATAGTAAAGACTACACTAAAGGGAAAGGGGAGCTTAGAAACAGAATTGTATTTTTTACAAATATTAAAGTCTAAACTAAGTCATAGAAAAATTATATAGTTTTTAAGTGAAAAGGTGATTTTGAAAAACCTCGATATACAAATGATGTTCTTCATAAACAAGAACCACATAGGACACAGAAGGTCAAGACAGCAGCTTTCTCCCAGTAAAGGTCGTTGTCTCTCTCATAAGCCAGCTAGTCATAGACATGAAGTTGTCAGTCACAAGACACCAGGACAAAATGAACAGAAAGATCGATATGAATCCATCATTGCCAGGGGACAAATGGGTCAGACAATGTCCATTTTTGTACCCACAGCCAATGTTGGAAGCACACATGAAGGACAGTTGTGTCATGCTCTATGGTAACATCTGGGCAAGATTGTCGACACAAGTATATTATCTATTTAAAAGGAGGATTTAGCAATTTAAAATATGTAACACTAACAAGAACATGAGTCCATTAATTTGAGAAAGAACAAGAAGGGGACAGATGGGAGGGGCTGGGGAAATGAAAGGAAAGGGGAAAATGGTGTGATTACATTTTAATTTTAAAATGTCAAAAATTAAATAGAATAAAAATTAAAAGACTTCATTTGTATTTTGTTTACATATATATATGTATATATATATATATTTGAAGAACCTCAAGAAATTCTATTTTCAAAATAGAAAACCTATTCATGAAATTTATAAAATAAATAGTAAACATCTCTAGGGTCTACCAAGATGACTCAATGCCACTACCTAAGAACATGAGCTTACGAGACACATGGCAAAAAGAGAGAACCAACTCTTGCAAAGGTATCCCTTGACCTACACTCATACATCATGGAAGATGCACACACACAAATAAATAAATAGATAAGTGTACATGATTTTTTTAGAACATTATATAAGCATTTAAACACATTAACTCAGTCAACCGTCATAACAACTCAAAAGTGGGTGTTATAATTATCTACATTTTACAAACAAGCAAACTAAAAGAGAAAAGTTAATCTAAGGTGGAGCAAACAAAGATTATAGCTGACTCGCCCTCCAAACCCCTTACCAAGCTTCAGTATTACCACTAGGATCACAACTCTAGAGGTAAATAGCAGTGTGCTGAGACCCGGGAGCTCATTTAGTAACCAGGAAAGTAGCTGGAAACCAGAATTGAGTCCAACCCTCAGCTTCTACAATTTTCTCCCTTTGTGGCTTTCCTTTAGTAACAATCTCTAAAACATTGAGGATCAAATGAAATGACCAAAAGGCAAGAAAGAGAGAAAATAGTAATTTTTCTTTCTTAAATTAAAAATAAGGAATCTAATTTCAGCATTTCCTCTTTCCTCCCACCTGTCTCTCTTACACCCCAACCCCACTCCTCTCAAAATTATGGCCTCTCCTTTTCAATTGTTATTATTACACAAAACACACACACACAAGTATAAAAATACCCAAATGTACAAACACACACGGAAACACTAAACTTCTAGAGGACGGGGTAGGAAATGAGGCCGGCTGCTGGGCCTGTCCTCACAGAAGCAAAGACTGAGAGTGCCTATGTGGGTGACCAGCTTGCTGTCGGTGTGCAGGAGGGCTGGGTTCCAGGGCCTCACCTCTAAGGTTATCATTTAGAACCCAAACCCAACCTCTCTAGCACATTATTCGCCTCACGAATACGCATCAACATCACAACTCTACTGGACTTAATAAAGCCTCCTTTCTGTATTCAAACCCTCGAGCAGAGTTCTCAGGGGCACAGTCCCTTCTCCCTAGTTCTGGCGGCATGCTATGTGAGTGTATTTTTCTTTTGTCTTTTTGTCTGGTATGAAGAGCACTCTGAGTCCCTGGTGTACAAATTTGTGGCTCTTAGAGGTGAGGGAGCTTGTGGTAATGGCGTAGGGCAGGGCTCAGGGCCACTGGAAGCACACAGGGCAGTGTCCAGGCTTCATGGCACTAATCGCTGGACTTCCTGCTCTGTGGTGGAGTTAGGACTTTGCCTTCCCTCTATCTTTGCTTTTGTTTGTGAATTCCCCTGCTATAGAACCCCTAATGCTCTGGAGTGCTCCTTACATTCCTTATAGTCGAGAACAAAGGCAAATAACTGATAATGTATCTTTGCCCAAGTGAAAAAGTAACCTAGACACAACCCCCATTCAACAACGGGTTAACTCAACTACACTTTACCTTCTTACTGTGAAAACGCCAGCAGAGTCTAGCTGAGCCTGGTGATACAGCCTGTAATCCCAGCTACTAAAGGGGCTGAGGCAGGAGGATCATGTGTTCAAGGACCTCCTGGGCTAAAAAGCAGCTTTATGACTGCCTGGTCAACTTAAAAAGACTGTCTTATTATAAAAGTAAATACAAAGGGAAGGGGAGGGGAACGTAGCCTGGTGTAGCATACTTGAGGCCCCGAGCTAATAAAAATAACAACAAATGAGCCAACTGAAGGGATATGACACATAATATAAAGTTATCACGTTCAGACCTATGGAAACAGATGTAAATAGAAAGGGGATTCTATCCACTGTCTGAGCTATTGCTAATCAGCACTTTTGCAACTCAGCCTGAGTGGACTGACTCACTCCAGACTTAAGGAAGGGGAAGAGTGTCGTGACTGGAATGGAGACAAGACTCAGTCTTCACCGAGAGAAGACTAAAGTGGAGACAAGTCAGGAAAATGCCAAACGCAAGGCGGGTTCATAAGCTCATCTGTCATGGCACGGATCCACTCATAAAACACACAGGTGAGCTCCTAATGCAACGCGAGGGCTTTAATAAAGGAAAGCTGTGATCTACATGGATCCCACATACCAAATTCTGGAGGAAATCCCTGGAGATTCGCAATTTCTCTAGGTGTAAAATATCGCAGTTTAAGCATTGACAACTTAGCTATCTTTTCTTCTGGTGACAAATCATTAAGAGACTTGAAGATATTCTCAATCTGTGAGAAACAAGAAACAAGAGAAATTTAAAAATTCTGAATGACCAGACTTAACACTTCCAGTTGTGAGGCAGCTTAAGAACAGTGGACAAGCAATTTGCTGTGGCACAAGGTAGCAGAATGTATAAATATATGTATTATATATATATGTCTCTGTGCATCAGCTGTATAATTGGGTCAACAACAACAGACCTGGGGGGGAAAAGTCCACATTAAACAGATCCGGAAATAAAGACATATCAGGAAATACATAAATTAGAAAATTATAAAAACATAGGAAAATGAGTCAACTAGCAAAGTCATCTTTATAATGCTAACAAAAAATTCCCCTCACAGAAATTTTGTGTGTATCAGTAATATACATAGCCACTCTCAGCTAAACATTTAAAACTACTTTAATATTCTTATTAAATATTAAACATAATTTTATTAAATGGGAAGTTTTAGTTTTAAAATAGCATTCATGGTACCTGCACATCTTCTGCAGTCTGTAACACTGAGCCTGTACCTTCAATGTAGCTCCCATACCTGAAAAATTCACATAAATAATATATAATGTAAATACCTGATGTATTTAATGCCAAATATTTCTCCCCCCCCCTTTCTCTCCCTCTCCCTGTGTGTGTGTGGGTCCATGTGACTACTTACGTGTATGTAGGTGTGTGCATGTATGTGAAGGTCTGAGGATGAGGACAAACCTGGGTGCCAGGCCTCAGACAAGGTCCAATGTTTTTTTGGAGACAGGCTCTCGCACTGGTATCAAACACACTGAATAGGCTAAGTTGGCCATCCAGCAAAGCCCAGGAATCTGCCAGTCTTACCTCCCCAGAGCTAAAATTGAAGGTGATCACCACCATGCCAAGCTATATATGTGTGCTCTGGGGTTCTAATTCTGGCCCCTGTGCTTATTTAAAACATGTTACTGACCAGACACTCCCCAAGATCTCTTTCTAAAAAATATTTTAAGTGATACAATATTTCTTGAATGATGTACATTTATTTTTCTGAAACATCTTGAATAATATCATATAAATATGCTTTATAATTTAAGATAAAACAAAAGACATAATTCTATTTATACTTCTCAGAAAGTAAATGTGACACTTGAGTTGTATAAACACCACTGAATAGTGTATTAGCATTTTTGAATTGGTTGTTGTATCTGCAATGTTCCTTGCTAGAAAGCACACACTATATTACAAAGGTTCCTGCCACATTAAACTAAATGTATAGATGAAAATGTATTTATATTATTTTTATAATGCCTAAATTATAATTTCTTCTCAGCATCCAGAATTTTCAGCTCCATATTACCACATATACATGGTTCACTGAACCTGAGTTTCACTCTCATTAACCCAGTATTCTTTTACTATTGTTTTTGTTTAACATTTAAACAAAATATTCCAGAAATGAAAGGTAAAGTATTATTTGTCTGCTATTATTACCAAGCTGGCTTTCCATCACAGGAACACTTTCTTTTCACAATAAAAACAACTTAAACTATGATAGGAAACATACAGTAGGGAAAAATAACTGTCACACGGCCTCTTCATATGCTTCACACAGTTAAACATGTGTGTGCCATCTTTAGCAGAGGAGATGTCACAGTGAGGTTCCCATTATGTCATCTTTATCGCAAAAGAATATCAAGGTTGCTTTTTATTACAAAGTTGATAAACACTATTTTATGAGAGTCTTAAACAGAATCTATTGGACTTGGTAATAGACAACAGCTGAGTGGAGACTTTTCAAAGTAGTGAGTCCTTTCTCCTAGAATCACAGGGGCAGATCATAAAGTCAGACTGCATCTCTGTGGCTGTAAGAAAGCACAGCAGTGCCTTTTCCACAGCCTGAAACTTAGCAGGCAAGAAGACGGCTTGAATTGTCACATCATACAACTGCCTGCCTGATGTGGGATGTCTTTTGGTACACTGTAAATTACCATTGGATAATAAAGGAACTGTTTTGGCCTATGGCAAAGTAGCTTATAGGCAGGCGGGAAATCCAAATAGAGATAAAGGGGAAGAAGGGCAGAGTCAGAGAGTCAGAGAGAGAGAGAAACAAGATGTAAAAATCAAAGTAAGTCACAAGCCACGTGGCAAAACATAGATTAGTAGAAATTGGTTAAATTAAGATGCAAGAGCTAGATAGCAATAAGCCTGAGTCATAGACTCAACCATTTGTAATTAATATAAGCCTTTGTGTGATTATTGGGACTAAGCAGCTGCAGGAGGTCTGGGCCTCGGGGGTAGGCCTAGCCAGAAACTTCAGGCTATATCTGCCCAATAAATGAAGTTGAGGAGCATGCGCAAGATAGAGATGTAGTCTTAAACTTTTTTTTTTTTCCTAAAAGAACCAATTTCTCCCATCACTCTAAGTTTTTAAAAACATTGTCAAAATTTTTATAAGTCAAGAAACAACCCAAAGCAAAACACGAAATGTTCAACCACAGGTAACCAATAAAATAAATTGTGATACTCTTTTATCATAACATTAAAAAAAGATTTTTATATTACCATGAAAATATCCAAAGATTATGCATGACTATCCTCCAAGCCATCAGCCACTCTTTTGGAAATTGATCTATGTCCTCTTAGGAAAAATTACCCTAGCTGGGCCTGTAGACTGTCTTTGCTCCTCACAGAGGGTGGGGAGGGTCACAGACTTCACCTGAGTACCAGATGCTCCCTACCACCTGTTCTGTACATCTCTGCCTTCAATGCATATAGCTTTCAGGAGGACTAGAGTATACAGGCCAGGGAAGACTAAATAAAGGGTCCTCCATCTGTGAAGATACAGGTGAACCATCATTCCTATGAGGTAAAGACTTTCCAGAAGCAGCCTGCTGGGGGTCAGGAGTACTCATCCCTCAGCTGTGTGATGGAAGCACAATAAACTCATTGGTCCTCAAGAATAAACTTTAGTGGAATCATGCCTCAATTTCTGGCTGGGAAGTTAGGAGTAGAGAGCATTGTTGCCAGGGTGAGAAAAAGCCCTTTTATGTTCACCTTGGGAAGCAATATTAGCAACAACACCTTTTAAAGGCTGTACACTGTGATATTGCTACCACAAGCTATTAACAAAAGACACTAGATGTTGTAGTGGGATTGTGTTCTGCTCCATTGCAAATAACTGTCCCACCTACTGATTTAATTAAAATGCTGATTGGCCGAAGGCAGACAGGAAGTGTTGGTGGGGCTACCAGACTAACAAAATTCTGGGAACAGGAAGAACAGAGCAGAGAAGCCAGCGAGACACCACAGAGACAGCATGATGAGAGGCAACGGAAGACACCAGCAGATGCAGAGAAAAGAAGTTGAAATGCTGCTCTGAGGAAAGGTACCTAGCAGCATGGCTGAACAAGATAAGAATCATGGGATAGTTTAAGAGTAAAGAGTTAGCAAGTTATATGCCTGGGCCTTAGGCCAATCAGCATAAAATTAATATAAGCATCTGTGTGTTTCTGTGGGACAGTGGGTCAGTGGACCACAGGCCAGACAGTCCAGAAACTTAAGATATCCAAAAGACAAATATAGTAGGCAGTTCTATAATCTTAGTAACTTTTGAATTTTTGGAACATGAAAATACATTTAAAGACCTATTCAAGTTTTAGATTTTAAATTGTAACTGATAATTCAATTTTATTTCTTTAAAATATAATTTGATATATTGATAGATATCACTCTCACGGTTTGATGTGTCTCACAGAAGGTGGTAAAATCACCAATTCACAAACTAAAAAATCATATTAATACAAGTATTTATATATAAAGGTCATTCACAAATGGCCTTGTCTTCTATGAACACTTTGTGGGTGGTGCACAGAATGTTCTGCACAAGGAATGTTCACTCATGCTCTAGTGGCAATAAGAAAAAAAAGTCAGTGTAAGGAGAAACATTTTATCAAACATTTCTTGTTCTGAGAAAAACTAAAAGATGAGCTACAAAATATGGTTTTACATACAACCTGGAGGGAATAGCTTTCAAACTTACCCTTTGGTAAAGCACATGGACCTTCTGGAAGTAGGCTTAACAATATCTAATAAAAGAGCATATCGCAGCAATAACTTTGGTGGTAAAAAATACTGACTTGTGTCATCATCTTCCAGAAAATCTGTCAGCATCTGCACGGAGAGGTCACTGTCCTGTTGGTGTTTCCTGTCAATTTCTTTTGCAGTTTCAAGCTTAAAAAGAATGGTATCTTTTCCCAAACACTGTGTGCTGCTGCTATCAAAGCAGATGCTTGGTTCAGTTCTCTTCACTCCTAACTTATTTTCTGCAATTACTGCATAGTCTTGTGGCCGAACAGTTGCAATTTTAGGAAACTCCATCAGTATCTGGCATTAAATTAAAAAAATTGTCAAAAATTTTATTTTAAATGTCAACAGAACACATGGAAACTTTTTTTTTTTTAGCCTTCATAAGGTTGACATTAAAAAGACATCGTGGTCCACTTGTATTTTCATGAGTTATTATTAGTTATTAATCATACAGCCATACAGAAAGCAAGCAGCAGAATTCTTATTTGATGTACTTATTCATGGAAAAGCTCACAAAATCCAAACACAGCAACACAACTGGAAAAGAAGTTGAAAAAGCAATGTTGGCATTGGAAAATGTGCACAGGGCTAAAGATGATCAACTCCTTCATTTAAAAAAATGCTGCACCATCTTCAAATGTAAAACAAAACTCACTGTTTTTCACTGAGAATACTTATGCCCATAGGAGAGGGGTGGGCAATGGGGATGATTTGATTTGATTTGGAAACTCATAATTTTGTATAAACTTCTATTTTACAAATGAGAAAAATACTCAAGGAACTTTTAGTGATTGGGTCTTTCTTAATATATTTTTAGTATTGTTTTTGGAACTGTCCAGTATGAGAAGAACATCTATCATAGGTGAGTCAGACAGTAACTGGTCTTCATTAGCAGACTGATTGGCTGTTGAGTGGAACTGGTGATAGCCATGCAGAGCAAAGTTCTTTTGAGGCACTAAAACTCTACTTTCTTTCCTCATTTATTATGAAAACATAATATTACTCATGGAGAATCCCAACTTAGCAGTTGAAAATTGCGTAAGCTAATGATTAGTTTATACTTATCATTATATTTTAACCAATTAAGATAAATAATATTGGCATTAAGAAAAGTATAATAAAGATGTTTAAATAGACCATTTTAAAGACAGTATGTTACATTTTATCAGAAGTAATCAATGACTTTAACTTGGAAGAGAAAATGACAAATATAGAAGTTAGTGGTCCTTGAAGTTATTGGAGGAAACAACTGATAACAATACTAATCATATTTTTTAAACTTTCAAGGCCTTTGTGAGTTTTAGCTTTATTTAGTTTAGTAAAAAGTAAACTAAAGAGAGAAAGATAAAAGTAAACACCAGGAGAAGCAGAGCCCTGGAAATGGACATAAAAAATGCCCTTTAATATAAACTCTATAGACACAGAAGCTTTCAGTAGTTACTGAGAAGAAACTGGCAGACTGAGATTCATTCATAAGTAAACAGTAATAGCAGCAGCAGCAACAATACCTGACCAGGAGCCTGGAAAGGCAAAGGTTCTGACTGAAGCTTTGCAATGAGAAAATATCGCAGCCTTGAGTTTGGAATACCAAGCTGTAAGCAAAACAGAAAGGTTAGTTACCATAAGAAATTGGGAGATTGTAGCAATTTCAGCACATAGCCTAAGACTCAGACAAATATGCACCTAGTGTCTGCGGGTGCAAATGTTGCTGCTCTGTATACCTTTCATTGAATGATGATTATTCCTGACAAATCATGTATCCATAGGTCATAATCCTCAAGTAAAAAAAAATACACATATTGTATTTGCTATTGATAATAGCAGTAAAAACGTTACATTCAAATATAGATATTCTTGCTATTATTACTTTTAAAGGAGGATTTACTATACTCTATAAGAGGCAATGATCTGAAATACAGTTAAAGACATTAGTTACACTGTTCGTTCTGACAATTTATATATTAAATTTTTTAACTAGATTTTTTTTTCACTTTTAGGCAAAGAACTATAGAATATAGCTAGTGATGAAAAAAAGCTAAAAATAACAATGATGAACACAGCAACACATAAAATCAATCTTTCAGATAACAAGTGTTTTGATTTCTTAATGAAATCAAACAAAATGAAAACAATGCTTGCAACCTAATGTCATGTAACAAAAAGGAATTATAAATAGTATGTCTACTTCCCTTTCAATCTCGACTACTTTAAGCATTACTGCACGCAAGATAGCTAATTTAGACATGTAATGCTTCACTTATTTTCAAAACCAAGGATCATTTATTTTCCTAAAATAAAAATGCATGAGAGTTAATGAACCTATTTTATGTACAAACAAATCAACAAGCATACATCACGTTCTTCAGAAAGTAAGAGTCACATCTGAGCCAATTTAACACTTATAATGAAATATTAAAAACAGATCTGGTTTGTTTATTACATCACGTTCCCAGTGGAGGAAGCCCTTACATGATCAATGGTATAAGGGTTTGTAATTGTGGTACCTACAGAGGAAGGAGATAATAGAAACTCTTGATGCTGAAAGCCACAAGCCTCTATCGTTTGGATCAGCAGCCCTCTGGAAAGAGAAAGGAGTCAAAGAGAAAAGCTCCTAGTCCTTGCTTAGACGGGACATTCTCATATAACAGCACACACAAGATTTCATCATTAGGAAAAATCCAACTCTACTCAAGCCACACAGAGACAAGGCTCCTAAGTCATTGCTTGAGAAATGCCATTTTATTTCATTTATTTTTCAATTTAGCAAACATTTTTTAATCTTCTCTCATTTATTATACCCAGACCACAGTTCCCCCTCTCTTCCCTCCCCCATGTCTAGGACACATAAAAAACAAATATATATATTTAATATATATAATATATATATATATATTTTACCTTGTAGATGATACTTCAAAACCTTTAACATTTTCTAGAAGAATATACTTGGGTAATTTTTGTAATCTAAAGACCAAAACCAAAAGAAATACAAATATTTCATTACAAAGAAGCAAAAAGAAGATCATAACTTGTGAGAAATGGAGGTTTAAGTAACTTTATGAATATTTTTTAAAGAATTTTAAATTCTATTTTATTCCTTTTTCCCAAGACATGGTATACTTAGAAAACTTCATAGTTGAAGAGTTAACTTCCATCGAAGCACATCTTAAAACTGGCATTCACAGGACTTCTGCATAGCACAACCCAAAGGGCTGCCATTCGGCAAAGGTGGCCACGTTCACTAGCACAGGCTGCCATTCAGTCATGGTGATGGTGTTCACTAGCACAGGCTGCCATTCAGACACAGTGACAGTGTTCACTAGCACAGGCTGCCATTCAGACACAGTGACAGTGTTCACTAGCACAGGCTGCCATTCAGACATGGTAACAGTGTTCACTATCATAGGCTGCCATTCAGTCATGGTGTCAGCTTTCACTAGCACAGGCTGCCATTCAGTCACAGTGACAGTGTTCACTAGCACTGACAATATCTTCATGGCAAGTATGAGCAGAGACAACAAAATTAAACTGGCTAATGAATGCTCTATCAGTCATATGGAGGCAAGCATGGAAGTTTGAAATATTTGCTGTCATTTTATTAGTTGTGACAAAAGAAGGGTACATATGGCAACTGCTAATCTCTACAAAATGACAAACATTACATCCTCCCACACCCATAGTTTTAACTTAAAGTAAGTTTACAAAAGTCTAAATCTTTACCTTGGGAGAATATCTAGAATATACAAGAAGCTATTTGTCCGTGGATCAGTCATATCCCCCTGTAGGCCAATTCTAAAAAAGCAAAAACACACAAAAACAGTTTATCAAAAATGTTACATAATGATACCAAAAACCATAGTTAAAGAATTTAAATAAGTTGATCTTCAGCATAAAAAAAAAAAAAAACAGAAAAGGAAGAAAACAGCCTGGTTGGGTAGTTTGCAATCCAGAGCAGGTGACTCTGGAGATAACAATTTCAGCAGATTAGACAATAAGGGATACTGAGATAATCTTGTCCGGTGTAAACAGACCCTTGACCTCAGGGTTTAGACAAATAGGGTCAGCACGTGGAATCAGGAGGCACTGGACTAGCAAAAAAAAAAAAAAAAAAAAAAAAAACGGACAAAGTTCACAGCATGGCCAAGGTCCAAGCAGAAAGGAACACTTGGAGGGGGTCTGAATGACAGGACCAGAGGGTCAGGATTTCCATTTCCGAGCTAAGTAGCTTCCTGGCCCTAAGCTACATGACATCTCAGTCACTCTATCAGTGGGTCTGAGGCATAATGACTGAGGATTAGACTGGACTTGAACAGATTCCTCAGAATCTTCAGTTTTTATATTCTGCCCCTTCCCACCCAGAGTTCAGATAACAACTATAGAATCGGCGCTGACATACAGTGAAGATGGCGGGAAGGAAGATCCCACTTCCGCTCTGTGCACAGTAAGCCCCAGTCTCCCATGGAATGATAAACTCCTTCTCCATCTCTGACACAGCTCTGATGGAAACTCTGGAAGACTGCCCTCTCTGGGCATGACACATGCCATTGTCTCCTGTGTTCTCAGGGCACTTTCAGGATTCTTACAATACCAAGGTCACAATTTATATAACACTAGTTTATGAGTCATTCCTTTCAATTATAAACACCAAAGATGAGGACTATTGCATAAAGCATATTGTATGGCAAATGGGCACAATAGCCCTCAAGGAGATAAGCTTCCCCAAGTTCAAAGACATTGAAACATAACACAAGAATAATGATCTAAATAAAAATATTTATTACATATAACACTTCAGCCAGTCATATTAAAACAAAATATATAAATATTAAGAAATAGTGGTTCTGACCTTTGTCTAACTGTATAGTCATGGGAAATTTAATCTTTCTATACCTCATTTTCTCACCTATAAAATAATAGTAACAATAAGACTATTAACATGGCTACTTAAAATAATTTATTTTATTAAATAGAGAATATAAATTTGGTTTAACCAATGTGTCCTTGAGACACATTGTTAACAATTACATATGAATCTGAAATGAGGTTATAATGTAGCTATGAAAAATCTGAATTACAATGTTAATTTTGGGAAATACACAATTTGCAAATATATGCTATACTAACTTTTAATTTTTTACATAAATAATATACAAATAAAACATTTCTTAAGGAAATTCAGTTTTATTAATCAGATTGGCTCTGACAGCTCAAGAGCTCAACAGTTTAAAGCAATTACAGTAACTTGAAATAAAAACAAATGTACCTTAGATATGCCAGTAACACAGAATTACACATTTACTGGTGATCAAATTATTTTGCTCTTCTGACCATAGCTGGCAATTTCTATGCTTGATGCTCAGTTATAAACATGAGTGAAGGAAGGGCACATTTACGGCGTGCTTTAAAGCGGAGAGTACAGCTTATGGTCTTCACTCTTCCCGTCTTCCTTCCCACTTTCTCTCCCTTCTCTTTTCTGATTTGTGTTGAGGTGTCTGAGTGTGTCATGATTTGAACCCAGGGCCTCATGCATGAGAGGCAAGTATTTGCCACTGAGCCACACCCTTAGCCCACACATACTCTTTCTTAATAGAATCAATTTATTATACATACCTTGTGAATGGCTGACATGGAGGGCTCATTAAAATCATATTGAAAGATAGCTTGTCAAACTCTTCCAGTGAAATACCCTAAGGAATGAATATTTGGAAAAAAAAACATGCATAGAATGAAGAGAAAATGAGAAAATGCACTAAACAATCAGAATTAAGAACATCAGAAATCATAGGTTTCCTAACGGTGCTTTACAATGCAGCTCCAGTTCACCAACTCCCCAAAGCAAAACCAGGAAAAACAGTGGCTTCTTCCAAAACACTTGTTCCTCTAGGAGGTTTCAGGTGTGACACTGCTCTGTTCTGGAACTTGATCAAGTAGAATTTTATTTTGTAATTAACCATATTTGGCAAAGGTCTGGGGAATATTTAAGAATCTATATATCAATATGTTTCTCTGCTTTGCAAAGCATGATGTAATGAATAGCCAGAATAGTCTGTGCAGTACTATGTCAATTTAGCAGAGTAATAATAGTAGGCCAAGATTAATTAAAATGATCCCTAATTGCTCCTCTTGACATATGAATATAAAAACATATATGTAAACACATAGAAGATAAACAATGAGAAACACATGTCAGGGATGCCAATTCTCAATAAGTGCTCTTGGCCAGAAATGTAAAGAAAATAGCCCAGTATCAATCACAACCTCCCTAACTATCATAACAGATTTCTAGCAAGCTTAAGTATTTTGATAAAGTAGGGAATTTATGGCTGGCTATTTCTTACCCTCTCCTACCTGGTGAAAGTATTTTTACACCCGTTACAGTTTAATCATTTATCTAATGTCAGCATTAACCCCCTTTCATCCTTTATCAACATTTTCCTGGTATTTCTCTGTTCACTTTATAAGTACAATATGTTCTTTCATTAAACAATTTTTATAAGTCAATTCACTACTATTTCTGAGTACAATTTACATGGCAGACATTGTTTCATACAACAATGAAGAAGCTCAATGGAGTATCTGCTCATAGCATTTATACACTAGCTACTAGTGATCTCTCACTTGCTAGCTAGAGAAAATAGCTGGGTACTTTGGTTTTATCTACAGCTTTTTGACTAAGGAGCTCTGCTGCTGACGATGACAATGACTTTTCCAGCAGGCTTTGTGGAGAAAGCTGTCTACCTCAGGACAGACCTGGTACTAAGCCAAGACTGTATCCCAGACTCTGACGGGAGTCACCATCAAGGTCTTGCTGCCCTGGACAATCATGCTCTTAGCCTACTTAACGTCCTACTCCCAGAGTGTTCATTCATTCTAAATGTATTTATTTCTTCATTTGAAACTTTGCCTATTAGAACTCACCGCCTGATAGAGGAGAAGGAGGAGACCCAAAGACCCCACCCCCTCAGTACCAAGCACTTTTCTATAAGCAGGGAGGCAGCCTCCACCTTTGAGCTGATCAATGGGGACACAAGGTAAATCAATGTTTTCTCTTGAGTTAGATTCTGACTGATACTTTATGACCTCGCCTGCATATGTTAACTGAAAAAGTCAAACTCGTAAAGAGTAAACTGGCTGAGAAATAGTAGTCAAAGAGTAGCAAGCTTCAGGTAAACCACCAGGGTGAATTTGGGTGATCTATTGTACAACATAGTGATGTGCTCTGTACCTGCCCAGCGGTCTCCTACAAAGGAATGTGGGGGAAAGAATATGCCAGCTTTCTTAACTGAACCATATGTTTCCTAGCATACATATGTGAATAAACAAAAATCACATGTCATACATATATATAATTCTTATTTCTTGACTGTACTATAAAATGAAAAGGTAGTCTTCTTTTTCCCTTACCAACACACACATTAATGAACTGACTCTCCTTTAAGTGAGCCACAAGTGCTTCACCTGGTCCCTTTTTTTGTCTTCTATAATTTTATAGATTGTGAATATTTTATGGTTTACCACTAAAGCTAGAAAGAAAATATAATTAAGGTTCGAATCCCTCAAACTTCTATTGGCATATGTCTGAGGATCTCAATAGATCTAAATACAGATAATTCATCATCATTTCTCTTAAAGAGTAGAACAGACAGAATACTGAATTGTTGAAGGCAAATCATTCAGTGAGTGCTATACTAAAAATTTTTTATTTGGGTTATGTTTGGTCACAACTACCTTAGAATATTTATATTAAATTTGATTTTGTAATAAAAATTTTAATAAAACAACCAGCGATGCCATTTGTTATCTTACAGAAATTATGGAATCTAAATATACCTAAGTCTGTGTATTGAATCAATTCAGAATTACATACTTTAGGTGTTCTTATTCTGAATGTGTTCATACTGCTATCTTCATGATGAGAAGGCTACACTGATTCTGGTTAGCCATGATACTTATGAAATACATTGTTATTACTTATTATAATATCTTGTACTGTAATCATGGCCAAAATTCTGTAGCTAGACAGGCCATGGGCCTTGGGTGAGAACCTGATATATTTACCCTGCAAAATGACTCAAGATGGCTTATTATCATTATACCCATATTGGTGCATCTGTGAAGCCTCATCAGAGAAGATGGAGTAGTAGATGGAGGTTAAGAGACCCATACCTGATCAGAGTGCAAATAAAAATAGACTATGCCATGCTCAGCCTTAAATGAGACCTCTATAACACACGCACATGTACACGCACACGCGCGCACGCACACACACACACAGGTTGGGATCATCCTGGAAGAGGAGGCAGAAAAGGGCTGAAGGAACCTGGCAGTGAACAAATACAAAGAGTTTAATTTCTAATAACCTAACTTCCATTTAAAATATAAGCAAGTAACAACAACAACCAGCCTCAGAAGCCCTAGGAAGCTGTACTAAATGGCAGGGCAGCTGTTGTTTGCAGATAGTCGACTCCAATTAGTGGGGCTGTTGTTGTTGGAAGAGACTGAAGAAATGAAGTGGAATCTTAAGATTGTCACAGTTCTCTGCTAAGTAATTATTTCTGGACAGCAGTGAAGGGAGGCAACTCCCAAACAGAACCAGTAACCTACACAGTGAAGGAGAGACAGAAAGGAGTTCAGGGAAGGAAGTCAAGGTGACTAGAATGTGTAGCAGGATGAAGGAAGATATGCATAATCTGCACAGCTGTCCCACTGAGTCTCTGGATATCAGTCTGTGCACACAATAGTCAAAATGCCATAAGATGGAACAAAGAATATCTACTAGAGAAAGAACAATTACTGGAAAAAAATAATTTCCAGATTTTAACAAGATTTTACTTAGTACTAAGCAAAGAAACTAGGTATGTTTGGCAAAAATCCAACACAGAATTTACATTGCTGGAATTCAGCATGTGTTAAAAAAAAAAAAAAAAAAAAAAAAAAAACCCACCTACCAACCACTATCAAAGCTGTGTGTTATTAAAGTAAGAACTGACAGATGCATACTACTGAGAAAAGGGCCCAGGAATACAACCATAGGCATGTGATCTCTTTCTTATAACCTGTCAGGGAATACTAGGAGGTAACTGCTCTGTTCAGCAAATGATAAACTTTATATTTACTTAAGGGGAAAAAGTTTAATCCCTTCTGCAATGTTTGCAAAGAGTTTTAATGGGTTATAGATTACAAACGTAAAAAGCCAAACCTACAAATCTAGGAGAAACAATGAAGAAAAATTTGGAGAATGAAAAGGTTTCACAGAATACATTGAAAAAAGTCCCGTGTTTTTGTTGTTGTTTAAATCTGTAACTATAACGTCTATTCTTTGGTGGAAACAGCTAAAGAAATAAAAAGACAGGCTATAAAATTAAAGAAAACATTTGTTATGTACAATGTGAATAAATAAGTTTAATCCAGAAAACATATACAATTCATATAACTAAGTAATACAAACTGCACACTTCGCATGGATGCCACTTTACTGTGCATAACTGATGGCTTCATGAGAATTTTGCATGTAAAATTTCCACAACAAGAACCGGGGGCCTTATTCCCACAGTAAGAAATACTGGTCTTGAATTGACTCACCTTGGGATTCCTTGCCTCTCTGGAAAAGGGATAGGGGGCTGGGAGGATGGGAGGGAGGGACGGAGAGCAGTGGTGGGTATGGGAAAAGACTTAAAATAAAAAGCCATTTTGTAATGGAAATTTTAATTTATAAAATAGAGAAACTAACAGAATAAACCTGCACTAGTCAGCTAGTCAGCTACAGCAGTTTGCTTCATGTATCCCTTACACACTATTTTTGTTTGTTTAAATATTTCATTATTTTATTTCTATAGTTTATACCTTTGTTAAATTAAAGTCACATACTGTTTCATCTATCAAAAAAGAAATAATAAAGCAATATTTTAATCTTGAAAAAAGAAATATTGGTCTTTATTAGATTCTCCCTTTCCTTCCCTGTAAATAAACAGTGAGGAATAGAATTGGTGGATGGTGTGACAATTATCTCCAATGCTATGTGATAACAAGTTTCCCAAAAGGCTTTAACCATCTTACATTACTTCCATCGATGTCTCAGTGAGAAAATGCACATATCAGCCGACACATTAAAAGTGGGGGTAAAGGCACTTACTTATACCAAACCCAGTGTTCAAGCCTCAGAAGCCACATAGTGGAAATAAAGGACCAACACGCTCCCCCCCCCCACACACACACAATAGGAATGGAACATGGTGCTCATATTCTTTTTACTAATTATTTATTTTTATTGAAAATATGTTTTCATACATTGTATTCTGATCATAGCTTCCTCTCCCTCATCTCCTCCCAGATCCTCACCACCTCCCTACCCATCCAACTATCCAACTTCATGCCTTCTTTCTCTTCAGAAAACAGACTTAAAAAAAAAAGACAAATAAATTAGAATAAACAGAAAAAATAAAGAAAAGAGATGAGAAACACTCACACACAAAACCCATAAAAACAAAAATTGGGAACCATAATAGATAAGCAAAAGACAAGCAAGCTAAGAAAAAAAAAATTCCAACCAAAGCATTATAAGACAAAATCTCCAAAAATACCATTGAGTTCACTTTGTGTTGGCCATCTACTGTTCATATTCTTTTAAAAACATAGCCCATGATAGGAGGAAAAAAATTAACTCTGACAAGTTTGCTAATGAGCATTCAAAAATAGCCACCTAGCCTCTTGTTACCATGTGCTGTAAGTATTGCGTAACTATCAACTGAATGTGAACCATTCACGCTTACTTTCAACACAGAACCAAGCTTCTGGAAGTCAAACTGTTCTGTCAATCTTTTCTTTCAGAAACAAAAATACAGACCTCACTCTTTAAGTGAGCTTTTACAATAATTTACTCCCTTTTGATAGAATTGAAAGCATTCGTTCCTCTTCTCCTAAACTATAATTTACATGATATATTTTCCAGCTAAGGCTGGAAATTGTTAGAAATATGCATTTTCCCTGCTATTTAATGTACTAAAATAATAATATAATAATAACAGATACTTACTTCAATTGTCTTTGCCAGTAAGTGTGTGTGGGGAAAGTTATGCTTGTATACTTCATTAGCAACAGTATTCACATCAATAGCGGCCACCACGTGTGCAGGGACACAACTCTCTGTAATGATAAATGGAATATCCTCAGAGGTCTTCGATCTCAACCCACCCTAAGGAAACACTGAAGCAGCATGGCTGAGCAGCGCACTGACTTTCTCCCTCAGCTTCCAGCCTGATCTCAGAGGGAGGAGCAGGCAGGAGGAGCTGTTCTCTTGCTGAGAACAAGACTCGACTCTCTCACCCTGTTTTAGCAGACAGCTTTCCTTCCTCATTAACACACACGTTTATGCTAAACATAGTTTTCCAAGTTAAATAAAACAGGAACCCTTAATACACTCCAGAAGCCTCATTATTACTATTATTATTATAACTTTACATAAATGACCTTGGGTTCTCACCTTCCTGTATTAAGAAAAAGGTTATTCACAGTAACACTAAAAATGTTTTTAATATGTCTATTTTATAATAACAGCTTCACTGAGATGTAACTTACAATAGAATCAGCCTCCTTAGAGAAGGATTTTTTTAATGAGGTAAATTCATTGGTGTCCAGATGTAAAGGGTTCAGAGCCTAGAAATTAAATTTTTGACAGATCATAAGAGACTGGTGAGGAAGGGATGCTCATTTTAAGGTACACCTTGCTGCTGAGGAAACACATCTTCAACACAGCAGCTTCAGGTTCACAAAATCTGAACACATTTTTGGTTGTAATGAAAGTTGGAATTCTGTAAGTGTGGATGTTGCTATATCTCAGGGTTACAATCTGTTACCCCCAAATATGTACAAAAATCAATTATGCAGAGATTCTGTTCAAAATCAGGAGAAAACATGGGAAATTTTAAACATAAAAGAATCTGGAACTTGAGAAAATCTTCAGCTAACACAAGGAAATTACCAGTAGACTCAGATAGTTCTCTTTGGCTAACAGTCAGCTTTACTTGGTCCAGACATTAAAAAGAAGGAAATCAGGTCTAAGGAACTAGTACTCACAAGACAAGCACCTTGCAGATTACAGGACTTGCTCAGACATGCTCAGAAGCCACTGCAAGTCTACGCGAGTCCTAGAAAAGACAGGCTCAGGAGCACAGGGACTTGATATCTCCAAGTAAATATTCCATCTGGTAGGCCCAAATCACTCGGCTAGCCCCAGGCAGTTCCTGTGGAAAAGGACAGTCCTCTGTGCCTTACACAAGGGCACTATGCTACTTAACACCACAGGTGGCCGCCTCTGGCTAAATTTAGATTTAATAACCAGTTTCTTGATTTAGGATATATTTGAAGTTATTAAATTATATCTTTGTTTAACTGCATTAAAGACTTCAAAACCTAAAGCAAGAAGGTTTCTAAGATAAAAGACACAAAGATTAATTTTTTTAAAATCACAAAACATATTAATTCAAGTCACTAATCACTATGAGAGCTCAGAATTCAACTTTGCTAAGTAAGATAAATCACAGTCTCCATGGTGCAGCCTGCTTGCAGTTACTCACAGAAGGCAAGACGGCCTGGAGGTGGATAACATGAATTTCATCTTTTTTCAGGTTGACTGAAAATCTAATCGTGTGCTGAATCCATATCATAGTCAATAAGTAATTTTATGTTCTTGTATTATATGGCCAGAGGACATAAAATCTGACAAAAAGCAACTGCCAAATAAGTGTTTCATGTGGAGATCCAAAACCTGATGAACTGAAAAGTAATTCTCAGAAAAGAGCGGAGTTTTAAAGTCAATAAGCAAATGCACTGTTCTCATGGACTGATGCCCAGATCTTAAACTGTTATAAAATTAGAAAATACTGAACTATCAAAAAATATTTCTATTAAAAAACACACACAAGCAAAGTTTCTGAAATCTAAGCATGTTTCAGATTTTGGAATATCTGCATATACATAGCAAGACAGCTTGATGGTAAGATGCAGGTATAAACATAAAATTCATGTTTTCTATATGCCTTGTACACATAGCCTGGGGGTCATTTAAATTTTAAATTTTAAATAATTTATTTATTTTGAACCATCTTGCTGGCCCTAAATTTATATAAAATGTTTGGTTTCTGGACATTTTTTACTCCAACCAATGCGATGAGATCTAGTGGAAATTTCCACTCTGCCATCACGTTGGTTGATAAAGTCTTTGATTTTGGAGCTTTTCACAGTTTGCATTCATAGCCTAGGATGTTCCTCTACTAAGACATTACTGATGCTAATTTCAACTTCGTTTTTTAAAAAATTGTTTAAGAATGTTTAGATATTTAAAACAAATGCTTAAGTATGCTTCTAAGGAGAAATTATACTCATATATAACAATAGAAAAGCAAGCTAATCCGTTTCTGGCAACATCTTAAACTGGACTGCAAAGATAGCCATCTTAATATTTTCTAATAAAATATTTTAAATCCACAGGCTCTGAAAGCCTTTGAGCAACAGAGGCAAGTTTTGAAAATACAACGTTGAAAATGTCAAGGTGGAAAGAATGCTCTAGAATTGTGCCCATGTGAGCTCTCTCATTTGAGACCCAAGCATAGGAGCTAGAACTGGAAAAGGAACCCGGCCAGCATTATGGATTTAGAGGGAGAGGTGAACTTTCTGGTCTTTGATCCAATGCTGAACATAGGCTTTATCCACGACATTTCAGTTAATATTCTGGATTTCATATTCATTAACAGGAAGCACAATTTTGTTTTGTTTTGTTATTTTTAAGATGACACATTCTTTCCGAGACACACAATGCACATTAAGGGGGATCTATATGGAAGTGATGACATCATGTTTCCATTTCTGAGGACTGAAGTTTCCCTTGAATAGCAATAGTGCTCATTCTTTTTCTGATCAGGGCTTCTGGAAAAGCTGTAGGGATGAACTTAGCTGGTAGTGAAAAGTTCAGGTTTACTCTCGGCCTGGCCTGAAAGATAAACTGTCCCTGTGTAGTTACTACGTGGGAGAAATTCGAATGTAGAGTTAAGTAGTTCACTCTGAAATAAATAGCTCTTAAGAACTTTTGTCTTTATCATCTACTTTTTGGTCTGGACCTGATAAATGTTGGGTAACTATTGGAATGGCCTCTCACTCACACCTGGGACATTTAATCAGGTAGATATGTTAACACTGACCTCTAGTTGTGAAACGGTAAAGCAGGTGAGTAAATCTATCCAAGGTCTATTGTTTCATTCTGAGTGACAGCTTAATTGGGAATAAAATCAACTAGGTATAAGTAAAGGCTTTTAATTTAAAATATCTGTCAGCTGGGGCCATTGAGATGGGTAAAGGCACCTCTGCCAGTGTTGCCCGACAATATGCACCTGTTCCCAGGGATTACACAGTAGAAAGAATAGACAGTCCATACAAACAAACATGTGGCTCATGCCTCCCAAAATACAAATAAATAAATAGATAGATAAAATCACTTTCAAATATTTTTATTGTTATTAGCAAATATATTTCCTGGATTTTCTTAAAAGTTTTTTGCATGTGTAGACACTGCTAAGAATTTATTTTGACACATAAAATGAAAACTAAACAGAGAGAGAGAGAGATCCACCCACTTAACTTGTTAGCTGAATGACAGCCATGTTTACCCTGGGTCAAGACATTCCTTAGAGTACTGCCACCAACACTCCCTTGATGCAGAAGGCCATGCGGGAGTATGCTGAGATACGTGGATTGAGATGTTATTATGCCCTTCATCTTGGAACTGAAATATTATTTTTCAGCACAATATAAAAAAACAGAAGATCTGAAGGAAGTGACATGGGGAGAGAGAGATGGCAAGTTACTATATAAAGGGATGCATGAGGGAGCTTACAGGCATAAAAAGATGTCACATCAGAAAATACAACATAGTTCAAAACAGCAGCCACTCCAGCCCCCTCCCCTATCACCCATTCTGTCCTCCCCTCTTGCTGCCCAGCAGCTTTCCTCAGAAGATCAACAGAGAAAGGCCAATAGAGTCACTTTTGTCAGGAGCACAGAAGGAGGCACAACATGGACACTGCACTTAGTCCTTAGACATAAAACCCTTGTGGGTAAGAAGTCTTCATTTCCCAGGGCAGGCACTGACCCTAAAACTCATTTCTACATAGAGGGAGTTGAAATGGAGAGCTAGTCTAAAAGAGCCCCTCCGTGCAATGGGGTTCTCTAATGGTGACAGCGGGACGTTCCATATTTGCATGGTCTGATATGATCCACATATAGGTAGGTATTAAGCATTTAGCCTGAGACCAGTACAACTAAGAAACCACACTTCTCTCTAGCTTCATCTTAGTTTAATGTAGAGAGTTGCATTTGGCTGGAGGCATCCACACTGAGCTCATAACCACCAGGTGGAAAGAGTGGAACAGAAATTCATGCTGAAATTCTCACGAGACATAGTGCTGGGAAATAAATGCATCCATCCTCTCTACACTTCAATTTCCTCTTAATAAAATGGATATTTAAAACAGTTCCCATAAAGGGTTCCTATTAAAAATAAATAAAATAGAGTCAATAAAATCTCTAGCAACAGGAGATACTTGGATTTTATTAAAAATCCCACTCACCACTTAGCACTTACTGAAAAAGTTACAGACAAAATAGTGAAGATGGTGGTTTAATTTTTATCATTATTAAAGCTTGGAAACTAAACTGAGAAACAAAAAAATTTAAGTTCTAACTATTCAGAAAGAAATTTAAGAAGTATTTTAAGAGAGTTTAAAGCAGTATACACAGAAAGATTTTGCAACAGTAACTAGAAGGCTCTAACCCTCTAACCTCCGCTTATAAATATTAAATAGAAACTGACGAAAATATGATCACAGAACAGCACAGAGAAAAGCAACCCCCTGACCTTGCTATCAACTCATGGGCTGACAAGAGAGAAAGGGGTGGGGGTGGAGGGGTGGGGGAGTGGGATATCCTTTCCCACCCACTGAACTTGTGTTCTGTCTAATTTGCAGGAAGATAATCCAATCAAAAAAACCCCAAATGATACTTTCTGTCCCCAATACTCAATGAGTATTAAGGAAAAGAGGGTGGATCTTCAGATCATCTTTCACAATCTGCCATTCTTTGACCCAGACCTCGGTGCCAAGTTCAGTTAGAAACAGAAAACTAACACAGGAGGAAAATTCCTCTACCGCTGCTGTCTTCTTGCTTTTTCTAACTTTATTGTTAACTACATGATCAGGGGTTGGGGAGCTCATGAGATGGTTCACTGGGTAAGAGTGCTTGCTCAGAAACCAAAAAACTTGAATTCAAATCCCCAGCTCTCACATAAAAATGCACCACGATGGCTGTGCATGCACTCATTCCATATGGAGTAAAATAAATTAATTCCTGGTGACATGATTTGGGTCACTACTTTCAAATTCTACCCCAGACTTAAAGGTAGCTTTTAATGAGTCTATATTTAAAACTCTTAGGCCAACTAGTTTGGAATGAGTTTTATCATTTGCAGAGAGCACTTCTACTAGCCCCTGAAGTGAATGTACACTGACAAATCTTTGCTCCTATCAGGAAATGCATTTTAAATGTCAGCTTCAAAGGCAGGACACTATCAATGCAACAACCTGATTAACCAGCTAGCTACACATATGCAAACAAAATGCATCTTTTAATCAACATTTCCCAGGTGTCCTTAACTTCAAGTGTGGAATCAGGAATTTCATCACAGAGGAATTTAATAACCTATTTCTATATGTGGATGCTAAATACAGAAAATACAGGAAGAGCTATTTGAAAATGTTGTCTCTGATACTGTTTAAGGAGCATGTGATATTTTCACTCCTACAGTCTACAAATTTTTTTGGTTATTAGACCTAGTTATCTGGAAATTTGTACTAAAGAAAAATGTAGAAAAATGTGAAAAGATATACATATAAACTACATACATGATGTATGGGAACAGATATATTTAAAAGATAATCTATATCAATAGAAATTAAAAACCATAATTACAGAATATCCTGTTGAGTCCTGACCCAAGTGATGACGTCTCTGTGGGTGGTTTGTACATACCACAAGAGGGACAACAGCAAATTTTAGCAAGGGCTAGCTTCCTGATGAAATTTGCAGGAGATATAATCTTTGCTTCTTTGTACTATTCCACTTTTTAAAGACAGGAGGAACCACTTGTTGGTTTGTTTTATTATGTCTAATTGGTTTTAGAGATATGGTCTCACCATGTAGCCTACACTAGCTTTAAAGTTCCATCCTCTTGGTTGAGATAACAGGCATGTCCCACCATGACCCAGAAAATGTACTACTTTTACAATCAGAACAAAGAAAATGAACAAATTAACTTTTCAGATATTTGAAAAAAGGAATTGAATGGCCTTTTTGTTATGAGTGTGAGAAGTAGGAGGAAAATATCAAAGATTAAAAAACAAAAGACATTCCTCAAAACACACCTTGTAGGCTATAAACACACTGATAAATAATGGTATGATTTAATCCCACAGACTTAATGAAAACAAAGTTAAAGTTCTTTACAGTCCTTTATAGGCAGGAAACCAGTTAGTGTTTACAAGCAGAACTGAAAGGAAGTAAACTATGTAAATAGTGAACAAGTAATACAAACACACGGGATCCAGCCAACTACACAATTACTAGTAACACAACTAGAAACAGGTTTTTCTAATAAATAACACAACCTCAGGCTTCACAGTGTGATCAAATATTCTGCAACAGTCGGGCAACTTCAAATACTTATCAATTTCTTCCAAAGTTTCTATAACTTTATGATTCATGAGCAACAATAAGCTGCCCCATATATATTGAGTACTTGCTACATTTTAAGCACTATGTAAGTGCCTTGTCCGTGTGTGTGTGTGTGTGTGTGTGTGTGTGTGTGTGTGTGTGTGTGTGTGTTCGTGCACAAAGAGACACAACACAGCCAGATGTTGAACGTCTTCCTTCATTGCTTTCCATGTTAATGCTTTGACACAAGGTCTCCAAGTAAAGCAGATGTCATTTTCATCTGACCAGTGAGTACTTAGGATCCACCAGCTTTCCCTTGGAATGCTGTGACTGCAGGTACATGTAATATAACATCCTACCTTATTACAATAGGTGCTTTGGCTTAAACTCTGGTCCAGTGGCCCCCTGAGCCAACTTCCAAACTATAAATACTTCTTGAAAATGTAAACACTTACAACTTACTTTTGATATAGAGTATTACTGTGCTCTCCTTTTATGGAAGAAGATACGGAAGCAGAGAATGTTCAGGGTTTTCCCAAGTATATACCCAAGAGAACACAAGGCAAGAATCCAAACAGATACTTAATATGCCAATATCAGAGAGACGGTATTCGCAATAGCAAATAGGCTGAAAAATAAGCAACTACTAATATATAAATAAACAAAATAGTCACAAATACAACAGTATATTATTCACTCATAAAAATGAATGAGGTATTGAGGCAACTACAACACAGATGAATGTTGTAAACATTGCATCAAGTGTTGAAATAAGTCAGACATCAAAGGATAGTTAAATCTGTAGGGGATTCTGTTCATCAATTGTAAATAACTGTCCCACCCACTGGTTTAATAAAAAGTGCTGATGGGCCAAAGGCAGGCAGGAAATATGGGCATGACTACCAGACTAGGAGAACTCTGGGAACTGGAAGAACAGAGCAGAATGCCAGAGAGAAGCCGGAAGAAGCAGAGGACAATTATGCTGGTCTAAGAAAAGGTACCGAGCCACATGACTGAACAGGATAACAGTCATGGGTTAGATTAAGGGTAAAGAGTTAGCAAGTTATATGCCTGGGCCTTAGGTCAATCAGCCTAAAACTGTTGTAAGCATCTGTGTGTCTTTGCAGGTCTGTGGGTCTGTGGGTCTAAACCTCGAGGTTAAGCCCGAAAGTCCAGGACAGAAACCTCCTACTACAAATGGCAGCCCAACGTGGGTAAAAAAATACCCACATAAAGCCATAGAAAGCTTAAAAAATGGTCTAGAGTCCAAAGCAGTTTCTGAGTTGTGTCTCTCATCTGAGCTGTGGTACAGAGACGCCCTGGTGAAGCATGTGGGCTTGGGCTACAATGGCAGGCTTTTGGAGTGCAGCTTAAGGTATAAAATGGCTTGTTCCTGAAGTCTCATAGGACCCTCAATATAAGCAAAAGGTTGTAAATGATGTATTTAAGGTTTCTGTTCATAAGGACAAAAAGGGAACAGAATCAAAGATAGCTTTCTAGTGTCGATTTTCTTGGATCAGCTCTGTTTGCTGGAGGCAAGCAGACCCTTGGCTTTTTGAAGAGAAGCTTCCTGATTCAGCCTTAGAGGCAAAACACTTGTGAGTTTTTTAAGAGGCCCTGCTGCCTAATACTTAAATGGAGTTAATGAGCAGCAGATGGCAAAGCTTTACTTGGTGATTATATAGACCCTGAAATTCCCAGAGTACCTGGGCTAAAAAGATAAATTCTATGAAATTAGACTAGGAGCTGGATGGAGCCATCCACCCATCCTACCAACCTTGAACCTTGGCAGATTAAAGGTGTGTTCAGAACCAGAAAGAAATATAAGAATCTGGGTGGAGTCAATCACCTTAGCCAAGCAAAGGAGTTCTTTTTGTTTTAAAAGGAAAAAAGGGGGATATGTAGGGGATTGTGTTGTTCCATTATAAATAATTATCCCACCCACTGGTTTAATAAAAAGTGCTGATTGGCCAAAGGCAGACAGGAAGTATGGGCAGGGCTACCAGACTAGGAGAACTCTGGGAACTGGAAGAACAGAGCAGAATGCCAGAGAGAAGCCGGAAGAAGCAGAGGACAACTGTGCTGCTCTAAGAAAAGGTACCAAGCCGCATGGCTGAACAGGATAAGAGTCATGGGTTAGGTTAAGGGTAAAGAGTTAGCAAGTTATATGCCTGGGCCTTAGGCCGATCAGCCTAAAACTATTGTGAGCACCTGTGTGTCTCTGTGGGTTTGTGGGTCTGTGGGCCTAAACCTTGAGGTTAGGCCTGAAAGTCTGGGACAGAAACCTCATACTACATAGATCTACATAGGAGGTACTTAGAATAGACAATTCATAAGGCCATGAATGAAGACTCTAGTAACTTGAAGTGGAGGGGGCAGGGTTAGAGATATTTGTAAGTGGGTGCAACACTTCTGTCTGGGATACTGAAAATGTTTTGAAAACTGGTATTGGTTAAAGTTGTACTAACTTGTAAACACATATAAACATATAAACATATAACTTGCTAACTCTTTACCCTTAATCTAACCCATGACTCTTATCTTGTTCAGCCATGTGGCTGGGTACCTTTTCTTAGAGCAGCATAGTTGTATAACTAAGCAGCATAGTTCTCTGCTTCTTCCGGCTTCTCTCTGGCTTTCTGCTCTGTGATTCCTATTCTCAGAGTTTTCTTAGTCTGGTAGCCCCGCCCATACTTCCTGCCTGCCTTTGGCCAAATAGCGCTTTTTATTAAACCAGTGGATGGGATACCCCTTTTCTCTTCTTAAAACAAAAACAATTCCAAATCTAATATTCTCCCCCCCCCCTTATCTATAGCAATTTATAAACAACACTGTAAACAAACACAAACATCCATAATCCATGTTTTGGGAATGTGGGTGTTGTTCTCTAGGCTACTTCCTGCTGAATGGGGTCATTGGCAATCTCATGGGAATCCAAAGAAAAATGTAGGATTATGCACAAGTCTTTAGTGAAGTAGTCTGTAAGGCTGGGTCATCTCAGCCAATCTCCTTGAAATTGTTCTGGATTCAGAGCTCAGGAAACTTCAACACAGGTGTTCTGAAATGCTGAATCATCTGGGCCATCCATTTCCATTGGAGATTTTTCAGGGGGTCTTCCTCTATCAAACTTTATGTTCTTTATCCAGGAATAAATCCACAGCCTCTCATTTTCAGTGAAAATAAAAGAAAACTTCTTCTCCAAAGTAGCATACCTTTGAATTTCAGTTTTAAAGTCAACTCATTTACAAAATATATAGGTTGAATTAATCCAACAGCATTTATAATCAACTGTCTTTTAACAGCTTTTACTAAGTCATTTTCAGTCAAGAAGCTTAAAAATAAGACAATAATATACAGTATCCAGACATTCTTTGTATTTTCCATCTTTACATGGCTTATTATTTATTTATTTATTTATTTTATTCTATTTCTTTTTTAAGGGCTTTCTCTACCTTTTCTTTTCTTTCTCTAAGCCTATGTATATATATTTTCAACATACTCTAAACCTCTTAGACTTTAAAAAAAAAAAACTGCCTTTACTGTATATTTATTTCTTAAACTTTTCTGTCTCTGACCACACCTTTAATCTGCCACTGTCTCTGACCACACCTTTGCTTGGCTAGGGTGGCTGACTCCACCCAGATTCTTCTATTTCTTTCTGTTTCTGAACACACCTTTAATCTGCCAAGGATTCTTCAATTTCTTTCAATTTCTGAACACACCTTTAATCTGCCAGGATTCAAGGTTGGTAGGATGGGTGGATGGCTGCACCCAGCTCCTAATCTAATTTCATAGAATTTATCTTTTTAACTCAGGTACTCTGGGGAATTTTAGGGTCCATATAATTATCAAGTGAAGCTTTGCCATCTGCTGCTCATTAACTCCATTTAAGTATTATGCAGCAGGGCCTCTTAAAGGACTCACAAGTGTTTTGCATCTAAGGCTGAATCAGGAAGCTTCTCTTCAAAAAGCCAAGCCTCAGTTTGCCTCCAGCAACCAGAACTGATCCAAGAAAACATCCACACTAGGAAGTCATTTTTGATTCTGTTCCCTTTTTGTCCTTACTAATAGAAAACTTAAATCCACCATACAGAGAGAGCTCTTTGCTTACATCTAGACTCAGGAACTGGCCTTTTTCACCTTAAGTTCCATGTAGCAAACACACCATTTTATAATCCCATAAACCACTCAGTCTCTTTACCACAGGCCACTTCAGAGCCCAACTCAGAAGCTGCTTTGGCCTTCATTTCTATGCTCTAGATCATTTTTTAAGCTTTCTATGGCTTTATGTGGGTATATTTGACCCACATTGGGCTGCCATTTGTAGTAGAGGGGGTTTCTTGGTCCCGGGAGGCCAGAGGCCCAGGCCCACGACCTGCCACGCCAAACCCATAGCCACTGGCCTCTGTTGCTCAGGCCCCAGGAAATGACTCAGACGCTTATATTAACTTCATGCTGTTTGGCCTATGGCTCAGGCACATTGCTAGCTAGCTCTTACATCTTAAATCAGCCCATTTCCATTAATCTGTCTGCCACATGGCCCCGTGGCTCACCTGTGTTCCTTACATGTTGCTCCTTGGGCTACTGGCTCGATCTCCTGACTCCGCCCTGCTTCTCCTACCTATGCTCTGATTTCTCTTCCTGCTTCTTCTACGGTGCCTGGCATGGCCCAAAACAGCTCCTTTATTTAAAGACTGATATTCACAGCATACAGAAAGACATTCCCACATCACACTGTTGCTGAACTATACACTGAAACAAGTGATGCATCTTTCTAGTGTCTGTCTGTGTATAGACACATTTTTCCAGCATAATATTCCATTGCAAACATTTCCTAGAAGGAGACAAATGAGCATTCAACATTCGCTCTACTCCTCTTCTTCAGGAAAATGGAATCAATAACAGCAACAGAGAACTGTTCAAAGATCTGATAAACAGACCCAAAATGGGAGACTGCCTCTATCACTAAGCTAGATTATTACAGACTCAGAACAATCCTGACATAGTAAAAGTAAAAACCTGACATCCTGTTATTAATCTTTATTAACTACATAAATATAAGAAAACATCAGAGTGAATTTCATTACAGATCATTTTAAAACTAAAGTTTCTCAAACAGATAAGTATTAGAAAAATATTAATATTATCAAAACCTTTTTTATAAGCAAATCTCAAACCAAAAATGTAGGGAGAGTAGAAACGTTTCTTTAGATATCAGGGAAGCCATCTCTTAATAAGCCACATGATAACATAAGATGGAGGGGGGGAAGCTATCATAAAAAAGTTTGGGTATGCAACACCCCAAAAAGCAAACAGCAGCAAAAGTAAAGGAAAGGGCTAGAACTGGGAGGGGACTTAACAGAGTGAAGGAACACAGAAAGCCCCTGGGCTCCCTGAGCCTCCACCAGACAGCAGCTGTAGGCAGAAAGCAAAGCTCATAGTCCAGAGGAGGGACAACTGTGGTTCTAACCTTCATTGTTGGATGAATAATCCAAAATTCATAAGCACATTTCAAGAAAAAAATCAAGATTTACACTCAACAATTTATTTGCAGCACAGTGTGTTTGGAGAAAAGAATTAGGAGAAATATACAAGTTCAAAATGTAAGTGGTTGACAGGTATAGCTTATAATAAAGTACTAAGTGGATTTTAAAATTGTTAATTAAAAACTTTCAAGATATGGAGATGCTAACGCTATATGACCATACAAAATTAATTAAGCAGATAGCACAACTTTCCCTACCTTGCTTAGTTTTAATGATAAATGTAAAGACCAGAAAAAGTAGTAAAATATGCATTATTTCTAATCTAGTATAGATTCAAAAATAAATATTTGTTTAAAAAAATGTACAAGCTCAAACCACTAGATACTATATGCTTTTTAGCCTCTTGTTACTCATAATACTGAAAAGGGAAGTAGAGAAATTTCTGTTTTCTACTTGTCTTAGCAACTTCAGAACACACACACAGTTTTCCACTATATGAGTGCCAAGCATACAGTGCATGGCAATGAAGTTCACAAAATAAGTGGTTTGGAGTCAATATCACTAAAAGTGGACAGATATCAAAGAAATCAAACCGCCTCCAAACAAAAGTGACAGCAACCTAATTTCTAAATGGCTACAATGTGTCAGGAGCCATACTCTATCTTTAATTCTCGAGGTCCCTTCCTGGAAGTTCTACTTGACACATTTAAAATCGAGTAACAGGTTTGAAAACTGCAAAGACAAAGACCTACTACTGTAAAATTTGATAACAGTTCCCTGGTATCTGTGTAGGCTTGCAGAAGGCGCGTTTCTTTACACAGACCTAACCATGCATCCTCCCCTTTCCCTTCCCCCACATCCTAATACTTGCAAATTTCTATCTTAGATAATCTCCTTGCTCCAACCCACCCCTCCAGTTTTAGTGACTTCCTCCAGGCTCAGTTACAGCCAGTCTAGGATTTGGGTCTTGGCTCTGGGCAAAGGGCTCGCCTCTTCCCTTAACTTTGTCTGAACCAAATTAGATTCATTTGACTTCACTGCCTCATAAACAGTACAGCTCAGGCTACACAGCTTGGGGCCAGAGTAGGGGAGACTCAGCCTTGAGGGACCAACTGGGGCGGCGCCGAGGTGGTTTCCAGGGCAACCGAGGTCGACCTCCACCAGGTCCCGCCCCGCCGCCCCGCCCCTCGGCGGCCCGAGAGCTGGAACCTGCCGCCCCTAGGGAATCAATGAGAAGCTTTCTGTCCGCCCTCACCTCGCAGCGCGTGGTGCATGCCACCAATGCCGCTGTACAGCTCCAAGACACGCAGAGGCTCCATCCCTTCGCAACCGCGGCCGCGGCCTGGAAGCTAGGCCTACCGGTCCTCCGCTTCTCTAACCCCTCCGTCTTCTCCGCTCCCTTCGCTTCTGGTTCCGCGGTTTTTCGGTTCCCCAACCTCCCGTGGCTCAGCCTGGAGTCTAAGTAGCCTAGAGCCTGGGGTCTAGCAGGGTTGAGGAAGGGGACAAAGGACAACTAAAATAAGGGATCCCAAGTGAGGGACAACCGCTCCGTAGCCCGATTTGAGATACATCTTTCTTGTTTTCTGTGGCCTTCAGTGAGAAAGAAACCCCTCAGTAGAGAGCTGAAAACGCCATCAACTTTGAAGTGAATTGCTGATTAGTTTTGTTTTGGTTACAGCGAGTTCCTTTTGTTCTTTCAAGTCTGACCTGATCAAGCATTTCTTTGAGGACTCTTGAGCACATAACCACAAGCTCCCTGGTGTGCCTGTTCCTAGAGTATGGAGTTAAGCCCTGGCTACTTAGGGGGTAAGATTCTCACTTCGGAGTTAACAATTAACAGGTTCTTCCCTAAAGAAGACTCCAAAATTACAAGTACTTAAAGCAGATCCCTGAGGGTTCATTAATAATAGAGAGGATGCTTGCTATAAACGATAATAGGATTAATTATATTTTATCTTGGAAAACACCCCAACATGTGCTGTGTTTTGTTTTTGTTTTTTGTTTGCTTTTTTTTTCTTTTATTAAAAGTTGATTTTTCTCACATTATATATCCTGATTACAGTTTCCCGTTCCTCTACTCCTTTTAGCTCCCCTCCATCCAGATCCACTCCCCTCCCATATCTCATTAGCAAACAAACAGGCTTCTATGGGATATTAAAATTAAACGGAAACTAGCACATTGGTATTGAGCAAAACAAACAGAAGGAAAAAAGCCTAAAAGAAGGCACAAGAAACAGGCCTACTCATTTGCACACTCATAAAAACACTAAACTGGAAACCATAGTATGTATGCAAAGATCTATAGGGTACAGATTTTACACACACACACACACACACACACACACACACACACGAAATAAAAAAATAAGAATATGTAAAAGAAATTTAAAAAAGGAAGAACCCTGACACAACATTATGAGACAAGGAAACTTCAAGATGCCATTGAGTTTTATTTTATTTTATTTTATTTTATTTTATTTTATTTTATTTTATTTTATTTTATTTTATTTTATTTTATTTTATATTTTATTGTTGGTCATCAACTGCTAGGCATGCAGCTTACCCCTAAGAGTAGTCTGTTTCTCTAGTGAGACTCCCTCGGAGGAAACTAGATATTCATTTGCTAGTGGTTATCAGTTGGAAATATATCTGGGCTAGGGATGGGGGGGGGGAGTGTGGGTGGACCGGGATGGGGGGGGGGGCATGTGTCAACCTCTCTAGAAGCCTAACTGGTGCAGACCTGTGCTTGATGCCTGTGCAAGCTGTCTGTGCTGCTTTGGTCTTTGAGTTCAATGTGTGCTGATCATGTTGATTTAGAAGGCCTGTTTTCCTAATGACCTCCATCCCCTCTGGCTGTTATTATTATTTTATTATTATCTCCTCTTCCATAGGGTTCCCTTAGCCCTTAGGGAAAGAATTTAATGACAGAGTGTTCTAAGGTCTCTCACTCTGCATAGTGCCTGGTTGTTAGTCTCTGTATTATTCTCATCTGCTGCAGGAGGAAGCTTCGCTGATGATGGTTGAGCAAGGCACTGATCCATGACTATAAAAGAATGTCACTGGGAGTCATTTTGGCCAAAGGGCTTTCATGGAAACTCCCAAACAACCCAGGCTGTTGCAAGACCACATGTTGCTCTCCACAGACTAACAGCAAAGCCCCATTGCTGAAGACAATACCTACCCAACGCACTGAACACAGAGAAGCCAAGCTGGTACTCACATAGCACCTCCACCTTTGTGTGCTTTGATATATGAAGATACTCTGTATGCTACCAAAGTAGAAACATAAATGCCAACCCAGCCACAGAGGGGAGAGTGAGGGGAGAGAGAGACAAGAGAGAGAGATGGGAGAGAGAGGAGAGAGAGGGGAGAGAGATGAAAGAGAGAGAGGGGAGAGAGAGGGGAGAGAGATGGGGGAGAGAGAGGGGAGAGAGACAAGAGAGAGAGGGGAGAGAGAGGGGAGAGAGGAGAGAGCGTAGTGAGAGAGTGGAGAGAGGAGAGTGAGAGTGGAGAGAGAGTAGAGACAGGCTAGGGAGAAGGGAAAGAGAGGGGGAGAGAGAAGAGAGAGAGGAGAGAGAGGGGAGATACAGGAGAGAGAGGGGTGAGAAAGGGGAGAGAGAGGGGAGAGAGAGGAGAGAGAGGGGAGAGAGAGGAGAGAGAGAGGAGAGAGAGAGGGGATAGAGGGGTGAGAGAGGGGAGAGAGAGGGGGGAATTAGGAGAGAGAGAGTGGAGAGAGAGGGGACAGTAGTGTGGCCTCCTTGTAAGTTATGTTAGTGCAATGGTGGCACAAGTTTTATAAGAGTCACCAGACAACATCTGATTTGACTGAAGGCCACTCCACAAGATGTAACCCACACCTGACACTGCTAGGGTGACCATGAACCACAGACTAAACAGCTCAAAGGCCTATGTTAAAAAATAAAAATAAAAAATACTGCTGTTCTAAAAAGTGATTCATTAATTTGAAGAAAACGACCCACATATTATGTTAATATCACATAAGTACTGCTGTTTATAGGCTTCCAAGTGTTAGGGCCATGTTCCTCAACATACAGTCAGGCTCAGGCTGAGTTGTGGAGGCTCCACTTTAAATGGAGACTAAGTAGCCCTTTAAAGAAAAAGAAATACTCTTATTGTGAAGAGTGGGCTTTATTTCTTTTCAGTGTTACCACAGTTAACGTTAACTCACTAGGAGGAATTTGAGAATATGCTTTGTAATAAATATGTCTGACCCATTAGAAGCTCTACTTGTTGATTCATCTAATGTTGTTACTGAAATATGCTAGTCTGTCTAAATTTTAAAATTGGTCGATACATTTTGCTGTTCTCTAGAAAATTAAGTTTTTAAATAACTGATATGCATCGTCCTTTATGTGTTCTGCATTTGCTGGCCACTTATTTAGATAAGAAAGAGTGGTATGAGGTAGAAAGATAACCCCAAACTAGGATTCAGCTTCGGCATGCCAGTCACTGGTTGGTGACTTTGAGATAACCTGATTTCCTCTTCTGTAAAATGGAGAGGAAGAGAGAAGAAATAGCTACAGAGAGATTTGCCTTTCTAATACACCGTAGTCAATTAGTGTCTGAAAAAGTAGACCCTGATTTAGCCCCGTATTTAAACTGAAATGTCTTTACAGAAAGCTTTGTAAATGTCTTAAGAAATTAAGAGTATGTAACCAATTCAACGTGTAGAAACTATACACACTCTAACATAATTAATGGAAGTTTTCTAACGATGATTAATAATACCACTAATAAACATAAAATGATACTCAACAACCAATATATTAAGTAAAGCTATAAATATAAGTAAATATTACCAAAGATCTTACTCTGTAAGGAAAAGCAATGCATACATATATGGCAGAGTTAACAAAAAATAATAGCTTCCTGAGGGATAGGGATAATGGCTCAAAGGTGAGAGGGCCATTAGGTTGTAAGGACTACATGGGAGAAAATGGGTCGCTAGATTTCTGCTTTGACGTGCACATCTTGTTCCTGGTTTCTTCCTATCTTTCCTCTGCTTTCTGGACACCCTAAGTGAACAGCTTCCTCATGTTCCCCACTTCCACAATGTTCTCTCTCATATTAAAATCATTAATTAATAGTTGGACATTGACTTTCAACTGAACATTTAACTATCAACTGGACATAGAGTGTCTTGAGAAGGAGTCTCAATTGAGGAATGGCCCAGATCAGACTGGCCTGTGGGCTTGTGTGTGGCAGATGGTTCTAATTATTAGTTGATATGGGGTCGGGGGCTGGCTCACTGTGGGCAGCTCCATTCTCTGTGCAGGTGGCCCTAGGCTAAATAAAACTAGCCAGATAATCATGAATCTGAGAGCAAACCAGCAAGCAGCCTTCCCCCAGAGTTTCTACCTCCAGCTTTTATGTTCAAGTTTCTCCCCTGATTTTCCTTGATGATTGACTGTGACCCAGAACTGTAAACAGTCCTCCCCTATGTTACTTTTATTCAGTATTTTCACTCAACAGAAAGGAAACTGAAATGTTTTATAATAGGGATTTCAAAAAAAAAAAAAAAATAACCCCACAGGAAAAGAAATTCAAAAGCAAATATTCCAGACAAATATTCTATCTCATTTCCAGTGTCCAGTTGGCTTGTTGATAAATTGTTACCTAGGAAAAGAAACAAGAAGGAAAATGTGTTCTATCTGGGACAGGATAAACTTTCAAGAGAAAAAGACCAGATGGAAAATGAACTTCCTGCTGACTTTAAGAATGAGTAATTCCCCACTGAAAAGTATATTCTACAACATACAGCTGTGAATATTACCATCTCCTGCTTCCCACAAAGAGAGAAGCAATACATTTTTAAAAGGTAAACTGCAAAGGATTGTAAGTCATTGATTTAATCCTACTTGGGCTGCAGATATAAAATATGGGGACTCTGAAAGCTTGTGAATCATGCTAGGTACCACAGCTTTGGGAGAACCTGGAAGTCCAGCTCATAATGCACCAGAATCTTTTCCATAGCTGTTTAATTTTATTTACATGTATTTATTTGGGTGTGTGTGAATGTGGGTATGTATGAGTGAATGTGTGAACACACACACACAAGTGGCAATAAAATACAATCAGCAAGAATTGGTTCCCTCCTTCTATTCCCTGGGCTTCTGAGATTGAACTCATATCATCAGATTTGGAAGCAAGCTCCATTCCCTGCTGAACCATCTTGCAAGTCCTCTTTGTATTTTCTAAATGTCTTTGCCATAACATGTGAGTTAGCCCATTCTTTCCTAATAATATTTAAGCATATTGCCAAAAGGAGTGTATTATACCTGAGGGCATAGTTTAGTGATAGAGTAATAGATTACCAAACACCCACAAGGTCCTGGGTTCAATGCCCAGTATGTACATGCGCACACACACACACACACACACACACACACACACACACACACACACACTGTGAGTTACCAACATGGTATCATATCTTCCCTTATTGAGTTCTATTACAGCCTCCATTCTTTTAAGAGGGGAAATATGCCAAACGTTGGAACTCAGAAAAACAGAGTTTAGTGGCACCAAGAGCGTTTTACTCTGGAAATTTATCTGAGCATTTAGAACCCATTAAAGGTAACCAACATACAAGCAGACCTAGCAACGTGTGGAAAAAGAAACCCACATGTGCACACAGACTCCCTAAAATCTTCTGTTATTCATATTCTTCATCTTCAGTTTTAATGGCTACATCATCAAAATTAATAAACCACAACATGAAGAAAGACTCTATAAAAGAATTGTCTATTTTGCCCCCTTTTTTTAGGTGTTAGTTTAGATACACAGCAGTATTATTTGGCATTATTTTCATATGTCCTAACAGTTAAAATGCAATAGCACTTCCTTAGACCTGGCTTCATTACGTCCATCTACTCTATATAAGAAATGCTTGCATTTGTTTTAATTTGTTAAAAGTGATATGTTTATCTTTCCAAGTAACTTGTGAGTCTGAAACAAATGTAGCTTTTCTCAGAACTGCTTTTCATTGTTGCTGCACAGAGATTATCAACCCTTATTTCACAGAATCAACTTTTTCCTGCAGATGGAAGTTCCTCCTTTCCATCTTAGGTAATCGCCACTAACTTAAAATATCTAAATTCCCCAAAAGGACTTAGACTGACAGGCTAAAATCAGCTGCACTTCTATAGATGGCAGAGGAATGTTTTATTAATAAGATGATACTAAGTCCTATAATATTGACTAATCTGTTTCCAGGTAGAGAAGGCTGATTGGTGGTTGTGCATGCCTTTAATCCCAGCACTCAGGAGTCAGAAACAGGAAGATCTCTGAGTTCAAGACCAGTCTGATCTACAGGACAATTTTCAGGACATATTTCAAAGCTATACAGAGAAACCTTGTCTCAAATAGGTAGGTAGGTAGGTAGGTAGTTAGGTAGGTAGGTAGGTAGATAAATAAATAAATGGAAAAAATAGAGAGATAGAAGGATGATTGAAATATTTATTAATCAATATTGGTCTTTTTAACTTTTAAAAATATGTGTGACAGTACAAACCTGTGTTCCCAGCACTCTGCCAGCCTTTGCAGGTAGATGGCTATGAGTGCAGGCTACACAGCAAGATTCAAGACAACCAAGGCTATGAGACTGTGTCTCAAAAGGAATAATAATGGTAACAGTGATAGTGGTGACAACAGTAAACACACATAAAAATGTAAAAGAATGATAGTTGGCAAGATTCAGTGATATAGGGCTGGCACAGCCTAGGCACGGCCCCGGGTTTGATCTATAGCACAGCAAGAAAGCAAAAGAAGAAAATGCTGTGATTTGCTCAGTGTCACATGCATTGATGTTCACCAGCTTAACATGTTTGTTTACAAGTCATGGTCAGATTTTTAAAGAAGGAAAGTGATATAATAGCACCAGTTATAAAAAGAATATGAACATTACCTAGTAACAGAAAAGGAAGGAGTGGTGGCATGTGTTTTGAGGAAGAATTTCACACTAGCAGTTCAATATGACTCTGATTAGGAAGGAATGTCAGGAATCTGCAGGGCATAGCTTTCTAAACTTCTTTTAGTTGACAACAAATCCTAGAACAGGGTGGGGAAGGAATGAGAAAAAGAATATTGCATATATATTTTTGCAAAGTTTATGGTTTCAAAACAGCAAATAGCTAATATCATTAACTTAATCCAGACTTTAAAAAAATCTTCCAGAGGAGCTGATAAACACACACCAGAAATGCCCAGAATGTGGGAAGCTCAATCTGAATTCCAGAGTCTCTAATTGTCCAATCTCTCTCCATTTAGTTAAAGATAAGACACTCATGCCATTGCAGGCAGTTTAGAACATAGAGAAGTGTATATAAAAGGAAAGGAAGATGTGAGAAGCCTATGGCTGACATTTTGATATTTCTTCTTAATCTGCACTAATCATCTTTTACCCAAATCAAAATCTTGTGCATAATTATTCCCTACACTCACACACACAAACACACACTCACACAAATACACACACATACACAAACACACACACATACACACACAAATAATACATGCACACATATACACATATATAAGTACATACACACCACACACACACACACTCACACACATGCACTCCCATGCACACATATACACACACACTCACACACACAATCACACATGCACTTATACAGACATACACACATATATACACACATACACAAACACACTCAAACACAAATATACATACACGCACATACACACACGCATGCACGTGCACACACTCACACAATCTCATCCTCTTCACATTTTATCATTATTGCTTCTGTACTCCTTTAGACACACCGACTTTTAAATGTTATCTTTACTGCCTGCTCTGAAAAAAAAAATAACACAGGTGTATGAATTAAAAACTGTCTTCTATAAACTTCGATTGTGTCTTGTCCTCCCACTGCCATCAATTTCACATATTATGAGTGTGTCTTTCACCTTTTTTTGATGGCTCATAAAAAACAAAAGTATATTTTTCTATTTTTTTAGAATTCAATATTTAGGAAATTTTCTCTCTACAAAAATTAGTCTAAATGAGCATTCCTGACTATTAACATTCAGAGATTTCTAATAGTTTCATCAGATACTCTAAAATTGGGGAGACTATGTAAAAAAAATACATAATTTCTTTCTAAACTTGTGAACAAACTGATTTCCAGAATGAGAAGAACCCCAGATCCTACCAGCAATGCCAGGGGCCTGTTGCCCTTTGCATCCATGTAAACAAAAGTGTTCTTTTACACCCTAAAAGATGGCAAGTCATGTTTCATTCACCTTGTTTTTATTGATATGAGGGACACTTATCTGTTTATCAGCCATGTGAAATTCTTTATTTTTGCCAATTACTTGTCCTTTTTCCACTGGAATAGTATGTATTACTTATTCAATTATCACATTTTATTTTCATTTTTATATCTTGCTCACATATTAAATACAGTCTCCACTCCACCGTTTTTTCCATTTAGGTTATGTTTTATGATGCACAAAGTATTTCATTTTCTGAGTCAAATATATTTTTCTTATGTTGACTATTCCTTTGCTGTTTCAGCGCAGGAGGTCTTTGGGGAAATGAGCAGAGTTCATGTCTAGATTCTCCTTTTCTTTGTTTAACAAAATGATTTTCATATGTAATTAAAGTCATAAAATGAAATGAACTTTTCTATAAATATCTAGATTTTTCTTCCATATTGGTTTATGGTACTTTTTTGAGAGCCCTATATTCTTAATCAGTTAGCTGAATGTGACCTCTGTTTTTGGTGGGTCAGGAATATATATATTTCCCTTTGAGCCTTATCTCTGTGGCTTCTGGAGTTTTTTTTAATTCCCCTGACGTCTTCATCTCTTTCTCAAAGAATAGATGACATACTTACCAGTTGAAACAATGTCAATTTTAGACTTGCTTTCTTTAATGAAACAGATGTGGATCTCCCCATTTCATAAGGAAATGACTGCAGCTGAATTAGTACACAAATAAACACAGATGATCTTTGTAATCATAAAATCTGCTGAGGTGTGAACTAAATCCCAACTCCTGGGTGATGTCATTATGTCAACATCCATGAACCCTCTTCAACACACAGATAAAATAACACAGATCCCAAGGACAGTATCTAAAACTGGTAATGTCTGTGTTCTCAAACTGCCTTCTCATACTTACCTAATTTTAGTTTCACAATGATTCTGTGAGAGGCTTTCACTAATGTAATTTTGATAGAGAAAGAAAACTTGGAAGTTCATAAAATTACAATTAAAAGTTAAGTAATGCATGACCAAATAAAACCTGCAGTCATATGAGAAAATTAAAATAAGCCGGTAATTTTTGTGTCAGTTTCCAATTGCTCCCTCGTCGTCAGTGTTTGTATGAATCTTTCTCAATCTTTATGGTTCTCATTTCTCTGTACTCACAATACTCTCTCACACACACTGAGTCCCTTGTCCCATTCCAATATAAGTCATGGGGAACGGTAATGCAGATGATCTTCAGATGTAGACACTGGGGTCTCAAGAGACAGATAGAGTTGGCTAAGTCTCTGGAATGTAAGAGTAGTGTAGGATTTTATAAAGCTGACTTAAATTTCTGTCCTAATATGGAAAGGAATGCCTTTCTGGTCGGGTTTATTTTTATTTTCATTTTTTTTATTTTTGAGACAGGGTTTCTCTGTGTAGCCCTGGCTGTCCTGAAACTTGCACTATAGACCAGGCTGACCTCAAACTCACAGAGCTCCACCTCTCTCTGCCTTCCAAGTGCTGGGATTAAAGATGTGCACCATCACCACCTGGCCGAATGATTTTCTTAAAAGAATAATTATTCTAGTGTGTGTTATAATAACCTACTTATCTTGATTGTCCCTCTGAGATTCATAAAAACAACTAGTTAAAAAATTAAAGACTTTTATTATTTATTTTCTATTTTGAATTCAATATTATATGCCTTTTAAAAATACATTTTATATTTTTGAGATAGGGCGTTGGGACTGAAGAAATGGCCCTATTAGTTAACTGCCTGCCTGGTAAGCCTGAAGACCTGAGTTCAGACACCTTGAATGAAAATACGCTGTCAGGCATCACTGCGTTCGCCTGTAGTCCCAGTGCTGGAAGTAGAAGGCTAAGACAGGAAGAGCGTTGGTTCTTACTGGATAGCCAGTCTAGCTGCATCAACAGATTCCAGGTTTAGCCAAAGAATCTGTGTCAAAAGCATAAAGTGAGAAAGAAACACACCCGATGGAAATCTCTGGCCTCCACACGTACGTGCACACGCATATATACTGGCACACTAACGAATAATTCATGAAACACAGACACACAGAGGGTGTGTCTAATATAGCCTGGGCTGCCTGGAATTCTCACTATGTAGTGGAGGCTGGCTTTGAACTCTTGGTTTTCTTGCTTTTATCTCCCAAGTGCTGGGATTGCAGACAAGCACTTTGACACTCACTCAAAGCCTGCTTTTTAAAATTGTTTTCTCCTTCCATTATAAGCAAAGACTGACCAATTTCCCTCAGTCTCCAACCACAACATGATTCCTACTCTAAATGCCTATGAACACCAATGATTCCCTATGGTCAAGGTTCTCTGAATCTTCCTAAAACAGAACACTGCCCCACCCAGGTTTGTCCGGGATGGGAACTGTTTCTAACAAATTCCTAGGTGGTACCAATGTTGATTTTTGAGAACCACTGCACTAACACCTTCCCACAAGGGTTTTTTTTTTTTTTTTTTTTTTTTTTTTTTTTTTTTTTTTTTTTTTTTTTTTCACAGCTTCCCTCCAGAAAATCCTTGAGCTGGCAAGATTCAGTCAAGGCTCGTACCCACCACGTGACTTGGCTTCTCATTGGAAGAAAAGAAAATGCTTCCCATGACACCATTGCCTCTTTCAAGCTTTTCCAGCTACTAAATTAGAAACAGCTATAGGGAAAACACCATGCTACCTGCTAAAGTGACACCGTCAAGATTTCAGGAGCTCATAGCATAGACCCTGAAATCACTTCTAATCGGTAACAGCAGTTCCGGTGAGTCACCCCAGCCACACTGGAGGTTGGTACCACCATGCTCCCAGCAAAGTCAGAGCCCAAGCCAGAGGATTCTAGAAAGGGTGCTCAAAAGCCAGCTCGCATTCTTGGCTGTTGGCTTATTGTAGCTGCCAATTGTAAAAATAAAATTTCCTTTTAGTTATCCAGATATATTAGTGAAGATCCATTCTTTTAAATAATAATTTTTTCTACAACTTCTCTACTTTTTTTCATAGGAAAAAAAATTCTCAATGATCCAAAAGCAACATCTGTGAAATCAAGAGGGTAGGTTAAATTCTGGAGAGTCTGGCAAAGTAATATCCATAGCATTTTTTTTTGTAATTATCACTTTTAGATACCTCCCGGGGGAGATATTTAATTTCACTTTTCATCTCTGGGGGGAGATTTTTAATTTCACTTTTCATCTCTGTGAAGGAAAATAAGGCATTTTATGCTATGTTATAAAACAATTCTGCATTCTAATTATCATAAGAATGACTACAATTTTAAATAGTATATTACATTCAGTACAAAATAATTGATGGGGAATGTTATCTCTTGTTAGGAAATTCTCAAGCAACAACATTAGCACATTCACTTATTGCAAGAACCACTGACCTTTAATTCCGATCATCATGAGCCCAATGCATTATACCATAGGAGTCAGCCAATGAATAATAAACCATCCAAATGTTGGGTTGGTTTTTTTTTCTTATTCCAAAGAATAGAAAAGAAAACCATAATGGTAAGGCTAGCGAACACTCAGATTTTTAAACAAGTCACTCTGTATGAGGATGAGTCACGAGCACTTCCTTAGTGATAAAAGTTGTCTAAGTAACGGAGATGCTTCACTATGTGAAGAATGGGACAGTATGTTGGGTTTCAAACCCACTAGTCATTTCCTTAATTGCTAACTGCACTTCCCTGGCTACAGTTTGGAGCCTGTGTTTGAGCTAGTAACCCAGCAACTAAGACTCACACTGTAGTTTGCAAAGTAGACCAAAACAGTAAAGTTTACATTTCCATGGATTTGGGGAGTAAAAGTCAATGTTGTTTCCCCTGGGCCTTCTGACTTTGTGAGGAAATTCACTTGGATCTCAATGTGGCCACCTCATTATGCAAGCCTCGGAGACAAATTATTTCATAAAGATGAGGGAAGTAGAAGACACAGCATCTAAGAACATTTGTGTGTTCTCAGCAGCCAGTAGGGAGCCTGGAACATGCAGATACTCAAAATACATCAGCAGGGTAGGGTTTCTGGTTCTCTCAGAACAACCCAGTCTGATAATAACCATGTCATTATTGTTTTAGGATTTCATGGGTGTTTGAATATATGCGTGTGCTTTTCCCTTTATTTATACCTCCATACTGCTTCCGTTCCTCCTTCCATGTGCCTGTGCCTGATATTTTAAGCACACTGTACTTTTTTTTTTTTTAATGAGGCAAATGTTGGTAAGCAATTCTTTAGGAAAAAATATCTGATCTATAAAGCAACAAGTTGAATCAATGAGAAAAAAAATGCAAAACTGGATAGCAAGCCTACATATTTTTATCAGTGATGCTTTGGCTTGGCCTTGCAAAGCTCCTGATTGTCGTTGTACTTCTTGAGCCCTCCCCTCCTTTCATGCAACTCTTGCACTGTTCTCAGCTTGTGCGATATTTGTATTTGTTGCACAAATAAAGGAAACTCAGGGCCAGATCTCTGGGAAAGTCGGAGATATTAGGGAGAGGAAACACCACAGTCAGATCTCACCCAGCTGTCTTCCAGGTTCCTCAGCCTCACTCCTCCTGGCTTCTTCTGCCCTTCTGTCTTTCTTCTACCTTAAATACTCTCTTCCCTCAGTTAAGGTGTGGCCCACCACTGCCCGCCTGGGATCCTGGAACTCCTTCCATAAACTAAGATGACCTCAAACTCAGTTTGGATTAAGGGCGTAGGTCACCACTCTCCGGATACTCCCTGTGCTGGGATTAAAGGTGTGAATCACCACTCTCTGATCCTCCTAGACTGACCGTGGGTAGATCCCTCTGATATCTCCGAATGTTTTACTATATCCTCACAAGTATCCTGGAGGACTAAAATGTTTCAGAATCCCGCCCCCCATTCAAACTAATAGTGAGTAGACAAAAGGAGTGTTCTTGCTTTTAGAAGCAATGTACTCTCAAACTCTGCCCCATTTACTTCTTTTTCATTATCAAATTTGGGCCAACATTTTATTCGTTTAATTGTATTGCAGTAATCAAGTGATGTCACCATCAACTTATTCTGACAGGCTGAGTCATATATATATATAAAATAAGATTTACACAGAAAACCCCTAAAAATACCCATAATTCTGTGATGATTTGGTAAGGGCACAGCATTCTCTGAATTAAAATGAGTCCTGTTGCTTCATCAGAAGAGAGGAAAATGCAAAGGGATAGACAGTATGCTAAGAATGACAGACACTCCAGCTGCTCCCTCCCTGCTGATGAGCATCCAGCCAGCAACATAGGTGATGTGAAGGCTGTTCAGGGAGAAAGCTCATCAACAGGATCAGCAGGCTATAGAACATGCATACAACATGCATACTGACATGCCAGCCACGAAAGAGGTACCTATGATGTGATAGTGGCCTATACTGTTTGATAGACAACCAACCATTTTGTGACTGGATTGGAGACCTGTTCCAAGGGAAGGAATACACACCTGGTATTATAAGCCTGTCTCAAACTGTATCTGGAGATCTCATGGGCTCAAAGATGTGGGGGTACTATCATTATATCCCTAAAAGGGTATGTTGTCAAATTTCCCTCTTGATAGTTATATTTATAGCCACAGAGTACTGTCACTCTGAATCTGGAGCAGAAAAGCTTCCTTTGCAAAGAATGACAGTGCAGAAACTCATACGTAGACAAAATGCTGAAATCAAGCAACTGTTGAGGCACCGCTCTAGATGAAACATTTATATCATCTGTATCCCCCCAAAGCTCAGAGAACATCACAGGATAGGAGGTAGAAAGAATTAGCAGTTGGGAGGTAGAGAAGAATACCTCAAAAAGCTATCACTCAGACATGACATGGTTACCTGCATAAAACTGGTCCCTTCAATGTCTCATTATGGATGGAGGAGCTGCCCATGAGGGTTCCTCTCTTTCTAAGGAACAATTGACTATAGTTGTCACTGAAGGGAAGGGTATGATTTTTTTTCCATCGTTTAGCCACTGGATCACAGAAGGGGTTCATAAGGAAAGGAAAGGGTTATAGCAGAGTGTAATGGGAGTGTGGGTATAACCACAACACAGTGCACATTCGTATGAAATTTTCAAAAATAAATAAAAGTAACAATAATGTTTTCATCTCTGAAAAAAGCTACAAAGTAACCCCATTGTATTATTACCTAATCTCTTACATAAATATTCTAGAAAAAAATAACTGTAACTTCCCACCACGTGGAAAGTATATGACCTCGACAAATGAGCAATTTCTGAGGATGCCGGTGTAATTGGCAGCATTTCTAACTCTTGCATGACCTTTTCTCCAGTATTACTTTTTTTAAAAACTCCCCCCTCACTAGCTGTTTTATTTACAGACTTGTGAGTGACATCTGACCCCTATCCAGTCCCTACCTTTGCTACAAAAGCAAATGAAAATGGACTCCCTGGCAAAGCCCAGCCAAAGGACGAGGGTGGTCAATAACCTTGACTCCTAGACCACAAGCACAAGGAAGCTGAAGACAGAAAGTCCAGTTCCCAAAGGGCCAAACGCTGGTGAGGTGGCTGGGGAGACTAGAGGTCCCACAGCTACTCCTTACCAGGGATGTGGGGAAACTGTTACCAGAGGAGCCAGGAACAACTTGGAGCAGCGGTGAGGGCTGAAGTAGGAAGCAACACGGGAGCTTTAGAGTCATTTTGAGGCATAAGGTTCTGAAGTTGGTGAGACACAGCAGCTCCTCACCTCCATTCCCTCTACTAGCAGCCAGAGGCACTGTTACAGCCATATCTGCAGCCACACAGACCTATTCCCATCCACTCCACACACACAGAGGTACGGTTGCCACAGCCCTGGACCTACACTCTGGGGCCCTGGAATGTCTCTGGATTGCTATTCAAGTTGGGGACTGTTGACGGGGCGGGGAGGTCCCTGATATTGCTATTGATTGCCTGCCTCGCAAAGTCTATCCAATCGCTGTGTACATCCGCCGGTGCTGACAGATACATGATGGGTGTCTGGAACTCCTCTAGGGATACGGAGCAGGAGATGACTCCAGTGTTGTGAGCACTGTCCATTTTCACATCACAAAACTTGGTTGTAGAAGGAGCAAGTGAACTGGGTCTCTAGGGTGCCTGTCATCTTCTTCTTGGGACAAGGATGGCTTCTGTTGGGGACTTTTTTCATCCTGTGGCGGAAGGGATAAAGCCATTGTATAGGATGAAGCCTGTATCAGCCCTGTCTTTCAGCCAAGACCTCTTGAAATGGGAGACGTTAACTTCTAAACCTTCCCTAATCTTTAAGAAGTGAAGGAAACAGCATTATAAGCTAATGGACAAATGTGTATTCGTTTTAGTATAGTAGTCTGGATAAGTAACTATATTGCAACAATTTCCTTTAGGACCATTTTAAACAGCATCTTGATTTCAGAACTGAGCTGGCAGAGATTTTTGTTCCCTAATCTTCTTTTTCTTCTAATGTTTTTCCTTTCTCAATAAGTGAACAAATTCAGAGACTCCAGCTGCACTTCCCCCGTGACATTTGCTGGGACTGCCTTGGTATCACACTAGGTTTCCCTTCTGCATATCAGCTAACAATTTTGTTCCTTATACCCACTTTTTACTTTCTTTCCTCTACTGCAAATTGTGTCAAGACTATTAATTATGTATAAATCTATGAAAAACTATGCGCATTTCCTTCCCAAAGTCAAAAGACATCTCTGGAGGAGTATCTTGGAGATTTTTTTTTTGTCCTTTTACTATCCTTTTGAAAATAGTGTATCCAGTTGAGGTAGGACCAAGCCCCTCCCCCCAGTATTGAGAGGATAGAGTAGGGTGAAGGTGGGGGATGACTGGGAAGAGGGGAGGGAGGGGGAACAGTGGCAGGTATGCTAAAAAAAAAAGCCTTTTAAATAAAAAAATTAAATTAAAAAGGAATAGTGTACATAGAGATGTCAAAGACATCCATGATCTCATTGTAGCCATGGAAACCAAACACACTGAAAGCAGACAACAGGAAGCGAAAGACAACCAGCATGAGCCATTCCTGTGAGTGGGTAAGCAATGATGTAGAGTCTACCTCACTTTTAAGAGATTTCAATCTGCATTGACTAGAACAGTAAATACCCTGCTTGGTGGAAGACCTTAATGAATATTCATTTTCCTCAAATTAATCTCCCACCTAAATTTTTCTGCCTAGAATATACCCATTCTCTTAATTACCGTGCCCAGAAAGCTGGAGGTGACCTTGCCTTTCCTCTAACTCCAGTCTTTAAGAATCTTCTCAGTTTCTTTCGATTTACTACAAACAGCTCTCAAGTAAGTCTACCCAGGTCATTCTAGCTATGACAACATGCCATAGCAACCCCCTAAAATGTGGCAACAAGTATGTCTTTCTCTTCAGAAACCACAGTGAATTCCACTGCCCACTGCATCAATTACCAACGCCTCTTCCTGGCATCTGGTCTTCCAACCCATGGCCCCATGTTAGCTTCCATCTCCCTTCCCCCTACCTCTGCTTCATAATCCAGCAACTTTGATTAGAAGCTCCATTTTCGCATATGCTGATTGGCCAGCTTAGGAAATACTTTCTCTACCATGATCTACTGCAGAAACCACATTGTTCTTCAAACATATCTTACTATATACATTTTCTGATTTCCCTTAAATTGATAAAAATCTCATCTAAACCCTCCAGCATTTCATTCATATCTCCACCATGCTCCCTCCCATTCATCATCCATCACAGTCTACTTTCTGTTCTTGTTGGGTTTTTTTTGAGACAGGCTCTCGTGTGTTCAGGCTGGCCTGGAACTATGTATGTAACCTAATGCCTGCACTTTCCAAGTGTTGGGATAATAAGCATCAGTCATCAGTCCTGACTTTATACCTGCTTCTAATTCCTCTCTACAGGTAGGAAGTTTCTGACTGACTTCATTCTGCTAAGAAGCATGGGCTACAGTGGAGAAAACAAATACAAATTATTATTATTATTTAATCTGTAGGCAAGATGATCTTTATTACAGCTTTTAAAAAATCTTTGCATAATGTCTCTGTTGTACACGGACTCAGTATAATGCGGCAAAAGCTATGAAGCACACTTGTCTTCTTCAGTTTGTGGTAGCATCGGCTAAATAGTCAATAAATATATCCTGAACAAATTAATGAGATATATGCATAATAACTTCTCATAAATTTTGCATTCAATTCCACTGAAAGTGATAAGCATACTGAGTGAACATAATAAATGCCACTGAATATTAACCTTATCCCCTTTTTCCTTTTGTTCACAGACTCTACAAACGTTCTCCTGAAAACAGAAGACGATGAAGAGTGAGAAAACTTTCATCTCAAAGCCCCCATGTCCTAGCTAAGGGATGAGCAATCCTCTTCAGATAGCCATCTTGGAATTTTAAAATCAAAATCTGTAAGAAAAGGAAGTTAAGACTCAAGGCAGATGCACTGTGGAAGTACTGAACATCTGGATGGAGCAGAAGCCAGGAAGGACGAGGATTTAAATATCTGAACTTGAGTAATAGCAACATAACAGATACGTGGCTGCAGGTATCAACCGGACACTATCCCATTGGACCACTATCCCATTGGACCTTAGAAATGCAAAAGCAAAGCCTCCAGTCCTGTCTCCTCACTGATGTGCCCCAAAGACTGAAGTTGGGAAGCTACTGTAGACAGTGGTTTTTAGGGTGTGAGATGAGCTATGCCTAATGTTACTTAGAACAGTACTAATGAAACAGAGAAGAGTTTAGGTGAAAGTATTTTACCTCCTGAGTGGAGGTGTGTATTTAGAGCGAAGGTGAAAACAAATACCAACCATTATCAATTCTGTTCAGGAACAAAGTGCCTGTTCTACACCCATGCCACATTCTTCTAGAAGTCTGGCACATTAAGTAATTATTCTGCCTGCTTAGTTTCTGGGACATAATAAATGCCTAACTGTTATTCATGAATTGAATTGGTTGATGGTATAACTATCACCATGAAATCAAACAGGAAAGACGTTATCTGCTTGGGAGGATGGTCAAGTATAACTGATGCTGCCCAGCATTAAGTTAAATTCATTGTATGTATGTTTAGATGGGAAGAGGGCATTATGGATTCCAGGCTGTCCTTGAAATAGCTATTCCAGAAGGGGGAGAGAAAGCTGTAAACTCCTGATCTTCCTGCCTCCACCTTCCAAGCAGTAGGATTACATCTTCGCATCATTATGCCTCATTTTATCCTCCTTCTCAATTCTAATATTCAGCCTGAGTTCTGCAAGCTGCAGTCCTCTTGACATGACTGCCTGTAGGCAGCTTTCCCAAAGCCTCCATTAGCCACTAAGCTCCTGTCCACACAGCTGGCTGGTCTGTCAACTCAAGTCACAATGGTCAACTGACATGGTCAAAGCTTGCAAATTCCAAAATCACTGTTAGTACTTTGAGTGTCATAGGTTTTGCCTGGGCCTACAGATCATATGACTATTCACTTATTTATATTCAAGCTTGCATCACACAGAAGTCCAGTACTTAAAAATACTTGGGATAGACTTTCATAGCAATTAAAAATAAATATGAAAACAGAGAGCTATGTTCATAAACTGTTTACTTTCAAAATTAAGTACATAGTGAGTGATGGTGAGGATGCTGATTTCAACATACTGATTTCTATCTTTTCTGAATATCATCTACTTAGTAGAGTGCTGTGTAAATCTCTTGTCTCTCTCTCTCTCTCCCCCTCGTGTGTGTGTGTGTGTGTGTGTGTGTGTGTGTGTGTGTGTGTGAGAGAGAGAGAGAGAGAGAGAGAGAGAGAGAGAGAGAGAGAGAGAGAAAGCAAATTATTTCCCAAGTCTCATGACTTACTTCTCCACGAATAAGTAAAAATATTTCTGTAGTACATTTCACTTCTCTACCTACTAAAAACGTCTAAAAGGAAAAATAAATTGAACAAAGCATGCGTGTAAACAAACACACAGTTCTGTCCATTACAGAGATATCGGCAAATAGAACAGTAGAAGGAGAATATTCGTAGACCTCCCTGAGACTACAGAAGGGAAACTGGCCTGAGAGGAGGGACACCCCTCAGGTGATGAAGGGACCAGATCCTCCTGAAGAGTCATCACAACCTGAGGAATTTGCTGTGGCTGCCCACATGGCACGCTGCCACACCATACCAGAATCCAGTCCTCATTTTCCACAGTGACTCATTGAGCTAGAGTCCACTGACAAAGCCACTGTACTGCCCTGGAATCAACATGCCATTTAGGGGGAAGGGCTACACCCCCTCCTCCCCACAGGGAAATCACTTTTCTCATCCTGAGCTATTCCAACCAAACTCACAATGGTGGCATTTGCTGATCAGTGGCTTGAATAAAAGGCTCTCAGTACACAGGAGGGGTAATGTGAGGCACAGGCTAACCCCAGGAATGCTCTCTGGGAAGGACCTATCGCCTCTCATTGAAAGAGAGAATAAAGAAAACCACACAGCAGGAGAGCTGGGCCCTAGAGAGTCCTGTAGCCTCAACCTTGGCAGCAACATTCCCCAGAACTGAGATGAGGTAAACACACTATTGCTTCAAAGAACCCTATACAAAGAAGCTAACACACGTCCTTCAAGTGTCTCTAAGCCATTGTTCTCCAGGTAAACTACGGATATTCTCTGCCCCAAAGAAAATAAAAAGGGGAAAGGAAGCACAAGCCTTTTCCTTGTCTGTTCACAACTGAACCCATTCCCCGGTTCTTTTGTAATTAATTCTTCCAGTACTCCATAAATACCCCCTCGAAGGACTCCTCCAAAGCAACTGTGATTGATTATATTTTTTTTCTGCTTAATCAGAAGGGACCTGACTTTCCTTTCCTGGAAGCGCCATTTCCCTTGGAGTAGGGAGACCCCTTACCTACCTAGTTGCTAAAAGTGAAGGAGCAACCTTGAGTTGAATGGCTGGTTTCCCTCTGAAAGGCGACAGTCCCTGAATCTAAACACCCTCTGGACCTTTTGTTCTGTGGACTGCTGCATCTTTATTTAAAGTTATATTTCACAAATCCTCGAGGAAGAAAGGATCTGTGACGTTGTCCAGAACAGTTACTAGAATCTGGCCCCCTGCATCGCTGCTCTCAAATCAACGCAAATCTGTTTTTTCAATCTTCACTAAAAGTAGCCTTTCATTTGAAATCATTCAGCAAATTAGAAGTGTTTTGTTTGTTTTAAACAATATCTAATGAATTTCTGTCTGTCTCGGGTTATTTTTTAATGAATTCCACTTTCATAGAAGGCCACGATCATTGAACTTGTTTTTGAAACGACCAATGTAGTTTCCTCTTTCACCCAGAACTTAGGGTGTGGTTGCATGCAGGAAGAGAAGGGAGGGAAACGCGGGAGGGCGCTTAGCAAGAAAAGCCTTTCTGAGTGCCTTTGTGGTCTGGGAGGGGTGGGATGTACTCGGTAGCTCTCAGAAGTTTCTTCCTAAAGAGAATTCACCACACTCTGGTGTTTCCATAACAATCAAAAGCATGGTCACGCTCAAAGTTAGTTTAAAAAAGTTGGAACAATGGGCTTGGAGCTCTTCGAGTTGGAGTCGATAATCTCAGTTAACGGTTTTCCCTAAACCGCTAGAGAATCTCACCCTCAAGGGCTCCATGAGTCACACCACTGACTCAGCGACCCCACCCCTGTCCCCTGGGCTTTACTCAGAAGGCAGTGGATGCTGGCCTTCTGGAGCTGGACTGAATCCGTTAGATCTTGGAATATGACCATCCTGCAAAGGACCCGAGTGGCCGGCCTTGAGCCTGGTATCGTGGGCTGAGTCTCCACTCCACGCCCCAATCTCAGGCCCTCTTTGTTTCTCTCTCCCCGCCTTCCGATCTGCTGGAAGGCTTTGGCTGGCTCTTCCTGCTCCTGGGCTCACAGGTCTCCCCACCCACTCAGTCCCAGAAGACAGCAGCCCTTAGACCGCGCCCCTCCCACCGGCGAGCCTAGTCCCACGCCCCTTTGGCGCAGAGCCAGGGACCACTTTGCTTAACTCTCCGGAGCTCCCCTAACCCCACGTATTCATCTCGGGATCCCTAATTTCTTAGAACCCAGGGGTGAGAGGAGAGTTTGAGTGCTCATCCCGAAAGACCCTGAAAGTCCTAGCCCTATCCAAGAGGTAACAGGACTATATGCAGTCCCCAACAGTTCTGAAAGAAAGCTCTAGGGACTCCCCTCTTCTGCCCCCCCCCCCCAGCCCAGCCCGCCTTCCTCACTCCTCCCCATTGGCTGGCGCGTCCCGCGGCTAGGATGGCAGTGGGAGGGGACCCTCTTTCCTAACAGAGTTATAAAAGCAGCGCCCTTGGCGGGGTCCCGTCCTCTGCCACTCTTGCTCGGGGATCCCAGAGACAGCAACGCTTCCACGGTTGGCATCCACCGCGCCCTCGCTCTCCTTTCGGAGCCAGTCCTTGCAGCCGCAGCAGCCCAGCCCACCTTCGCCCTCGAAACCATGTCCACCAGGTCCGTGTCCTCGTCCTCCTACCGCAGGATGTTCGGTGGCCCCGGCACCTCGAGCCGGCCGAGCTCCAACCGGAGCTATGTGACCACGTCCACCCGCACCTACAGCCTGGGCAGCGCGCTGCGCCCCAGCACCAGCCGCAGCCTCTATTCCTCATCCCCTGGTGGCGCCTACGTGACCCGGTCCTCTGCGGTGCGCCTGCGGAGCAGCATGCCGGGTGTGCGGCTGCTACAGGACTCCGTGGACTTCTCGCTGGCCGACGCCATCAACACCGAGTTCAAGAACACGCGTACCAACGAGAAGGTGGAACTGCAAGAGCTGAACGACCGCTTTGCCAACTACATCGACAAGGTGCGCTTCCTGGAGCAGCAGAACAAAATCCTGCTGGCCGAGCTCGAGCAACTGAAGGGTCAGGGCAAGTCGCGCCTTGGCGATCTCTATGAAGAGGAGATGCGGGAGCTGCGCCGGCAGGTAGATCAGCTCACCAATGACAAAGCCCGTGTCGAGGTGGAGCGTGACAACCTGGCTGAGGACATCATGCGGCTGCGAGAGAAGTAAGCCTGCCCCACGCGAGTGCTGGGGCTGTGGGAGGGAGGGGAGTCCGGGGCCCTGCTTCAGGGCTCCAGGGCTGCCACGCCCTTGAGGATGTGGCCCTGGCAGTGGTTGTCTGGAGGGTAGCAGAGGAAGAGGCCACGCCCTGAACCTAAACTTTGCAGAGAACATTCTCCTGCTGGCTCTACTAGAGCTCTTCCCCCGAACTTTTTTTTTTTTTTTTTTTTTTTTTTTTTTTTTTTTTTTTTTTTTTTTTTTAAGTTTGCAGGCCCCTTCTGGTGGGCTTACAATTACCAGAGTATGGGTGTGATGGATATGAGACAAAGAGATGGCAGAGGCGGCCGGGATGCTGGGGCTGGGGTTCCTCCTGCAGGTCTAAGGAAGAGCCCTGATTATCTTTTCAGGCTGTGCTCCAGCTCCAGCTAACACCTGCAGAGGGTGGAGGACTCCACAAATCTGTCGCTGCTGTGGGTGGAGGTGTCACAGACCCACTGGCCTCCAGGCTTGGCGGCCTTGTGGTTGGGTGTGGCCGCCCCGCCCCTGGCGGTTTTCCAGTTCCACTTTGCTTAATGTACTACCGTTTCAGATTGCAGGAGGAGATGCTCCAGAGAGAGGAGGCGGAGAGCACCTTGCAGTCCTTTAGACAGGTTTGTAGCCTCATTTTTTTCACTTGCAGCCAGCAGCCCCACCCAGCCAAACCACTCACAGTTCTAAAAGTTACTTCATGGAGGATTTAAAAAGTGCAAAACTTCACGACTGCGTGTAAAGCCCCCCTAGTGGCCGAAAGTTCAGACTGAACAATTCCACTGAACAATTCCACTACTTAGGCCAATCCTTACAACAGTAAGGAGTTTTTTGTTGTTGTTTTTAGGCTCTCTCTCTCTCTCTCCCCCCTCCCTCCCTCCCTTCCTTCCCTTCTTTCTTTTTGCTTCATTTTCAGATTTTTTTCTCAAACATTTCCCCTTTCATTCTTTGAAACACATTGACATTCTGATTTTGAATGGCTACACTATGATTAGACTTTTGGTTTGTGAAAGTTGTTATTTATGTCTCAAGGTCACACAAAGCACATGTGCACCCTCAAGACTGAAATGTAGAATACTCCGGAGGATGAGAAAGTTTAACTGGCTTTAAGCCAAGTTCTCTTTCTTCCTTCGAAGTTATTCGGTACCGAAGGAGAGTTAGCTGAAGTGTCGTTGCACAACTATTTTGTAATCTAACAAGGCTGAAAGGAAGCCATCTGTTCCCGCTGCTGAAGGGTATTAAAAGTTTCTATGGACTTCGCTATGGAATGTAGATACCGTTCTCCCAAATGCGGTGGCTCCGGACAGAAATAATAGGAGCCTTTGTGTTCCCAGAACAGCTTTTCAACAGGCTACATTCTTATTGAATATGTAATGATGTAACCACAGTTCCAGTTGGACACAAGTATTTGCTAACATCCGTTATCTAATGTCTGGCTGCAGCTTGTGAAGTATATGGTGTACAAAGTTTAAAGCTACAGTCCTCCACATTTGGAAAGACCTCTCTTTATGGGATATAGACTTCTTAGCAAACTCCATAAATAAAAATAACTCCTAGACTGGAAAATAGAGTTTTATATGATGGAGGCATTTTTGTTTGTACTTGCTCTAAAGTTAGGTGCTACCTTAGCATACCAGAGCAGAAAGATGGCCAGTAGAGTCTTGTCCCTAGGAACACTCGTTAGGATGAGCTACAAAACTCTCCAGGTGAATGCTCTTAGGAACATTTAAAGGTGAAAGATATTTGCAAACTTAATGGCAGTACAAGAATACGTTGTTCATTTTAGTCACTGAGTGTTTGTGTTTATGGTCATCACCAAGCAATGTTTTCTGCAAAACATGGGTAAATATGCAACATTTCTTATTTATGGACTAAATAAAATTGTTCCAGTCACTTAAATATCAAAGCACATTCTACTGGGCTTTTTCAAAAAAGGTTAGCCGACACCATTTATATCTGTTTGAGGACTTAGAAAGAGGCAGAAATGATGTTTCTGCTACTCAGGTTCTTATTTCCTTTTTATTAGTTGGGATTTTCTTTGAGGGTGACAGCATAACAACATTTTAGGACTGTAAAGCTATAAAGTGTTCCTGCAAATACAATTGCTTGCAAGCGAAGAAACATAGGTATCCCAACACTCCCTGGAGGAAGAACAAAATTTCAGTTGCAAGATTGCACATTCCTGAAATGATCACTTTATTAAGCTCTGTAAAGGAGTCTAGTTCTGTTGTCTTTTGTCCTACCATTTGAATAAAGGTAATGACATTGAACTGATACAATGATGGCTCAGAAATGTAGAAATATCCCATAGGATGAGGCAGGGGCATTTCAGAAAAAAAAAAAATCAGAGAAGGAAAAATCAATACAGTTTTCTTGCCTGATGAGCACGTCTCTGGAAATGTATGACCTGAATGTGATCAATGAATGACTACTTAAAGTGAATCTAGCCTGGGAACCTGGATGCTAGGGAACTGAGTACTTGTTCTAGATTCCAAAGATAAGTATCAGAAGGTTTACATGCAGGAGACAAAAAGACCTTGCATATATGCTAAGCCTCTTGAGTTCAATATTTTAAAGATTTTTACGTGTATTTGTGTTTGTGTGACTCTATACCACATTTGTGCAGGTATGCATGAGGCCAGAAAAGGGCATCTGATCCCCTGAAGGTGAAACTATAAGACTGGGTGCTGGGAACCAAACTCAGATCCTCCGAGAGACCAGCATACTATTACTTAATAAGTCATCTCTTTGGTTGCCCCCTACCATACTTTAAAAAAATCACTTTTTAAAAATTTTTGAAGCTTATATTTTTATATTAAATGTACTCATGCAGACATGGAGTAGTAGAATATAAGCAACTATGGTTATTATAAAATTAAAAACAGAATCAAATGCTGTAACACTGATTTTCAGGTTTAAAACTGATATAAAATTTTACTCTTCTAGGGGACCTGGAGTTCAATGCCCAACACCCACAGAGCTACTCTGTGACTCTAGATCCAGGGGATCTGATGCCCTCTTCCGGCTTTCATGGGCAGTCAGTCAGTCCACACACAATATACTTACATACATACAGGCAAAACACCCATATGCATAACGTGAAATGAAAAATAATATCAATAGATGAGATAAAGAATAAACTTTAGCACCCCCATATCATCTTTTCTCTTTTCAAAATAGGATGTTGACAATGCTTCTCTGGCCCGTCTCGATCTCGAACGTAAAGTGGAATCCTTGCAAGAAGAGATTGCCTTTCTGAAGAAACTTCATGATGAAGTAAGTAGCATCACTTCCAGCGAGTGAGTGAAGGAACGGGGCTAAGCGTCACCCATGTCGTTCAAATCTCTTTGTCTGTTCATTCCTCAGGAGATCCAGGAGCTCCAGGCGCAGATTCAGGAACAGCATGTCCAGATTGATGTGGATGTTTCCAAGCCCGACCTCACTGCTGCCCTGCGTGATGTCCGCCAGCAGTATGAAAGTGTGGCTGCCAAGAACCTCCAGGAGGCAGAAGAATGGTACAAGTCCAAGGTATGAAAAGAGCCCAAGTGGCTGGAACAATAGGAATGTCTCACAATGCTTCCTTTAGGATGGCAGACACCCTTTCCACTCTGTTTCAAAGAACATCTCACTGCCGAGCTCTTGACCTTCAACTCTTGTAAAAAGAAACATTTTGCAGCAGAGCAATTGCTGTTTGAAAATAGCAGCACCGGTGTTCACTCCTCCAGCCCTGACTTTCCAAACAGACATTTAGACACATTCTAGGAAAACACTGAGCCACGATGAAGATTGTTCTTCTAAGAGAGTGAGTGAGCATCCTCCCTTTCTGATTTCTTCCTGACAGTTTGCTGACCTCTCTGAGGCCGCCAACCGAAACAATGATGCCCTGCGCCAGGCAAAGCAGGAGTCAAATGAGTACCGGAGACAGGTGCAGTCGCTCACCTGTGAAGTGGATGCTCTTAAAGGAACTGTGAGTACCACTCAGCAGCAAGAGGGAGAGAATGGTGGGCTCAGCCTGTTCTGTTGACTAGGTTAGCAATACAAACAAATTATATGTGTACACATATACACACACATATATAATATACATATATTTACATGTGATAATTCATTTTATTTGAATATATATATGAAGATAGTTTTAAGAATTATTTGATGAGTATCTCGAAAGTCTTGGCTTACATATGTTATTGATTGTAATAAGAGAGATTCTAAAGTTGGGCACAAGAGTATTCTTCTGTGATCCTAGCACTCTGGAGACTGAGGCAGGAGGATTAAAAATTCAAGGACTCCATTCTTGTGTTCTCTGTAGTAGGCACCTGTCATTTGAGAACTAGTGTCCACGTGGTTTGTAAATGGTTCTGGGGACTGCTGGAGTTGGGAAATCACATCCCTTTTCCTTTCCTGCAGAATGAGTCCCTGGAACGCCAGATGCGTGAGATGGAGGAGAATTTTGCCCTTGAAGCTGCTAACTACCAGGACACTATTGGCCGCCTGCAGGATGAGATTCAGAACATGAAGGAAGAGATGGCTCGTCACCTTCGTGAATACCAAGACCTGCTCAATGTTAAGATGGCTCTTGACATTGAGATTGCCACCTACAGGAAGCTGCTGGAGGGAGAGGAGAGCAGGTAGAGAATGCCGACTTGCATGTGTGAATGCACCTTGTCTCTCTAAGTTCCTCTCATTTAACCTTGAGAACATTTCTTCGAAGCAGCTGCACCTTTTATAGATGAGGGATTTAAGGCGGACAGGCAATAACTTGCTGCGGTCAGAGCTAATTCATAGGAGAGTCAGGATTTGAACCCACTACCATGCCAAAGTCAATATTTCCCCCTCTATAATTCATTTAGTTTATGTTCCTGTGAAGAAAATATTTGGTGTTTTAAATGTGCTGATGAATGAGACCGACCATGGGCAGATGCTTCTGAATCAATTCTCTAACCGTAGCAGACTTCTTAGTGAATGAAAATTTGTTTCCTGTCGAAGTTCTTTGTCTAAAAAAAAAATTTTTTTTAAAAAAATGTTTTTTCTCTTTTTATAGGATTTCTCTGCCTCTTCCAAACTTCGCTTCCCTGAACCTGAGAGGTAAGCATTTGATGAAAATAATTGTCACAAGGTTGTAACCAATCACTCAGCAGTACAGCATCCACTTTTTAGTAATATCTGGGCAGTGTTACATTAGAAAAAAAAAATTCTATGAAACATCCACAATCTCCTTTTTTAATGAATAGATGTATATATCAATTTTATTCTATTTTCTATTTTTTGAGGTTATGATATAATTACATCATTTCCCCCTTCCCTTTCTTCCCTCTAATAGCACCCCCTTGACACACCTGGCTGTCTTTTAAATTCATGACTTCTTTTTGTTTAATTGCTGTTATGTATACATACATATACACATACATGCATATCCTTTTACATTCTAGCTAGCTAACTATATATTCCTTAATATAGAAATAAAACGGCTCAGTCCATACAATGTTATTTGCATGTATATGTTTTCAGGCTTTACCATTTGGTACTGGGCCATTTTTTTTTTTTTGTTTACATTATTATTGAAGTTCAAACCCAGGGCCTTGAGCTAAACAGGCACTTTCCTACTGAGCTATATTCCTAGCCTACAACCCTAAGTTTTAAACTCAAGTATATTCTTGAATTCTACACCCTAAGTGTAGGTTCCAGATTGCTTCCTGCTAATGGCATACACCACGAGCTAGTATCTCAGCCTGAGTGAAGGAGACCAGAGGTACTGTGTACTCAAACAGTACTTCACAAGAATATATAGGAATAGCACTTTAAGTAACTGCAAATAGAGACATAATATTTTGGATAAAGTGGTTACTTTGAAGTTTTTTTTCACTTTTACCTGCTTTTTCGGTTTTTTATTCAGAAACTAATCTGGAGTCCCTCCCTCTGGTTGACACCCACTCAAAAAGAACACTCCTGATTAAGACTGTTGAAACCAGGGATGGGCAGGTTGGTATCTTTTAGATAAAATACGGGGAAGGGTAAGAGAAAGGATAATGAAAAATGAATGAATAAATACAGAACTGTTTCAACATGCACTGATCCCCTTTAAATCAGTAAGCGTATATACCAGATGCAGCTAATTTGAGAGGTCCCCATCCTTCTGGGAGAATAGACCCTGATTCCACCAATGTAAGACCATCTAATTATTTGGCCTTTAGATGTGACGGTAATCTTTTTGAACTGCAAAGTTTGTAGTTTGAAATGAGAGTAAAACGCCCTTCAGGTACTTTCTAGATGAACTGCTTTAAAGGGCGTCACCTAATGACATCAGTGAATATCAGGGATGGTTTGCCATTGGAAATATAATTTTCTTCTCTAGTGACTGTCACTGTTTATATAGTACAAGGACTGACATGTGATAAATTAGTTTTTTGGTGCCTTTCCGTGTCAGGACAGAAAATGGTCACAATTAATTAAAGCTAGGAAAGCTCAGCCTTGCACAAGAATATGATTTTATGTAATGCGTTTTTAATGTGTTTTAGTTACATTTGAGCTCTGTGCTTAGGATTGCTACAGCAAATTTCCTAAACACAGCTTTTAAGTACCCGTTTGTATGTCACATCCTTCCATTGGATACTTATATTGCCTGCCGAAGAAGGCCACCTTGCCTATGCATCTCCCATAAACCCTTGCTGTGAAGAGTCAGCATAACTCCCCCCCTCCCCCAGCCTGCTCAATAAATTGTCTATTTTTGGCCATGTCTCTTTACCATGATTTGACTTATTTTTTTTTTTTTTGAGCAGGTGATTAATGAAACCTCTCAGCATCACGATGACCTTGAATAAAAATTGCACACACTCGGTGCAACAGCTCAGTACCAGCAAGAAGAAAAAAGAAATCTGTATCTTAAGGAAACAGCTTCCAAGTGCCTTTACTGCAGTTTTTCAGAAGCGCAAGATAGATTTGGGATAGCAATAAGCTCTAGTTTCTAACAACTGACACTCTAAAAGGTTTAGAAAAGGTTTACAACACAATCTACTTTATGAAGAAATCTTGTGCTAGAATACTTTTTAAAGTATTTTTGAATACCATTAAAACTGCTTTTTTCCCAATAAATACCTGACCAACTTGTTACTGCTTCAATAAATCTTCAGAACTACTCTTTTGATGTGTTATTTTAAACCTAAACAATCTCTTTAGTTCTATTGGCTAACTTAATAAAATCATACTTAGGTATTAAGTTATGAGTTCAATTTATTTATGCTTGCAATACAGTTTTTCAGTTAGCCTGTTAAAAAAAGAACTAACTTCTTGTTATTGCTTATTGTTTTAATTTGGGGTGGGTGCATTAGTGGTAAAGGTATGCTTACAGGAACAGGTCCTGGGTTCAATCTGTAGAGAATGCATGTGTGCACATGCACACACACACACACACACACATTAATATTGACTCATAGGTACTATATAGTACTTAGGAGATGGCTCATTTGGTGAAACTCTTGTTGCAGAACCATGAGCTGAGTTTAAACTCCTGAAACCCACGTAAAAAGTCTCCAAGAGCACAGGCGAAGAGGGATCAAGAAGGATCCTTGCGACTTGCAGACCATCAATTCAGACAATTTGTGAGCTCCGGGTTCAGTGAGAGACCTCTGGCCTCCATTTACTCACATGCACCCACATACATATACCCATAGCAGAACACACATGCCACACATACAGGAAAGTAAAATAAAATGGACGCTGTATAAAAGGTTCCCAGTTTATGGTGGCTTAACTTACAACTGCTGACTCCACAATTTGTCAGAATGACAGATGGTCATTAGAACCTGAACTTTGCAGTATTGCCTCTTCCCAGTCTAAAGCCATGGTGATGCAGGGTATCTAGCTATGGCTCCTGCACAGCCACGAAGTGACGGGGAACCATCAGCACCCTACACTGCGAAATTACAACGTGAAAAAGTTTTGGTTTCTTAAAGACACAACCCAATGGGAAAAGGAGCTAGGCCCTCCAAGGGTAGGCTACTGTTGATTGGCATGGGCAATATGTGGAGCCTCAAGGGGCGGGATCAGACTGTTCCTGTGTGTGGGCTGGCACCTTGGAGCCCATTCCCTGCAGAGGAACACCTAACCCAGTCTTGATATCGGGATGAGGAAATCGGACAAGCCTGGAGTGGATGTCCCAGGCTGAGCTGACCCACCTTGGGACTTCTTGACATTTTCAGGGAGGAGATGGGGGAGGGGGAGGCTGAAGGCTGACTGGGAGGGATTGGGAAGAGGGAAGGGAGGGGAAGCAGGGGTATACATGGGGAATAAAGACCTTTTTATATAAATAAATAAAATAAAGGCATAGGCTCTAATTCTGATTTGACCATTCCCTGAATGCTTCATCTGAGCTGATTCCTGACATAAATGATAAGCCTCCAAACAATGAGACAGCTCAGATTTCCAATCACTTTCTTTGCACAGAAGAAATAGGAAACATCTCCATATTCTACACAACCATATTTCATCCTGCCACCCCCCCCCACCAAGACAGAAACAAAAACAAAAAGACACATCCCCACAGCGAGTAGAAGGACACCTGTATAAGAAGTCAGTGTGAGCAAAATGCTCCTCTTTAAAATTAGTTAAACTGGATTTGGGTTCAAGTAGGATTTCAATATTGACAATTAAGTTTCCTAAAATTAAAAAAAGATAAAGATGTGCTTTAGCATTGCTGCATATATGCACCAGAAACTCTAGTGAGTTGAAATTTAATGCAGTGGCTGAGGTGCAGATTAACACCTTCCTCTATTGAGACACGGATTAGCTGCCAGATGTGGATGCACACCTGTCATCCCAACGCGTGGAAGATGAAGGCATGGTGATCAGGAACTCAAAGACAGCCTCTACTACCTTGAGTTCAATTTCAACATCAACTACATGAGCAACTATTTTATAAAGCAATGAAACACATGGGAAAGATTATATAAAGGACTAGAACTCATCAAGTTTAATTTATAAAATTGGACTATTTTATGCTTTTACATGTGATTATGTATCTCATCAGAGCTTTCTACCTGTATGTTTATTGAGATACCTATAGAGATAAATAAATAAAACTTTCCCAGCTCATCATCTGGCACTTGCCTTTGCTTAGCTGTCATTCAAGATGGAGCCTCTGGTGAATAGATAGAGATGCTGTGAGTCTTTTTCATGTTTGGAGAAAGAAGTCTAATGAAATAAAACTTCCATCTTTTCTTCCGAGGAGGTGAGATTATTATACGGGAATCACATACGTGCCAAGTCATGCTAACTAAAAGTATGCATGGTTTTGGAGCCTGGCGCAATAGAAAAGTAGTCTAGACACAAAAAGCTGCCTCTAGGCCATGCTATAAGAACAGGTAAAAGGAAGAGAGAAGGCGTTGTCTTCAGGGAGAAGAGTTGTTGACAGTGTGTGTTCTGAAGCAAGAGCCCTCCTGGACTTCTCTAAATTCAAAGTTCCCATTTTACTATGATTATCCAGCCCCTTAAGGACTAATAAGCAGGCACTAGATGTGGCTTTTCTTTGTCTGTATCTACCTCCCTTTGGAGTCAAGGGAATTCACTCAAAGCCTTGCCCACTGATTGTGACAGTAGACACTGCAAGAGTGGGGAAGCATGGGCCACTGAAAACACAGTTGACACCTGTCATGTCACAAGTTATGTATCTGTGTGATTTATGTGAATGCATGTGTCTCTGTGTGTTTCTGTACATATATCTCTGAATGTGTCTGTGTGTTTGTGTATATCTGTATGTGCCTTTATATGTGCTTCTGTGTGTTTACTTGTGTGTCTATGTGTCTTTATATGTGCTTCTGTGTGTTTACTTGTGTGTCTATGTGTCTCTATGTGTACATTATGTTTACTTCTGTGTGTGTGTGTCTGTCTGTCTCAGCGTGTCTATATGCCTATGCTCACTGGAATTACAAATTAGCCACCACATACAATTTTTGTTTTTGTTTGTTTGTTTGTTTGTTTTTCCCCAGACAGGGTTCCACTATACAGACCAAAACTCAGTGTGTAGAACAGGTTTGTCTTGAACTCGTGATCTGCAAGGTTTTGCTTCCTGTGTGCCAGTATTAAAGCCATGAACCACCACACCAACACACCTGGCTCTTTTTTTCATGTGTCAATGAACCTCATGTCTTCATGGTCACAAGGCAAGCATCTCACTAACTGAGCTGCATCCTCAGCCCTCAGAACAATTATCAATGGTGCTCTTGCTCTAAGCTGCAAACCTTGGATAATAGATCTGGTCATTGTATCTTTAGGATAATCTAATAGAAAAGGGACCATGAATGTACCTGTCTTTCTAACACCCACTGTTACCACTGTTGGATCAAATTGTGACTGCAGTGACTGGTGGAAAACTGAGGCATTTAGGCCCCTATTTGTAGTAAAAGCTCTGACCCATCCTAGGCCCAGGGTCTAGACCCACAGTCTCTTAGTCTCAAAGACTCACACAAAGTCTTACATTCATTCCATGCCATTTGGCTCATGACTCAGGCATTTACTTGATAACTCTTAAATCAACCCATCTGCCTGGTGTCTCTGCTCTTCTCTTCCTCTTCCCAGAGTTTTCTTACTCTAGTAGCCCCGCCCACACTTCCTGTCTGCCTTCCAGCTAATCAGCATTTTATTAAGCCAGTAAGCAGGACAAATTAGTTACAAAGTACAAGAATATAATCCCACAGCACCTAACCCTAACCCAGACCCCTTAGTGGAAGCCCAAAGGAGCAACATGTAAGGAACACAGGTGAGCCACTGGCCACGTGGCAGACAGATTAATGAAAATGGGTTGTGTTAAGAAGTAAGAGCAAGCTAGCAATGTGTCTGAGCCATAGACCAAACAGCATGACTTTAATATAAGCGTCTGAATCATTTTGGGGGGCCTAAGCAGCTGCGGGCAGCTAAGGGGTCTGGGGCTGCAGGTCTGTGGGTCCTGAACCTCTGGCTGCCCGGGACCAAGAAACCTCATTACAACACATTGTTAATACCCATTGAGACTAATGGCTCCCAGCCTGCAAAGTCCCTGACAGCTGCTGAAAATCACATCCAAGGAACCGAGGTGTTGAGGGTTGGATTCATTTCCCTTATCTGTGAATGTCAGAAATTAGGCCTGAAGGCAAAGCCTCCTAGGAACCCATCTCACAGGAATTTAAACCTCATTAATTCTTCTTTTCTTCTTACCTTTAATTATATTGTTAGCATCCTTTCTTATCTTCTACTTAGAAAAACTAATAAAAGAGGACAATGTTTTCATGACCTAAGGTGAATGCAGAGATTAATGTTTGGTTCTTTTATGTATAATATTAATCCAGGAGTAAGGGAGATTTTTTTTTTTAAAGTAAGTGATGGGGAGAAAGGATGCTGACATGGAATGTAAGTCTAAACAATTTACCAGGAGCATCGTGGAGCCAGGAGAGCAACAGAAATGTGAAATCTCTTCTCTGAAGCAGTGTCAGACAGAAGAGGCTACTGGCCAAGCTAGTGCATATAGCCTTCACTGTACAGAAGTCATCTGCCTGACCTTGATCAGCCTTGGACACAGACACCAAGAATCCAAAATCTCATTTCTGTGGCTGCAGAGTAACATGAGCGATTAGGGAAGTGGAAAAGGGCATCCGCTTCTCCTCTAGCTATTGTCTGAATTTTGCTTCCCCCCCCCAAAACACAGTGAGACCTACTTCCAAAGCTTTTGGGAAATGGCTTGGTCAGGAGGACAGACCCCTCACTGATAGAATTTGAGTACTTACTAAGCAGGTCTTGGGGAGTTTATTTGCTACTCTGCGTGGTAGGACAAAGCAAGAGGACTCCATCTACAAACTAGAAGCAGGCTTTTCCCAGACAGAGAATCTGCCACTGTTGTGATCATGATTTCCATCCTATGGAACAGCGAGCAGTGGGCTTCTAAGTTATTCAATGTAATTATATGTTATATCGACCCAAAAAGAAGGAGCCTTCACAAGCTTCTTGAAATAAGCAAGGGAGGTCCCCAAGCAGCCTGTCTCTCTAAACCTATTAGACTGAAGAGTCTATATTGCTATGTTCATCTGTTATAACAGATGCCCGGCATCACAGACAGGGCAGTTTAAAAAGAACAAACATTATTGCAAATAAGCTCTGGAGATAAGGGAGTCAGGGTGCTGGCAGGAATACATAATGAACCTGAATAGTATTATTGCAACTGAATCAGTAATTAAATCATCACTGAAAATCAATAGCAAGAAAAGATGGTATAACAGTTGAGTTCTACCAAAACACTTATAATGTGAAATTATCATAAATGACTTTTTAGTCATAAATGATCATTATATAGATGTTATCATCCCTTTCTACTACTGTAAGAGAATACCAGAGACTGAGTAACTTAAAAAAAAAATCTGCAAGCTTTCAGAGATTTATAGTCCAAGATCAAGGCCATAGGAAAGCTTGGTGTCTGCTAAGAGTCTAGTCTCTGCTTCCAAAATGGTGACGTCATCCTGGAAGGAACAGCAACCATGTCCTCAGCTGGTACAAGGAATAGGCGAAGTGAGAGGAATGAACTCTTTTATGCAAGTAGAGACCTCATGACATATTCACCTTCTATAAGCCACATGTCCTAACACGTGTAGGGAGGTTTTGTCCACATAAACTGTGAAGTGGTCACAAACAATAGAATAACTTCAAACCCCAAATTAGGATACAATGGGAGATGTATGCTAAATCCAATTTTACACATTGATACAGAAGCGTATATTATAATGAAAAACCAATTGTCCACATTGTGATGGCAAGGTTCTGCAGAAGACAAGGCAGTGGGCGGATTAGACAGGACAGGTGCTTTATGGTGAAGGATGAATGGGAAAAAGCAAGAGGGGGCAGGCAAGGTCAGTCTCGACATGTGTCACAGGTCTGATGAGAGAAAGGAGGAAGGAAAAACAGAAAATGAGCTCTTGCAGACAGAAGAAGAGAGAAGGTTCCAGACAAGCCAATGAAGGATCCTCAGGCCACTTGCACAGATTAATGGCCTTGAAGCCATGGGCCAGGACCACTGTCTTCATCACATGTGTGCAATCATTGGGAACAGTTGAGGGGAAGTAGGCATTAGTGAATATTTTCCTACCATACCACAAATATGCTGATAGAATGCTGTAAATATTTATATATACTTTAGCTACGTTAAAATTAATTTATGTTCTGGGCATGCAAGATTAATTAGAAGCTAATATTTAAAACACTACAAGGAAAATGAAACTATAAAATGGAAATAAGACTGTCTAATTGATCATTTAATCTCATAACTTTTATGTCAGGAAACTGTAGACATAAAAGCTAGTTGTGGTGGTCCACACATGGAGTCCAGAGCGTGGAAACCTAAGAGAGAAAGATGGTTAGTTGGAGGCCAGCTTGGGCTAACTGGTCTTATAAGACCAAAGAGTGCAAGAACAGCCACTGTCTTCACTCCAAACCATATTTCATTATAGAAAAAATGATTAAGTCAAAATAATGAAGAATTTTGTTGCAAATGACATTATTGCTTATTTGGTAAACCTGAAACAATGTACAAACTCTGTATTAGATGAAGCAAAAGGTGTGGGGGGAGATGTATCATTCAAGACAAGATAAATTGGAAATTCCAAGCAAGGTAAGAGACCTGCTAAGAGGCATTCCCCACATTGACACAGAAATAAACATTAAGGACATAAAATAGAACACCCCCAAATTCACATATAAAAACTATTTCTTATGGCTATCTGTAACAGAACCCTACGTTTTTGTCTACTTTCACACTAGACTTGAAGCAATATGCAGCACTTACCTCCATTAGGAAACTACATTATGGCAGGGTGGTTTAAATGTTCATTTTTAGCTTTCCAAAATTTTAACAATGCATAACTTTCATATATGTTTACTCCAAACAAATTTAATTTTATATTAAATACATATTAATTTTATATTAAAGGAATTCTGCCTTTAAAATTTTTCTTTTCCCACTCACTGGCTTTCCCTTTGCCACAATCTAGTCCATGTTTCAATTTCAGTTAAATATGGGTGCAGAAGCTCTAGTTATATGATCCAGAATGTGTTGGGCCATGAGTATAGTTATATAGTTGAACATTCTCTTCACCACCTCCAGTTAAATTCTTCTCCCCTCTGTGTTCCATCAATCATCAGTTGGTTTACTGTGAGGATGAAAGGAATGGATAGGCTGGAGTTGCTCGAGGGTGGTAGACAGGATGAACAGCCTGTGAAACAATGTAATCTCCTTTGGGCAGAATTCATTTCAAAATGTCTCTCTCTCTGGGGTTTGGAGAAACAAGCAGTTTTTGTTTCAATTGCCATGAGCTTCAGCAAGTCATTTTATGTGTTCTTAGCTGTACCCTTTCAAGCCCAGGAGCTACATTTAGATTTTTTTCTTTCAAACTGACAGAGCACAGAGGAAGCAGGATATCACTCTTATACTTCAGTATGTTCTAGTTAAGAATTGGATACAGTCAAATAAGCATAAAGCTTGACAGCATTTGTATGTATATACATGTATATTCATATATACACATGTATGAAGATGATGTCATAAGAGCTGTTACTCTGTATGCTCACTTAAGTTAAATTGTAAAGAAAAAGAGAAATAATCCAATCTGTTCAAGTCTATGCTTGGTCTTAAGGACATAGGGTAATGACATTTCTCAGCTTGATGGCCAGTGCTCTCACTTAACCATATTGATAAGATTTTATTTTCTTTGCTACAATGAAGAACAAAAATTAAATATTTGTGGTGGACAAATGAGAATATTTTATGAGGAAGAACACAAGATGAATTACTGCGAAGCAACTCACCATCCACAGACCTGGATTAGCAGATTTTCCTTTTAATAGGCCTTGGCAAATGAAACAAGTTGGATACAACCAGAACACTACGAATTCAAATATTGGGGGTTTTGGAGTAGTCTAAAAATATGTTGTAACTGTTCTTCTGCCAAGGATGCACTTCCCATGTAGGTCAAAAGCTGCAGAAAGTGGTCAATATTCAACCAGCTGCATAGAGAACAGAACATTTGGAGTCCCTGGTTACACACACGAAGTGCAGAAGTCACCCAGGATACCACAAGGCCAATGGGTGAAAAGGCTTCTTAAATACTCTCTAGAAAATGAATGTTTATGCTGTTGGCCCCATGACTCAATCCTACCACCACAGCCACTCCATTTACATGACCATCTTTCTGGTTCCAAGAAGGTCTATCACGCTGGCTAGTTAGTGCCAAATGGGTGAGTCATCTATTACACCTGGTATTTCAACATATCAGTGACAAGATGCTTTCTGGAAGCCATAGACATACAATAAATCCTTTGTGCTTTCCCTAAATGGCCACACACATGCCTCTATCTAATCTTGTTATATTTAATAATCTGGTCTATTACTTTTAGGCTCGTTAGCTGCCAACCATGCTATTGCTGCCAGCCTAGTAATCTCTGTGTAGTCTGACCTTGGGCAACTTCTCCATCTGTGGCAGTTCCTGCAGGTGCATACTGATCAGTGGACTGTCTCCATTCTCTTTTAAAGACCACCTATGAATGTGGGAGCAATGGAGCTGCCATGTAGATTTAACTTATGTGCATAAACTGAATCAACCAGTATGTAAGCCAGCCTTATTTTTCTCCTTCAGCTGCTTGTATGACATTGCTTACCATATGGCCCAGGTGTCAGCTGGAGAAGGGGTAGCAATGGAACTATGCATGCTGACAGCCAAATGTTTTTCGTCCTGCTAAGGTTCAATTTTGGATGTACCCATTTTGATATTTACTGGAGTCCAACCATGAGTTTATTCTCAGTGACATGATTCTCCTCATATGGCATAGACTTCCTGCAGAGATGAAAATTTTATATAGTATTTCTCATATTTCGGCTTCCCACTAATGATATATTGTCTCTTTTCTCAACAAAGAGGCCCTCTCACACCATCAGGTCAATTAGACTTGACAGCTAATGCATCAAGGCAGCTTGTTCTCACCTGCTATGAAGCTCCTTCTACTCCAGACCAAAGAAGATGGCCTTCTATAATATTTCACAGCCTAAGGACCAGGGCAGTACCCCTGTAGGGAATATGTTTTTCCACAACCTAAAGAAGTTTAACTGGCTGTGATACTTGGGGGGGAGAAAGGATGCTGGGAAGTCAAATGACTATTCATTGCTTTAAAAGGAATATCCAGGCATGCCAGAACCACTGTGTCTCTAGCATGTTACAAAAGGGGAGGTCCCTGAGTCATCACAGGATCTGTCAGATTTCTAACACTGAAACAAAATATCAAGAAAAACAGTTTAAAGGAAGAAAGATTTGTTCTGCACACAAGGTTCCAGAAACTTCTCTCTGACTTCTTAGCTGGTTGCACAATTGTCTCCCTTAAGTTGTAATGTTGGGCATTGTGTTAGTCAGGGTTCTCCAGAGTAATAGAATTTATAGACTGAATCTCTCTCTTCATACATACACACAAACGTGTATATATATCATATATATACATATGGTGTGTGCATGTACTTATTTATGTGTAGATATATAATACATATATATGGAGAGAGAGAGAGACAGAGACAGAGAGAGACAGAGGGAAAGAGAGAGAGGTCTTGGGGATTTATTAGAAACTTAAAGGGTGTGTCTGTATCGAACAAAGGCTGCCTATGAACAGAATGTTTAAGAATCTAATAGTTGTTCAGTCCATGAGGCTGAATGTCTCAGCTAGTGTTTAGAAGACATCAAAATGCCAAAGAGGTAGGCTCTCATGCCAGTGAGGGAAAGGATGCATTTGCCAGTGAGAGCAAGCAGACACAGAGAGCAGGCTTCTTTCTTCTATGTCCTTTAGCATCCAGCAGAATGTGTGGCCCAAATTAAAGGTGAATCTTCCTGCCTCAAAAGATCTGGATTCCAAGTGGCTCTTCCCACTTCAAATGATTTAAAGAAAAATAACCCCTCACAGATGTGTCTAGGCATCTTACTTAATTCCAGGTGTAGTCAAGTGGATAGCCATGCATAGCCACCACAGGCATTTTGTCATGTGATATAAAAGTAACAAATCTGAGAACTACGAGCAGGGACTCTTATTAATCATTCTCTATTTGCAAATACATTAAAATATCCACTGTGGTCTAAAGCTATCTCTTGTCTGTTCTTCCTCAGCTGGTTTCTCTTTTATTGGCACTTTATCTAATGAACCTTCTGTCTTTTATTAATTAAGGCTGGTATGCAATGATTCCATACATGTATAGCATTCTGAGGACTCTTTTGTGGACACCCGGACTGGGTTCACTCACATTTTGTTTAACCTTTCTCTCTCTATGCTTGCCAATCTCTTTCTGCAATCATGACTCTTGGCTTTTGGTTTTTCTTTTTGATATTTTACCCCATTTAATTAAGCAGGGCTGTCTGCATGGCCACTGGATTGGAAGCATCCCCCAGAGCCTGGAAAAGTTATCCCTGGATACAAATGTGAAGACAACACTTCCCCCACTTCCTGAATCTATCAGTAGCAAATAATTCATCAGGGAGGGATAGTGTCTCATGAGCCTCACTTTTTTCTTTTTCCTTTGGCTTTGCAAGACAGGCTTTCTCTGTGTGATAGCCCTGGCTGTCCTGGAACTCACTTTGTAAACAAGGCTGGCCTCAAACTCATAAAGATCTACCTGTTTCTTCTAAGTGCTAGGATTAATGGCATGCACTACCACTGCCCCTGTGGTCTTTTATACAGTAAATCCTTTTATACAATACATAGAATTTTTTTCATCTCCTTGGAAGACCCAAAAGCCACCATTGGAGCAGTAGTGATGGGAAGCAAGCAGTAAGATGGGGCTGTTGACCAAAGTGTATGGTAAGTGAATTACACATACAGTTGGTTTGTTTACAGGCCCGAGATTGGGGCCATCCGGTAATTATTAAAATCCAGGGAGCCGCCATGATCATATTGACTTGCAAAGGTGGAAGGACATTAAGAGGAGATTGAGTCATAAGAAGCTATGGAGATCAGTCACACATCCTGCCTTCTTGAGGGACAACTGTAGAGTCAGCCATCAACAGTGCTTCTTACCTCCTGTAACAGTAGGCAGGAATGGAGGAGAAACAAGGCTGTGGCAGTCACATAATGGAAACATGTTCTCAGTTGCTCTGTTCTTGCGCTTGACCTGATTTCCAGGTTCAGGACCCAGCAGGGAGCTTACAGGGTAAGGCTTCCACTATTACTACAACTAGATTCAGAGCCCCATGTTTGTCCTTCCTCCACAGTGACTTAGTGCTGGGAACCATTTCCTTAGGTAACTGTGTACTTAAAAGGGGCCCTAAATCTTCCAAAGACTTCTGGATGCCAGGTCTTTCAATTCATCATTTTTCATTCTGTGTCTCTGAAAAAAAAAAAAAAATCCCTTAATCCTTCTGATGGCCTCTTTCTTAACTTCTCAAAGCCCAGAAATTTCAAAATTATCATTTTAAAAATTTAACTTAATTTCTTTTTTGTAAAGTTAACTTAGATAAAACATAATTACCTCATTTCCCCTAACTGTCCTGTCTTGCCTTCCCACATTAGCCTGTACCTCTCAGGTTCACAGGCTTCCTTGTCTTTTAACCACTGTTATTAAATTACCGTTTTTCTTTTAACACTGTGCCATCCAAATGACTTTCCTTGGCCTTATTATGTTCTGTTTCTTGAATCAATTGTGTTTTTCTGTAACACACTCATCCCAACCTGTTATGGCACAGTTATGCATTTGATCACTTGACAGTTTTATGTGGCCTCATTAGAGTGGAATTGCATGAGTGTGGGAACCTACTGTCTGGCTCACTGACATATCTTCAAAATTCTGTAAATACTGCATGACAGTGCGTGCTTAAGATAAGATTATTAAAAGAAATAAATCCCACTCTGAGGCGGGTCATATACTCTAAAGAAAATTCTAGAAATGAAAATGGGGGGGGAAGCTGCCCTAAGAATCCCACACAATCATTAATCAATCAAGCATTATAACCCCCACTTTATAGATGAGAAAACTGAGGCTTACGGAAGCTAAGGAATATTGACAGGTCCATCCAGATAGTAAATCAGGAGATTAGGACTTAAATTTCGCTTCCAATGTGTGTGTTATCTCAACCATCATAAAAGCCTAATTGAAAAAACATAACAAATCAAAATCCTATGCGGTAGGAGTTTCTGCGGAACACTGAACTATCCAATTTTCAGACATTAAGAAGATAATGACTCTTGCCATCAAGCTGCATAATTGCTAAATTACAAAGCAGGCCTTGGGAGTAATCCTGAAGCATGTCTTCCGTGGATCTCAACCCTCTTTTACAATGTGAAGTGAGATACTGTTTGCTAATCGTGCCTCAGAAGGGCTTAAACATTCCGCACAGAATATTAGAAATCTGGAGAACTATTAAGTCATTACCAATGCCAAATGGAGTGCTACAATGTGTTTTTCTGCTATTTTAACCTGTCTAGCATTTAATGACTCAGAAAATGTTTCTTTTATTTAATCCCTCTCAGGACATTTCCCCTTTCTAAGAAGCCTCTAATAACCTCCCTTGTCAGGGAAGTGAGTCTCTACAGATACCTGTCAAATGATTTTATGTGGCTAATCTAAAGCAAAGATTAAGGTGCGAAAGGGGGTCAGGGAGAGCAGAGTCATTCTGAAAAGCAAACAAGAAAAAAAATAAGCCTTCAGCCAAGAAGAATTTAATTGGTGTCAGCACAAGTACTGCCAGCGGGGCCATGAAAAAGCCACACAAATCAAAGGCCAGCGTCTAAAATCAAATGCATATCAACTTAAATCCCAGGCTTTGGTTAACCCAATCAATTATACAGCCTGCTTATACACCTAACAATGCTCTGGGACAGGACCTACAACATATTTGCCTGTAAAATACCATTTGAGAAATAAATACAGCCTTTAGGGAAAATAAAACTTTCACTCCAGGTAACTCTGAAGATCCTCAAAGCCACCAGTGTGCATCCTGTGGATTGCTGACTCACTCCAAAGGGCCCTTCCTCTTAGATTGGCACTGAACATAGTTTAATAACATGGCTTTGTTGAATTCCTAGATGGTGGAGTCGGCTTGCTTTGTCAAACAGAGTCTGACAAATGTCTTTTCTTAACATCTTCATAGAAATATTTTCAAAATCACCTTTCTAATAAAAAATGAAGGGTGAGTGGGAGAAGAAACTGTAGAAAAATGAAGCAAGTTTGAGAAGGGGAGAAGAGAAAATGGAGAAAAGGAGAGAGAGAGAGATTGAGAGGGAGAGAGGGGGAGAGGGAGGGAGAGAGAGAGAGGGAGGGAGGGAGCGAGGGAGGGAGAAGAGAATGGAAGATTGGACAAAAAATGTTCTTTAGGGGCGCGGGTGATGTAGGTCAGTGGTAGAATGTTCTTATCCCTTTGACATACCCACATGCCTCTGGGTTCTACCCCATCCCTTTGCACACATCTCTCCCTTCCTCCCCTCTGGGATCTATCCCACCCCTTTCCGTACACCCCCACGCCTCTGGGTTCTACCCTATCCCTTTGCACACACCTCCCTCCCCCATCCGGGTTCTACCCCATTCCTTTGCATACATGCCCCCTCTATAAAAAGGATTTCTTTAGGATTGATAACACCACTTATGATGTTTGCCTCAGAAGACTGTTCCAGATGAGTAAAAATGTCAAAGAAAGCACTACCCATTCTCCAGCTGTAATTGATCTTATGACAAAGGCATGGTCTTTGTAGTGTTCAAAGAAATACTGACATCTACTGGCAGTTCCAGAAATCACAAGCCCTTTCCAAGAGCCATTGTTAGTTCCTGGGAATTGGGAATAAAACACGGTGGGTAAAAGTCAGCCTTCCTCGGGACTTTGAGGTGAGAAATAATCGTTAGGTTTTTTTCCTAGTGCTCTCTATTACTTATTGAAGATGGGTAGTTGTTGGCTCAGTTGCTAACATATTTAGCAAGAGAAGCAACCATCTTCGGAAGAGTAGTAAACAAGATTCCCCTTCCTTCATGAGCTCAGAACAGTTCTTGTTAAGATTAACACTTCAAAACACGAGCAACATTTCTCAGTCAGAAGGTAGACTCAGGCCCTATAACATGAAGGTCCCAGCATTAAAGGTCACATCTATGTTGAAGATTCTACAAAGTTCATTGACAGATTCGAACTTTGTGATTGTGAATGTTAAAAACATAAAACCAAAGAAGTCTTTAGTCTCCATAATCGCCATTCATTGCCTACCTCTTTATCAGACCTAATAATATCCTTGTGAGCATCACATGAAAACTTCTGGAATGTATTAACTCGGCAGACCACTAGCTTCTACTAGACCCAAAACTAGGAAGGTATAACAGAATACTTTGTTGTAATTCACTTTACCTGAGGTCACCACCAACTTATTTAGTAAGTGCCTTTATTTATGATTGTTGAATTTTTTGTTCTATTAAAAGTTTGTGTAATAACTTCCATTTGGAACATATCTTTCGGGGAAGCTGAGGCCCTGGTCACTCATATTTAGCTCAGAATAAACTCTTCCTTTGAATCTAGGACTGTGATTTTCAGGAACCTCTTTCTATTGGCTATGTTATTTCTGTTAAATTCCTTCACCTATAACGTTCAGTCTTTTTGTCTGAAAAGGAGGATTAAAGGATATCTGTCTTGGATGATTCTAGCAATAATTAGAGATGATTAACGGAGTGCCTCACATCAAATGCTCAATGGTGGGAGTTGAAGGTTACATTGAAAGGATAGGAATGTTCTGGAATAATTGCATCTTCACCGACTAAGCTGTGCTTTAAGAAGGCATTTCTCAAACTCTAACGCACGCATAAGTCACCAGAGAATCTTGTCCTGGTTCAGCCAGGCAAGGAGCAGAGCTGCTCACAATTCTGGGTCTTGTGCTCAGCCCAAGAAGTCCAGCCCTCCTCTAGTGGTCAGATGTCTACTAATAATTGCCTTCTTTTGTAAAATTTTAAAAATAAAATCCAGTGGGTCTGAAAACATTATTCATTGCCATTCATGGAGGGAGAATGCATAAGAAAAAGATACACAAGAAGCCAAGCAGAGACACACATATCTGAGAGCCTAGTTACTAGGATTCCAGCTAACACAGCCTAAGCAGCACAGGGAGACAACTTCTGAGAGAGGCTGGCGATGCCTGAAAATGGCTCCATGTGTAAAGTACTTGTTGTGCAAGCATGAGGCCCTCAGGGTTTATATCTTCAGTAACTGTGTAAAAATCATGATGTTGCATGCCTCTAACCTCAGCACTGGGAGTGGTGGAGACCAGAGGATCAATCCCCAGACAGCCTAGACTAAACAGTTTCAGGTTCTGTGAGAGAACATGTCTCAGAAAAAAAAAAAAAAAAAAAAAAAAAAAAGATATCAGTGCAATTGAGAAAAACATCCAAATGTCAACTTTCTTCCTGCTTTCATCCCCACATGCATCTGTACTGTACACACACACACACACACACACACACACACACACACACACACACATGCACACACACACACACACACGCATGCACGCGCATGTAGAAGGAAACAAAAAGAGGAAGTAAGGAAGGCAAGCTGTAAGGAAATGAATTTTCCAAATTAGAAAATTTTATTTTCATTTCCTATCATCATGGGAGAAGATTGGGTTCTAGTCAGAAAGGTCCTGCAAGAGGCATTTGGTAAGTTAAAATTGGCAGTAATTTGCAGCCATAAATAATTACATTATCTCATTTCTCAGATAAACCCATGAAGACAAAGATTACAATGTTAAGTAGAAAAAATTCAGCCTTGTAAAGAAAACCATTGCACTTATGATCAAATATGGAATCTAGGTTATGTATATGCAGTATTCATAAGGTGAAGGCACAAGTGGGGGTGTCTGATAACAGGAAAAGGAGAACTGGAAAAGGGGAGGGAAGGACACAGGGGAAGCTGTGGGTAATATGAGCAACAGATGGCGGTGTGACTGACCGTAGCGCATGTCATAACACATGGGCTCAGAGAATATGACTGAGGTCATGACACTAGGTCCCATTGGTGATGAGCAAACTACTGTGCTGTGTGACATTCCCCAGGAAGACACGAGCAAATAAATATCTGTTTACTCCAATAGGACGCAGCTTACAGACCTTAAACATGTATTCAACCTTGTCCTAGCTCAGTACACCAATAAGTTTATTGGAGTTACAGGAATTAGGAAAAGTAATATGCATCAAAAATTAGGTAACTAACAAAATCAGTATTCTTGAAGCTCCTACAAGATTTATAGACAGTTCAGCCAGTTGAAGAGTCTTTTCTCCCCAATACTTAATTATTGCTGCTTAAATAATCCTGGGAAGAAGTCAGTGATTCTTATAAACTTCAAGTTTTTCCTGAGCTGTAGCCTGAAGTTTCTGGTCTGGCCTATCTCCAAGGTCTGGACCCACCCTTAGCCACTTGGTCCCAAGTAATTACACAAAGGCTTATATTTATTACAATCTGTTTATCTTATGGCTCAGGTTCATTACCAACTAGCTCTTACAACTTAACCCATTCTTATTAATCTATGTCTTGCCACGTAGCTAGTGGTTTATCAATACTTTCACATCCACATCTTGTTTATTTGGGAGGTAGCTTGCAGCGTTTCTGTCTGACTCAGCCCTCCTTTTCCTTTATCTCTGCTTGGACTTCCTGCTTGCCTCTAAGCTGCCTTGCCATAGGCCAAAACAGCCTCTTTATTAACAAATGGTAATAAAGTACCTTCACAGTGTACAGAAAGACATCCCCTGTCCCTGAGCTTTGTATATTTGCTGGGATTTTATGTTTCATTTGATTGTTGAGTCTTATAGTCCTTCACCATCCCTTCAGGAGATGGTTTAACTCAGAGAAAGTATCCATCCTGGAGTCTACCTCCTCATCCTGCTTTTACTTTTTTTCTGCCTCTTCTTCTGTAATGTTTTACTGGAAAGTATAATATGATTAAGTACTGGACCACTATATCACAGCTAGAATCGCCTCTCTTCAGGAGCTTGAGCAGTTATAAGTCTCTGTAGTACAGTTTCCGTTATAAAAATAAATCTCCCTCGATGATTATGAACATAAGGAATTTGGTGGCAGCATATCACATTCATTTGACAAAAGAATAATCTTTATGTCCCTACTGCAGCCTATGACCTCCCAGTCACAGACATTTGCTATGGCTTATGTTACTAGATGTGAGTTCTTTCCTATGAGGCTGACCTTAAACCCAATCAGAAAGTAGTTAGTTGCATCTGTAACAATCGTGCCATTATTGCAGCGGTGGTACATCTTTTCTAATATGTTATAGCATATTTCACAGGCCCATAATCAAGTGGGGTTTCTGATGACTATTTTATTTAGCAAATCTTAAATACCTTTCAGGGTCTATAAAATCCAGGCTCTAAGTAGGGAGATTTCATTTCAGTCCTGCTTGATTTCTCCAGGCCTTTAAACCAAAGTTTGCAGTGTCTTCAGAATAGAGACTTACCACCTAGTTCAGGCATGCACATAGTAGCCTTACCAATATCTTCCATGGATTTAGGAGCTTCAAGGACCCTTTGCCTAACAATTCAGAGAGGTTGCCCACACCAACAACCATGGGGTTTCTGGGAATATTCTTTCTACTACACGGGATTCCTTTATTTAAAGGCCTTATTTTTTGTTTTACTACTCCTCTGTATATGTTTGAAAATCACACTCAAGAATCAATATTATACAAATAAATCTTTATTGTTTATCAATATATACATTTATTAATTTAGAGAAGATGGGCAGGACTTCTGAAGGCCAATCATCATGCATTCTAAAAATGTGCTACCTGCTCTAAGCAAATAAGGATACTTAAAAATAAATATTAGAAAACTTTATTGCAGTGTGAAATAATCTTATCACTTGTATCAATTATTTTTTTTGAAGAGCAACAATGTTAGGGACAGCAAGATGTCTCAGCAGGGAAAAGTACATGCCACAAAAGATACTTTCAGGAGACCTGAGTTAGATCCCTACACCCATGTAGTAGGAGAGAACTGACTCCTTCAAATCATCTTCTAATATCCACACGCATGCTTTTGTAATGCCTGCACACACACACACACACACACACACACACACACACACACACACACACACGCTGGCGTGTATACACATAGACACCAACACAAAATAAATAAATGTTTTAAAAAGAGAAATGCAGAATGTATCAGCATGAGTTTCCCCCTCAGTGTCTGTAACACAGTATTACTGTATCTGTATCTTTAGGATCAGCCACCCTTGGATGCCGTGGTTGGCTGGGAAGCCCTTGGCCAACCAAACTAGAGATCATCAGCTCCATTGAACCTCCTTCCTCGCTACAGCCACAGCAATGTCTTGTTGCTTATTGCTTGAGATGCACAAGGCAATAAGAGAGTGAGTAAAGAATTAAAGAGTAATTATCCTCATTTAAAATTTTTAATTTTAATATCATTGTCTTCTCTGTTGAGCCAAGCAAATATTTATCTCCCTTTCTCAAATGTGGCCAGCACATATAAAAACCTGCTCAGAAATTTATGTCAGTGAGCAGCACCTCACAACGTCTACCTAGCTGAGAACTGCTGTGTGCTTTGTAAATTTAGAATTACATTTCCTAAATGTCAAGTGTTTATTACCTGGAAAAAAAGAAAAACAACCATACATTAAAAGAAGGTTCTGCAGCTTCCTTGATGAGACATTTTAAGGATCATTAGTTGTCTAAATGGAAATTGTATTTCTGAGAGGAAAGAAAATGAATGATCATTCTCTAGTTTAAGGGTTCTTTACCTTGTACTTGAAACAAGCTATAAAGTCAAGCAGCCCTTTGGCTCTGTTGAGTCTGAGGCCTCCTTAAAGTTCCCTTCTCGGCTCTAAAAACAAATACTTTTAAAAATGTCATAGTGCAAGTGTAGACTTAATAGGTCTTGATTTGATTTCCATTTTTTTCAAATTGGCAGAATAACTTCTATTAATGTTATCTCAGGATTAAAACCAACCTATCTCTGATTTTCACAAGTATGCTGTAGCTTATACCATGCTTCCCCAAATGCACTTTTGCCAGACGATAATGATCACTGTGGAAAGAGTCTGCTCAAGGTTTCAAAAAAGGAAAATAACTAACCAAAGCAGTAACAATTATTGTTATGTATAAATGCTTTCTATCCAGCAAACTACCAGATTTCTTATCTGCTTATTTTCATCCTATCTGCTTTCCTGTAGGTGTCTAAATAATACACTTGTCTAGTTGTCTTAAGGTCAAGTCCAGAGATGGCAGCTTTCACAGACATTCTGTTTGGTTTTACACGGAAGTAAAGGATATGGGTAATGAAGCAACTCTCCTTCCTTAGTGTGTTCTTCATTTTGATTTTGCTATGTGAAGTAGAGTTAGCCTTGGAGTTGATATTTTGTGGATACTAATGTCAAGACACTAATTCTATGGAATGTGTTCATGCAAGGAGGGCAGGAGAGCCAACCATAGTGGGCACATGCACTGGACATTCACGGATAAGTAAACGCAGCATCACTTTAGGAAACAATGTTGCAGCCTCTCTCCTTCTGCAGAACAGAGAAGAGCTCCTGACTTGGCCATGTGTATAATGAATGATATATGTTGCCAGACCCCTGGATTTGTTACAAAGTTCTAGCCATATATCCGTGTTTCATTATTATTGATGTTTAATACAGTGGAAAGAATGATGTCTGATTTATAGGCTACAAAAGAGAAAAATATGGAAGGGAACTAATAAATAATAGTGTTTTAAATAATTAAGGATAGTGAGATTCATTATGTTCCTTTAAAGTCCATGAGGTTGTGTTACACAAAAGATCTCAGAAAAGAAAAAAAAATCCATTGTATGAGGTTATATGAGAAGATGGCAACTATTTTCTATCAAATACACACAGTCAAGCTAGCAGCAGAGCACAGTGTTGCTCTATTAGCTTGGTCACCTGGAGGAGGTTCTTTGTGAAATCACTACCAATAAAGAGCTGGATTGTAGCTCAGCTTTAGATCACTTGCCTAGCATGCACATTGCAAAACAAAACAGATGCATAGTTCATATTTAAAAACAAAGCAGGTATGTTTTTAGTATATTTGGCGATATAGAGTTTGTGGCAAGAGTAGAGAATGGTCAGGATAAAGAGATTCTTTCTCCAAGAATAAGACCAACCTTAGCCCGAGGAACAAAATGGGGGCATAATGACGGAACCCATGGTTAGCACATGAAGAGCTCTAAAAAAGTATTCAATATTTTGAGAAAGCTTGAAGGCAGCTGCATAACGGGTCATGTTACAAAGAGATTAAATCCAACTTATAGCACTACTCAGAATGAAAACTGGCTCTGTCAAAATAACTATTTCCTGCCTCTCTCTTAAACACCCTAATTGCTCCCTGAGCTCCTTGTTCACGTTATAGCAATTTTTATTAGAAGTTTATTTGAAATAACTTCAAAGTTTGAGTGAAATGAGCTTTATGATTTCTATCAACTCTTCACATTTCAAAGTTTAAAATTTTTAGAGAAGAAAAAAAATACCAGGCTCCCAATAGGGCTCAGTTTCTCCTCTATTTTCCACCAAAAAACGGAGCCAAAGACAATTGTAGAAGGACTCAAAGTAAAATAAAGGCGTAAGTATGATCTAGAAATATTAGCGTTTCGTAGTGTTTTAGTTGAAGGAAATGAGAACCTGGGTTAAATTCTTTATATATGTTGAAAAAAATCCTGTGACCTCTATTTTAATCTTACAAAATATCAATCTTAGTTTTGCTCATTTTCCAGCCTAAACTTTTACCTGCTTGTTGATCTTAGACTAGGAGAGGATTCTCCGATATTTATCTTCACTTCTTGCTCCTTCCAGCTCCCTAAGCAGCAACTGGGAAATGTCGCGGTGATAGATATTTGAGATTTGGAGATACATCAATTCTTTTTAGAACTGCAGAAGAAGTGTGCTGTTGCCTGTCTGACAGTCCTGCTCATTGCTTTTCATCACTGTGACCACAACGTAAAGGAGGAACACTTTAGTATGAAGTCTGTTTTCAGTACACCATGGTTGATAAGACAAGACAGATAGTTCCCGAGAGCGGGGCTGTGCGAAGAGGCTGCTCACATCATTATAGACCAGGAGCTAAAGACCAACAGCCATGAAAAGGCTTCTTCTCCTAATGACCAACTTCTGGCAGCTCACTACAGCCCCCTAAAGGTTCCAGAGTCTGTTGGCTCAGATAGTTAAATCCGCAGCAACAAGAAGGTAAGAACAGTCACAAGAGTAGAATGCCATACTTACACTGACTCTGTTGTATACCAGGTTAAGGATGAAACAGAACAATATGAAAACCTTGTTCTAGGAAACGTTATTTACCTCAGTGGTAAAATACTTGTCTAGCATGCACAAGGCCCTGGAATCAATCTCTTGCCCCGCAAAACAAAATCAAAACAAGTATTTGCCTTTAAAAAAATCCTGTCCTTCAGAAGTTTAGACAGTAAGGAAAAAATCACTAAAAGCACACTAAACACACACACACACACACACACACACTTTCTTTTCTGAGTCTATGGCCATAATATGACAATTTGAAATGAGATAATAATGACAATATACAGCAAAAGGTACTTCAGTTCTCACAGACGAAGTACTAATATCTCTTTCTTCCAGGAGTGAGATTCCTGTTAGACATAAAGACTTGCAACACTGGTCAAATGGCCATTTGTGACAAAATCAGCTCAAATGCTATGATCTGTATGTCAAAGGACATGTGAAAGATGCTTTTAGGAATCATATTTAAGGCATTTGGTGTAGTAAGAAATTTCTGGCCTGACCTAGCCCCAAGATCCAGACCAGCAGTCCCAGATAATCACACAAAGTCTTATATTAATTACATGCTATTTGGCTTATGTATGACTCAGGCATATTACTTGCTAACTCTTAATCTTACACTAACTCATGATTAGCCAAGTGTCTTAGCACCTTTTCTCAGAACAGCATTACATCTTCTTTCCTCTGCATCTGACTGACATCTCTGCTCTGTTCTTCCTCTTCCCAGAGTTTTCTTAGTCTGGTAGCCCTGCCCACACTTCCTGTCTGCCTTCTGGCCAATCAGAGTTTTATTAAACCAATAGGAGTGACAAATATTTACAATGTACAAGAACATAATCCCACAGAATCCCCCGTTTTTCTTTTTAAAACAAGAACCCAAAACAATCTCCTTTTCAAAGTCCTTTCCCCCCTCACCATTGTATAACTTGTAACCAATACTGTAAGCAAAGAGAAACATCCATAATCCGTTGGGGGGCGGGAATATGGGAGTAGTTTTCTAGATTACTTCTTGCTGCTTGGGCACTGGTAATATTATGGGGATCCTGAGAAAATTCAGGATTATGGTCAAATCCTAACTAGAATATTCAGTGAGCAGGATCATCTCAGCCCGTCTCCTTGAAGCTCTTCTGGATGCAGAGCTTGGGGAAACCGCAAGAGGTGCTCTGCAATGCTGAGTCATCTGGCCATCTGTTTCAAATAGAGACTTTTCAGGGATCTTCTTCCCTCAAATTTGTTTTTTTCTTAACCAAGAATAAGCCCATAATTTCTAATTTTCTGTGGAAATAAAAAGAAAATTTCTTCTCCAACATAATATATTTTTTGACTTCAATTATGAAGCCTGAGCATTTACAAAATATATAGGTTGGATTAATACAGCATTATTTATAATCACATGTCTCTTAGCAGCTCTTGTTCCTTCCTCAGTAGTTTAAAGACTGCATAATATACAATATCCAGACTTTCTGTGTATTTTTCATCTTTATGTAGCATATATATATATATATATTTACTTTATTTCATTTTTAAGGACTTTATCCTTTTTTTTAATCTCCCAAGCCTACATATATTTGTAAACACACTGTAAATATTTAGAGCTTTTCTCTCTCTCTCCTTTAAATCCGTCTTTACTGTATATCTCTATTCCTTTACTGTATATCTCTATTCCTTTCTGTTTCTGATCACACCTCCTAATCCTAGCTAAGGCATGGTTAGGATTAAAGGCTCCACTGAGGCAGCTTGTTCCACCCAGATGCTTAGTCTGTGAGAGCTTAGATTCATGAACCACATTTACCATCCCAACTCTGGGGAACTTTAGGGTCCCCACTGCTACCAAGTATAGCAGAGAAGCTGCTCACTACTCATAAAAACTATTTAAGTGTTTGGCAGCAGGACCCCTTAAAAGAGCCTTGAGGTTTTTGCCACTAAGGCCGAGTCAGAAAGCCTTTCTAAAACGGGCTGCACCTCTGCTTGCAGCCAGCCAACAGAGCCTTCCAGAAAATGCTGCTACCATGAAGCAATGCTTGACTATATTCTCTCTCTCTCTCCTTTTGTCTGTAAAATAGAAACCTTAAATCTGTCATTTGCAGCTCCTGATTGTATCAAGACTTCCACGAGCCTTCAGGAACCAGTCATGTTGCAGCCCAGGCTGCAGGTAGCAAACCTGCCATTTTGTAACTCAAGCCCAAACACCACTCTACATTTGAAAGAGACAACTAGAACACTGTTTTGGCTCCCTTTTAGAATCTTTTTAAAGCTTCTCAGCTGCCATTTGTAGTAAGAAGCTTACGATGTATAAGAGCATAATCCCACAGCAATTTGGAACTTATCTATGATTTAAAACAAGTCAAGGTTCATATTCAAGAAAACCTGAGTCTTTATATCATATGTGAGGGTCTTTTTTGAAAACAAATGGTCTATTTTGACTTAAAACATCAACTTCTCCTACTCCAGCTGAAAGTAAAAAGGGCAATAATCCGAACAACTAGCTTCCTTAAAATTCTCTCTGTGGATCTACATCTGTTATCAACACCTTCCCATTTCTGACTTGGAAGGCATCCCTATGTCCTTTCTGTTTGATTGAGGCAGGGTCTCACTGTGCAGCTCAGCCTGGCCTCAAACCCATTTCTCCACTTGGTTTTCCAAGGGCCGGGGTTATGGTATGTGTGTCTCTGCCCCACTCCGGTGTTCTGCCCTATGGCAACCTAGATGATGTTATTTTTTTCACTTTGCTGTCTCTGGTCTGACCATAGCGTCTGAAACTGTGGGTCATGACCTCGTGTAGAGCTGTGTAATTGGGGATGGGATCATGGAAAAGTTGGTGACAGAAAAAGATTCTGAATATACCACAATGAAAAATTAATTCAAAATCAAACACGTAACAAACCCAAGGTTTTTGTAGCAGCACTAACCATGCTGCATTCTGTGATTTCGTTGTAGCCTGGTTTCTGACCACATAGAGTGCTATCTTTACATGGTCACGTGCCTTAGAACTGGAAAGTGCTACTGGGGACACCCTGGCTCAAATATTATACATTACAGTGTTAGAGCATAGTTTAAAAGTTATGTGTGTGTGAGTGTGTGTGTGTGTGTGTGTGAGTGTATGTATATGTGTTTGTATGTATGTATGTGTGTGCATGAATGTGTGTGTGAGTGTGTGTGCGTGTATGTGTGTGCACTTGTGTATATGAATGTGTGTGTGTGTGCGCGTATATGTGTGAGTATGTGTGTGTGAGTGTGTGTGTGTGTGTGTGTGTGTCTATGTGCTACAGAATGTTTGGAGGTCAGAAACAACTTGCTAAAACTGGTTTCCAGGAATCACACTCCAGTTCTTGAGCTAGGTGGAAGCACCTTCACCTGAGGAGACATCTTGTTAGCCCCAGGCAACTGTGTCTTTTATGGTACATACTAAGTTTTCTGTTCTGATAAAAGTAAAAGTTTAATTGTAGAAATCAAAAACTACAAATAATTCCTTATTGCCATTTCTCAATATTCAAGTATCAAATTAGATTGTGTTGTATTCAGATGTTTGGATTTGAATTTTGCTGTTTGAATGGCAGGTTTCATTTTTTATTTTTAAAAAAATCAGCAAATTGGACTTGGGATTCATGCAACATAACAAAATTTATGAAATGGCTCTGAACACCTATTATTACATTTTGTGTTCTATAGATTTGCATGTCATTTATATATATGAAATGACATTCTCAGCATTGATGACTCTAAAGCCAAAATAATTTGAACCCTGAAAAATGTTAAAGATATACAACATTTTCATTAAATATTCAGCCCAAATCTCTTTATATCATCTCATTATTAATCAAATTTAGCTTTGCCTTTAATACATGATAAAATATACACGTATCAAGGAAGTATTTTTAAATAAGTTTCCCTGAATTACTGTCATTGTTTGCTTTGTATCTTATGTGAGATATCTACACACCTGCAGTCACATACGAATTTCCTGAGTGATGAGGTATCTCCTGTGGAAAATTTTAAGAGGGTCTGGGCTAACCAACTCGGGCACCTTCTCAGACCCAGGGCTACCTTGTCTCCCCTGCCTCAGCCTATAGCTGGCAGTACATGGCTCTCATGGGCCATGGTCACCTTTTCTCTCACACAATGGTGTATTCTTTCCTGAACACTGGATAGTGTTTTACGTCACTCCTTAAATTCTACTGTTCTTCAGTCTGATCACCTAAAGCATAACCCTGGGCCTTCTACTTATTTCTGCCTGTGATAATACAAAGTTTTGATATTTGATGTGTTTGAGAGCACATCTCCTTCACTAAAACCAGTTTTGCTACGTGTGATATGTGCATTTTCAAGTGGCAGTAATTATTGCTAAATAAAGCAAGACTTTTAATTAACAATCAAATTCTCAATGGCGTGCCGGCCTACTTAATTCGATTTGTTGCTTTTTAATTCCATGCAGGAAGCCTTGAGCATGTCTCTACCCCATTCAGTCTGCTCTTCTCTCTAGTCTTCTTGGCACGCCAGGTCATATCTGTGACTTCCACCAATTCCCGTTGGCCCCAGGCGGAGGCCATCTTAACAGAAATGTCAAAATCTTTCTGACAAAAGCTTCCAGTTTTATCTCCCAGACAACAATCCCTGAGATGGCTTTGTCTGTTTTTTAAAGTTACATTTTACTTACTTATTTTGTGGGTGTGAGATCAGCGCGGGCGGGGGGGAGGGGGAGATAATGCCACAGTATATGGAGGTCAGAGGACACCCACAGGGTTAATCCTCTTCTTCCTCTCTCCGAGGTCATGAGGATGCATCTCATGTTCTCAGTGTGATGACAGAGTCTTTACCTGCTGAGTGCTTTCATCAGCCTATGTCTCTCTTTTTGGCTGCTACCTTCAAGTTACTAATAAAATTGAACACTGAGTTCAAACAAATGTTACGAGAGAATAGGTCCTAGCTGAGTTACATGAGGGGAATTATCTCCAAGCTAAAATGGAAGGCTTTTGCAAGCAATTAGTGAGAGAAAGAGGCTGAAAATGGAAAGGGCAGCCACATCTGGTGGCACCTGCCAGTCGCTCTAGCAGTATGAGGCTAAGGTGGGAGACAGCACGCTAATTGAGGCCTTCCTTGACTGCATGGTCAGTTCCAAGTCATCCTGAACTGTGTAATGACACCCTTTTTTAAAAAATTGCCCAAAGGCCACCTGAATATTTTCATGCTGGCCTCTTCTCTTTTTAATTTGGATTATTTTGAATACATATGCATTTTCATAAGTATGTGAATATATGTCCATATGTATATTGTGTATTTGTGTGAGTGTATGTGTGCAATGTGTGTGTTTGTGTATATATATATATACATATGCATGTGTGTGCATGTATATGTGCATGTGTTTATGGTGTGTATATGAGTATATGTATGTATATATGAATGTGTTTATATATGTCTGCATGTGTGTATGTAAGCAGAGTGTGTGTATGAGTGTGTGTATGTGTTTATGGTTTGTTTATGGTATGTGTATGTGCATGTATGTATGTGTATGGTACACGTATGTGTGTATATGTGTGTGAATGAGAGTGTATTCTATACATTCATATGAGTATGTGGGAAGGGTGGTCAGGGTCAACTTCAGATGTTATTCTTCAGAAACTGCCCACAATTATTTTTGAGGTAAGAGTTTCTCCTGGGGCCCTGGGGCTCACTAATGGGACGGACTGACTAGTGAGCCTCAGGGACCCATTTGTCTCACCTTCCCAGCTCTGGAATTAGAAGCATTCACTACTATGATCAGATTTTTATGTGGCTTTGGGGATTGAACTCAGGTCCTCAATGCTTTCATAGTAAGCACTTTAGAGAGAGCCATCTTTTTAGTCATTATCTCTTTCTTTTGACTTAAATTTCCACCTTTTTATCCACATCTTGGAGTCTACAATCACTACAAAGCTTTAGACCATGTCAAGGAGGAGGCACAGGCAAGATTATTTTTATTCTTTTATCATTGATTTTCTACTACTATTGCAAATGTTCACCAACTTAGTGGTTTAAAGAACTTTCTGTCTGTCATTTTATGAGTTCAGATGTCCAGACTGGATCTTGGTAACTAAAAATACAGAGTTATATTGGCTGAGTCCCTTCTGGGAGAAAAACCCAATTTCTTGATTTTTCCAGATGGCAGAGGCCACCTTCATTCCTTGGGTTTGGTTCTCCATCTTTGAAGCTGGCACAGGAACATCTTTCAGTATTTTCAGGAGTACTAAGGATGGCTCAGTTGCTGAGACAGTGTGCTGCTCTTACAGATGACCTAATTTCAGTTCCTAGCACCCACATGGGATAGTTCACAAGTAAATCTAACTCTAGTTCCAAGGGATCCAGTGTCCTCTTCTGGCCTGTGCAGGAACTCACATGCTTATGTCTATGTACACACATAGACATATAAATAAAAATGAAGTAAATTTTAAAAATATACACACACACACACACACACACACACACACACACACACACACACACTAGCCTGCCTGCCTCTGAATTTCTATTCTTAATTCAATTTGAAGAATTTTTGCTATTGGATCCACCCATATAGCCATATAGCCAAGGGTAATTCCCATCCCAGGGTCATGTGACCATAGCTTTAATTCCACTCACCACTTTATTTCCTCCTGTAAAGTCACATAACATATTTATATTTCTAAAGATGAGACCATGTATAGGGGTTTCTTATTTTATTGACTATATCAACTGAGTCTGATGAGCAACTGAGGTTCTGGATACACATATCCTTGTGTATCTAATGAAAATTAGTGTGCTCATGGAAGTCAGAAGACAACTTTTGGAAGTTGGTTAATCATATTAGACTTATAGAGCAAGGGATTTTTATCCACTAAGCCGCCTCACCACCTCCATATTTATTTCAAACTGTCCATAAAGCTAAATTTACACACAAATCAGCCTGGCATTAAGTAGTAGAATACGCAGTAGATGACTATGGACACGCAGATGAACTTCAAAAATAACATATTTATGCACTAACAAAAATAAAGATAATTCTAGATGTGCATGCTATTTTAGAAACATAATTAATGAGCCATATTCCAGGAACACACACACACACACACTTTAAACATATTAAACCAAATAACAAATATCTTAAATAAGTATCAGACCCTAGAAAAACGGCAAAGAGAAAACAGAGGTTAATGGCTGTTACTATTTGAAACCGAATGTCCCACACAAGATTTGCTGAGAGCTTTATGTCAACCTGACACAGCTAAGGTCATCTGGGAGGAGGGACCTCAATTAAGAAGATGCCTCCATAACATCAGGTTGTACAGAAAAGCCTGTAGGGCAGTGTTTCTCAACCTGTGGGTTACAAGCCCCTTGGGGGGGGGATCAGATGACCCTTTCACAGGTCGCCTAAGACCATCAGAAAACATAAACATCTACATTACAATTCCTAACAGTAGCAAAATTACAGTTATGAAGTAGCAACAAAAATGATTTTGATTTGTGGTTCACTACAACATGTGGGGCCGTATTATTAAACAGCTGCAGCATTAGGAAGGTTGATAACCACTGCTATGGGACATTTTCTTGAAGAGTGATTGATGGGGGGGGGGTGTAATCTCTGGGCTGATGGTCCTGGGTTCTATAAGAAAGCAGGCTGAGCAAGCCAGTAAGCAGCATGCCTCCATGGCCTCGGCACCAACCCTTGCCTCCAGATTCCTGGCCTCACAGCTTTTGATGTTGAACTGTTTTGTGGAACTGTGAGTGAAAGAAACCCTTTCCACCCCCAAGTTGCTTTGGTCATGGTGGTTTCATCAGAGCAATAGTAGCCCTGAATAAGACACAAGGATTCTCTCGCACTTTGGATGCTTGATCCTCAGCTGATGGAACTCAACTTTGGAAGAATAGGAGCCCAGCTGGGAGAGCAGATCACCAGGCACAGGTCTTCCCTGCTTTCTGTGGTGGGCTCCGATGATCTCTGTTAACCATAATGGAAGCAGTTTTCGTTAGGCTGCATGCCTTTCTGCAATGAGAGGCTGAAATCTCAGTCAAAACAGATCTCTGCTTTCAGTAGGGTTTTTTTTTTGTTTGTTTGTTTTGTTTTTCTTTTTGTTTTGTTTTTTTTTTTTAAACAGGGATTTTAGCCACAATAGCACTAAACTAGTATAGTAATGGACCATGAACTCCAAGTGTTATTTTATTTAAATAAAGAATGGTAGGCTATGAGGATTAGAGGCCTGAGATTTATTTTATCCTTTTCACAGAAATCTAACTTGATAGTAAACCCGGGAGGAAGTGAATCTTAGCGCCTGGAGCCTCAGCGGCTGCCTTTCCTAGCAAGACGAGGAAGAGGAAGGTGAGGAGTGTTTACACCCTGGTGCCCCTAGAGTTTGTTAAATAGCAAGTAAGCAAAGAACACTGGATACTTGCTAGACGCATGCACAGTTTTTAAGGTTAAACTGCATGCTAAACAAGATGAAAAGGAAAAAAAAAAAAAAAAAAAAAAAGGCTTCCCAAGAAGCAAGAATTTGACAATCAGGTTTATAAGATAGTAGCTTAGCCACACATTTTAAAACATCTGTTACAGACATCTGATCTTTTCATTTCAGCTGTAGATGAACTTACCCTCTGTATGACAAATAATGTTCTATTCATGACAGTGAGTCTGCCACACCGTGTTTGCTCTTGTTTCACAACGTTGCTTTGGAATAGGTGAATGGATTTGCCTAGAATGGATGTGCTGCACTGGGCTGGTCCACCTTGGGACTTTTTGGGGAGGGGATGGGTGGATGGGGAGGGGCAAGGCTGAGGGCTGGCTGGGAGAGATTAGGAGGGGGAGCAGGGGGATACATTGATGGAGATGATTTTTTTTTAATGAAAATAAAAAAAACCCCAAAGCTGCATGTGTCCCTTCCCCACTTCCCACCACCCGCTTCTTTACCCAACAACTTTATAAAGGACTCAACCTGCTTCTGAAAAACCTGAGCTATGTATGTACTGTAGAAAGCTCACACACACCATGAGGGAAAGGTCAATACAAATCTTATAAAGGACAAACCTGGGTAGAGCTGGAGAGACAGCTCAAAGGCAAGAGTACTCGTTCTTTGCTGAGGACCTGAGTTCACTTCCCAGCATCCATATCAGTTCCCAACTGTACGTAAATCTAGTACTATAGGACCTGACGACCTCCTCTGGTCCATGGGCATTAGGAATACATGTGATGTATACGCATGTTTACATATAGGCACACACACTTAGAAATACAAATAAATGAATAATAAATGAATACATGTGAAAAGAAATCAAGCCAAACCCAAGACTGGAGGGAATGAGAGAGAGTCAAAGGAAAAAATGAAAATTCTAAGTGCATTTCATTTCTGCTGCATCCTGGGAAGCGGCAGAGAAACAGTGTCTGAGGCGTATAGATATTGCCTTAGTATTTTCATATAACTGTAAACAAATAGCATTGGATTATTTGTTCACAGACAAAGGAAACCGGTACATTTTCAGAAGTGAAAAATATTAAAAAATCACATTCTCTGATTGCATCCCAATAAAATTAAACAGAGTGACCCCTTACTCTGGAGGTAGAAGGTTCGCTTCAGAGACTTTACAGAAGGAAAAAAAAATCAAAACGAAGGCATGATATGTAGCGAAGTGATGGGAGGAAGGTTGCTGCACTGTAGAATCGATGAGCACAGTGGAAACGGTGCCCAGTGAAAGATGGTGACCATGAAGGCTGGCTATGGGATGCTCAGGGCCAGTCTCAGAAAAGTTACTCAGACCTGTCATTTATCTCAGGGAAGGGTCTGTATTAAATAGGCCAAGACAAAAGGCCTTTGGGGCAAAGTCCATGAGAAACCAGGTGCAAACTGCAGATGGTCTCACCCAGCAGAGTTACACAGATGCATTTAATTCTCTCAGAAATGATGTCAGACACTGCAGCTGAGGTATTACCACACAGGAGTGCACCTGAGCCCTTGAGCACCAGGGCTTTTACTGAGAATCTGTCTGTGAGGAGTACATTCAGTGTCTAAGAGAATGACCTCAACCGTGCAGAATAAAAGCAGGCTTCACCAGAAATCACATTGCTAGCAAAATTACCTCACTAAACTCATACCATGTGAGCAAAGAATTCAAAATGCATAAAAGCTTGGATCAGGTGAATATTCCAAACAGTTCAGAGTTTACCTCTCAGGAGTCATCAGTGTCAAACAAACCTGAAGAAAGACCTTTCCAGAATGTGTAGGGTCAGTTGCCAGATTTGCAGGGTTAGACTCCCCTGGGCAAGTGTCGAACTGGAGTCTGAAGCGTGGTCCAGAGGGACACACAGCTGGTTGCTGTACTAGGAGTCCAAGTAACAGGGGAAGAAGATGGTAGTGATGCCAGTGTTTGAGAAGAAAGAAAAACGAGAGAAGAGAGGAGACGAGAGAGAAGAAGGGGGAGCGGAAAAGAAAAAAAAGAGGGTGACGAGATGCTCAAGGCTGACTGAACAATCTTATGTTATGATATTTATACACCAGTTTATATGTTTGCATGTATGGAAACATGTCTGAAAGTGGAGTTGCAGGATATCAGGATATAGATTTTTAACTCTTTCAGACTTTGTTAAATACAAGGCAGAAAGACAATTTGCCTTCTCTGGGTCAGGTTTTCTCAAATAAGGCTAATTCTAAGAGATATTTATTAGGCAAGAAGAATTAAGAATTCCATAGTAATGTAGGTTTGGAAAACACTGGAACAAATGAATGTGAACGAATATTTTGACTTTGGCTCTCTTGGGGCCTTCTATTGGCTAATGTGCACAGTAAGTTCTACCACAGTAGGAGTTATGGCAGATGTTTCGACATCCATAGGCTCCCTCAACCTTCCTTTTTGGGGGAAGGGAACATTTTTGAACTCTTGCATTTTCCTCACCTTCTCTGGGGAGGAAAAGCTACTGAAGTATTTTGAAAGAGTAAATGTTTGTGGCAAATTAATCTAGAAAAGAGATGTTAGACACTAATGGTTGTCTCCACAAAGTCATACATCCTCCCCCGGCAGTGGAATATTCCAAGGCTGAGATCATTAGGAGAACACCTTTCCCTCATTCTGTCACTGGGCTGCTCTGGGTGATTTATGGAACTCTACTGATTTTCAATTTTCTTCTCAGAAGAACAGGCAGGGGTGGGGGAGAATCGAGGGGCTAAAAAGTCCTGCTGGGTTACAATGAGACAGAGGACCCCAGAATCCCAATGATGAACTTGGGGTGTTGATGTGAACTGAACATCTCTTTGGCCCCAAAGGATGGCATTGGCACTCATTGTCCCTGACCATTTCAGACTTGGTCACAAATGTGCTGAGGACTGCATTTTGATTTTTCTTGTGTCTGGTTCCAGATAGGCCCAGCTCAGATGTCCCTTCCATGTCATATAAATAAATAGGCTGGTCACTCTTCTGAATCTTCAAGCTACTGTGTCTTTAAACATTACCTCAAGTGGTCTGGGAGAAACATCATGAGTGAATGAGGTATGCAAGAGATTTAGAAAATTGACTTGTGAAAAGTGAAGGGGATTGGAAATCAGAGTGAGGAGGTACATCCTTCAGACCACACTCACAACCTGATATCTGCATGTGGGAAGGGGAGTGGAGGAGAGCAGAATGAGGTGCCCTCTGACTTTAGTGAAGTCTCACCAGGCCCATTGCCATACCCAGGGCAAAGATTGAATCTTAGTCTTGTACTAGCAGAAATTGCTATACTCTGACACATTAGTATCATTGGCCAAGAGTAGACCAGGGTGTAGGGCTTGGAAAAAAATCTTTACAGGGCACCCTGAGCTCCTTACTAATGATACTCAACACTATGGGGTTCCCAGTGGGAGAAAGAACCACAGAGATCTGTGATGCATGCAATGACTGCCACATTTTCATATACCATGTTTTACTTTTGTGGTTATTAGAATTCTTTGTTCTATAGCTTTCTAAACTACCTGGTTTGTTATGTTCTTGAGCACAGGAGATATTTTTGATTTACCCCTGGATATGTAACAAGTCACCCTATACTAAGACACCATAAATCTTGTAGCTCAAAACAAATAACCAGAAGTTGATTTTCACAAATATAAATATTTCCCTAATTCATGATGCCTGGGGAAACTGAGGATGTTCTCTGCTACTGCTATTGACCTTGACACGTTTTGAGTGTGACACTGTACAGTTCCCACAGACCTCTATTGACTTCACAGTTAGAGAGATCACATGATTCTTAAGTACTTTAATTTCCTGACAGTGGCATGGAGTTGAGCTAAGCCACTCAGCTGGAAGTGTAGCCTTTCCTTATGCTACATTCTGCATTGCCCAACGTCAATATGATCTACATTTAAAAATTGTATATATCCTACAAAGTTTACCATGTACAAAGTAAAGGTTCAGCTTACAAGTGTAGCTCATATTGACTGTGGGAGATGTTTGATAAGTAGTACCAGCTTGAACAAATGACATAGATAAAAATAATTAATTTGGACAAACCTGGATAAGTCTTTTTCTGATAGTCCCTCTGTGTAATATTGGGTGAGTATTGTGTGGAGTCAGCTTTTTCTTTTTCTTTATTTTCATACCAACCACAGGGCTCTCCCTCCCGTCCCTCCTCCCACTCACCCCTCTAATCGCACCCACTTCACCCCACCATTCACTCCTAAAAGAAGATAGGGCCTCCCATGGGGAATCAACAAAGTCTGACATATCAACTTGAAGCAAGACCAAGCTTCTCTCCCTGTATCAAGGCTGAGTAAGGTATCCCTCTATAGGGAATGGAATCCATGCACGAAGGGTAAATCCTGGTCCCACTGCCAGAGGCTCCACAAACTACCCAAGCCACACAACTGCCCTCCACATTCAGAGGGCCTAGTTTGCTCCCATGCAGGTTCCCCAGCTGTCAGTCCAGAGTCAGTGAGTCATCTGTCTCTGTGGGTTTCCCCATCGTGATCTCGACCCCTTTACTCGTATAATCTCTGCTTCCTCTCTTCAACTAGCTGCACTACAGGACCTCAGCCCAGTACTTAGCTGTAGCTCTCTGCATCTCTTTTCATCATTTGCAGGATGAAGATTCTATAACAGTCATGGTGGTCATCAGTTTGATTATAGGAAAGGCCAGTTCAGGCCCCCTCTCCACTATTGCTTGGAGTCTTAGCCGGGGTCATGCTTGGATTCCTGGGAATCTCTCTAGCACCAGGTTTCTTCCTAACCCTAAAATGATTTCCTCTTTGAAGGTATCTATTCCATTGTTTGTCCTCTCTTCTTCCCCCAACTCTACCATCTTTCCCAGTCACTCATACCACGTTAATGCAATTATGAATCGATAATGCTTTTGAGTTCTCCTAGATCATATATAGAAAGCTCACTATATAAAAAGATACAAACAAGACCTGGAGCTCAGATGAGCTGAAATTCCTGAGTACTGGAGGCTTGGAGAAGTGCCGAGCTAATGAATTGGGGGAACTTCTCTATTCCTCTTTCTTATTTTTTAAAAATGAAATATTGTTTCTACTCAAGGTACAAACAAAGAATAACACTGACCTATCACCAAGCTGAACTATTCTCCGGAATTTCTTTGAAGATTAGAAACAAGCGAACATCTCTGCCAGTGCTGGTCACCAGCCAGATTTCTCCACTAGCCTGTGTCTGTGATCTACAATCTCTGCCTTGTAGAGTTAAAAAACTTGTTTGTAACATTCTGCATATGATAAAGAGGAACTGTCTACCGGAATGAATGCTGTTTCCATGTGGCCATATTAAACACTCTACTGGGCGCCTCTGGGGTCATATAGAGCCAGCCATTCCTGGCTCCATCAAACTGTGGAAAATAGAAGCTTACACTAAATTGCCATTTCAGCGCCTGCAATTCCACTAATCCTTCATTTCAGCGGAGGAGCAAAGCTGATTTCATCACAGATTGAGCCGTCATGCGATGGTGGTAGTTAGGAGACTTCTGTCCCAGGATAGCTACTCACAACTAAGAGTAATAATCCTTTAAGAAAATCTGATGGTGCCTCATTTCTTTATCCCACGGACGTTAGCCCTGTACTCTGTGGATGATGTCAAATAGCACACCGAGGAAAAGATATTGACAGCAAGATTGAGCTGCAGCCTGCCTGGTCTGAACATTTGGGTTTCACCTTGGGTTCTATGGTCTGATTGAAATGAGTTTCTAAGATTGCAGTTCAGTCCCTAGAGGGCTCTACAGGATTGTAAATTCAGATTTTAAAAAAAGCCATTGTATGTTGAATTTGTGCTGATTTTATGAGACAGTCTGTTTCCATTTAGATAAGTTCAAACTCCATAGAATGTATCACTTCTCTCTTGGGGTGTCACAGCTTATGCTTTCCTGGGCAGAATCCTTCAGCTAGGATTGCCCTCATTACCTAGTGTTTCCCCAGAATCAGAAAAATCTCTGTTTCTGCTTGACAGCAAGCATTTCACTATCCATAGCCTTCACTTTGCTTTGCAGACCAGAAATGTCACAGTCAGAATACTGGCTGGTTCCCAATGGTTTCCTCCATTTCCATTTTAGCAGAGAATTGAGAACTACAAAGGGAGCCTCACTTCTCAAGGAGCAATATTGCAATATTATTTGACCCATATTTCTCCTTCTCTATGACTGTAAAGGATATATGTATATATATGTATATATTTGTGTGTGTGTGTGTGTGTGTGTGTGTGTGTGTGTGTGTGTAAACATTCAGCTTTCTCCACTTGTACCTTCTTCAGTATAATATTGCAAGCTATGCTTTTGCCTGAATATTGAGGCAAATAGAATTTTATCCATTGACAAATACATATGTAGATCTAGGGTGTAGAGTGTGAGTTTTGGTATTCAAATGCATTGTGAAGTATTTATCACAATCAAGTTAGTGAACATACACAAGTAGCCTTTTTTGTGGGAACACTTGAATAAATTATCTTGTTAATCATCGAATAAACAATATGTTAAACAGTTAAGTGAAATCCACTATACTGCACATTGGATGTTCGAGATTTTTTAAAAATAAATGCTGACATTTAATTAACTAAATTTATTTATTACAAAACTTCATATATCTGAGGCTTTTCTTGAATTTGCTTTACAGTTGAAGATGAACTTGATTTGGATCATGTAGATCTCAAGCGCTTGGATCAGGCATGTGCTACTATGCTTGGTTTATGTGGTGTTAGCAATCAAGCCTAGGGCCTCTTGCATACTAGGCAAGCACTCTACCAACTGAGCTGTATACTCAGCCCCCACATCTTATACTTCTCAAAATTAGTTTATATTCTTTGATCTGTTTTGTTCCACCTCTGCCCCTACAATCACCCTTCTACCATCCACATGTACGTGAATCATTCAGTACTTGTTTCTTTGGCACTATATCATTTTTGTTTTTATTTATTGACATTATAATATTTTCATATGTTTTTAGTAAGAAGCTTCTGGCCTGGTCTAGCCCCAAGATCTGGACTAGCAGTTCTGCAGCTGCTTAGTCCCTAGTAATCGCACCAAGGCTTGTATTAATTATAAGCTGCTTGACTTATGGCTCAGGCTCATTACTTGCTAGCTTTTATTTTAACTTAATTCAACCCATTTATATTAATCTGTGCATTTCCACATGGCTCGTGGCTTGCTGTGTTTCTTTACATCTTGCTTCCTTGGGCACTGACTTAAAGCATCTCTATGTGACTTCACCTTCCTCTCCCTTTATCTATGCTTGGATTTTTCACCAGCCTCTAAGTTGGCCTGCAATAGGCCAAAATATCTTCTTTATTAACCAATGGTATTCATAGCAGTTTTATATAGTATATTTTGATTTTATTTTCCTTCTCCAACTCTTTCCAGTTCCCAAGTCCATGTTCTTTCTTTCTCTTTTTCAAAACAAAATTCCAGAAAAATAAAAATAAAAACAAAACCTCAAAAGAAAAATTACCCAACAAATATAAAGAGGCAGCACAGGCTGGCCTGGATCTTACTATAAAACAGCCCAGGTTAACCATGAAGTCCTGATCCTCCTGCCTCAGATGCCTGAATTGCTGGGATTATATGTGTGCCAACCAGACTTAGTTTTTTTCGTGTGCGCCTATTTATTTAACCATGACTTTCAGGATAAGATTTTCAATTTAAAGACTGAATCATATTCCTCATGTGTACATATAAATACATATATATGTATGTATTATGTATGTATTTACGTATATTTATTTTTCTTATTTTTTCTGTCTATGGATGCTCAGGTCATTTGCACACCCTGGCTTTGGTAAATGTTTTGGCAGGCATGTTTTGTTCTGTTTGACTACTAACTGCAGTGGACATTTTACCTAAAGCAGGCTCATTAGATTTCTCTTTGAGAGATTAGAATTTAGAAATATTGGAGACTAGAAGGATGGTTAAATGGGTAGGAATTTTGCTATACAAGTATGAAGGCCCACCACCCATGTGGAAAGCCAGGCATGGCTGCATGTGCCTGTAAACCCAGCACTGTGAAGAGTGAATGGCATCCCTGGGACTTGATGGCAACATGCTTAGCTCCAGGCTCAGTTAGGGACCCTCTCTCAAAGAATAAGGTTGAGAGTAATAGAGCAGGCCGCCACTGTAGTAATAAGTTTCTGGCCTATCTGGCCTGTGGTCCAGACTCACAGATCCACAGATCCACTGTCCCACAGAAACACACAGACATCTATATTAATTTTATGCTGTAGGTATATTGCTAGCTAGCTCTTGTTCTTAAACTAACCCATGATTCTTATCTTGTTTAGCCACAGGCTCGGTACCTTTTCTCGGACAGAGTGGCACATGAGCTTTTTTCCTCTGCATCTGCTGGTGTCTCTCCTGGAGTCTCTTGTGTCTCTGCTCTTCTTGTTCCCAGAGTTTTCTTAGTCTGGTGGCCCTGCTTACACTTCTTGTCTGCCTTCTGCCAATCAGCATTTTTTACTAAATCAGTAGGCAGGACAATTATTTACAATGTAAATAGAATAGAATCCCACTGGTTATCCCCAAATGCTCTTTCCTTTGCATGTGCAGAGGTGTGTGCATTCATGTGTGTTGCATTGTATGTGCACACAGGTATACACAAATATTCATGAGAACAAAAAAGAGAAAGCAGACATCAGTCACTAACTTTTTGTTTGCAGTTGGAATCAAGATATAATAGGGTAGCATGTGTAAGGAGAAGCAGAAAGAGTCAGGCTGCACATAGAATGATGTATGAAGCTGGATGCACAACACCTGAGGTCTTAGAAAGGGGAAAATATCTGAGGTAGTGTCTGTCTGGATACCAGGTGTTTTTTATATTCTACAAAAAAAAAAAAAAATCTCCTTCATGGAGCTTTGGATATGATCTTAAGCTTTAGTGACTTTCTTTTTTTGGTGCTAAGAACGATCCTGTTAATGGGAGATAAAATGCTCACACACACTCCAACAATAGTAGGATTTGGATAAGGGGGAATTGTGAGAGCTGGGTAAGGTATGGACTGTTAGCGAGTATCTTCCATAGATGGGAATTATTGACATTATGCTACTTCTCTTATGAGCAATTTCAGATAATACTTAATAAAGCCTATTTCTGGAGGGAGATTTTTGAATTAAGTTAAACACTTATGAGGGATAAATAGAACATTGGTAGATTATATGATGATCACCCGTTCTAGTATAGTTTTCTAGAAACTCAGGTCTTAAATTTCTATAATGTCTCCTCAGTGGCACTGTGGATGGATCATAGGGCTCTTCATAAGAGTGTTTATGTGTGCATGTGCACATTTCTATATGGAGATGTAAGTTAGGTACATGGCTTATAGATGAAAAGCATTATTTTCATCTCTGACTAAATTCTGAGTGCAGTTATGAGGGCATTATCATCAAATGAAGACTGCAATAGATTTAATTAGATGCTTGTTTCTTTTATGCAATTAACCAAATAAGCTGGAAATTACCAATTATAGTCATGGATTCTCTGAGTTTCTGTTAAAGCCAAGCAGTTGGCAGATTCACAATGCTTTAGAGTCATAGAGTGATAATCTCAGAACAAAAGAAGACTAGTATCATTTATTTGGAAAGAGGGAGGAGGCAGAGGGAGAGGGGAAGAAGAGGGAGAAAGAAAAAGAAATTGAATTCTGTATGTTGCAGTAACAAAAAAAAGGAGTTTTTATTTTTCAAATATTTAGTTTCTAGAGACTTCCGGCTGCTCAGTGCAACCTGGCCTTTCTTTTCCTACCTCGTTGCAATCTTTGCTGTTACCAGAGGGCTGATGACTGTCAGTCCGCACAGGCAGAAATGTTACTCTTCATACATGGCCCTTAAAAGCAAAACAATAACAACAAGAACCCTCTCAAGTTTGTATTTGTCCTTGTCTGTTCTCTTTCTATGGGGTGAGTGTGAATGGGAAAATTTAGAGACCACGCGCTGAAGACAGACGCTCTCAGATGGGGAGAGACAAAGGCCAGGCTGATGCTTAGGAGCGACCTGCCAGCCAACTGCAAACATATAGTCTCGACTTTAACAAGTCAGAAATAGCCATGACTAAAATGATTGCACACCTGGAGATGTGCTGGGTGTGCTTTCTGACCCATTACAAACTGTGTGTTCAATGATTTTAATGCATTTGACTTTTGCTATTATTTTCCAAGTTTTGGGCGTTATTTTCTGATAAAGTGACTGTGTTACATTCCAAGAGTCTCCTCTAATCCAAATGACAAGAGACTGAGAATGTTTCCACCTATTCATAGTCCATGAAATTAGGTATCTGGGAAAAGTCACTGAACAAACACTCTGCTTCAGAATTTGCATCCATTCGCATAAAAATGCACGCAGTCTATGCTGAATATTATACAACACAAAGAAAAGTCAATATCAGCCACAGAGCAAGAGAAAACGACAAGGAGCCAGATACATCTTTGTTGTGCATCAATAATTTAAGTCCAAGGCATAATTACCAAAATATTTTAATAATATTTAATTTTTATTTTAGAAGCAAATGCTTCTGCATTAATTTCAGCACTCTGAAATGTCAACATTTTCAAAATCCTTCCAATTTACTGTTTCTTTGTAAGCAGTTAGCACTAATCTGTTTTCAGAGGAAAAAGTGCTTTTGAAGTATAAAATCCTGAAGGCTACGGAAGGTGACTGCCCTAGAACAGTATTATGGTAGGAGAGAAGAGGCTGGCTTATAGAACAGCTAATGAAAATTCATGAATGAAGAAATGAGAACTATAAAATAGACACTCATCTGCTTCAAGAGAAAGGGGCTTAGGGTTCTGTATAATGGGCTCGGGGATAATTTATTTTCTTTTAGGCTATGTTATTTTCCTCATATATTTCAATATCAATATGATTTCATAAGTAATAACTGACTTCCTTTCCCTAAAGCTTCATTTGCCCATCATCAGCTTTTAGAATTTTCTCTTAATTGAATCTCTACTTCACATGTTAAAGGGTCTAAAAATAATGTAAGACAGGACTAACAATGGCTAAAACTGAAATCTTACATTCTGCCTTTCCAGTTGGCCTAACATCCCCCACAGCTCTAAAAATGGATAATAATGGCGGCCCCATTCCAGGATGTGCCATTCAAAGGTGTTGGTTGATATCAACTTTACTTCCTAGACTTGCCCAGTGTATAGTCTCCACAGCTGTCTGTGGTGGCACAAATTATCATTCATTCTCATATCTCAGATGAAGAAACAGAGTCAAGGCATAGGAAGTACAAAAAAAAAATTGAAGGAACATCTGTGCCAAGGACTCTCCTCTTTGAGGCAGTATGAAAATCAACTAATTAGGGGACAAGCTGTTAAATTTGGTGAGTCTGGACTAACCTGTCTATTCCTGAATATCTATCTGCCTTTAAATGGATGCTGAAAATCCTTCATCTACCAACCAACAAACAGACAGGATAAGAGGCATCTCTTCTAAGGCTCCACAATCCTCAGGCCTAACCCCATTATAAGATTACTGAATTATATTATTCCTTTTCTTTTGTAAGATATATTTATTTTAGAAAACCCTTCATCTTATCTTTTGTCCATTTATTAATACTAAGTTGTAAATTTTTTTACAGTTAAAACACATTAACCTGAATTCTAGAGTCCGAGATCCCTCCCTCCCACCCCCCTTACCCCCTGCCGGTTCTGGCCACTAAATGTAGGGCCTTTTTATACTAATGAACTCCACCTCCAGCTAAGTATTTTGAGAATACATGGGATGGTGTTGGTGTATCTAGCCACGATAACAGACAGTAGATATTTTATAAACACTTGAAAATTAACAAAGAGAGATTGTTTTATGTGATTGTACATATTAGATTTTAAAATTGGGTTTCCATCTCATTGCAGAGTCAAAAACCTCAACATTTAAGAAGTGAAGCTGAGAGAATGAGCATGTAGGTCTATCAGTTGTTAGAGCGTTTGCCTACCATGCATCAAGTCCTGAGTTCAAACCCCAGCAGGGGTGGCAAATACCTATAGTCTCAGCACTCAGGATGGAAAGGCAGAAAGGCCTCTCCATTCAAGATCATCTTTGGCCACACAGTGTGTTCCAGACCAGCCTGGGATATACGAGACTTTTTAAAAAGAGGGGGGTGTAGGGTAGGGTGGGGGGCTGGAGCGATGGCTCAGTGGTTAAGAGCACTTGCTGCTTTTGTGGAGGGCTCATGTTCATTTCCCAGCATGCAAATGGCCACTGAAAACCGTCTGTAATTTCAGTTCAAGAGGGCCGGACATCCTCTTCTGGCCTCTGCATGCACTGTATACATGTGATGTATAAGCACAACATGCAGAAAAAACACCTGTACACATAAAAATAAAAATAAATCTTAAAAAAATAAAGCTGAGAGGAAGTGGAGGAAAATGTGAATTAACTAGAATTAGCAACTTCCTATCATAAACTCATCATGAAATGCTAGAAGTTGAGCTATATAGAATAATTTGGCAGCAAACATATCACATAGCTCACATTAAGATAAATTTAATGATAGAAACTGTACTCTCTTATGACAATACTTGCTGTTCATTTCCACTATCTCGGACTAATTGGCCTTCTCAGATTATTTAATGTTGAAGAAAAACATATTTATTTAAAGTTATAGCCAATTACTGTGGAAGATTTTTGTGGCAGTTTAAGGAAATAATTAGCTGTATCTGAAATTCTTCCAAGAGCCATCTGCTTCTAAAGTGGTCTGATTTCCTTTTGGCTTCGTGGTTTGGGGAAGTACAGGTCAGAACTCCAGAGGCTAGGTCCACAAACTTGTACAAGCAGGTGTTGCTGAGAACTGGCTGCTTGCCAAGAAGATACCATCTCCATCTCTAACAAATAAAATCTAGGTTCATTCATCCAGTGGGTCTGATTTTTAGTAAACTTCAATAATATGAGGGCTTTGGGGTCAGGGCTATAGCTAGTGGCATTACAGAGGTCTGGGTTTAGTCATAGCACCACAAATTAGTAATAACAATAAAACGTCTTTCAGCTCTGAAACTACAAGAAAACCAAGTAAGAATGACATAATTCTTTGGGAATATGCCTGAAATGAAGCAACTGAGAATGGCCAGTGTCAGAAGTGGAGTTCATGACGCTGAACTCATAAGCAAGTCATAACCCAGATACTTTGTGCCTTGTGGCAAGTCATATCTGCAATGATTCAATATTATACATGTATTTTTTGCTATATATCTGTCAAGGATCTTGAACTGAAAGTAAAACTTGTTAAGTTTGATGGGTCATGCAGGAGCATGATGTGAGCAGAGTGGTGGTGGCACACACCTTTAATCCAGCACTTGGGAGGCAGAGGCATGTGGATCTCTGAGTTTGAGGTCAACCTGGTCTACAGATTGAGTTCCAGAACAAACTCCAAAACAAAGTAGAGAAATCCTGTTTTGAAAAAGCAAAGGGGGGGGGGAGAATGAATGAATGAATGAATGAATGAATGAATGACACAGATTTATGTTTTTTGTGGACTGGCTAGTTTTGTCAATTTTTGTCAACTTGCTACAAACCTTGATCTATCCGAGGAAATGGAATCTTACCTCCATAAGATTAGGCAAGTATGGGGGTGGGTAACTTTTTAATGATTGATGTGGGAGGGCCCAGCTCATTGTGGGTGATGTCATCCCTGCCTCCAGGGCTCTGAGTCTTTGCCTTGATTTTCCTCAGCAATGGACTGCGATCTGGAAGTGTTTGTGAAATAAATGCTCTCTCCCCCAAGCTTCTTTTGGTCATGGTGTTTTATCTCAGCAATAGAAAACCTAATGGAGACACCCTCCATGTGCCAGCATTTTACACTTACACAATGCTGGCAGGTATGTGGCCTGATGGTGAGATGTCAGAACTGATCAGTTGTTATCATTCTACATCTGGGTGGAAGGAGTACACGCTTAGAATGCACGTCTCAGGGTGGCTGTGGCGTACCCTCCTTTCCTATTTGAAGCAGGACTCACAAGCCTGCTGGGAGTGGAGTGGATGTAGGAAATCTGTGGTCCTTAGTAACAATGTTAAAAGCCTAGGACAATGAGCCACAGCAATATTGGCTATAGAGGCCCCAGAGCCACCCAGGGGCCTTAGGAACCAGTGTGTTCTTTGACTGTTGAGGTGAGTTCCCTTGATGGAGCTCATGAGTGGGAACTACCTGTTGACTGTCACCATCTTGGGTTTCCTAATTTACATCTTAGAGGTCAAGAAGGCTTTTAAAATGCTGGCCACAAATCATCATAATAATGCATTTTCTGAAGTGTTTTTAACTTATTTGCTGACAACTCAAAAGGGCGCTAACTAGTTGATTACAATATGGCAAAGTACAGCAAAAGTCCTATAAAAATACTTCACAGAAGCTTCTAAAGGATATACACGTGCATGTGTGCATACACAGTTATTCTTTATTAGGAACAAGGTGCCAATCCAGCATGTTCCTTAAGAAAGATATTTATCTTCCTGGAGTTCATTGCTAATTTTATTGGGGTTATGTAATAGCGCAGCATCCTTTAATCTAAGAAAACACCTGCTGATTTAGGGCAAAGGGTCATGACCTCATCCATTTACCTTCAAATCAAGTGGTGATTCCTTGTGAAGAGGTTAATAGAGGTTATTCTTATAATTTTTCTGTAAATAAAGACTCAAAACTTAAAGCCACAACATGTACCTCCCCCCCCCATTTTTATTTGCTGTTGTGTAGGTTGATAGTTCAAGTTCCTGGTCTTTTCAAACTGTCTATAAAAAAAGGATAAACTAGTTGGTAACAGTCTCAAAGAAGTCAATGAAATGCTCAGGTGCTCAGGGAAAGTTAGTTAAAGTGTAATCAAATCTTAAGAGTTTTTTTCTTAGATTTGAATAATAGTTTTGGTCAATTACAAGCAATTAATTTATTACATAATACCTCCCATCCAAAGATTATTTACTAACTGAAACCAGATAGAGAATCTGAAGGTATTAATATTGAATTAGAAACTGCAGAATTTCAGTAGCCTCTCAAAAAACAGGAAATACAGACCAAAGAAAAAGGAGGAAGAGGAAGACAGACAGACAGACAGACAGACAGACAGACAGACAGACAGGAAGGAAGGAAGGAAGAAGTAAAGGAAGAAACTAAGTATCAGAGGGCTGTTTTTCTAGATGAAGCTTAAACATTAATAATTATTTTCAATATGTACAGACAATGAAATTTTTCCTTTCGGTGTCATGCAAGTGAGAGAAACATTTTATCAATAGGAAAACCAAGAAGTGCTGCCTCCCCTTGACCAGCTTGTCATTAGGGGTGTGATTCAGACCAGTACTACTTTCACATTGCTGTTTATCTTGCCTGGTGCTTATGAGGGTTACATAATTATTCCAGCAGCAGTAATGTCTCACCTTAACTTTATACAGAAGTATTTTGAGAAGCTGACAAAAAGTCAGACATTAAGATTTTGAATAGCGGGTGCTTTTACCTTTAAAGCACTGAAAACATTTAATTTATGATTAAATTAATAATCCATGGAGCATACCCTTTAGCACAAAGAAAAAGAAAATAAACAGTATCTAAAATTTTTACCTTCCTCAAAGGAAACCACTTTAGATAAGTATGCAAGGAATCCTGATATTTATGGACCCTTTCTCAAAAGTGACACATTCAATACACAAAGTCCCTTCTCCCTGTAGGCAAAACACATTCAGCTCCTGTAGTTCCATTAAGCCCTCTTTTCAAGAAGTGACTGAGAGGAGAATGGCATCTTTCAGCTTGTTTCCAGGTTTCATTCCATCAGTTTGTGGAAGCCAGAGCAGGATCTTGAGACAGTCACATCACACATCACGTGCACAGTCGAGAGCATAGAGAAATAAATTCCTACATGTTTACTGCACCAGCGGACTTGCTCTGCTCATACAATCCAGGGCCCAAGCCCATGATGGGATGGTGAAGTCCACTTTCGGGCCAGAGTGTGAAGATACTCAGTTAAGGCAATTAGGACCATCTTTCACAGATACGTCCATAAGTTATCCTGATCTTCACAGCCTCTCTCCCTCAGTGACACTCTTTCCCTGGGTGGACATAAGGTATATCAAGGTGACAGTTAAAAGTCAAATATGACTAAATATCCTTTTTATAACTTGTTTTTCTGTGTATGAGTATTTTGCCTGTTTGTCTGTGCACCATCGATGTATATGCCTGCTGCCAGTAGTGGTCAGAGCTGGGCACTGGATCCTCTGGGATTGGAATTACAAATGTGGATGCTGGGAACTGAATTCAAGTCCACTGAAAGAACCAGTAATATTAACCACTGAACCGCTGAGCCATCTTTCCAGGCTCATCACTGTCTTCCTGAATCCCAGAGAGGTAGAAATGCTGCATGTCTGGGCAAAAGGGACATTCACGTGTGTTTTATGTGTTCATGTGTTGAGCTGCATGTGTACATGTGTATGTCTACGGAGGCTAGAAAATGACATCAAACATCTTTGTCAATCATTTTGAAAATGGTCTTATTTTTGAGAACGGTCTCCACTTAACCTGGAGTTCACTGAATCAGGGTTGGCTGATTAGTATGCAATAGGTATCTACCTGCTTCCTTCTTTCTGGCTCTGGGATTACAAACAGGTGCTGATACACTGGGCTTTATATTTACGTTGGTGCTGGGCATCTGGGTTAAGATTCTCATGCTTGCACAGGAAGCATTTTACCAATTGAAGATGTATCCAGAGATTTTTAAATATGAACTTCAGGCTTCGTACAAGGTTATATGCATAACATAAGGAATTCTTTCTATGAAAGTCTACTCTAAAAGAATGTAGATGGCCACAAGCACTGTCATTAAAACTGGACACCTCCCTTCTGAGAATGAACAGGAAATGAACTAAGATGTTTGGACAATGCAGAACATGATATTATCATGTTAGAAATAAAATTTCCACAAGCTGACTGTTCAGTGATACACAATGGAAGAAAAAATTCATAGAAATATTTTGTGCTTAGGACCAGCCACTCTCTCAAGACTAGGTTATTATGGTGCTCTCAAGATGCAGAGAATTTCATGATTCTTAAAAGAGAAACATGAGTGCCTAATAAAACTATTGCCAACCCTAGAAACCGTCAGCTTCAGACAACATTACTAAAATATATATTTACCCAAAGATCAAAAGCACAGAATCTACTCTGAAGTCTCAATAGCAATTTCTGAGACTTCACATAAGAGTGAATATTTCATTTCACATATTTGATGTAAAATTAACCAAAGTCATTTTCTTAAAAGAAAAGCAAAGAAGAATTAATTCTATATATTACATTTTGATTTAGCACAAAAGAGGGATCCATGACCCAAGGGAGTTTTTAAAAGGTAGTTTTATACAAGCCCTGCTTCTAGGATGATGTATTTTGTGTCTAGTAACTAATTTTGTGAAATAAAATTTAAGTGCTAGAGCATATTATCTCAATGATCAGCAGCAGGATGATGTCCTAGTAAATTTTAGGGTGTGAATGGCCTTGGAATCTAGAATCATTGATGACAGGGTTCAGACTCCACTTTGAACTCTAGTGTGACACAGGAAGTTTTCTTTTAGCGAACATGGTTGAGGTCCACACAGCCTCTCTTCCACTGATTCTTCTTTTCCAGTCTAAAGCTCTTATCTGTGATACCTGTGTATCTAGAGTAGAACTAAATGTTAGGTTATATATAAAGTTCTTTTGTCAATGATGGATTAAAATATGGGCTCAATGATTGGTTGCAATATGGGCTTATGAACAGTTTGAGCCAACTAAAGATAAGGAAATGTTTGCTGGAGTTTGTGAAGACAGTTATTTTTTTCCCTTCTCTGAACTGATCCAGAAGTGATCCTGTCCACTTTGGGCATGGAAAGTAACCCCTGAAGGTATGGTACTTAGGTGGAGATCAATACACTGTGCTGGGCTGAAATACTCGTGGGAAAATGAGGCCAGGAACGGAGGATTAGCTGCTCTGTCTCTGGACAGAGATCTGTGGATCAGGAATGGGAAAGAAAGAAAGAGCTCAGGCCCATTAGTGGGGCTTTTGATATTTGTACCGGAAAGAATTTGAGTCTTTCATGGTTTCTCATCTGTGAAATCAGAAAGCTACCTCAATCTTGGGAAAATTCAAAGTAACACATGAAAAACGTTATCTAGAGAGCTTGGAGTGTCACAAATCTTTAATACAAGATAACACGTCTGGATATTGTCTGCCTGCATCCTATAAACTTGCTATTAGTTTTGTTAACAGTTATCCTTGATTTTTGATTATCTTTATTTCCATATTAGATAAGTGGTATTAACCACCAAAGAACACTGTAATAGTTGAGCTAAAGATGTTCTAAAGTTCTTTGAAATCACCAAATGACAGAGAATATGATAATAATTCAATGATATTTAATTAGATATCACAGACAGACAGATGGATACACACATACACTGTTAAAAAGCACTAAGGATCTTAACCTTCCACACTAAATATTCATGTTAAAATATGAACTCAGGTGTATACAATACATTGAATGCTTCAAAATATAAAATACACTTAGTAAGACATATAAAACTTATAATTTATTATATAAAAAATGTAAAACATATAAAATATTGGTTCTTAAATGATAGTATCCTAAGCTAGAAGGTAAGACTATAGAAACTTCAATAAAGAATATGATGGTAAAATAAAAATCCAATGTAATGATGACAAAATTCTAAAATTTTAAACACTGTGGTAAAAATTTTTCAAATAAATACCACCAGTAGCAATAAAATTAAACAGTATAAAATGCTACCTGAGCGCACAGCCTTTGGATATTCATTCTGTACTTAAATCTTGACTCTGATACTTGAATATTATATGATAGTAAGTAAATTTCTTAGCCTCAGTTTTCTCATTTGTACAATGGAAATAATAAGGAAAAGTGTGGTGGCGCATTGCCACTCGAGTAGTGGAGACAAGAGACCAAGAAGTCAAGCCTAGCAAGAGTTACTTAAAACATGCATTATAAGAAAATATGTTAAAAGTACAGGTCAACCTAAAAATCATTGTAAACAGTCTTTCAGACAAAAGAAAATAATAACGCACCACAAAGACTTCAGTTATAAATAAGACAATACAGGATGAGTTTTTGTGTAGTTTTCAAGGGACTAGGATATGAACCTGCTGTACAATGGTTGGATATGTATCATAAGGTCAGTATAACCCAAGGATTCATGGTCACAGTTTCTCTACTCACAGTAGGCAGGAAACAGAACCAGCTTCGCTGTCCATCAACAAAGAATAGATAAACAAAATGTGGCACATGTACATAATGGAATCTTCTGGCCATAAAGAAAAATAAAACAATGTTGCAAAAAACAATGTATTGAGGTGTAAATATTTAATTAAAACAAAAAAAGCCCGATTCAGAAATGCAAATGCTGTTTTCTCTCATAAAAAGAATCTATATTTTGTGGCGGTATATTGTGTATTTAATAAAGCTTGTCTGAAAATCAGCTGAAAGAGCCATGCTGGAAAGGTCAGGGAGTGATGACCTAGACCTTTAATCCCAGCACTGACGAGGCAAAGATGCTCGGGGGATCTCGGTTGAGTTCAAGTTCAAACAGAGCCAGGCGGGGGTGGCCCACACCTTTAATCTTAGCTCTAGGAAAGTTGAAGGAGGAAGTGAGATAGCTGGATGAGAAGGGGTTCAGCCATTGCCCGCAGCCCCACTTCCTTTAGACAGAGGACTCAGAGGCATCAGTCTGAGGATTCCTGATCTGGCTGGGTGACAAGTGGCTCGTTCTCTCTTTCCCTGACCTTTTCACCTTCCCCTAATATTTGGCTGCTGGTTTTCATTATAAGACCAAGTAGAATTTGTGCAAGAAAATTTAAATTTATATATGAAAGAAATAAAAGAGCAGATTTCAGTAAAAGAGCAGATTTCTGTAAAACTCCTAACTTTAGAATAGCAGTGGAAAATTCCACCATTCACCCTTGGTCAGGTAAACAAGATATCTTCATCTTGTGTCTGGCCATAGAAAGCCTCTAAGGGTGGAGGGCAGAAAGTCCTGGTGGTCTGTGGTCTAAAAAATCCCTGAGAACAGGCCAATGTCCTTATGGCGACTGTGAAAAGTCCCTGAAAATAAGCCAACCAATGTCAAGAACAGAAAACCCCCCTCCACCCTGCTTCCCCTGCCAAGTTCCTCACTCCTCTCAGCAACACCTGCAGCCAGCCCTCAAATCTACAAGCGACCCATACCCAGTCACCCGGCTTGTGGTTTTTGCCAATAAAAACTAGCAGTGCCCCAACCCTTACAACTCCTCCACCCTCTCACTGCCGAGTCCTGTGCGATGAGTTCCCTGTCGGCTTGTATTGAGCTCTTGCAATAAACCTTGCTTCTGCATTTGGACAGCCTTGGTCTTCGGTGGTCTCTCTAGGGGTCGTGCCTTGGGTGGAACATATAGAGATGTATATAAAAATATACTTACGTGTGTGTGGGGTGTAAATAAGTCACAAACAGAAACAGGGAATCATGAGTGGTGAGGAGACTGGAAGGGGTGGCAGAACACAAGTCATGGAGACACAGTGGTCCACTGAGGATGGGGGAGAACCAGCAGAGGACACAGGCATGAAGGAGAATATTGGGAAAGGAAATAAAAAGGAACCCAAAATGCATGGAGTTTGTTTGAACTGGGGAAGCAGCTCAATGGTAGAGTATTTGTCTAACATGTGAAAGTCCTGAATTTAAGCTCCACCCCCCCCAAAAATCGTGGAAAATAATATGTAAAAAAAAATTGTAATTCCCATGTTAAAAATATCTATACATATTTTTTAAGATGAAGCTGAAAGAAAAAAAAAATAAAACTTGAAGTCAAATTAAGGATCCAAAAGCTGGTTCTCTGAGATGGTCAATTGGGCATAAAAGAAGACACAAACCATAATCACACACACACAAATGGACAGAGGGAATCACAGTACAACTCAGCATTAAATGAAAAGGAAGTCATGAACAGTTGGTGATGCTCAACTCTACCATTACAGTAAGAGAGTAAATTCTTTTAAGGGCACAAATTATGCTCTAGAAAATAATAAACTGAATTTTCCCATGTCTATTCAAGAAATTGCTTGAGATTAAATCTTCTTTCATGAAAAATTATATCCCAAATGATTTTTCTGTTAAATTTTATCTACAATGACAAAACAACAAACTTACACAAATTTTTCACAATAGCAACACACACATACATACATACACAGTCACACTCACACACAATCACATATATTCACAAAGACTCACACACAGGCACACATACATACACACACACGGTATACAATGACATCATACAACAATGAAAATAAAATATTGGCATAAAACAGATATATCAGTGGAAGTAGATAGAATCCACAAGTAAATAAGTCTAAACATCTCTTCAGGAAGTTTATTGGATAAGCTATAAAGGTGTGTGCAAAATATTTTTGATTTATGTATAATAAAACTTTCAACTTTGCCTCAAACCTTAAATAATTACAAAATGTAATTATTTCAAAGTTGCTCACAGATCTAAAATGGAAGAACTAAGCTATAAATTTTCTAAACAAAAGGATGGAAGATCTCAGTGACCTTGAATTTGACAAAGAGTTTGTAGTTTCAAACAGATAGTATGAAAGCTCAAAAAAATAGAATTAAGTACAATACACAGTCTCAGAGATTTGTGTATGACTGTCGGTGATAACTTTATTAGTAGCATCCACAACCATTAGACAACAAAATTTCATATAAACCGGTGAGTGTATAAACAGATTGTGGCACATTTACATAACAAGATTCTACCCAGAAAATAAGGAAATGAACTACTGATACACAAACAGAAATCAATCTTCATAGTATCATTTTGAGAAAAAGAACAAAAGAGTACATGAATGTTCATAACATGATTTCATTTGTACAAAATTCTTTAAAAATTGTAAACAGTCTATATTGTAAAAATGTAAGCTAGTCTATAGAAAAGCAGATCCAGAGTTCTTAGGAAGTAGGGTAGAAACATCAAACAGTAAGAACTGGTTATGAGACAGCACAAGGAACACATCCTGGGACAAATGAATGTGCACGCTGATAGTAGAAATGGCTTCATGAGTATACACAGCTCAAAGCTTTGCAAGACGTACACTCTCCGTCCACTTGGTCGGTATATGTCAGTTGTAGTTATGGCCTTGGTTTTTCTTTTCCCTCTGAACTTGCATATTGGGGGGGGGTGATGGCTTTTCAGTCAGATATGAGAGTTTAGATGGTACCTTTGCTCCTAGAATGCAACCTTATGTAAGCTACTTACAGTTTTGTGTCTTAGGTTTTATTTTTATGTTAGTAAAATACTTTATGTGAGAATAAGAATCCATATGTCTATGGCTGTGTTATGAAATGCTTTACCCCTCCTGAGTGGACACACTTCTGGTATTTGACATATGACCTAGGTATATATGCATTCAGTATATAAAGTAACAGAATGGCGTTGATAGCTCATTTATCTTTTATACTAAATTTTTAATACCTATCTTTGTTATTCTCTCCATCTCTCTATAGCAAGTTGCTTCTAACTGGTATGTTATTTTTCACATTATGTATCCACCAAACTTAATTCATTAATTTACCAAAATGAAAGGTTCTTTGTCTGTCTGTCTCAATATTTGTCTCCTACAAGTTTTCTAGAACACAAATCCTAAAATGAGATGGTTGGGCCATAGGACAGCTGTGAGAAGAGCTTTGCTCAACCCTTCTAAACTGCTTTTCAAAATGCTGAATTGATTTATACATCCACCAACACTAGGAATTAATGATGCCACTAACTTTTGTGAATACAAGGGATGTTGCATTCACTCCAATTCTCACTTCTCAGTTTACTAGTCAGTGGGACTTTTTCTTGTTCTTGTAAAACACATCCATGTCAACATTTGCTCATTTAAAAATTTTACTTGTGGATGACAGTACCTTAAAATGTCTGTCATGAGACTATGAGTATTGAGATGCTATTTAGTGGGTAAAAATATTTCACTTTAATATCGTCACATCTGCTATTTGTTAGCTTAGTTACTTAAAATAATTACTTTTGATCATATGCAAAAATGAAATCTTTAAATATGTATTTTTCTTTCTTTTAGCTTTATGCTGTTACTTTTCTGGAGCTTGACTTCTCTACTCCCATGGTGCTGTGTAGGTGTACATTTCTTCTCATGTATAACATCTTTTCTGTTTTCCAAAGCACTCTTTATTTTAGAGTTTGTCTGTCTGTCATGATTGGAAAGACGGTTCAGCAGTTAAGAGCATTGCTCCTCAATTCACTGCACCCAAATGGCAGCTCACAACTGTCTCTATCTCCAGTTTCAGGGGATCCCCTCACATAGACATACATGAAAGCAAAATACCAATGCACGTAAAATAAAATTAAATAAAAAACTGTCAAAAGTTTGACTGTCTCCATTACATGAGCATTGTGCGATTTACCATTCACCACTTGAATATTTTTATATAAAAAGAATGATTCTAAAGAGTAATGACCCAGAGTAATAAAAGTCAAGAGGTGTTTTTATCCAGCCGTCAGAACTACACATAAACAGAAAGTATTAGACAATCTGGATTTTTGGATAAAGTATGGAGAAGGAATCTTATGTCTATCAAATATAACATACTCTTGCAATGTCATAAATGTTTAATAGCAAAATAATATTTTCATATAATATGTAAATAAAATATTGTATATGTCACATCAAAACTGTACTTTTGCAATAGTTTAAGATCATAGCATACTGATCACTTGTGATTTTTAAAAATTTCCCAAAGTTTCCTGAACTTCCTGGAATGATTCAGAATACTTGACAAAATACAGACAGCATTTAATTAGCAAAATTGTTTTGTAAGCAAGAGAAAAAAAGTATAGGCAAAAGTGGGTCTGATTTATGGCCCAAATCAGTAGTCTATACAAAGAAAGTTCTCAGGGGAAAGCGTGTCCTCTACATTGACTAGGTTTAAATTTACATGTATTGTGAAATCTTCTTTTATGAAAGCCATGCTCTGTCTTTGCCTTCTTTGAGAGATAAAAGCAAACAACTCTACCTTTGTCTCCGCAGAGGCCTTCTCACTGCAGCACTGTCAATGATGAACTTGTGTGTGTATTTCTTATTTTCCTCTAGATTTGAGAAGAAATTACTTTGAAATTTTATTGTTCTGTTACATTGTCCAGTGATGCCAAAGAGCAAACAAAAAATAAAATCAAGCAAGCTAATATTTCTCTTAGAACCTTGAAGTGTGTGATATCCTAAAACTTCTAACTGGAAGTGTACCATTACCTAGAATTAGTTTTCCGACTACCTATCTTTAATGCCTATAGATGGACTAAAATTTAGTAGCAGAATATCAAATTCAGCCCACACACCTGAAATTAAGCAATGCTCATCCATGCAGAGACTCCTTGACAGTGTTATCAGACTCTATGAGATTAATCTATAAGTCTATGAGGAGTTGTTGGTGATTTTTGTGTGTCTTGATCTTGGAAGCTTGAGCTAGTATCATCCACCATTAAGAACCAAAGGGAACTGAGTTTTGCTTTACAAATTATGTAGCTGATACACCTGAATTAGCACAATTCATATGCTGGCATATTTCAGAATGTTTTTAGTCTTGGTGGTTTGGGGAACAAAAGGGCAATAATGGCAAATCACAGGGAACAAAGGGAAAGTCATGATCACCCAGGTAGGAAACATCCGGATGTAAATGAGCCACCCACTCTTGTTAGATGCGGAATCTTCTAAAGAGAATTTGAGTAACAGCTAGAAACTCTGAATTATGATATAAAAGACCCGAGTGGGAAGTGGATCCAAAGCAGGAATGTGTTGGAGACATGCAGATGGCCTACAAAGCATCCAGTTAAGAACACTAGACATTACAATCAGCACAGCAGCTTTGGGAATGGAGAGCCATTAGGCATGGTTCCTTTTCCCCCCTGGCAGTGACTTGCTGCAAGTTTCACCCTATGATCAAAGCACCACAAAAAAAGCTACAGACTCCATCACACAGCTCTGTGGACAGCATGAGATTTTACCAACCACACTCAGGAAATCTCAGGGACTCTTCTGACCATGGCCTAGTTCATCTAGGTAGAATTGTGGGAAAATTTCACATACAGTCAGGTTTGGCAACACAAACAGGAACAAGAAATCAATCAATTATTGGCATGTGGAGAACTCTGTGCTTTTCTATACAGAAGTTTCTAATATTTTTCCTACTGAATTTTTTGTGAAACAGGGCTGTTGTTATATAACCTCATGTTATCTTGAAAATTCCTGAAATCCACGTATGTGACATTAAAGAGCTATTTTTTTTTTAATATTTAAAATCTCCTGAGTTAAAATAGCATCTTATATGGGAAAATACTATGTAAGTTTAAAACTTCCTGACCCAAAACATTTTTTTTGCTAGAACATTTTGTAACATTTCTACATTATTTACTTAATAATTTAAGTCAGTATACCCTACTACTTTTGTTCATCAATCATGTATTTCCAATACTATCAAAAAGACTTTGTTTCTACTAGCCACAAAATATTTTGAAAAAATTCTTATTAACTATAAAAATGATAGTTTTCTGATCTACTTTAAAAAATATTTCTTTGATAATAGCATGATTGAACCATAACCAATGTTTCTAGGAGATACTTAAAGCTAATTAAATCCATTAGCAGCAGCATAAAAGATCCTCTATTCACCAGAAGAAGGATAATAAATAAATTTGATTTCATGTAACAAAAGAACTTTTTGCCTTTTGAAAAATATTTATATATGAACATTTGATAAATTTAAAAGCTAGTAAGTTCAGTTTTCTATAAAAGACAAAAGAAATAGAAACTTGAAATCACATCACAAATGTCAAATACAAGGTTATATCAGAATGAAGAATTCATGGCACAGTGCTCCCTCAAAAAAAAAGCATTAGATATTCAAGAAGCTGGCTCAGGTAAGAATTAAAAAAATTATTGTTATCTTGGCACGGGGACCTCATCTCCAGTACTTCTATCTTAGATTCCTTGGGAATATTCATGGATACGCAGGTTTGCATTCACATGAATATTTATTGTCAAATAACTTAATAAATGTGTTTGACTTACATCAAAAGGTATCACTGGGACAGAGAGAGGAGTGGAGAATGCTCATAGTTAATGTTTACTCAAATTTTACTCTAGACTGATGCTTATGAGTATAATTTCTCATGGAAGCATTCATCTCCCCCTGGAGAAATATTTTTGGTGTTTCCATCCTAAGTCTTTATTTTGAAGTGACTGGGTCTGAATTAACTCTCACTTCCTCAGGGTGTGCAAAAGCCATCACCCCACCCACTGTACTCTCCCAGGATGGAATTTTTAGGGTAGCTTCCCGTTCTGTCTTCTAGCACACTTGGTTTTGATCATCAGAATCAAGGGAACATCCTTTCTTTTCCTGTTAATGTCTGGTCCACCTAGAATCCTCTTAATTTTCTAAGAATTTACAATTTTCTATTTTATTTCTGGAACCGCCTGTTCTCTGAAATAGTTTCATTAAAGTTGGTTCTACTAGATCAGATTGAACTATTCTTGTCTATGGTCCTCCTGGCACTGTGTTTGTGACTGTCATGATGATGATTGTGGTGTCTTGTCAGTTAATAATGTAAACCTGGTTTGAGTTTTTTTTTGTTTGTTTCTTTGTTTTTTTGCCGGTGGCAATATCTTCATACCCTCCCCCAAAGGCTGGTCCCAGGTCTTGACATCAAATAGTTGTTCAATATTTTTAAAAATGAATGACAAGATAAGACAGTCAAGATGACAGGTGAGAAGTAGTGAATATTGTAACCACTTATGTCATTGAGTGGATCCTTTTGGCGGGGAGCAGAACCTTGAAGCAGGAAGTTAGTATAAAATGATAAAGGCAAAGAAAATGTAGACAAAGGAGGCAAAGAAATGCCCCAAATCCAACCAACACCTCAACACAGCTATCGTCATAAGTGAACTGAATCAAAAACAGGCACATTGCCAAGTTAAAAAGAGTTTTCTACCTGAATAACCAATAGTTTCTTATTATGATATATTTTTGTATGTACTCTTTTAGGGAGAGAGAGGATAATGAGAAAATATTGTTAATAAAGGAAGGGCTGTGAGTAAGAAATCAATAAATACTCTGTGATCCAGCCATTCTCTTCAGAAAGGGTCTTTGGCTCAGTTTCATTACCACTATGGTAAAAGTGGAAATGGCTGCTACAAATAGTAACAAGGAAACATTTGGTGAGTCCCTGCATCAAATCAAATTTCATGACAAGAGGTTTTTAAAAAGTTATCTGATTTTACTTGTCTGGATCTGATATCATGATCTTCATTTTCGGAGAAAACTTGAAGAATGGAATGAATGGCTAGTGGAGGCTGCAAAGTGAATGGGGAGCTTTGGTTTAGGCAAGTTGGGGTGCTCCTTCATAATCCTCCATTCTCTGTGCCTTCCTCCTCTAGTGTTTGGCAATACCATGACTCACCTATCCCATCCTACTGATATTATCCTCATATTAAGAACCTTTAAGTCATTTCACATTTGCTAAATTGAAGTTTGAGGATTCCTTTCATATGGAGCTGGAGCATCTGGCTATATTCTTTGGGCATCTGGTGGAAGCCAAGCTTAGGTAACCTGTTGTCATAGTAGTGGTGACTGATGGGTGTTTCTTCTACAGTCTTGGAGAAAGGCCAGAATCCATAGAGCTTCACATTTTCACACAGTTCCACGGCAGCACTTGCAATCATCAAGCCCGAGGACAAGCGGTGTGCTATCACGCCCTTAGTTCTCCAGAAAAGAGCAAGACGCTTCAGGTACGTGGGATGGAAGAAGAGAACCTTTTGCCTAACATTAGACTCTTTGAGGGTTTGGTAGACTTTAAAAGAAATTCCTGTGTTGGCCCTGTAGGAAAAGGCTGGCATAAGAAGAAATGCGTCTCCGTAGGCGGAAATGTCCTCCAGAAACTTTGCTTTCTTCTCTTTCAAGTTCTTATATCTGTCAAATTAAAAAAAAAACATAATAATCATCATCATAACAATAATAACAATTGAAGCAACAATTTTGGCTATATGATTCTGAATATATCTGGTCAAAAATGAAATGATTTGTACCCATTATATTAAAAAGCTAAACCACTGACTTAGAAACATAGACCAAGTATCTAATCAATAACAATACCTAGTCCTCTATACTCTTTCTTGACCTGCAGAGACTTGTTAGTAAATAAACCCTTCTTCTATTATTTTATAATACAATCCAGTGACATTAGCTAATGTTTTGGCTTCTTAATACCTTTATACTTCTTTATAACCAAAGACCACAGCCTATATATGTTTAAGAGTTATGTTATATATCTATCATACATATTTAATCACCTAATAATTTGGTTTAGAGAGCCTTTGCCTGCCTCAAAATATATATACATGTACATATCCTGTTATAATTTCTTCCTGATTTAGGCCATTTCCCTCTTATGCTTCATATGACACCTTAAGAAAAACTCAAGTAAATTTTTTTCACAATTAGCTTTCAGAAGGCAGCTATACTGTCTTGTTTTCACTCAGAGATTCTAGAACAATTTAAAGACTCTATTCTACTAATAATGATTAGCATTCTCTCTCTCTCTGTTTTCTTTCTTTCTTTTTTTTTTTTTCCAAGACAGGGTTTCTCTGTATAGCCCTAGCTGTCCTGGAACTCACTGTAGACCAGGCCTGCCTCAGCTCACAGAGATCTGCCTGCCTCTGCCTACTGAGTGCTGGAATTAAGTGAAGCAAAGTATAAGTGGAATTTTTATGAACGAATCAACATTCTGTAATATTACATTACAGAAGCCATGGAAAGTATTCTGAAAAACTAACTACTGGAAGAGAAGCCAACGGAGCATTGTATAGCTGTGCTAGAGCTTCCTCTCCAATCCATAAATAATTTGTCAAAAAAGCACTAACTACAAGGAGGGAGTGGACATAGCATGAAGACTCTGAAAGAAAATAGAGAAAACTACATTTCCCAATTTTTTAAGTTGAGGAAATAAATTATCCTTTGATTAGAACCATGTAGCTCAGGACATTAGAGGTCCAACTGAGTCATTTTGATGAAGCACAGCCTGGGTGAGATGTTGAACACTGCAGATACATTCTTTTCTGTTTTTCCCCAGAAGCTGGCTCAGCTGTGTGGCCTGTCAGCCTCAGCAGCAGGAGAAACCTGTGAAGTGATCAGAAGGTGTTCTGAGGAGTTATGCAACTCACTTCAGTGTTATGATGCTGGGATTGACAGTCACAAGGTTCGTTTTGCTTCCAACATCTTTAGTAGCATTCCCCGTGATGGGGGGGAGGTTACACCTGGAACGCCGAAGGAGAAATATTTTCAAAATACAAAGTATAAAAAGCATGCACACACACACACACACACACACATACACACACACACACACACACACACACACACACACACACAATCTGATAACTGTTGCAATTGCAGAGGAGACCAGTGCTGTTGTGAAAACTTTAGATCCACTTGATTGCAAATTGAAAATATCAAGAAGTACTGGACTATATGATGGTGTTTCAACGTTGTACAAAATTTCATGCGATTTTCGCATTTTCATTGACACGTCATTCCTAGCCACGCTTGTGAAGGATTTTCAGGGTGTTTTATAGAAGTTGTGAGTTAGATACTGATTGATGTTTATTATGCTCTCACAGTGAAATGATCACTATAGACTTGAAGACACTGACACACTGAAAATACAGTGGTAAAGTTTCCCAGGGGAAAAACATCCCTCCATAGGAACACTAGTATCTTCTGATGTCTATATGAACAACTTTCTCACCAAATTTGGTTATTAATGAAGGAAATTTGTAGCAATTTTCATCCTGTTGCCCTAAATCTGGACTGCTAATTTTTCATTGGAAAAACATGAAAGATGCTAATTTTCATATATTCCAATCACAGAAAAAAAGGGAATGTACTTTAAATTTCAATCATATCATCTATCTAAAGGAGAGCATGAATAGGGAGTACTGAGTGCCCCCCCCAAAGCACTGTGTACAGCCAACTCCATCTGTAATATGGATGGGACTCTGTGCCAAGCTTATGAAACACAGTAATAAATGAAATATGAGCTTTTCACTTTGATATAAAATATACATCAGAAAATAGGTATTCATTATAGATAGGAGACCACAGAATGACCTTAATAGTAGCCTCCTGTAACAAGTCACAGACACACATTTTTGTTTTTGAAGAATCCAAGTTGGTTCTGTTATTTTTTGAGACAGGCCCTTTCTTTGTAGCCCAGACTGACTGGGGCTCACTCTGCCCAGGTTGGCATTAAACTCTTAAAGATCCTTCTGCCTTAGTCTCCCAACTGTTGAGATGATATGCATGAGCCACGATGCCAGGCTTAAAAGTGGTTTCTAATATAACAGGAGACTTCATGTGTGTGCATCCTTTTATATGCATATATGTATAATATATGCATAATACCTAAAAACATACAAAGATGCAATGGTATAGCTATAGCATATTATGTAATATAGTTATGGCCAAGCTTGTTCCTTATACACTTAATTTGTAGTTTCCAAATGTATGAAATGAAAACAAATGGGCAACTTCTCTATGTGACTAGCAAGCATAGGCAAAATAAGTACAGGCTTAAAAACTAAATACATTTTAATGACGCCAACCATATGTGGCCCTAATTTTGATTTCAGTTTGAATGGCCAACTTCTGAAGAAAAGGTGTTCAGAAAAATCTTAGCATCAGCTAAAGCAGAACCTAGAAACCCAGGCCTTTCCTTAAAGTTATCAATCAAATACCACTGAAACTTTTTCCTAGACTTTAAGCCCAAACTGTTCTTTCTATGGCTGCTAAAAAGTAAAATTAATCTTTTTGCATAATACTCACCACAGATGTTTGGGGAATTTTAAGACTATAAAAAGCCAATTACATGAGCCATTACTTGTCTTCATTGTGACTCCCCCACCAGACACAAAACACTGAAAATATGAACAATGTCTAACCCATTCCAATACTGGCCATGTCAATGTGAAACATGAAAAGTGTGAAAATTGTTCCATCGTGAATTCAATGAGTGTTCAATAATTTCTGGACCATCAGATCTACTATTGTGTAATTACCACCAATATAAATTACCAACGTGAGATAAAAGTGAGGGAGGGGCTATTTTTTGAACTTCATTTGTGGTTGTTGTTAATATATAGAACAAGTAGCATTAAAACCACGGGGACCAAAGGGTCTTGATGTGCAAAATCGATGCTCCTGGAACATAAGAAGCAGTCATCTGCTGGTACCATTTTAAGTTACATTACAGCTGGGCAAATCAATGATTTTTAGTATGAAGCACACACAGAAACCAACTTTGTGTCAGTTTTTATAAACTACCTTGTATTCAGAAAAAAACTGCTTTACAAGACCAGAATTGAGCAGATGCACAGTAGAGGTTAATTTTCAAGCTGGAAAGCAGTGCTGTGTATGACTATAAAATGTCAGGTCAGCATCTTTCCTAGTGTTATTGAAAAGCAAATGCCCTTTGCAGTGGTCTGTGAGAACCAAGATCTTCCAGGACAGAGATGTGCTCCTCCTGGGAGTCTTTCCAAGAGAACTGCTATATCCATCCATAAGCTGATGGGTCTCAGAAGTCCTACAGTCACAAACCGTTCTATGCAGTTTCTTGCATATCCTTACGGAATAATGTGAATAAGCTAAGGAAATCATGAGTTCTGAGACCTCCAGGAAAGGCTACCTGGGTAATCTGTAGTTACTAGCAACACAGTCACAAAGACGAAGGTAACACACTTGACACGGTGTTTCTATTACCCTTTAAAAGTCAATAGCTCTTTGGTTTTCAAGAAACCTCTTGACAAGACTCACCTGAAAACGAAGTCAGATTTATCAATTTCTGCCCCACAGAGAGACTTGTTCAGAATTCCCCCATTGCCAACCACCGCACACTGATTGTAGGGGAAGTCCATAAAGGGCTGGGACTAGGAGAGAGCAGAAATCAATCATGACACACAGTTGCTTGAAAGTTAGAACCAAGGCTACCATGTGGCTAAGTAGAAGAAATCTAATTCCCAGCACCCCCAAGAAAAAAGAAAGCACAAGTATCAACTGGATCCCAGAAATTTAACTTTTCATGTGTGCTTAGAAGAAGAAAAAAGAGAAAGAAATGGAAACAAATAGATTTTAAGGTTTCTGTTTTGTTTTTAAGCGGCACAGGGGCTAGAGATATGGCTCCTCAGGCAGGAGCATTTGCTGTGAAAGCAAGAACCCAGTCCAAATCCCCAGCTCCGGTGTCATTCAGAAACATGTGTGCAGTCTAGCATGGGGCAAGAGGAGGCAGGTGTATCCTGGAATCTCTGGCTACCGAAACAGTAAGAGCTGGGTGCCATGAGAGCTTGTCTCAGGATCAAGGAAGGTACTCTTGTGCTGGTTTCTGTATGCATGGGTGCCCTCATATATCTGTGCACATGCATTACACATAAATTACACATACACTGCCTAAATAAATAAATAAATAAATCCATAGCATTCTGACAAAGTTATTACAAAATAATTGAAAAACATCCTACAAGTTTCATTTCTCTTAGGAGGGATAACCGCCACATAAAATGTAATAAAATATAAGACTTAAAAATAATATTCTTGTATATAAACTATAATACAGATTTTTGTTTATATAGAGTTTTTTGTATAACAATAGCTTTAGCTGTCCTGGAAATTGCTCTGTATACCAGGCTGGTCTGGAACTCACAGAGATCTGTCTGCTTCTACCTCCTGTTTATCAGGATTAAAAGCTTGCACCATCACCACCCAGCTTAATAGAATGTTTCTGTTGAAGCTGTTTTGTCAAGTAACCCAGGTTGGCTTCATCATCACAGTGTGGCTGGCTTTGTTATCATGGTGTGGCTGGCTTCAGTATCACTGTGTGGCTGATGGTAGCCTGGGATGTCTGATCCTCCTGCACCTACCTTCCATAAACATGCTCTACCTCTTACTACATAGAGTAAATGAAGAAAAATGGAAAAAGCACACATTGCATTTTCCCAAAAAAAAGGAGCAATTCAGAATTTAAAAATAAAGAAGTCTCCAAAGTGCAGTGGTGGCCATTTGTAGGACTGACTTCACTGATCCTGCCTGTTAAGAATTAGTGAAGCAAAGGTAAATAAATTGTCTTTAATTCTACATATTAAAGATTTTAAACTCTCTGGGCTGCCGTTTTTTTGTTTTTTTTTTTCATTCCCTCCCAGGACTCGCCCATAAAGGTTGCTCATTTTCCCCCACATCCTCCACATATAAAATAAACCTTGGCCATTTAACAGTACATGTTTTCTTTGCTGCTCTATATCTCTTGACATAAGAGAGTGTCCGAGGTCCTGCACTTACCTCGCACAGTGATGAGGCTTGTCTGCCTCTTATGTTAGAATGTCCACCCTCACAGGCAGAGAACATGTTTCTTTATTTTCTATTTCCACTCACCTTTCGCCCCACAGCTAGAATAATGCAGTGCTCATAGTGCATTTTCCATAAGCACTTGCTGGTCCAGTGCTTCTCCCAGAGGGCAGCCCCATTTGTGTGTTAGAGCTGGCTTATTTGACATTATGGGAGATGACTAGGCAACACCGAGCAATTCTGTGAGATGGTGCTTAAATCACTGATAGCAGGAAATTGGCCGGGATGTTGGTATCTAAACCACAGAGTATGAGAGAGAGGCTACACCACCAAGGCACCACTCTCCCCAGAGTCAAGTCACTAGCTCCACTGGCAAGATCCTAGGACTGCTGTGCTGTGCTCATGAGCTCCTCAGAATGCTGGCAGACCCCTGAGCCACAATCACAGCCACCTGCTCCTGACACTGCATCTGGGAGATGCCCAACCAGCACATGGAGCTTTCTGTCAGCTTGTCTTTGCATTTTAATTGGCACATTATATTTATTGTCCAAGAGGCATTGCTCCAATACACAATTTACTAGCAGATTTGACTCACACAACCAGAGTGTGACCATTTTACAGATGAGAAAGTAGAGGAGGAAGCTGAAGCAATGGCTCTGGACAGACAGAATTGGGCTATGACCCAGACTAGGCACTGCCAGGCCACAGTTTCTAACTAGCCAGTGGATTAACATATTCATGATGCAGTTCACTCCTCTCTATCCAGAAGGCCCAGTGTCACGCCTGGCTCCTAAATGAATGTTTCTCAGGTAGTGAAGGCTATTTCTCATCTTTGAAATTCAAGCCTAGGTTGGCTCCAGAGTTTTTACTCAATGGTTTCTCAATAAATTCTGAAATTTCTAGACAGGATGGAATGCAATAATGCAAATATGTTCTTTATGGCACAATAGAACAGATTACTAAGGGAAACACATTCCAAATTAAGCCCTCAAAAGAATGACTGTATTCTCCGGTTTCTTGGTCAATTGGGGAGCTGGAGTTCAGAAAAAGCTGAAATAAATTTAAAAAAAAAAAACCTCAATAACCCCTAAAATAAACCAGTATTTGGAGGCAATACTTCACATTTTTTGACAAAAAGGTTTTAATGGAAAGCTGCTCTACGCTGATGACCCTAGAAGCTGTGGGCACAAAGGAACAGGGGAGACTGTGTAGAGCATGGAAAGAGGTCAGCTTCATCCTGATTCCCAGCCACAGAGGGAGAAAGCAGAAGCAACACAAGGTGACACTATTTTACCCATGTCACCTACCAGAATTTCTTGTTTTCCAACTAAAAACAAACAAGCAAAAAACCAGTATAATGGGCAATAAGTGCAGTTGTTAATATAGAGAATTATCAACTTCAATCATCTTTTCTGCAGATACACAGCAGCATCTCTGAGCTGGACAGCAAGGTAAAAACCTGCAAACTGTGCCTAGATGAAGAGATGCTGCTTATATAACTATTCCAGGCCACCCATGGGCATAAAAATACTTACTTATTATCATGATTTCACTTACTGGTAGTTCAATGCATTGTATGAATGTTTTATGAGGATCTTACTTTTGCTTTGGATGATTTTTGTCTGTTTTTGTAGTTAGGGTATGGAACTCAGAACCTTGTACCTACTATGCAAGCATTCTGCCACTAAGCTATATATATATGGCTCCACTCCTTGGTTTTTGGAGATAGTCTCATTATGTAGCTAAGGCTAGCCTCAAACTCAGGATTATTCTGCCTCTACCTCCCAAGGGCAAGGATTACATGTTTAAACTACCAACTTCAACTAAGGTTTTTTTCTTAAACTTTCTCGAGGAACACACATTTACAAAAAACTACTGCATTTTTTAAATCATTTAAGTTCATCTTTCTTTTCTTTTTTTTCTTTTTTATTATGAGACATCTTTCGGTCTCTTTCATCTAGAAAGTTTGCGGTACTTCTGTCTATCATTTTCTAGCTTATTTCTCATTTATCATCAACAAATTATTCTTTCTCTAAATTGTGACACAAAAATGAAATAACTTATGTGAGCCACAAAAAAAACCCTAGTTTTTATAATTCAGACATCCAACAAAGGGGGGATTAATTTGAAACCTATCCACAGATAGCAAGCTGCATAGATACAGTGATCCCATCTGATTATATCAATTTGGCATAATTGCCTTTAAAGATCATAAAAAATATACCTGTGGATTCAAGAATCTAAGGAATTAAATGGGGCTGTTTTTTGTGACAAAAATTCCCTCAGTTTTGTACTTGTGTTACATGAAAATGACATTTTCTCACTGTGCCGAGCAGCAGAGTATGTATCATTTACTCAGGTTTATTTACAAACATGTAGTGATCCTGTATATGCCCCGGGAAATGTTCTAGGTGTTTGGAATACAGCATTTAACACAGTAGACCATAAATTCTGTCTTATGGATATTATATGAATTGACCGTGGATTCTTACATAGTCACATCACAAAAGTAAGTCACATAGACTTTGTAAAAGGATTGGCTTAGTCACACAAAATGACAACTGAAAGAATCTGGTCCTAGGCAAAACATGGTGGTCACTTCCCCATCCCCAGTGAATACAGCTCTGAAACATTGTGTCTCAGCTCATTCACTGAAGAATCAGGTGGGGTGGAGTGATGTGGGTTGTCTTTCTGTATGCTGTGAATATCAATGGTTAATAAAAGTAGCTGACAAGTTGGAAGGAGTGTGGAATCATGCAGAGACACCAGCACACCCAGAGGAAAGAAGACCAGGATGCTGCTCTGAGAAAAGGTACCAAGCCATGTGGCTAAACAAGATAAGAGTAATGGGTTGAGTTCAGATGAAAGAGCTAGCAGTATGTCTGAGCCATAGGCCAATCAGCATGTAATTAATATAAGTCTTTGTGTGATTATTTGGGACCAAGCAGCTGTGGGCAATCTTTTGGGGACAGCTGACCCAGATCTTAAGGCTAGTCTAGGTCAGAAACTCATTACTACATGTAATGAGAAATAAGTAAATGATATAAGCTTCTGTGTGTTTCCTTGGGACTTTGGGACTGCTGATCCAGACCTCAGGGTTAAACAGCTTCAGGCAGGTGGAGTCTTTGGAGCTAGATGGGCCAGAAACATATACTACAGTAGAGGGCTGAAAGAACTTATCATTTATGATATAAATGCTTTTCCTAGGGAGCCACACTGCATTCAGAATTGTTTCCATAGGGACTAGGGGTATAGCTCAGTGGTAGAGTCCTTGTCAAGCATGGCCAAGGTCCTGGGTTCGGTCTCAAGAAGGTAACTTATGAAAATAAAGATCTGGATGCTTTGAGAAGCCCACCGACACATGTCCCATATGCCATAACATAATACAGTAGCTTTAAAATTACCCATTTATTCCCGCAGGCTACAACCTTAAACCATCCTTACTCACCACTGGGAACATGTGGAAGATATTCTCTCCAATGGGGATCTGCCTTTTGTTTTCCACCTCATAGCTCATGTTGGTCCCCATTGGAGTGTTGTTCTGGGAAACCACGAAGTTCTGAACTGCATCACAACACGAAGCCAGCTTTTCTCTGCAAAGGATGAGAAAAAGAGTAAGCAGGGGGATACAATGAAGACATCAAATGTGGACATGACAATATCCACATTTGAGCTGTTGAAGATAAGCCAGGCCCCTGCATGACATCACTCCTTTGCGGCCCTCTGTGGGAGGATGGTGACATGAAGTCCACTTTACTGAGGTAACTGTTCTGAACACAGCGGTTGCAAGATTAAAACCTTCATTGCAATGAGACTACTAGGAGAAGCCGAGAAGAGAGGGAATCCAGCCTAGCAGGCCCCTTAGCCATGGTTAGGCTTTGCGAGGCCTCAATCGCCCAACAGAAACTCTGCGTCAAGAGGACGAGCCCAGTTCTCACAGCTTTAGCACAGAACATTGTTACGGTCGCATTGCTAATTTTCTTTTTACATTTTACATGTGTGTGTATGGGTGTTTTATTTGCGTGCAAGTTTGAGTGCCATCTACATGCAGTACTTGCAGAGGCCAGGAGAGGGTATCAGAGCCCCTAGGACTGAGGTTACAGATGGTTGTGAGTAGCCATGGAGATGCTGAGAATCAAATCTGGGTCCTCGGGTAGAGCAGCAAGTTTTCTTAAGCACTGGGTCATCGTTTTAGTCCCAGTTTTTTTTTGGGGGGGGGTTGGTTTGTTTTTTAACTTTTACTTTACACCTTCCCATGATTCTCTCTCCCCCCACTCCTCCAAGCCCCTGCCCCCCTTTTCCTCCCCCAGATGAACTCCTCCTCCTCTCTTTCCTTAAAAAAGAAAAGAAAGAGCAGGTCTCCCAGGTATATCAACTGAACATGGCCTAATAAAATACGATAAGACGGGGCCCAGTTTCTCATATTATAGCTGAATGTGGCAACCCAGTAAGAGGAAAAGGGTCCCAAGCACAGGCAAAAGAGTCAGAGACACCCCCCTCCCATGGTTAGGAGTCCCACAAGAACACCAAGCTATACAAGCATAGGTATATGCAGAGGACCTCGCTCAGATCCATACAGGGCCTGTGTTTGTTGCTTCAGTCTCTGTGAGCCCCCATGAGATCTGCTTAAGTTTATTCTGTGGCTCCTACAATCCTTCCTCCCCGACTTCTGCAGGGTTCCCCTGATTCCACCTATTGTTAGGCTGTGGTCTCTGCATCTGCTTCCAGTGGTTGCTGGATGATACCCTTAAAACAGCAATCGCCTAGCTCCAGTTTTAACTCTATTTTACCATGAGTTACTATTGTTAATCTCTTACTGTGTCTAACTTATAAACTAAACATATATGTATACAGAATTCTATACATATGTAATATATCTAAACAACGTGTTTATACATATATACTATTGTATACTGCGTATGTTCAATCAGTACTATGTGCATATACTACATATTCCATGTATGTGTACATATATTATTGATATATATTATCTATACTATATTATACTATATATTCCATATACATACATATTATACATTTATATAAATAACATGCATGTATTTTATTCACATATGCATATGCTAATATATGTGAGGTCCAGCACTGTCTGCACAGGCTGGGTGGGATCTGAATGGATCTCTCAAGGATAATAGGAAAATATTATATCATTGTTTTGTAGTAGGCCTATCTGAGCCCCTGTCAACTCACCTCTGTACCCTGGGACTTGGTTTTGTGGTGAGGACTCAGGCTCCTCCTAGTTTTTTGTTGTTGTTGTGGTTTTGTTTTGTTTTTGCCACAGACCCTTTCAGCCCATCCTTCTAGCCCATCTCAGTTCCTTTGTGACTTCCCTATCAACCCCCAGAATCATTCTCTAACAAGATTCCACAGCAGCCACACTGGGCTGGGACTGAGAACAGAAACCCTCCCATCACGTCAAAATATACCACAATCACAACTCCAGATGCTTAGCTCCCAGGACAGAAACACAAAAATGAACAGCTGAGACAACATGCCTCCCCCGGAAACAGACTAGGTAAATGTGGTGCCTGTGGGTGGGGTGCAGAACTGAGTGTTGGCAGGACACAAGGAAGAAGATGGCTAAGAAGAATGGCTGAACTGGGCTGCAGGGAATCTAGGGGACCATGAGGCCTATTGTCACAAGCCCGAGAAAAGCCACTTAGCTGAAGCATAAGACAAGCACTCCCAAATAGCAATTATGAGTGTGTCAAGGACTTTAGAGAGATATGTGTAAATGCCTTAATGAAGATCAGGAAAACCTAGTTGGATGAGGTAATGGAAACGGTAAGACATGATAGAACTTGACAATGGTTTTGTAATAATTATACAAATATAAAGACTATGTTGAGTAGCTTACAGTCACCTAAGCAGTAACATACAACCATTTATTAGAGAACAATTGGTAAGTACAGTGAGTTTTGAGTGGAACAAATTCGAGGTGGCCATTCCTAATAGAAATTCCAGAAAGATGCCAATACTTGGCTATACATTTAGAAGTCCTGGCTGTTATAACACATTCCAGCATCAAAATTTCATAACTTATATGTTGTTTATGCAGTTCTTCAGGGATGTAGAGATGTCAAAGCATTTCTTAATAATTATTCCAGGATTTATCAACCTTAAAGTCTGGAGATACTTCTGTTCTCACAGCTAAGCTATCTCCTTGCTGGGGTCTATGCTCTCTGTTCATCTTCTTAAGAACTCTTCAAGCAACTAAACATGGAAACTGAGCACCGATTAATCTTTCAACCTCGTGAGAGTCTGCAGAATCTCCTCTTCCTTTTGTATTTTTGAATAGTACCTATTTTTTTTATTTTCATCACTTGAAATTTGTCTTTTTCCATATTGCTTATGAAATATGTATGCAATTGGAACCTTGCACTGCAGAAAAGGCCATGTCTCTGCAGTGGGACCTGGTTGTGGTGAAAGTTGTTATAACTGGTCTTTCCTACGTCCCCCATTTTTATTGTGGGGTCTTGCATATGAAGTGCACACTTTTTGACACATTCCTACCGAGTTTTGTGCTTGTCAAGTAACATGATGCTCTAATATGTTGTGCTCATTTAAAACTCTGTCCTACTGAGCTCCACTAATTCTCAGGGTATGGAAAGAGACGGTAATGTCATTTGTACCCAAGGTCAAGGTTTTCTACAACACTCATCAGGTAACTTGTTTCATAAAAATGCTATGCCCTTCTTAGTGGATTTCTGTTGGCTGCTCATTGTTTTCTGTCCCTTAGGAGCTAACATTTCTAGAGATAGTTCATGGAGATAACTAAACTACGCAAAACAATGAAAGCAAAGGAAATAAAATACTAAGTAGTTTTTAAATTATAACCCTGATTTGATAGCATTTTTTTTTTTATGCCTGCTTTGTCACTCTGCAAACTCAAAACTTCATACGTGCTTATCACTTTAAATGTCTCCTTAACGCAAGTAGCCTAAGAATGGGCAATAAAATAAAGTCTCGTTTACTTTTGACAAGTAAATTACTAAAAATATGCAGTGCTAACAAGAATACTGCAAAATCAAAAATGCTAACAAGGGTTCCTCATTAATGCTTTTTTAAATTATCAAATATTTCTAAAATTATAATATTTAAGTGCATTATAATAACAATTTTAAACTTACAGAAAAGTTGGAACTTCAAAAGTGAGCACTTGAGTAACCACCAGCCAGATTCTATAATTAAATCTTTATTAAATATACACTGTTGTATATCTGCTGGATCATTTGGACTACTGTAGTTGTTTACATCAATTTAGACTACAGAGCTCTTCATGATTCAACTTTCAACCGTCTTCATCCCCAGTGATGTGGTGGGATGAATAGGAATGGCTATTCATGGTTTGAATGCTTGGCCCATGGGAACGGGCACTATTAGGCCTTGTTGGGGGAAGTGTGTCACTGTGCAGGCTCTGAGGTATCCTGTGCACCCACTGTAGCACACAGGCTCCTCCTGAAACTGTAAGCCACCCCCAATCAAATGTTTTCATTTATGAGAGTTGCTGTGGTCAGGGTGTCTATTCACAGTAATAAAACTCTAAGACAAGCCACAACCACTTTTGTGGTTATTTTTCACTTTAGACTGGTTTTGCTATCACAGAATACCAACTTTGTACGTGCTCTGCTGTAAGATTTCTTTCCATTCAGCAATGTGTGCATGTCTTTTCCTTTCTCCTGTGGTATTGTGCTTCATGTGTGTACCAAGTTTTTTAGTCATTTACCCTACGTCCTTTAGGAAATCACAATAAAAATGATTATCATCAGATCATGAGATGGTACATGGCAGCCTGGTTGTACAATCCCACAATCCAGTCACTTAGGAAGAAGAAGGATGAAGGACCATCAAGGCCTTGAAAAGTGAAACCTTGTTCAAAACAAAAAAACCCCAATATATAAACATCTAATAATGCAAAATGCTTTCCTGGGAAATATCAGCATAACAGAACAACATTTTTTAATGCCTGATTTTAGTCTGGTCAGACTTGCAAACCCCTCATGGTCTATAAGAGAATGATAATCAAGCATCCTTTATTTTACTCCAGCTTGTCTATGCAGAAGAGAAGCATGCAGAGATAATATAAAACTAAGCTGCTTGTAATTACCAAGGAAGCCAGATAAACAACAAACCCCCTGTTATTCCATTCCCATTAACCTTAAAAAAGAGTTAGTCTTGATCAGGGGTGATTTGAAGTCAGCCATGTGTCACAGTGATAGGCTTGATGATTCTTTCCTTAAGAGTAAGGACTCATTAGTAAGTAGAGAATATTGCTGCTGTTATAGAACATCACTTCTGGGCCACTTACCATCTGCCATGAGAGGTTTCAGAGCCTTCTACAGTAAATGTCAAGATTCATGAACCACACATCTGGAAGCCCTGTGTACTTCCCTGAGCATCTGCAGACACTCACTATCCCACTCAATTCCCACTGAAAGGCTGATAGACAATGTATTATACACAGTTTACACTTAAGAAAACTGGGGTTGATTGTTGCAGAATATTTGTTTACACTGTGATGATGCGTCATTGCCAAGGTACCTTCTGACTGGCTTAACAAAGAGCTGAATTCCCAATAGCTAGGCAGGAAGAGGCCAGGGAGAACTTCAGGAAAGAGAGAGGACTCTGGGAAGAAGAAAAATGGAGATGCTGGTGAGACTTGAAACACGTTGGATATACAGTACAGAGAGGAGAGATAACTGAGCCGGGGGTAGGGGGAGAATGTAGATTAATAAAAACAGGTTATTTGAATTATAAGAGCTAGTTGAGAAAAAGCCTAAGCTAAGACCAAGCTTTTATTGTTAATAATAAGTCTCCATGTCATTATTTGGGGGTTGGTAATCCAAAGATAGCCCAACAAGAAAGCATGCTTCAGTTGATATATAAGTGAGCCAAGCACTCTGGTTTAGCTCTGTAATCCCAGTACCCAGGAGGCAATGGCAGAAGGTTAGACAGTCTAAGCCTAGCCTAGCTATGTAGTAGCTTTGGGGCTAGCATTGGCTACACAGTAAAATCTTAGAGAGAAAAGGAGAAGAAAGGAGGGAGAGAAGAACGGAAGACCAAGAAATGTAGATTGTAAGCCACCAAAGCTGTCTGATGACATTCTCTCCAGTCTCTCAGAATATATAAAAATTATGGAGAAGCACTGCCTTCTCATGCCTCCTGGATTACACCTCTTCTTTGGGGACACATTTCAACATGTTACCATATGGAAACAGGTACTCACAAATTTATGCTGGCAGCAACTCATTGTTTAGGGGCTGATAATCCAAATACAGTCCAATAAGACTATATCCAGGCATGTCATACAGGCTTGTGGGGATATGTTTCAAATTTAATAAAAACAGCCCAGCCTGAGATATCAGAGGTATTTACCCACAGTCAGTCTAGGAGGATCACACAGTGGTAACCCACACCTTTAATCTCAGCACAAGGAGTATCCTGGGAGTGGTGACCTACACCCTTAATCCAATCTGAGTTTGAGGTCTTTTTAGTTTACATAAGGAGTTCCAGGTTCCCAGCAGGCAGTGGTGGGCCACGCCTTAACTGAGGGAAGAAAGTATTGAAGGCAGATATAGAAAGACAGAGAGGCAGAAAAAGCCATGGCTCACACTGTTAGTCCCAGCACTTGGGAAGCAGAGGCAAGAGAATCTCTGTTAGTTCAAAGCCATCCTGGTCTTCAAAGCAAGTTCCAGGACAGCCAGGACTGTTACACAGAAAACTCTGTCTGGAAAAAACAAAACAAATAAAGACTGGAGGAGGTGGATCTGTCCTCTGTTATCTCAGACTGTTTTTTTTATTAAATTCGAAACATATTAAATTTGAAACATATCCCCACACAGGCCACTGTGCAGCTTATGTATATTAAATGCCTCAAACTCTCTCTATATTACTGCAACACTTGAGCTCCTGCCTCCCATGGAGAAGGTACAGAGACCTGTATGGAACTGTCAGGTGACCTTGTCACTGTGTCCTAAACTCTTGCTAGTACCACCTACAGTCACTTCCTCTTTACAATAAATATTTAAAGGAATGAGATCATGCTGCCCTCTCTGCCTGAAGCGTGTGAGTTTCCAGAAGTCAGGAAAGGTCGTGAGTTTCTCAGCAGAACTTAGAGCTTCCAAGGAGTAGGCTGGACCTGGAGAACCCAGCCAGACATGGTTAGACTTGATCTCTAAAGATGAATCTGAAAATGTGCAAACATATTTTTGCTTCTCAGACGTCCTCAGATACACTTTCAAGAAAAGAATATGTGTCTTCAAGGTAGTAAATGCCTTTTCCTTCCCATTCCAGGCTCTGCTTCCTACCCTTTTAATTTATTTTATTTTATTTTGCTTTATTTTGTTATTTGTATGTAATCTCAAGCAAAATTCTCCTTTAGTTCTAAGAGGAATACTGCTTGTGTTCCCCATGAATTGTTAAACATTCCTTAGGGCTGACAGTGGACAGGACAGCCTGCATACGAATGACCTTCCAGCCTGGACCCAGGGCTCCCATGTGCTTCCCTTCTGTATACTACTCTGTAGGCTCCCCTAATGAGACGTGGGACACTTAGTGTGAGAAAAAGGCTCCAGGCTCCTTCTATGTCTTAGAAAAGAGCTGCATTCCCAGAATTCATTCCTTCTCTGTAATTCTAACCATAGTCTTAGGAAAGGACGTTTTAAAACATAAAGATCCTCACAAATACAGAGGATTTATTATTTACCATTCTAACCACTGCTAACTAATAATCCAATTTTATTTTGCCCTCACCTAGGGCAAGCAGTTCTCCACTACCTCTTTCCTGTTTATTTTCTTTACTTTTCTTAAAAAGATTTTAAAAAAATTTTTAACCTATGGATGTCTCTCTGTGTGCCTGCTACTTGTGTCCACAAAGGTTAGAAGAGAGCATTGATCTCCTGGAGCTAGAGTTGCGAAGGTTGTGAGCTGCCACGTGGAGAGTGGAAGCCACACTAGGGTCCTCTGCAAGAGCAGTAAGACCTGTCAGGCGCTGAGCCATCTGTCCAGCCCGTCTTTCCCTTTCTTTAAATTTATTTTATTCTTTAATATATATATATATATATATATATATATTATTTAAAAAGGTTTTTTCTCACATATACCCCTGCTCCCAATCCCTCCCAGTCCTCCCTCAGTCTTCCCTGGCCCCATCCTCCATCTATTTCCCAACGAGGGCAAGGAGACCCAAAGTAGGGCGGTTCAGTCCGGTGTATCTATCCATTTGAAGTAGGTCTGATTCCCTCATCCCAATATCAGGGCTGGGTTAGATGTTCTCTGTAGGAAATGGGCTCCAGGAAGCCAGTTCATGCACAGGAAAATAGTCTGATCTGACTCCACAAGGTTCCACATACTGCCCATGCCATTCAACAGTCATCTGCCCGTGGAGGGTTTAGTTCCTTTTCCTGATGGTTCCCCAGTGGCTGTTTTTGATTCAGTTAGCTCCTCAGAGGTCTAGCCAGCCATCTCTGTGGGACTCTTCCTCACAGTCTGGATTCCTTTGCTCATATAAACTCTCCTCTCCTCCCCTCCCCTCCTCTCCCTTCCTCCCTCCCTCTCCCCCCCCTTCCCCCTCTCTCTGGACCAGGAGATCAACCTTGTTGCTTAGCTATGGATCCTATTCTGCCTCTATTCATTGCTGGTTTTATAATGACACTTAGGGTGATCATTCATTGAATCAGAGGGGAAGCCCTGCTTAGGCACTCCCTCTAGTATGGCTTCGAGTCCTAGCCAGGGACATCCTTGGTTTCTTGGTGATTCCCCTAGCACCCAGACTCTTTCCAGCTCCACCTTGCCTTCCTCTGTCAAGATATCCATCATGATTTGTTCCCACCTCTCCTTGGTCGTTTTGACCCAATTTTCTCAGAAGATCTTCTATTTTTCCTCTTCCCAGAGGGATCCCAGGATGTCTTTTTTAAGTTCTTCCTGACCCCAAGCTATTCAGGGGTTGTGGTTTGTAACCTGGGTATTCTTTACTTTTTGTCTAAAATCTACTTATGAGTGAATACATCCTATGCCTCTCTTTCTGGGCCTGTGTTACCTCTCTCAGGATGATACTCTCAAAATACTTCCATTTGCCTGAAAATTTTAGAGTGTCAATTTTTTTAACTGCTGAGTAGTACTTCATTGTGTAGATGAACCACAATTTGTTAATCCATTCTTCAGCTGAGGGGCATCTAGGTTGTTTCCAGGTTCTGGCTATTACAAATAATACTGCTATGAATATAGTTGAGCTAATGCCTTTGGGGTAAGAATGTGCATCCTGTAGATTTATGCCCAATAGTGGTATTGCTGGATCCTTGGAGAGATTAATTCCCAGTTTTCTGAGGAACTGCAATACTGCATTCCAGAGTGGCTGTACAAGTTTACACTCCCACCAACAATGGAGGCGTGTTCCTCTTGCTCCACATCCTCTCCAGCGTAGGCTGTCATCTGTGTTTTTGATCTTAGATATTCTGACAGGTGTAAGGTGGTATCTCAAAGTTGTTTTGATTTGCACTTCTCTGGTGGCTAAAGATGTTGAACAATTTTTAAGTGCCTTTTAGCCATTTGTAATTATTCTGTTGAGAACTCTCTTTTTAGCTCTGAACCTCATTTTTTAATTAGATTATTTAGGTTTTTTGGCCTCTAGTTTCTTGAGTTCTCTATATATTTTAGAGATCAGTTCTCTGTCAGAAATAGGGTTGGTGAAGATCTTTTCCCATTATGTAGGACTGACATTTTGTCTTATTGACTGTGTCCTTTGCCTTACAGAAGCTTCTCAGTTTGAGGAGGTCTTATTTATTGATTGTTGTTCTTAGTGTAAGGACACCGGCAGATATGTTTGATAAAAACTTTAAGACATTAAAGAGGATATTAGAGAAAAGATCTCCCATGCTCATGGATAGAGAGAATCAACATGTTAAAATTGACACTATTACCACAACAATCTACAGATTCAGTGCCATCTCCATCAAAATCCCAATACAATTTTTTTTACTGACTTTGGAAGAAAAATACTTAACCTCATATGGAATAACAGGAAACACAGGATTGCCAAAACAATCTTGTTCAATAAAAGAACTTTAAAAGGCATCACCAACCCTGAATTCAAGCTATACTACAGAGCTACAGTAATAAAAGCAGTCTGGTACCAGCATTAAAAAAAAAAAAAAAAAAAAGACTTGTGGATCAAAGGAATTTAACTGAAGACTGCGACCTTAGTCCACACACCTATGAACACATGATTTTTGACAAAGAGGCCAAAAATATACAATGGAAAAAGACAGTATTTTCTACAAGTGGCGCTGGTATAATTGGATAGTAGTATGTAGAAGAATGCAAATATATCTATATCTATCACCCTGACGAAAACTCAAATCCATGTGGCTCAAAGACCTCAACATCATTTCTTTAAATTTACAATGAGCAGGAGTGCCCTCTCTTGTTGCCTCCCCCACCTTGCCACAGACTACATAAATTTATTGGCTGAGTAATAATTCCCACTGCAGCATCACAAACATTTAGTGCACTTTCATACCATACCAAGTGCTTTGTGCCACATTTATGTCCAACAGAGATTCTATAAACTGCATATAGTTAATACTATTTTATTTTTTACAGTGGAGGACAATTCAAGCTCCCAAAGTTAAGGAAGTCACAAATCACATTCATCCAGTCTTGTACATTGAACGTTCATTCTTTCATTTGTTCACATGTATTCAGTAAATCTTTAGTACTCTGAGAGGTTGTCGATACATTGTGAATAAAACATCAGTGTCTCTGACTTTATAGTGTTTGGGGACTATTAAAGAAAATTACAAGGATGAGTTCATTGTAAGGTAGTAAATGCCAAAGCTGAGATTCAAACCCCAGACTCAAACCCATATTCTACAACGCACTGCCTACCTAAAACCACAGTGTGCAAATGCTCCCCACAAAGAAACCATGGGAAAAATTACATGTGCACTCTTCTCTGGTATAAACTTAAGTGTCTCAATAGATTGTTCTAGAGTCTTCAAGTTTATGTTTTTGCAGTACCTCATATGCACATGAACTCAAAGGGCTTTCTTACTTCGGTTTGGGCCAGATATATCATTCAGGAAACCCCTCTACAGACAGTTCTCATGTGGCCTCTACACATAGACCTCATGGCTCAGGACTGGGTAGATTGTGTGTCTTCATGTGGGCTTGTGTGCACAGAAGTGGAGGATAAAATGCAGGGAAGGTAGGCAAGAAGAAAAATGTAGCCCTGGAGTCTGACTCTAAGTGATCTCTGAGGCTAGTTCGGAAATGCTGAAGACAGGGTTTTTAGTTGTCTTGCTGTAAATCAGCGTTGCAGACCATTATCAAACTTGAATTTGGTCTGAAACTGCATAACTAAAGGAACACTGACTAACAGAATGGGGGGAGATACCTTTTTCTGTGATGAACTATGGATGGTTGCTGTGTGGAGTCTGTTGGGAAGCTTTTCTTTCAAAAGCACATTAGCAAAACCTGTCTGGATAGAGCAGATGAAATACAAGACAAGTGAATTACCCACATGCACACTGGAGGCACAATAGCTATCGTTGAATATTTGAAAGACGGTAATAAGAGAGAAGAATACATTAACCCATGAAGCTTCGAGGGACAGAATGAGGGGTTTGTGACATGAGTGTGTGAATCCCCCCAAATGTATGCATTGGAACTATAGCCCTAGAGATGAAGGCATTAGGAGAAAGTCTTTGCAAGGTGATAAGGATAGATGAGGCCATGAGGATGAAGCTGTAAGAATATGAAGTTGTTCCATGTGCTACTCAGAGAAGGGACCTAATCTGACCTTACTGGAACTGTGCTGGCACCCTGATTCTGGAATTGTGAGGGTAAGTGCCATTTAAACCACTCAGCTTTCAGTATTTTGTTACAGCTGCTGGAGCTGACTAACAAAGGGTTAGTGGCTGGCAACAATCCAGCACACATTCTACTGGGCAGCCAGCAGGTAATCTTCAGAGCCCAAGGTCATGGGAATTGGTACTTACAAATTATTAAATACGAATGTGGATAAAACATGACCTGCCTTGTGGGAGTTTGCTTACATAAGGGGAACTGTAATTAGTATGTTGGTATCGTCTGACATAATATAGATTGAGGCAAGAAAGCCTGATGTTAGGAGCACATGGTTAGAGACCTACCACTAACCTGGGGCTTAGGGAAAGACTGTCTAAAGGCACTGAGAGCATCTAGCAGATCAGAGCTTCAATACCTGTTTGTTGAACTAATAGCCTGTGCTTGAGAACATTATTTTATCAGAAGACAGAAAGCAGCAGGATACCGGAGAAAGGAAATGACTAGCAGGCTACTGCAAGAAAACCTTTCAATCAAACATTTAGATGATTTTGTTTTTAGTACCCCCCCCCCACCTTTTAGGAACCTCCATACTGATTTCCATAACTGGATGAGTTTACATTCCCACCAGCAGTGAAGTAATCAAGCTTAGCTGCTCCTGGAAATTCATCCAAAGGAGTCTAAGTCAGCATGCTACAGAGATAATAGCTCATCTGTGCTTATTGCAACCCCACTAACAATAGCCAAGTTGGAATCAACCTAGGTGTCCATCAACCAGTGAACCGATACAGAAAACCTGGTATACAGACACAGTGGAGTTTTATTAAAAAAAAAAAAAAAAAGAAAAAGAAAGAAAGAAAGAAAGAAAGAAAGAAAGAAAGAAAGAAAGAGAGAGAGAGAGGGAGGGAGGGAGGGAGAGAGGAAGAAAGAAAGAAAGAAAGAAAGAAAGAAAGAAAGAAAGAAAGAAAGAAAGAAAGAAAGAAAGAAAGAAAGAAAGAAATTGTGCCATTTTCAGGAACATGGGTAACACTTTATGTTGTTGTAGCAAACAAGATAAGCTAGATCCAGAAAAAAAAACAAACAATGTTTTTCTTCCATATGTAGAACTTCACTGTGTGTGTGTGTGATGTAGATACCCATAGATATCCTTCCATACATATACCATGGGTAGAGGGTTAAAGACTAGCAGGAGCAAGGGCAGGAAGACTGACAGAGACTTCAGAGCACATGATAGAGCCGCACAAAAGTATCCTTATGAAGCCCATCACTTTGCACAGTGACACACTAATAAAAAGTCCTCAGGGCTGGGGTTGGAGAGACGGCTCAGCAGTCAAGATTCCTGTGTGTTCTTCCCGAAAACCAGTACCACAAGGTCACTCAAAACCATTCAGAATTCCAGTTCCACTGGATCTGACACCCTTTCTGACTTCCGTGGGCATCATGCATTTGCTCACACATATGTCTTTGGGTACATGATACCGAGACACACATGTGAGCAAAACAGTCATATGCATGAATCTTTTTTTTTTTTTTAAGTTTTCCAAACCTTAGCTGACACCAAGAAAGTGGTACAAAGAGGAGAAGAGACAGATCTGACATATATTTACTGAGTTCAGAAAACAAAGATAAGAGATAAAGGCTACTGTGGGACTATGTTCTTGTATGCTGTGAATATTTGTCACTGTAAATATTGGTTTTTATAAAATGCTGATTGGCCAGAAGCTAGGCAAACAGGAAGTATAGGTGGGGCAACCAGACAAGGAGAATTCTGGGAAGAGAAAGAGCAGAGCAGCAGTTGCCTGCCAGGCTCAGAGGAAGGAAGATGAGAATCCTGCCCTGAGCAAAGGTACCAAGCCATGCGGCTAAACATGAATAGGAATCATGGGTCAGTTTATAATAAATTAGCAAATAATAAGCCTGAGCCACAGGCCAAGCATTTTATAATTAAATAAGCCTTTATCTGATTATTTTGGACTAAATGACTTCAAGGCCAGCTTGGGGGGCTTAGGCACAGAAATTTCTGTCTATTAGTGGACAAGGCAAGTACTGAGTTGCAAGTGTTCTAGTGCAGGGCGATCTCAACCTTCCTAATGCTGTGACCCTTTAATAAAGTTCCTCATGTTTTGGTGACACCAACCATAAAATTATTTTCACTGCTACCTCATAACTGCACTTTTGCTATTGTTATGAATTATAAATATCCGATATTCAGGATATTTGATATACAACCCCCAAAGGAGTGATGTCCCACAGGTTGAGAACCACTGTTTTAGACTCTCTCAAAAGACAGGTGGAATCTATTCATTTCACAAATATTTTTCAAGAGTATCTCCCATGCATGAGCTGCTCTGAAACAGTGTCCAGCTCATCCCTATCTCCATCCTGCACTTGTTACAGTACATTTTTGGATGAAATGAAGACCCAGCCAGAGCACAGCAAAGGGGGTGATGAATGGTTTGTTAGCTATCGATAGCAGGAATGGTTAGCCAATTGAGCAATCTTTTTTCCTCCAAAGGGTAACAGAACCACAGGGAAGACAGTCAATAGACGCTTGTGTAAGCACAGAACAATTTGACACTCCTCCCCAGAGACTCATAGAGACTACTGTATTCATAAACTTAATAAATCTTTGAAAAGGTAATAGAAAACACTTTAATGAACGCAGGAGGTTTTATTTGGGTTGTTAACCATTCAGCTCTGTTAAGGGCAGAGATTGGTAGAGCAAACCAAAACTGTAGAAAACTCAAGATGTAACAAAGATATGGATGGGCACAGTGAAAGACAGAGAAGGAAAGAGAAGAGACATGGAAAGGGTCAGAGAAGGAAAATATCAAGAAAAGCAGAGGATAAAAGGAAGTCACATACAGACAAGAGAGATTTTACCACACGTGAAGCAGAGAGATGCAAACATGCGGAGAATCACAGCCTAGACCCTCCACAGACAGAAGGGCAGGGAGAGACACAGCAGACACCCAGCCAAAAGCAGGAAGACGGGGCACAGCCTGAGGCTCCAGCACACAAATTAATAAAAACAGCAAATTCAAACAGAATTCCTCTAAGAATTCACAGTATTAAGTTATTTAAACCTCAAAACAGCTCCAGAGGGGAAAAGCTGTTTGAATCACCTTGGTCACCCCAGTTTCAGGATACAGAAGCCAAGTCGGAGGTGAAGGGACTAGCCTGAGTTCACAGGGATAGCCTGAGTAGGATTTGAAGCCAGGTGGCATAGGCAATGCCATCACACCCTTCCCTCCATCAATGCCATCTTCAGGTGTACAAATAAAATGATAGCAGAAACACACAGAGAAAAGTCACAGACGGTCCACCTGTTCACTGTCATAAGACACGGACTGGCTTTGATTTCATGAGGAAAAAATACATCTTGAGGAATTTTGAAAACTGTGACTAAATATTTTTTTGATATTTATCAGATTTGCTATTTAAGCAAATGCCTTAAGGTTTAATGACTCAAAAGCAGAACAATACGGTGAATTAAAAATTCAATAGGAAGTGTCGTAATGAGTAGATATATTTGAAACTTGTTGAGGGTAAGAAACAGCTAACGTTGATGATTGCACAGAAATAGAGGATGACAGCCATGGCCAAGCTTGAGCTTCCAACTGGGTTCCCCATGGCCTCCAGGAAAGAACCAAATAAAAGAGAGTAGGCAGTCTCCAGCCCACAACAAAGGTGAGGACTTACTACAGTTTCAATTCAAACTGAGACTTGTAAATGGAAACAAACAGGGCACCTAGCACCAGTAGAAAGGGCAGTGAACCTGTGAGAGTCATGAAGTCTTGGGAAACAGGAAAGAGATCAGCCATCCGGGAGCTTCAGGTGCCTTTAGGAAAAGAGCAAAATGTCAGTGCTGACTGGATCTCTCTTTAATGTTCCTGGTGCTGCAGTTGCTTGACTGTCCCCTGTTTTTGCCAAACTGCTAAAGTCAACTGTGAATTACATAAGTGAGGAAAAGTAAGCCTAAAAATACAAAACCAACTAAGACGAATCTTAAGATGTACTTTAGTTTTCAGACAAAATAAATCCAGGTCGCTACCATTGTTGCTGTGTGAGCTCTCTTCCACATCCAGTCTCCCAGTTTCCCCTTAGCTCTGCAGCAGACCACCACATGCCAGCTTCCCTCCTCTCTCTCTCTCTCCCTCTCTGCCCCCCTCTCTGTAAGACCACATAGACCTTCTCCAACCTCCCCTCCACATTTGTCCCCTTATTCCAGACCCCTTACCTAGCAGGCCTTTCCGGGGAACCTGCCAATCAAACAGGTAAGCTAGCTTCAGATCTTCACGCTCCTTCCTTTCCTCCGAACACGACCTCTCAGAATCATCCCCAGCTCTGAAACAGTCTACCTACTGTGGCCTCCCTTCATTCTCTGCCCTATTCCCAAGGGAATAAGGAGATCCTGGCAGGGATGTCCCTGCTTCGCTCCCTCCTATGGACCCCTTCACATCCCCACTCTATCCCCATTGCTAAGCACCATCTCCCAGTACACAGGGACACATTGTATTGAGAACCCCCAATAGCCACATGAAACAGGATCTCAGAAACATTCCCTACCAGGTAAAACACAGCCACCAAACTCCCCTAGAACCAGACAGGGCAATAAAAACCAAAGAACAAAATACCCACCCAACAAAAACAAGACCACGTATCAACATCTAGAATTATAATCATCCCAACCAAAGATGCCAGTGTGACAATAAACAAGAACCATGACAGTATGTCTCCATTAAGAGCCCAGAAACACTACTATAATAGACTCTGGGTAATGCAACATAGCGGAAGCAAAAGGCAAGGACTTTAAAATAGTTTATAAATATGACAGCGTTCCTTAAAGAAGAATAAATCCCTTAAGGAAATATATCTAGAAAGAAATGAACAAAACAGTTCAAGACCTGAAAGTGGAAATAGAAATAATAAAGAAAACCCAAATTGAGGGAAATCTGGAAAAGAAAACCTTACGAAATTGAAAGGTAATCTCAGAGGCAAGCCCCACCATCAGACTATAAAAGATGGAAAAGAGAATCTCAGGCATTGATGACATAATAGAAGAAATGAATACTTTTGTCAAAGAAAATATCACATCTAAAACAACCTGTACTTTTCTTAATGCATGGTAAGAAGGTGGAAAAAGATATTCCAAGAAAATGGGCCCAAGAAGCAATCTAGTGTAGCCATTTTAATATCTCACAGAATAGACTTCAAACCAAAACTAATCAGAAGAAATAGCAAGGACATTATATACTCATCAAAGAAAAAAATTACCAGGAGGGCATCATAATTTAATTCTTAACAACTATGTCCCAAACACAAGGGCGCCCATGTTCATAAAAGAAACACACTACAGCTTAAATTACATATCGACTCTTAACACCGACAGCAAGTGACTTCAGTACCCTCTTCTCACAATAGCCAATAGATCAACCATCCAGACAAAACATAACAGAGAAATTCTGGAACTGACTGACATAACCAAATGGACTGAACAGATAAACACAGAACATTTCACCCAAGCATAAACGAATATACCTTCTTCTCAGTACCTCATGGAATATTTTCCAAAATTGACCACATGCTCAGATGTAAAGCAAGTTTCAACAGATACAAGAAAGCTGGAATAACACCTTGTATCCTACCAGACCACCATGGGTTAAAGCAGGATGCCAACGACAAGACAAACAACAGAAAGCTTAGGAAGTCCTGGAAACTGAACAACTCTACTGAATGAAAAATAGGTCAGGACAGAAATTAAGAAAGAATGACTTTCTAGAATCGAACGAAAGTGGATATACAACATATACAAAAAGTATGGGACACAATGAACGCAGCTCTAAGAGACAAGTTCTTAGTATGAAGCATCCACATGGAAAACACAGTATAGCCAACACACGTAAGAACTCTCTAGAGACCGAGGTATGCACAGAGCCTCAGAGTAGCTTCTAGAACTGAAAGAGGTGAACACATGTCCCCAGGCCTAACCAAGGATCTATCTCCAATTAATAATAATTTATAAGTAAAACCTGAAGCACTGAATCAGATCAATGACTCTTTGTAATGAACAGTTGCGCGTAAAGATAAACGGACAAAAGAGTTTACCTTGTGATACACCGTGTCACACTAGTTTCCATGAAGAGTTTTTTTTTTCCTTTCTTTTTCATTTCTTTCTCTTACATTTTATTTTACTTGGGAGGAGGTTGCAGGGGTAGAGGACAGACATGAAGAGATGGAGAAACGAGTGGGACCAAGATGCATGATGTGAAAGACAAATAATAAATTTTAAAAAAATTAAAAAGTCATCTGGGTGACACTGGGGAGAAAAAGTAATTGAATCACCAAATTCATCTTTGGGTACAATTGTTATGAAAGTTCTGGGATCCACTTTAATGACACTCTAACTTTGAATAAAATTATTCCATAAAAAAGAATTAGTTCTCCCAAGGGAGTCTCACTGGAAGCACAAACTGCTCTTAAGGGTAGATCAGATGCCCAGCAGGAGATGCCAACAGAAAACAAATTCAAGGGCATCCCTGGAGTTTTCTTGGCTCATAATTTCAACTCAGCACTTTATGTTTTGTTTTAGTTTGCTTTCACTTTTATTTTATTTATCTGTTTTTAACCCTAAAGTTGTATTACATATATATATATATATATATATCTATATATATATATCTATATTATGTCTTCTGGTTTTGTGATTTTATGGGAAGGTAAAAGGTGTAAAAGGTGGGTTTCTGCATCTACATCTGTTTCTTGTGCCTTCTCTTGGGATCTTTTCCTTTTGCCTGTGTTGTTTTGTCTACTTTGATTTGTTTGGTTTTATTATTTTATTATTATCCTTAGATGCCTAATGGTACAAATGGGATGGGGTATGAGGATCAGCAGACAGGAGGTAACTGTGATCAAAATATCTTGTATGAAAAAAAAAACTACTTTCAATGAAAGAAAAATTAAGAAGTCATTTGTGCTGAACTTTTTCGATAGAGTTCATAGCTTTACTTGGGGAGATGATTTTAGGGAAGGAAATGGGGGACTAAGAAACTTCTGTTGCTATTATTGTTTACAGCCCTAGTCGGGCACCATAGGAGGGCCTGAATGAAGTCCTGTCCTATAAAGAATTTAATTATTTTAATGTTTAGTCCATTGACACCAACATGCTACTCTGCAAAGCATGCTTCTAAAAACTATCCGTGCGTGCGTGCGTGCGTGCATGCGTGTGCGTGCATGCGTGTGTATGTGTGTGTGTGTGTGTGTGTGTGTGTGTGTGTGTGCGCGCGCGCGCGTGCGCATGCCTGAGGACAACCTCAATGGTTGGTCCTTAACTGCCTCTTTGCTTTGATACAGGTTTTCTTGTTTCCACTCTGCTGTGAATTCTAGATTAGATGTACCACCAGCTTCCAGGGATTTTCTTGTCTTCTCTTCCCATTTAACCATAGAAGTATTGGGATTATATAACATGCTGATGGGCCCAGTTGTCTTACATGGGTTCTAGGGATTTGAACTCAGGGTGTTTAGATGGTTCAGCAATTCCCTGGTCCCATTAAGCATTTTTTTTTAAAGAGATGATAGTTTGTGTTGATGCTATTTCCATTTCCAAAAGCTCTCATTATTTTATGAACTTCCATATACTAAACTAAGTCTGAATAGAATGAACCTGTAAAACATAACCTGCTCTTGGAAAGCCAGCACTCATCCCCAGCCTTCCTCCAAGACAAATATCAGGAGTACCTGTGAAATTTATCATTTGCTCTTTGGCTTTGGTCCCAGAAGCTCTGCTTCTGTTACTGCCTGGCCTCTGGGAGCTAGAGATGTGTCCCCACTTTGGGCCTCTGGCTTCTATATAGATCCTTACTTTCCAAATCTGCCCTTGGGGTTTGCCCAACAGCATTTCAAATATGAAAGACCATCTTTTTAAAATCCTGATTGTGAGCTAAAGAATTCTGGAATGCAGAACTCTAGGATCTTTCTATAACTGTGCTGATTAATGTTTAGAGTCACTTCTGTTCAGACATTATAACATGGGATTTGATCATCCACATCAAATAGAGGGACAGACAGACAATGGCTCCTACAGTGGTAAGTAGAAAATAACGCTCAAGATAATTGTAACTTCTTTATATGTGATGTTAAGTGTGACCTATTTTCCATCATGAAAGGACCAAAGAAAGTTCCAGTGGAACAAACTGAATAGGAAGTGTTGTTCTTTGTGGCGGGTATGGTAAAAATCTCTATGAAATTATCACAGACAAAAAACTGGGGCATATCTACGTTTATACTTCTCCCTAAGCCGAGGATTGTATTTGAAGTTATTTATTTAGTTAGTTATTGCCTTTTGCTACCTAATAGGCATGTCATATCTGTTATGGATATAAAGAGTATTAAATATCCTTAGTGAAACATTAATAGTGAGCTAAAAATTATATCAAACTGGAAATAACAACAGCTGTGTAGTGAGAGGCTAAGTGATAACTGACATCCAACTGAGCATTTTACTATAGTCAATACTTCTTTAAATATAGGTAGATATCATCTCCATTTTATAGAACAAGGAGTTTGGAAATGGGAAGTATACTTGCTTATAATGATGGTGATGATGATTATGACTGTGAACAGCCAACGGTCAAATGCAAAATGTGCTCTTGTGATAGTGTACCAGGAGATGGACATAGTGGTTAGTCTATATAAAAAAGTCCTTGCCGGCCAGGGTTATACGGCAAGACCCTTTCTCAGGAAGAGGAGGAGGATGAGGAGGAGGAGGAGGAGAAAGAAGAAGAAGAAGAAGAAGAAGAAGAAGAAGAGACGAGGTCAGGGGAACAAGTTCAAAGCCTGGATAGCAAGTAACTGCACAGTGGCCCCAAAAGTGACTTTTTCATAAGGCTTTCAGAACAATGCAGTGAAAATTGTTTTTATCAATAAATAGTACTCAGGTTAATGGATATGAACTTCGAAACCTATCTTTTTGGGAGGTATTTTTTTTTTATTTAAAAGGGTTTTTTGTGTTGTTTTGTTTTTTGTTTTTTGTTTGTTTGTTTTTTTTTTTAATAGCATGTTCCCCTTCTCGCTCCTCTACTCATCCCCCAGCTTCCCCCACCCCCATCACTTTTCAAAGAGAATAAGACCTCCCACGAGGAGTCAACAAAGTTTAGGATATCAGGTTGAGGCAGAATCAAGTCCCTTCCCTCTGTATCAAAGTTGAGCAAGGTGTCTCTCCATAGCGAATGAGCTCAAAAAAGCCAGTTTATGCACCAAGGATAAATCCTGGTCCCACTGTCAGAGGCCCTACAAATTGCCCATGCCACACAACTATTAGAAATCTATTTTATGCCACAATATTAATTCAAAGTTGACCATGGGATCAAATGAAAAGGCTAACCTGAAAGTCTTCGAAGAAAATACAAGCTGTTTCCCTTTATTTCCCATCACTGTGACCAAATTACCTGGCACAGACAAGTCAAAGGAAAATCATTTACTTATACTTTAAGAGATTCCAATAAATTACAGCAGCTGATACTGATGATTGCAGCAACATGCTAGAACACTTCAGTTTATTTCATAGTGGCCCAGGAGGCAGAGACACAGGCAGTGATCAGGAAGGGTCCCAGAGCAGCTGCCAGTGACTGACTTCTTTCAGCAAAGCCATATCTTGCTAAGTTTCAAATCCCACAAAATAGCACCACCATCTTGGGCCAAGCAGTCAAATTGTGATCTTCTGGAGCAGTGCTTCTCAACCTGTGGATTGCAACCACTTTGGGGCCACATATCAGATGTCTTCCATAGTACATCTTTAGATTATGATCGATATAAAAATTACAGTTATGAAGTAGCAATGAGATAATTTTATGGTTGGGGTCACCACAACATGAGGAACTGTATTACAGGGCTGCAGCATTAGGAAAGTTGAGAACCACTGCTCGGAGGAATATTACATATTCTAACCATGATATTCTACTTCTATCATTCAAAAATTCAAGACCTTTTTTTCAAGAGTGCCTTTAATTCAAGAGTCTCTATCTTACTTTGCTCCCCATTGCTGTGATAAACACCACAACTAAGAGCAACTTAGGGAAAGAAAATGTTTGTTCCATCTTATCCTTCTGTGTCACATGTCATCACTGTGGGAACTGAGAACAGGAACTCAAGGCAGGAAGCCGGAAGCAGGAGCTGAGGCAGAGATTATGGAGGAATGCAGTGTATTGGATTGTTCTCCACAGCATGCTTAGCCTGATTTCTTGTATAGCCCAGGACAATCTGCTCAGGGATAATACCATCCTAAGTGAGTTGAGCCCTCCCAAATCAATCAATAAAGAAAATGTTCCAGAGACTTGCCTACTAGCAATCTGATGGAGACATTTTCTCAATTGAGGCTCTTTCTTTCCAGAGGACAGGCTTTGACACGTTGACAAACTGACTAGCTTGTACAAGTCTATCATTTCCAACATTGCTCAAAAGTACAAAGTTTAAAGATCTTCTCAAACCCTGTGAAATGATTTATATTACGATAGGTAGATCTTATAAACACTACACTAAGGAGAAGGAGTCAGTAAATGAAGGAGAGCATGTTGACTATGTCATACAATTCTATATATATTAAATTTCCTGAGGGGGCAAACCTACATAGCCAGAAAGTAGATCATTAGCTTCCAAAGGCATAGGGGAAAGAAAAATAGGAAGTCCCTGTCAATGGGAATAGACATTTAAGGATGATGAAAATACTCTATATTTGTCATTATTGATTTTTGTATAGCTATGTGAATAGGCTAAAAATATTGAATTATACTAAATATTTTTTAAACTAAAAACATTGAGTTAAACTAAGTATTTTTTAAATTACACAGTGTGATCTTAAAAGTATACACTATTCAAATCATCATGACAACATAGGGCAGGAACTCCGGATGTTTTCATTTCTCTGCTCCCTTTTACAGACCAGGCCACCAAGCTCCCACGGGTGATGGGAGTATCTGAGAACCCAGTGAGTTCTCCCCAGAAGAGCAAGGACTTTGAAAATAAGAAAAATAATATTTGGGAGCATGAAAACTTGGCATGGTGTGATGGCATACACCCCCAACTCTCAGACCCCACCCCTCCCTACTCACACCCACCTCTACTACCCACCTTCCTACCCCCTCCCCACCTCCACCCCTGTATTCCTGAGGCATTGCACTGACAAGAAGAAATATGAGTGAGTAAGAAAGTGGGAGAGGGAAAGTGAACTCAAGAACCTCCGAGAATAAATACTCATCAGTACTATGGAAATAAATATAAAGTACAGCTCGATTTGCAGTTCATAAGACCTCAATCCACTCAAAATTCTTCATAATCCATCAGCCACAGAGAAGCCCAGAACGGTACCAATGACGTGGCTCAGAGGGTGAAGAACTTGTGTAGCTCTGATGACCTGGAACCCACATAAAGGCAGAAGCACAGAGAGCCGACTCCATCCATTTTTCCTCTGACCCCCACACTTGGGCTGTGGCATGCACATCTCCATATACACACCAGGCACACATACACAATTTAAAATACTGTTTTCAAGTTGGGGAAGAGGCTGGAGAAATGACTTAGCAGATCTTAGAAGATCTTGATCCTCCAGAGATCCTGAGCTGGGATGCCAGCGCTTATTCCAAGCAGTTTACAACTGACTGGAATTCCGGTCCTGGGAGACTTCACAGCATTTTCTGGCCTCCAGAGGTGGCACATGTGCACACACACACACACACACACACACACACACACACACAGGTACCCCACACAAGTGGTGTGTGCACACACACAATTTTTTTTTCTGCTAGCCAAAATTCAGTAGAATTATTTCTAAGATGAGAAAATGTCTAAACTCCAGACTGGAGCAGTAGCAAATAACTGAGTGTTTCCCTTCTTGGCTTGTTTGTTGACTGGCACCTCTAAATTTATGAAGGAGGAGCTCATCTGTTGGAGAAATGAAGCCAAGGCAAAATAAAACATGAAGGAACATGATTACCAAAGCAAAGAAGTAGAAAGTGATTGTGGTGAGAGCCAGCCACAAAGAGGCACTGTTGAAACTCTGACTAACCCATCTGTGGGGATGCAGAATTTGCAATGCTCCAATGAGCTATGCGGTGCTGAAGACACCATAGGCGATGGGCAGTGTTGCAAAGACAAGAAGACTGGAATGGCCAGGCATCCTAGAGAGAGGCTTTTATCTGACCCCGGTAAGTAAAGCAATGTAGTTAGTACTGAGTACAACTCAGAAAACAAGTTTTGAAATTTAGAAGAGCCGTGAATCCCACATGAGTTTGATGCATTTTTATGGACAACTTTATATTCTAAAAGCTATGAAGAGAAACTAGTCACCATGCACAAGAGCGGGTTTCTATTATTAAATGCTGCAGAGGTAATGACATGGTGTGGGTTTTGCTGCTTTTCTAAATGCACAGACATGCTGAATGGTGTGGCGGATAGAAGGTGATATGACAGGGTATTAACAGTGAAAAATGGTCCTGATGCACAGAGGAAACAAAAAGAGGCATTCTCGCTCTGACGACTGACCCAGAACACCTAGCATAAAGTGCGTGCTTCTGCTTAAATTTGAACAGGAATAAAATATGCATTGCTTTTAGCTGTCATCACAGCCATCATACACAAATCATAAACAAAAACATTTAAGGGAACAGAAAGGAGGGAAATAGTGGCTCAGAAAAAAATGAGCATGGCCTTGTATAATCGGAAGCATGTAATAGAGATGGCGCTTACTCCTCACCAAGAAATCTGTGCTTCAGAGCTAACTGCCTGGAACATGAATATGAAGTACTGGCTGCAAAACAAAGAATAAACTCACAATAAAAAGATCAGCCAATAGTAATGGAAATAAACACCACTGTTGCTTTTGAATAAATGTTTTAAAGACAACTTGAACGTGGTGGTGAAACTCAGTTTGGTTTTCCAGTACAATGACTTCTTGCAAGATATCAAGTGAGTTATTTGTTTATTTGAAGATTTTGCTTAATACCAAGTTAAATTTAGTGGTACTTCCTTGACAATGTGAACATACTTTTAAAATTAATATATATGTATATATATATGATTCATATATGTTTATTTTGTTTAACATATACTTTTTAGGCCTGTCAGAGAATCTACTAAACAATATTAGGGTCTTAAAATTTTTTAATGTATAAGCGTATATGCTGTGGGATGGTATTTCTGTACACTGTATGTGTTGCTACCATTGGTTAATAAGGAAGATGTTCGGGACAATGGCAAGACAGAAGACAACCAGGTGGGGAATCCAAGAGAGATACAGGGAGGAGAAAGGTGGGGTTAGAGAAGATGCTGTGAGCTGCTGGGTGAGAAAGATGTAATAAAACACAAGTAAGCCATGAGACATGGTAATACATAGATGAATTAGAAATGGGTTAATGTAAGATGAAAGAAATAATTAATAAAAAGCCTGAACCATAGACTAAACAGTTTATGATTAATATTAAGCCTCCAAGTGATCATTTTATAAACAGCTTTGGGCCCTTGGGGCTGGGAGAGACAGAGAGAAATTGTGTCCACAAATATATCTGTTTTTTTTGTGTGTCTGTGTGCATGTGTGTGTGCTGTGGTACACATGTGAAGCATAGAGGACAATTTTCAGAAGTCTGCTCTTTACTTACACCTTGAGGTTCTGGGATTGAACTCAGGTCAAGTTCCTTTACCAACTGAACCATCTGACTGTCACCAGCCCTAGGATATTTTCGTATATATCCAACACAGGAATAGGGATGACTTTTAAGAAATTTTAATTTAATCAAATCTAGAAGTTAGCTCAAGATCTAGTAAAATCACTACTATGCAATCCATGTCAGTAGCAAAATAATCAGGCGCATAATACCACCTATTTTCCAAGTCAATTGAAAGGCATCTCATTTGCATGAGTCTTAAACACCAACATTACCAAAATAATGATTTTTTTTTTTTTTTTGCTTTTAGATTTCCATCTTGTGTCTCAGGAACAAGAGTATATTTTAATAAATCAATTGGTACTGGAGAGCCTCCCAGACCTACAATCAACATAAGATTACAGGTATTTCTAGGAGAAAAATGTGATAGTAAATGAGAAATAAGTGTTGTTGTTGTACTTGGTAATCTCTGTAACTGATTTCACAAATGAGAGAGTTTTTTTAAGTTAGGAAAGTGAATGTTGTAATTATGATAATGGCTAGAGCTCAAAGATGGGTTGAGATGAAACAAGCTTACCAGAAGTTTGCAGAGCTTTACAAAAGAATTTTCAAGGATGAAACTGAGTAAGTAAGGGGGGGGGCATGTTTTATGTCAATAGAACATCTCAGTGTCATTCTCAAATATCTCGGGATCATGTTCGGACATCTCAGTGACATGCTCAGACAAATAATTCGACTTTGGTTTATAAAAGTGAGAGGGAAGGCCATGAAGAATGGCAATTTCCTGGATTGAAATTCAGGTAAATTCAGTGAAATTCCCACTCCCCCCATGTAGTATGAAAACTCCTCATAAAAAGATCAGCAAATGGTTTTAAAAGCAGGGATAGTAGAAACCTCAACCTTGTGGGATTATGCTTTTGTACACTGTAAAATTTGTCATTGTAAACATTAAATTAATAAAATGCTGACTGGTCAAGTAGCTAGACAGGAAGTAGATGTGAGACAACCTGACTAGGAGAATTCTGGGAAGCTGAAGAGCAGAGAGACAGATGAAAGCAAGACACAAAGGAAGTGGGTAAGAAGCTGTACTGTGCAAAAAGGTACCAAGCCACCTGGCTAGGTATAAACAGAAGTACGGGTTAACTTAGAGTCTAAGAGTTAGCAAGTAATGAGCCTGAGCCATAGGCCAAACAGCTTATAATTAATTATAATTATAAGCCTCTGTGATTACTTAAAACTAAACAGCTGTGGGACCAGCCAGGTAGGACAGACACTTCCAACTATACTTCATTATGATTGACTTTGTATAACTATATTGAAGTTGGAAGTCAAGAGAAATGGGACCCAGAGGATCTTTAACTCTTCCTTAAATCTCTCCTTAACTAGGCTCAGTTGACTGTGTAGAGGAAAGGAAGAAGTGAATGTGTGTGTCCTATGAGAAGCATGTCTACATAGAAGGGGGAATAAACAGTCAAATCCCACAACAGAGAGAATCTCCGATGCAAAGGGATGCTTAGAATACTTTGCTCCACTGAGAAAGAGTCTAATTATCTGATGACAACTCAATAATCATAGTTCTTTGTTTTTTAAAATAGGCTGGTCTGAAACTTGCTGTGTAGACCAGGTTAGCCTGGAGCCTACCTCTCCTTCCTGAACACTGGGACTAAAGGCTTTGGGAAACAAATTACACAGACATTTGATTTAACAGTTTCCTGTTAAAACTTCTCATTTCCGGGTGTAATCTTCAAAGTTCTGAGGTCTACAATTAAATTCTGACTGAGTAAAGCTTAGGCATCTATAAAAACAGAAAAAAGTATAGTAAAAACTAAAGCCTACTGAGAAGAGGGACTTTCCTGCACTTGTTTTTCTGGCTTGAAGAGCACATTTCTCTTAGCTTCAATGTATTTCCAAAATAAGGAAACGTCTTCTATGCCTTCTTGTCCCAGGGTCACTTCAAACACAGCCTGTTCAAGAGAGGTTTCTCTTCTCAAAAAGCATTTTCTTTTGAAAGCTGTTTTGGTCAGTAGCACCATGATTTTCCCAATCACTCAGATCTACCTTCATTATTTAACTTTATTTTTTCTTCTTTGGTTATAGATCTTAAATCAAAACTAAAAAGGCCTACTGCCTTTCAGTCACACTGATTTATATGATAGACTGTTGTAGACACAAGATAGGACACGCCCAGAAGAGTTCAAAGCCAAATGTTTCTCTTTAAATTTCATAGATATTATTAATACCTCACACCCCCATTCTCCTGGGGTCACTTGTCCATAAGGAGCTCCTATCTGCTCTGACTCCACACTTTTACTTAACCTCCAATTCATACAGTAGCTTGCTGACTAAGTACTTTCCTAATGCAATACATCTGCTGTGCAATTCTTCTCCTAGGAATATATCTATTGGTTCTTCTGTATCCACAGAATGCCCGGAGACTTCCCTCTAGTAATGAGTGCCCTGTGCATCCTCCAACTGTCCCCACTTGACCTACAACATCCCCTTTATACCAAATACATGCTTATAGCTCCCACCTAGATGGACTTGAAATTAATGCCTGGCCTCCTCATCCCCACGTAAAAGAATCTTTCTGACATTGTCATAAGTACATTTATATTTTATCTGTTTATGGATTTTTGTTGTTCTGAACAAACCAAAATTTCTGTAAGGTCAGTAAAGGAACTGTACTTTTCTTGGTTATTTTCATGTATCCTTCCACTTAGTGATTTACTGAGATCCCCTTTGTACACTGTACTAAACCAGAGAGTAAAGGAGGCTACTGGACTTTGGCGTAGTAAGTCCTACACAAATATTTGTGAGGGAATAAATTGGGCCCCTTCTCCTAACAAGTAGAGTGTTTATTTGAGAAAAAGACCTTCATGCCCTTATATTTTTAGCTCATTTGACCACAGAAATCCCATAAATTTTAGTCCCCAGGAATCAACCTTAGAAAGTTTCAACAATGGGTTTCAGATAGATTTTTATTATATATTCACTTGTTCATATTCTTGAGAACTTAATGTCACTTTTATAATGGCTGCTAAAAGAATGTTATTACCTTCTTGAACTATACATTTTATTCTTCAGTTTGACATAAGATGTTATAAATAAATCAGATGGAAAACTATTTAGTTACTTGACATCTATAATAACAGGGGGCGTTTCTAGAAGGCCAGATTTATTAATAGGCAGAGGCTCCCAGATTTGGTTATTATAATTTAATAACAAACTTCTGTTGAGGGTTTGTATCATTTAGCTAACAAATATTCCCATAAAATAAGCATTATAATATAATATATATTCAAGCAAATGAATAAGTGTCACTGTGATATTCTTTTGAATTGCAACAAACAATAAATGGTATAGCCCCAGATGTTTACTTCATTTGGCTCTAAAGGGATGGATAGGCTGCTGGGTAATCACCATGGTTACTGATTCACTCTTAATGTGGGACTGGTACTAAGGCAAAATAATGCCATCTATCATATAGCTCCCATCTATCATAATATACAGCAGGGATGCTCATCATGCAGCCTTAGGTTTAGAGACTGCAGAGTTTTGTTTGAGGGGGGGCTGGTAATGTAGCTCAATTGGTAATATTCTTAGTAAGTACACATGAAGCCCTAAGTTCAAAATCCTGTACCACATAAACACAATGTGGTGGTACACAGGACTCCTGAGGTGGAGGCAAAAAGATGAGGAGTTCAAGGTCATCCTTGATTACACAGCCAGTTTACAGCCAGCCAGGAGCATATAGATGCAATCCTTAAAGGGAAGAAGATGAAAGGATTATCTTTTAAGAGAAAATATTATTTTAATTGTGTCAGATTGTGTGTGAGAACTTGAAAAGCCAATTTCAGTCTCAGAATAACACTCCTTTCTTCCAGAGAGGATTTACTTTCTGCTTCCATTAGTTATTTGAGCTAAGGGCAGAACTCCTAAATTCAGCTGAGGAGGGAACTAATTCTAATTTAGACTCCATTCCTTTTGAGACTGGCCTTTCCAGGGATTCTGGAGAAGCTCTGCTTAACTTCTCTGCCTCTCGTCCCTTTGACATACAAAAAGCGATCTCGGATGCTGGTCTCCCATCTCCAGCTCCCAGACCCTGCTTTCCCTGTCTCCCCCGTTCCTGCCTCTCCTGCCTCCTCAGCCCCCTTCAGCCTCTGCCTTCAAGTGAAGAATTATCTTTCTCTTCCTTCCTCCCTCCCTCCCTCCCTCCCTCCCTCCCTCCCTCCCTCCCTTCCTTCCTTCCTTCCTTCCTTCCTTCCTTCCCTCCCTCCCTCCTTCCTCCTTCCTTCTTCCTTTTCCTTTTCTGCTCACAGTCACAGAAGGTTTGGTCAAGGGCTCTACCTCATGCCTTGGATGGAGCATCATGGCGGCTGGAGCATGTGGTAGAAGCATTTCTTTATCTCATGGCCGGTGAGAAGCAGAGAAAAATGACTAGGGGCCAGGTATAACCTTCAAAGACATATGATCTGTGATCTACTTCTCCCAACCAAGTCCAATGTTTCCTGAAATTTCTAGTATCTTCCCTCACCCCCCAAGCCCCAACAGCATTGGAAACCTAGAACTCCATATACGCATTTGTGGAGAGCATTTTTTATTGAAACCACAGCAGAATCTCCCACTTCTGAAATGACAGAAGAGATGCCAATGTGGCAGGGCTCCTACAGGAAACCATGACAATCATGTCTATCCAACAGAGAGGGAAAGAGAAGGTACTCATATTGTGCTATGGCTTAGTCAGAGAGTTTTTCTTTACCCAGTGGGAACTAACTGAAAGCTTTCTCCTGTCAACTCAGAGTATACTGAGAGAAGGAGGGAGAGGTAGAGCCTAGCACACAGGTGGGGGTGGGGAGATGGGGGTAGGGGGTGTGGCCTTCTGACAGAAAGGAGAACCAAGCAACAACTACTTCTTAGAGCAAAGTATTGGGAATAAGAAAGACATACTGTTTAAAGGAGACTCTTAGAGTGAAGAAAGCCATGCCTCCAGATCATGTGATAAAGCAGTTTATTACAGACAAATGTTGTGAGGAATGCAGAACAAAGATGGAGTGTACGCAATAAACCAAACCCATATTTCAGAATAATAAAGACTGGGAAAGGACAAAGAGACAAATGACCTAGCTGTATACGTAACGGCATTGGGAACAAAGATTCCACACAGAGAAGATAACGAATTGTTTGAGTGATTAAATTAGTGATTGACTAACAGACTAAAAAAGTCCTTGTTGTACCTAGGACCCACTATGTAAACCTAGAAGTTGTAGTGATCTTCTGTCCACTGCTTTAATGCAGGAAGAACAGGGGTAAGCTATTATATCTATCCTTCAGGTGGCTCTTGATTGGTGGCCTGATAGTATTGTTTTGCCAAGTTGATGGCACTTCAGAGGGTTAACAGCTAGAGAAATTTGGGCTTCTGAATTCTGCTTGTGTTATAAAAACTAGAAAAAAATGACAGAAAAAAGAGGATGATATGTAGAAAGCAACATAAGACTAGTTTTCAATTTTTAATTAGTCTTTTAAACTTCTGAGTGTATATTTGGCTTGAGGGTATAAGGCTGTGGTCTGCTGACTTGTGGGTGTGCCTCTGTGTGAACACGGAGGCCAAAGGAGGAAGCTGAGTGCCCAACTCTGTTACTACTTATCTTACTCCCTTGAGATAGGGCTTCTCACCGAACTTGGAGTTAGTATGATCCAGAAAGTTCAGGGAACCTTCTGTCTCCATTTCCCAAGCATGAGAATACTAGTGCACAGGACTATGTCCAACTTCTTAAGTGGGTTCCAGGGATTTGAACACAGGTCTTCATTCTTACACAACAAGTACTTTAAACCGTGAGCCAGCTCCTTAGTTCAGTTTTTGTTCTAAAGTGATGGGACCATGGTCAAATCTCTTCCTTTCATGCTCTCCTAGAATTCTCTGATGCTATAACATTTTAATATACATATGTATATTAATATATACATATGTATATTATACTGGTAAGAATGACCCAAAAAACTGACCTAAATCTAAAACATAATAAATGACATAATAAAAGCTTTCTTACGAGCTTTGATTTCCTTGGAGTTAATTACGGAAGTGAAACTATAAATGCCTCTATCAGCCATTGGAATAGAGCACAATTTCACAAGATTGTGGAGTTTAGCTTTTAAGGTTTCCAGTTGGCCCCTTCCACTTTTCTTTTTAACAACATGCTGCATTTATTCCTAAAAACAAAATGAATAATGTATTTTTCTACTCGTATTATTTATGAAAATTTGTTTTTGGTTTTTTTGTTTTGTTTTGTTTTTTTTGTTTTTTGTTTTGTTTTTTTTGTTTTTTTTTTTTACCTGAAATTCTCATATTCTTCTGCTTGCCGCCTCCATGGGCATCTTTGTATGCTTGTGATGATCTGAAGGTAGTCATCCTCTGAAAACCTAGAGATTAAACAAGAAAGTCTCACACAGGGAATTCTGAGGACACATCTATAATCTCTTCACTTTAGCCTGAAGTCAATCAGAAATCATTAAATATCATACTCGCTCCCTGTTAGTGGCTTGTCAGAGAAGCAGCAGGTAGCATTTGAGGTTCAAGATGTCAGCACACCAGGAGGAAACTCTCTGCTGAGTCAATCTCCTATAGGAAAGGCCTGGAACTACAGATCCTGGAATGCTTTTGCTACTGCTGTGCATTTACATGTTTGCTGCTACTATCTTTCTCTGGTATCCAGCATGTTGTGAATGGGTGTGGAGAAATTCCCACTGTAGGAAACAGAGGAAACATCCTGTTCTACTAGCATTTTTTAACCTGTGGATTATAATAAAGATAATTCTTCCCTAAGTTGTTGTCTAATTGATAATAATAATAATAGCTTATTCAAAGTTTTAATGAATAAAAATAAATATAAGGATATGTTACACAGATAGAGCCTATGAATTTCACCTAAGGAGCTGCATTAGATCACAGCTCAAGTTAATAATTAAAAAGAATTGAACCCCAGAAGCTAGTCTGGCGAAAATTCCTTTCATCTTGATACTGAAAGGCACAGAGACAGATTTCTATGTGCACTATTAGCTGAAACAAAGCTTTAAAATACCTTTAGGCACTGACTCTGAGAATTCATGGAGACAGGATCTATCCTTTATGGCCTGAGGAGTTGGCTAGCCATTTGATACACTCTTGTATAGAAGCTACAAATTACTTTAGAATACCAGGTATTTGGACTACAAATAGAGCATTCTTTCTCATCTATTATTATTATTTTTCATCTTTGAAAGTGCTACTAAGGACAACTGGAGACCCACAGCTGACTAAGCGATGAGTGGCACTCCAACCCTCAGGCCAAGAGAAGACTGTGGTCTCTGAATCCCGGCCCCAAAACACAGTCCCTGGTATCCCAACCATACCTAACTCCACCGAAAGGAAGCTGGGAGGGGCCCCTCAAGCCCAATCCCCAGAAAAAGACAGCTGGAGGGACATCCCACGGGCTAAACCCTACCCAAACCTGAACATGTGTCATCACGCACTGACAATTAGAGACCCATAAGCCTTCTAGTACACAGCTGACTAAAAGCCAAACAAGAGCCAACTAATACCTGACTAAGAACGACCCCTGCATCAACTGGAGACACTCAGCTCTTGGGCACACAGCGGACTAAGAGCCAACAATGGAAGTTGGAACTGAGGAAGATGCTAGTGTAAGAATACGTATAACAATATAAAGAACAAAAAGACACCACCAGAAAAAGCTGGTGGTTCAAAAACATCAAGAGCTGAGCATAACAACAAAGAGGACACAGAAAAACCACCTTAAAAACAACTTTATGAAGATAATAGAAGATTTAAAAAAGGATATTAAAAAAAACTCCCTTAAAGAAATAGAAGAAAATACAAACGAAAGATTGGAAGAGTTGAAGAAATCCCTGAAAGAAAATAAAGAAAACCAAGAAAAAGAAAACAAACAGGTGAAAGAAACATTCCAGTAATTAAAATTTTAAATAGAAGCAATAAAGAAGGCACAAACCCAGGCAAAGCAGGAAATAGAAAACCTGAAGAAATGAACCAGCACTACTGATGCAAGCATAACCAACAGAATGCAAGAGATGGAAGAGAGAATCTCTGGAGTGGAAGAGTCAATAGTGGAAACAGATAAGTCAATCAAAAAAAAAAAAAAACACACACACTAAAACTAAAAATGTCACAACACAAAACATCTAAGAAATATGGGACACCATGAAAAGACCAAACCTGATAATAACTGAAATCAAAGAAAAACAAGAATATCAGCTAAAAGGCACAGAAAATATATTCAACAAAATCATAGAAGAAAACTTTCCCAACCTAAAGAAGGAAATGCCTATGAAAATACAAGAAGCTTACAGAACACCAAATAAAGTAGACCCCACAGAACAGTCTGCTCACCACATAATAATCAAACCACTAAACCTATAGAACAGAGAAAAAACACTAAGAGCTGCAAAGGATAAAAGCCAAATTATCTATAAAGGCAGACTCATCAGAATAACACCTGATGATTCAATGGGAACAATGAAAGCAAGAAGGTCCTGGCCAGATGTTATATAGACACTAAGAAATCAACGTCGTCAACCCAGACCACTATACCCAGCAAAACTATCAACCACCATAGATGGAGTAAACAAGATATTTTAGGGAAAAAAAAACAGATTTAAACAATACCTATCCACAAATCTAGCCCTATAGAAAGCACTAGAGGGAAAAACTAAGGAAAAATAAGGAAAGCAGATACATCCATAAAACCATAAACAATCACTAATCCCACTGAAGAAAAACCCAAAGAAGGAAAATATAAACAAGCTATTACCACAAATAACAGGAAATAACAATCATTTGTCATCAATATTCTATAATACCAATGGACTCAATTCACCTATAAAAAGACACACCTTAACAAGATGGATACAAAAACAGAATCCATCCTTCTGCTGCATACAAGAAACACACCTTAGCTTCAAAGATAAACACTGCCTCAGAGTAAAGGATTGGGAAAAGACTTTCTAATCAAATGTTCCTAAGAAATAAGCTGGTGTAGCCATCCTAATATCTAACAAAATAGACTTCCAACTAAAATCATCAAAAGAGACCAGAACAGACAATACTTACTCATCTCAGGAAAAATTGACCAAGCTGAATTCTCAATCCTGAATATTTACGCCCCCAACACAAAGGTACCTACTTATGTAAAAGAAACAGTACTAAACCTTAAACCTCATCTCAAACCCCACATACTAATAATGGGAGACATCAAAAACCAATATTCACCAATGGATAGGTCTACCAGATAGAATCTTAACAGAGAAATGAGGGATCTAATAGATGTTATGACTCATATGGACTTAATAGATACAGACAGAACCTTCCACCTAAACACAAAGGAATATACATCTTTCTGAGCACTCTATGGAACTTTCTCTAAAACTGACCACATGTTCAGTCATAAGCAAATATCAATAGATAAAAAAATTGGGAATAACTCCTTGTATCATATCAGATCAAAATGGTTTAAAGTTTAGAGTTCAACAACAACAAAAATCATAGAAAGCCTGCAAATTCATGGAGGCTGAGTTGAACCACTCTAGGTCAAGGAAGAAATTTTAAAAAAAAAAATCAAAGATTTCCTAGAATTTAATGAAAATGAAACTACAACAAAGTCAAACTCATGGGACAAAATGAAATCAGTATTAAGAGGAAATCTCATAGCATTAGATGCCTATGTGAAAAACCTAGAGAAATCTCACACAAGAAACCTAGCAGCATAGCTGAAGGCTTTAGAACAATTAGAAGCAAATTCACCTAGAAGAAGACGGTGGGAAATAACCAAACTTAGGGCTGAAATCAATACAACAGAAACAAAGAGAACAATACAATGAATCAATCAAAGAGTTGGTTCTTTGAGAAAGTCAACAAGATTGATAAACCCCTGTCTAAACTAACCAAAAAAGCAGAGAGAGAAAGAGAGAGAGAGAGAGAGAGAGAGAGAGAGAGAGAGAGAGAGAGAGAGAGAGAGAGAATCCAAATTAACAGAATCAGAAATGAAAAGAGGGACATAACAGGAAATCCAGAGAATATCAGGTCATACTTTGAAAATCTATACTCCATTAAAATGGAAAACCTAAAAGAATTGGACAGCATTCTTGACAGTTACCACCTACCAAAATTAAATCAAGATCAGATTAAAGACCTAAACAAACCTATAACCCCAAAGGAAACTAAATCTGTTATTAAAAGTCTCCCAAGTAAAAGAAAAGCCCAGGTCCAGACGGTTTCAGTGCAGAATTCTACCAGACATTTAAAGAACAACTAATACCAATACTCCTCAAACTATTCCATAAAGTAGAAACTAAAGGAACATTGCCAAACTCTTTTTATGAGTCCACAATCACCCTGATTTCCAAGCCACCCAAAGATGCAACAAAGAAAGAGAATCACAGACCAATCTCCCTCATGAACATTGATGCAAAAATAGTCAATAAAATTCTGGCAAACCGAATCCAACAACATATCAAAAAAATCATCCACCACGATCAAGTAGGCTTCATTCCAGAGATGCAGGAATGGTTCAACATATGAAAAACTGTGAGTATCACCTTATAAACAAACTGAAAGAAAAAAAAACCCACAGGATCATCTCATTAGATGATGAAAAAGTCTTTGACAAAATCCAACACTCCTTCACGATAAAAGTCCTGGAGAGATCAGAAATACAGGGAAAATACCAAAATATAATAAAGGCAATATATACAGCAAGCCAACAGCCAACATCAAACTAAATGGACAAGCACTCAAAGCAATCCCACTAAAATCAGGAGCAAGACAAGGCTGTCCTCTCTCTCCTTATCTATTCAATATAGTTCTGGAAGTTTTAGCTAAAGCAATAAGAGAACAAAGGGAGATTAAGGGGATACAAATTAGAAAGAAAAATGTCAAGCTATCTCTATTTGAAGATGATATGATGATATACATAAGAGACCCACAAAATTCTACCAGGGAACTCCTGCAGCTGATAAACACCTTCAGCAATGTAGCAGGGCACAAGATAAACTAAAAAAATACAATAGCCCTTCTATACTCTAAGGATAAAAGGACTGAAAAAAAATAAGGAAAATATCCTTCTTTATAATAGCTGCAAATAGCATTAAATATCTTTCTGTAACTCTAACCAAAGAAGTATCAGACCTGTTTGTTATAAATGTTAAGTCACTGAAGAAAGAAATTGAAGAGGATATCAGAAAATGGAAAGCGCTCCCATGCTCCTGGATAGGTAGGACCAACATAGTAAAAATGCTAATTTTACCAAAGACAACCTACAGATTCAATGCAATTCCCATCAAAATCCCAACACATTTTTTTTTTTTTTTTTTTTTTTTTTTTTTTTTTTACAGATCTTGAAAGAACAATACTCAACTTCATATGGAATAACAGGAAACCCGGGATTGCCAAAACAATCCTGCTCAATAAAAGAACTTCAGGAGGAATCACCATCCCTGACTCCAAGCTATACTATAGAGATACAGAAGTAAAAACATCCTGGTACTGGCATAAAACAGACTTGTGGATCAATGGAATCGAATCAAAGACACCAACATCTACCAACACACATATAAACACCTGATTTTTGACAAAGGGCCAAAAATATTCGATGGAAAAAAGAAAGTATCTTCAACAAATGTTGATGGCATAACTGGATGGTAGTATGTAGAAGAATGCAAATAGATCTACACATATCACCCTGCACAAAACTCAAATCCAAGTTGATCAAAGACCTCAACATAAACACAGCTACACTGAACTTGATACAAAAGAAAGTGGGAAACACCATCCAATGCATTGGCACAGGTGATCACTTCCTAAATATAACACCAGTAGAACAGACATAAGAACAACAATCAGTAAGTGGGACCTCCTGAAACTGAGACGCTTCTGTAAGGTAAAGGACACACTCAATAAGAAAAAATGGCAGCCTACAGAATGGGAAAAGATCTTCACCAACCCTACATCAGACAGAAAACTAATTTCTAAAATATATAGAGAACTCAAGAAACTAGAACCCCCAAACCTAAATAGCCCAATTAACAAATAAGGTTCAGAGCTATAAAGGGAATTCTCAACAGAAGAATTACAAATGGCTGAAAGGCACTTAAAAATTGCTCAACATCTTTAGCCATCAGATAAATGCAAATCAAAACAACTTAGAGATACCACCTTATACCTTCAGAATGGCTAAGATCAAAAACACAGATGACAGCCTATGCTGGAGAGGGTGCAGAGCAAGGGGAACACTCCTTCGTTGTTGGTGGGAGTGTAAACTTGTACAGCCACTCTGAAATGTAGTATGGTGGTTCCTCAGAAATCTTGGAATCAATCTCCCCAAGGATCCAGCAATACCACTGTTGGGTATATACCCAAAGGAAGCACATTTGTACCCCAAAGGCACTAGCTCAACTATGTTCATAGAAGCATTATTCATAATAGCAAGAACCTGGAAAAAAACCTAGACGCACCTCAACTAAAGAATGGATTAACAAATGGTGGTACATCTACACAATGGAGTACTATTCAGCATTAAAAAAAAAAATGACCTCCTAAAATTTTCAGGCAAATGGATGGATTTGGAGAGCATCCACCTGAGTGAGGTATCGCAAGCCTAGAAAGATAAGAGTTGTATGTACTCACTCATAAGTGGATTTTAGACAAAAATCAAAGAATACCCAAGCTGCAAACCACAACTCCTGAAATCCTTGGGATCAGAAGTAACTTAAGAGAGACATCCAGAAATTCCTCTAGAAAAAGAAAATAGAGAAAATTTCCTTAGCAAATTAGAACCATAACAGGTTGCAACCAAGAAGAGGTGGGAACTAATCATGAGAGAAGGAGATGTTTGAGTGAGAAGAGCAACCTAGAGGGAGAAAAAAAGAGATGGATATCTTGGTAGAGGAAGCCAATGTGGGACTGGAAAGAGACCAGGTAGTAGGAAAACCATCAAGGATTCACAGGATGTTCCTGGCTAGGTCTCCAACCAGTAGTGGAGGGGGTGCCTAAACAGGACTCCCCCTATAATCAAATGTATAATCAAATGACCCTAAGTGTCATCACAGAACCAACATCCAACAATGAATAGAGGTGGAGGCGGAGATCCATGGCTGAGCACTGGGGAGAGTTCCTGGTCCAGCTGAGAGGAGGGGAGGAGAGTCTGTATGAGCACGGGATAGGGATTATGGAGAAAAGTCCCACAGTGATGGCTAGCTGGAACTCTGGGGTAGCTCACTGAATCAAGAACAGCCACTGGGGAACCATCAGGAAAAGGAGCTAGGCCCTCCAAGAGTAGGTAACTGTCGCTTGTCATGTGCAGTATGTGGAGCCTCAAGTGGTGGGATCAGATAGTGTTCCTGTGCGTGGGCTGGCACCTGGAGCTCATTTTCTGTAGAAGAACATCTAACCCAGTCTTGATTTTGAGATGAGGAAATCAGACTTGCTTGGAGTGGATTGCCTTGCTAAGCTGATCCACATGGGGACTTCTTGCCCTTTTCGGGGAGGGGATGGTTGGATGGGGAGGGAAGAGGCTGAAGGCTGACTAGGAGGGGTTGGGAGGAGGGAAGAATGGGCAAGCACGGGGATCTTGAATAAAAAGATTACAAAAAAAAAGACAAAATGAACTTACAAAAAAAGAAAGAAAGAAAGAAAAACCAAGGGAAAATTCTAAATTTACCTAATAGTGATGACGATTTGGGATTTTATTATTTAACTGTTACATATTTGGGAAATCTGTGGTTTTTATTTCTGCATCATTTCCCCCCCCCATTAAAACACATACTTTGTAATTTCATTACTATCGTTTTCAATTGAATTATGCTTTCTGACAAAGAGTCTAAAAATTTTCATAATGCTCCATTTGCCCATAAATACAACCAATATGGTTCAATGTGCAAAGATAAAATAAATAAAAAATACCTTCAGACTAGATCAGACATTTTGATAATAGTCTTAAGATAAAAAAAAAAATCCCAGAAAACAATGTAAAGTTTACAAAGATACATAGCTGAATTATAGATTCATTAGATTGGGGTCAAAAATACAAAGCAGCCCAACTGTGACTTGGCTTACTTTCCTTGGTAGGTTTGGTCGATGATCAAAGGTGATGTTAACTCTGTGTGCCTATTTTTGTGCCCAGTCTCCTGATATAAAACTATTGATGAGTGGATCTGCCCCCTATAGATCTAATGTACAGCTGACTGGTGGTTTTTATGTATGAAAATTTAGGTTTGTGATTCCTTATAAGATTATCTTTCAAGATAGATGATAAAATGATTGATTCTTTTTTTTTTTTTTTGTAGTCACAATATGCAGCCTGCCCACAAAAGAGTTGGCAGAGAAAAAAAAAATACTCCTTACTTTCTCATGTTCTGTTCATCTGTAACAAGATACTTAGATATAAATGTATGAGGGTTATCAGGGTGACTTTGTTTTTTAATCATGCAAAAAGATGAAACATGTTTTTACCTGTACTTATTATAACCATTCACTTGAAAAATGGAATGTAACCACATTGTGATTCCTATATTGCCTGTAAAACTTTGATGGGTATAAAAGCTGTAGGAAAAAATTCAGTAAAAGAACAGAACAGACTAAAGAAGGAAACCATCAAGAGAGGGCGTGAGTGTCTTTTTCCCCAAGCCCCTCAGGTAGAAAAGTCTTAGTATACTCATTGCTGTGGATTCCTTTGTGAACTCTGTGCTGCTGGAGTCTGGATCCCCAGGCAGCAATAGCTCCCATGCATCTAGGAACATACAGCTTGAAATGTATTATTATGTTGTTTTAAGAATGCTTATATCGCGAATCTCTTAAGCCAAGTTCAGCATTACAACTGGACAACACGCTCTATGTGTCTCCTTTCTTTTGTCTGTCTTTGTCTCTCTCTCTAATACACACATACGCAAAAGCAATCTTACATTAACTTTTCCTCAGTGATTGATAAATACTTTCTAAATGTTGATCATGAATGTATATCTTTTTTCAGATTCTGCTAATAGATTCATATTGGAGTATGTAGTTAGAACCCCTACACATGCTCACACATATTCTCTCTCTGTGTGTCTCTGTCTCTGTCTCTCTGTCTCTGTCTCTCTCTCTCACACCACACACACACACACGTAATCATCTGGTTTTAATTTTCTGCAATCCATTACAAATCCTGACTAGGTTGTGGTAAGAAAGCTGTCTACAGGTATAAAAAAAATATAGACAGTGACCCAGTCTGATAAGATAGGCACAGGACAAATATGCCAGCTCCCTTAGATCTCTCTCAATTTGAAATTCCACCATTAAGTATTAATTACTAAAGCACAGAATGCTGTTTCATCTTTAAGGGTGTTCATTTGAAATGCAAATATCCCTTTGCATTGGAAAAAAAAACACCTTGAATTTTCTTTCCATTCTCTTCTCAGCCATCAGGATGCCATCAAAGCTGTACAGTGTGGGAGGGAGGGAGGTTGGGAAGGAGAGAGAGAGAGAGAGAGGGAGAGGGAGAGGGAGAGGGAGAGAGAGAGGGAGAGAGAGAGAATAAATGTGAAAATGTGCTGGTGAGTGTGTAAAGAAAAAAAATTACACAGTTTTTGCCTGAAAGAATGAGTCCATTACCTACAAGAAGGCAAGGAAGATTCTCCAAGGTTATCTCTAAAAGGAAGATTTTTTAACGGGCAGGGGTGTAGTCAACCGCAGAACTTCTTTGTAGCTGAAATTTACCTTCCTCTTGTGTTTCTCCCTCCAACAAACAATACTAGCAACAGAAACCATCTTGGCTCCCACTGACTCTGCAGTTGAATCCAGAAAAACCTTCTAAGAACATAGTGAATACTTAAAGCAAAGCAAAGCAAAGATTAAAAATAGTTTTAAATACACAGTTCCTCAACACAGCAGACGCAGATAGATCACTACATGGGTCTAGTAGTTCTCTTTGTACACTACATTACCAGAGCACCATGCTCTGTCCTCTACCAAATGTTTAGATATTTCCAGGTTGAAACATAGTACCTGTCTTTGCAGGGTTGAAGGCAGCCAAAGACCTTTTGCAAATGGCTTTTAAAACTAAATTAGACGAACACCCATTCAGCAACTTATTGAAAGCATTCTCAATTCTGGATCCTTAAGAGATTCACTACTCTGACATCTCTCCTGTCTAGAGAAGTCTTATCAAATACTAAGGCATGCCTTTAAATCTCTTCAGAGTGTTATCAGGACCATCAGAGCATTGTACACTCAAGAACTTATGAACTAAGGTAAGCAAACAACTTTTGTTTACTAAGATCCATCAGAAAAAAAAATGTAAGAGAGAAGAAAGGCCTAACAGACATCTAATAAAATCAATGAGGATTGCAATTGCATTTGAAGCCAATATAAAGTATAATTGGAAAATAAAAGAGATAAAAAGCTATTGTCTCATCATCAAACTAGCGTGTCAGAGTCTACGTTTTATGGACATGCTATTTATAAGACAAAAGAGAAATGAAATGTTTTATGATGTATGGCTCAGATTAGTGAACTTGAAGACTGAGCAATAAAAACTATTGAAAATTAAAAACAAATGGGGAAAATTAAAGGAAATGTGAACAAGCCTATGATTCCAGTATGCAGGGAGTACTGAGGCAGAAGGATCATGAGTCGGAAGTGAGACAGTCTCTGTAACAAGACTTACATCGCTTTGCTGTATTGACAAGTAAATATCAATTTTTAGAAGAAGAGAAAAATTAGCAACAGACAACCTCATATGGTTTGATATATATATAATTATCATCCTCATAACAGAAGAAAAGCATCTTTGAAGTTTGATAGGATTTATCACTAAAACTAATGAAATCTATAAATCTGTAGATCTAAGAATTCCAACAAGCACAAGGCACAGAAACATGAAGAAAATGACAACATAAAAATAAATTTTTAGCGGCAGCAAAGAGAAAAGCGTAAAATATAATGAAATACAAACAGTATGTACAAAGAAACCACAGCCTGCAGCATGCTTCTTGTTAGAAAGAATGGGAGCTAGAAAGCAGAGGACATGACCTAGAGGTAGGATGGGGATGGGGGATGGGAGAGGCTATAATCTTATACTCAAAAAATCTTTCAAAAAATGAAGATGAAATAAAGACTTGGTCTGCAGATGTGTCAGAGGAAGTCCCCAGGCAGAGGAGCAATGAATCACCTGGGTGTCTGGGTTGACAAAATACATTGAAGCACTCTAGAAATAGAGTACACAAACACACACAGGATCCTTTTCCTTCCTTCCTACATTTTTTTAAAAGGCAGAGGGTTGGAAGATGGCTCAGTCAGTAAAGAACTGGCCTAGCAAGCATGAGGACCTTAGTTTGATTCCCAGAAGCCAGGTAAAAATGACTGTCGAGAGGGTACACATGTTTGTAATCCTGGCAGGTAGGTGCAGACTTCAGGATCTTTGAGGCTTGCTGGTCACCAATCCAGCCTATCAGCTGAGACCAACGCCATAAGAGACCCTATCTCAAAGGACATGGACAACTTTCCTCAGGATGATACCCAGAACTGATCTCTGTCCTCTGGCATGGGCACCGTTCCTGCCCCTCCTAACACAATTTCTTTTTTAAAAGAAGCAAAGAAAAAATCGACAGTTTAAAGTAAATCTAGTAATAATATGTGGAAATGGTTATATTTGTAAATATAAATAATGTAATAAATGTAAATAATGTAAATAAATGTAAAAAATGTAAATAAATATAATCCTGAATATAGAACAAAATCTAGATGGCAAAGGTGGAGGGAAGAAGCTGGAGCAGAAGGCATACAAGCTTTTGGAAGGAGACTACATGGGAAGAGACGTTTGCTCTGTCTAAAATAGAAAGTCACACGAATGCAGTCTTACAAACACTCATAGTGAGAGGAAGCAGATAAAGAAGGAAACAACAGGAAAAATGGAAAAAAACATAGCAGGAGGGTAGAATAAACATAATATACGAACAATTAATGTTAAATGTTAAATGTCAATGATCTACATACATTCATCAGAAGGCAGAGAATGACAGGCTAATTTTTATAAAAGCAGCAAAGTATTTTTTTTTGCAAGACCAACATTATATAAACAAGCAAAATATGTAAAAAGAAAACCATTGTCTACCGAATCTACAGAAAATCTACTAAAATGAGTAACTTAGCAAATCTGAAAAATACAAGCTTGCCACCATCAATTACACTGGAAGTAATGACTGGAAATAAAATTAACATTTACTTTCAATGTGCAGCAGCATAAAATAATTGGAACTAGCAATATCCCTTTGTAGATTAACATTTAAAAACATGAAATAAAGAGAAATAAATTTGATCAAAATGTACAAATTTTATGCATTGAGTGTATAAGATGCTATAAAGAGAAATTAAAGATCTAAGTAAATGGAGCCATATCTCATGTCCATTGGCCAGAAGACTCGAGACTGTCAATTTTTAAACTTTATTTAGAGATTTGGTGAAATTAAATGAAAAAATACATCGATGTTTTGTTATTTTTAAGATAAATTAAAGAACTAATTATAGCACTCTAGAGAGAAGAGAGGTAGAAGATCCCCAAGCCTGAGGCCTCTCTGGATCACACAACATGTTTAAAGGTAGTCAGAAACATAGAGTAAGACCCTGCTTCCAAAATTTAAAAAAGGTTGGTCTAAAGTTCATATGGAAACTGAAAGACCAAGCATAGCCCACAGAACCAGAAAACTAAGAAAGCTAACTTGTGCCACCCGAATTTGGGGCCACCTCATGGCCCCAGTGATTAGGTGATATCTTATTTCAGTCAAGACAGAAAACTTTTGAAAGAATGAAAAATCTAGAAATAGGGGTATTCAGCAAGGGAAAGGTTAATCTTTCCAACAATGTTTGCTGTAACAACTGATGATCATAACTGCAACAAACCAGAAGCTCTCATTTTGCCCAATATACAAATATTAACTCTAAGTGTTTTACTAACCTAAATGTAAGAGCTGTGTGAGAAAATAAATCTTGATGGTACGTGTGTGGTGGTGATGCTGCTGCTGCTGGTGGTGGTGTGTGTGTGTGTGTGTGCACTGTGATGTATGTGTGTATGGTGTGATGTATGTGTGTGTGTATGTGGTGTGTGTGTGTGTGTGTGTGTGTGTGACAGAGAGATGTGGTGTAGTGTGTGTGGTGTGGTGTATGTGTGTGTGTATGTGGTGTGGTGTGTGTGTGAGAGAGGTGTGGTGTGTATGTGTGTGTGCATGTTTGTAAGAGATGTGTGTATGGGAGGTTCAGGTATGTAGAATACATGTGTGTGTTTGTGTGAGAGAGGTTCATGTGTGTATGTGAGGCATGTATGTGAGGTGAATGTGTGTGTGGGGGGGTGTGGTATGCATGTACAAACATGTGTGAGCAGGTATGTTTGCCTATGTATAGATGCTAGAAATCTACTTCAGGTGTCTTCTGCAGTGACTCTCCACCTCACCTTTTGAGACAGCGTCTCTCACTGAACCTAGAGCTTGTTATTCCTCTAGACTGGCTGGCCAGCAAGGCCCTGGGATCCCCATCTCCTCTTCAGCACTCAGTTACAGGCTTGGATTACACAAATGCCTTTTTAATCTGTGAGCTGGGATCTGGACTCACCAAGAAAGCACTTTACTGAATCATCTTCCTGGGGCCAGGAACTGAGGTTTATGCATATTGTGTGCAGAATGTGCATGCTAAAAGAAGAAATCTATAAATTAAATATCAAATAAAAAGATTATATTTGGAAAACATTATAAAGAAAAATTTAAAAGACATAGGAACCATAATATAGTGAACTCTCAAAATTCATGATAAGGCAAATAAGTCTATACAAAAATGTGCAAAAGGTTTGAACTGACACTTTGTCACAGGTAATAGATGGTGACAAAAATATGGAAAGATATGAAGCAATGTTAGTCACTAGGAAAGTCAAATGAAAACCACAATGCTATGCCATACACTTCAACTACAGTGGCTAAAATTGAAATACAAACGGTACAAAGTTTGGCAAGCACAGAGCAACCAGAACTCTCATGCTTACTGTGGGAATGTAAATAGACTATTATTTTAGTAAGCCATTTTGCAGTTCCTTCAAAAGTTAAATATACATATCATGAAAACTCTGCTACCATCCTCCTAAGGTGTTTAATATTCAAGAGACACAAACACATTCACACAAAGGCCCAAACACAATTGATGAAATCAACCTTGTTTTTATCAGACAAAAATTGAAAGCAATCCAATGTAATCCAAAGGGACTGCATGAAATTGTTGTATATACATCTTAGTGGAATATGTTGCTTTTATTGGACAGTATAAAGGAATAAACTATTGTCATGGTAGCTAGACAGACAAACCTCAGAATAATTACAACAAAGAGAAGAAGCCAAAACCAAAAAGAATACATGGCACAGATTGCATCAGAAACATGCAAACTTGGCCAGAATGACAAAGTGTCCCAGAAGTCTCCTGGGGCCCAGGTTGGCAGAAGCGGGTAAGCCATGGAAGAGATGAATATATTACAAAAATAGCCCCAACACTTCTGAAGATTATTGACAGGTTCAGAACCTTCATATTATACACTCAATTTGGGGTATACATAACTTATTTATTCCTTAAAAACCTTTTAAAGTGTCCATAATTGCTCTAAAATAATAATTTTGGGTATCTGAAGAAATGACTCAGTGGGTGAAGGCACTTGTTCCACAAGCCTGGCCACCTGAGCTACGTCCCCAGAAGAGGAAGGAGAGAACTAGATCCACGGAGTTGTCTGCTGGCCTCCACATGCTTGCCATGACTTGTATGTCCATACCTGTCCACACATGCCATACGTGCAATAATAAGGTAAAAAAAAATTAAGACCTGTATATCTCTATGATGATGATACATGTCAATAAATAGTGTTCTATCAGCCCTTGCTCTCTAAAATCTGGAATTGTATCATGAACTTGGTATATATTTTAAGTGATAAGATTTTATAGAATTTCCTAGACAGCTAGGAAACTAGTGCTGGTTCTCATGAACCCTTGAAGTACCTTGACCAATGTTCCTCAATGGCCCTTCTTACACCACATTTATAACATCTTAGCTGCTTGTCCGATGTTTTCCCTCAAAGGACTTGGCAGACAGATCATTCCCAGCCCCGTGAAATCTCTAGGATATACTGAAATCCTAATTGCTTTAGGAAACATGTTTTGTAAACAGAAATGTGAAGTATAACAAGGCCATCAGTCACACTGTAGAAGCTCAAAGCAACATTTCCTGACTTCATGCCTTCTACTTAATAACTTCCCCAGCAACAACTTCCACTGAACTGTACAATCAATAAGTCACTCATATTGACTGAATTTAGCCTTCTTTTAGAACTCCAAGCAATAATTATAGAATTTGCCCAATTCTTCACACAGGAAAGAGAGGAATGATTTCTTCTGCTATGCAGTTAGATTATAACTCCTAGCAAGTAAAGAACACTGTACACTCTTCTTCAACATGAAAAAAATACCTGACCAAAGCCACCTAAGGGAGAAACCCACTTGGGTTCATGGCTTCAGAGAGAATTAGTTCATTGTACTACAAAAAACATAAAAGCATTCAGAGTGCAGAAGCATGTGGTAGAGTCAGCTCCTCAGTTCTCAGAGAACCCAGAAGCAGAGAAGACATAATAGGGAAGCCAAACTATACCCTCCAAAGTCTACCTAGAGGCATCTATCTTTGCTGTCCAGCTTTCTTGTCCCAAAGGTCCAACACTTCCACCAACAGTGCCATCAGCCAGGGACCACATGTTTAAGCATATAAGCCTGTGAGGCACATTCCTCACTCAGCTCATTGCTCCTATATTGGTTTGGTTGGCATTGGACTTGCTAGTAAGAAATCTTTCTTGATCCTCACTGTTGGTGTGAGGTGAATGTGGGCAGCCTCTTATCCCTTCCTCATTCCTCATTGTTCTTTCACTAACTGAAGCTATTTCGTACGCACTTGTGATAGTTTGGCTGTTTAACTTTCAGGAATGCTGTGAACAGGTTGGTAAACCACTGGTGGCTTGAAACTTGCCAGTGCGGGACCATTTATATCATGGAGTAGGCAAATGTGCCAAAGGGGCTGTCTTCCACTCCCGGTGCTCAAGTCCACTGCAGTTCCTTCACTTGGTCCCAGCTGTGTGGTGTCAGCCTACCTCACAAACATCCACTCTCCGTTACAGTTCCAGCCTTAGAGTCATGCCAAGGAAGGCAGGTATGGCTGCACCTGACTCATCAAGCAAAACTGATTCACCGTGGTCCAATGATTCAAATGAAACTACCCTAAAAGATCTAAATGGCATTCATTAGCCTGTGATGTTAAAGGTAATCTGTGTTCACTAAGATATGGTGTGAATTCTCTTAAGTTGATTACCATAATGATAATGGACTAAAAGTCTGAACTCTAAGCCTTTTAGTCCACTAAGAATTAAGTGTTTGCCTTTATGAGAGTTGCCATAGTCATGGTATCTCTTTCACAGCAATAAAACTCTAAGACAGTAGTCAAAATATGTCGTTTTAGTGATGCAACTTATCTGATTTCAATTTAACGTAATATTTAAAGATGCTAATCATTCTCTATCTCACTTTGCTGATACAGTAGCTATATGAAACTATGACTTTATAGTGGATCTTCAGTTTATAAAGTATAAATGTGGCCATCACCCAGAGACCTCAGCGGCAACCAGAAACACACAGAGCCCCAGACCACAACAGACTAAGAGTTGAGGGTTACCCCACCCAGAACAGGCAGAGAACCCAGTCACCAGGAGCCTGGCCCTGGGACATGGCCCTTGGTACCCCGCCCCCATTCAGCTTGCCCTAAATCTAGGCCAGCAGGGAAAGCTCCTGAAGGCCAGAAGCCCCAGTAAAACCCAGTTACTGGACATCCCCAGCTATAAAACCTTGCCCCATTCCCCTACCCATGCCATTACCCAGTGACCTCAGCAGCAACCAGAAATTTACAGACCCTTGGCTAACATCAGACTAAGAGACCAAGAGACTATGAGACTAAGAAAGTTCCTCAGATCCCATTGGATCAATAACAGCTGCCTGAGTCCGTCAGTTTCTCAGAACCTACTAGATTAAAGGGTTCACTGTGACACAGAATACATTACCATCAAGTAGACCAAGAACCCAGATTGGACCAAGAGAGGCTTCCTGAGACACAGACACACCCAGGACAGATTGCACAAAAGTCTACTCCCTGAGTTACAGACAAATCCTGCAGTGAACCAAGGAAGCAATGGACAGATGTCAGTGCAAGAATATATATATATATATATATATATATATATATATATATATATATATATATATATATATATATATATATATATAACAACCTAAAGAACAACATGACACCACCAGAATCTGCTGGCTCTACAACAAGACCTGAACATACCAGTGCAGAAGAAGCAGAAGGAAATGACCTTAAAAACAACACTATGAAAATAATAGAATCCTTAAAAGAAGATATTAAAAAATTCCTTAAATATAAGAAAAAAAGAAGCAAAAAATGGAAGAGATCAACAAATCCCTGAAAGAAAGTAAAGAAACCCAAGAAAACCAAGAAAAAGCAATCAGACAAGTGAAGGAAAAATTTCAAGATTTACAAACTGAAATAGAAGCAATAAAGAAGACACAAACCGAGGGAAAGCTGGAAATAGAAAATCTGAAGAAACATATTGAAGTTACAGGTGCAAGCATAACCAACAGAATATAAGAGATAGAAGAGAAAAATCTCTGGAGTGGGAGAGTCAATAGATATGTCAGTCAAAGAAAACACTAAAACCAAAAATGTCATGACACAAAACATCTAGGAAATATGGGACACAATGAAAAGACCAAACTTGAGAATGATTGGAATTGGAGAAGAATACCAGGTCAAAGGCATAAAAAATATATTCAACAAAGTGATAGAAGAAAACTTTCCCTACCTAAAGAAGGAAATGCCTATAAATACAGAAGCTTATACAACACCAAATAGATTCCCCCCCAAGTCTGTTCATCAAATAATAATAAAGCCACTAAAACGTACAGAATAAAAACTGAATACTAATAGATACAAAAGAAAAAAGCCAAGTTACCTATAAAGGCAGACCCATCAGAATAACACCTGACTATTCAACAGAAACAATGAAAGCAAGAAGGTCCTGGTCAGATGTTATATAGACACTAAGAAATCAAGGTTGTCAACCCAGACTACTATACCCAGCAAAACTATCAACCACCATAGATGGAGTAAACAAGATATTTTAGGGAAAAAAACAGATTTAAACAATATCTATCCACAAATCTGACCCTACAGAAAGCACTCGAGGGAAAACTCCAACCTAAGGAAACTAGATACACCCATGAAACTACAAGCAATAAATAATCCCACAGAAGAAAAACCCAAAGAAGGGAAATCTTCCCCCAAAACAAGAAATAACAATCACTGGTCATTAATATCCCTTAATATCAATAGGCTCAATTTACCTATAAAAAGACATACCCTAACAAGATGGATACAAAACAGAATCCATTTTTCTGCTGCATATAAGAGACACACCTTAGCTTCAAAGACAAACATTGTCTCAGAGTAAAGGGTTGGGAAAAGACTTTCCAGTCAAATGGACCTAAAAAGCAAGGTGGTACAGCCATCCTAAGATCTAACAAAATAGACTTCAAACTAAAATCATCAAGAGACCAGTATGGTCATTACTTTTTTATTTCAGGAAAAATCCACTAAGATGAAGTCTCAATCCTGAACATTTATGTCCCCAACACAAGAGCACCTACATTAAAAAAAAAAAAAAAAACATTACCAAAGCTTAAATCTCATATCAAACCACAAACATTAATAGTGGGAGACTTCAATATCCCACTCTCACCAACAGATAAGTCTACCAGACAGAAATTCAATGGAGAAATAAGGGATCTAACAGAGTTTATGACCAAAATGTGGACACACACACACACAGAGAACTTTCCACATGAACACGAATAATTATACATTCTTCTCAGCAATCTAAAAGTGACCACATACTCAGTCATAAAGTAAATATCAATAAATTTAAAAAAAATGAGATTAACTCCTTGTATCCTATTATACCACCATGGATGAAAGTTGGGTTCAAGATCAACAAAAATCCCAGAAAGCCTACGAATTCATGGAAACTGAACATCTCTCTATTTAACCACAGGTGGGTCAGAGAAGAAGTAAAGAAAGAAATTAAAAGACTTCTTAGAATTCAATGAGAATAAATCCACAACTTAGGGAACACAATGAAAGTAGTGCTAAGAGGAAAATTCATAGCACTTGATGCCTATATGAAAAAAAAAACTAGAGAAATCACACACAAGAGACTTAACACGGCTGAAAACTATAGAACAATTAGAATCAAACTCACCAAGAAGGAGTAGACAGCAGGAAATAATCAAACTCAGGACTAAAATCAATACAATAGAAACAAAAGAACAACACAAAGAATCAATGAATCAAAGAGTTGGTCCTTTAAGAAAGTCAACAAGATACATAAACCCTTATCTAAACTAACCAAGAAGCAGAGAGAGAATATCCATATTAACAGAATCAAAAATGAAAGGTGGACATAAAAACAGACAGCCAGGAAGTCCAAAGAATTATCAGGTCATACTTTGAAAATCTATACTCCTCTAAAATGGAAAACCTGAAAGAAATGGACAGCTGTCTAGACAGGTACCACTTGCAAAAATAAAATTAAGATCAGATAAATGGCCTAAATAGACCTATAACCCACAAGGAAATTGAAGCTGTTATTAAGTCTCCCAAGCCAAAACAGCCCAGGGACAGATGTTTTCAGTGCAGAATTGTACCAGGCACTTAAAGAAGAACTAATATCAATACTCCTCAATCTGTTCCATACAATAGAAACAGAAGGCACATTGCCAAACTCACTATGAGGCTATAGTCACCCTGATACCCAAGCTACTAAAAGATGCAACAAAGGAAGAGAATTATAAACCAATCTCCCTCATAAACATTGATGTAAACATAATCATTAAAATACTGGCAAACAATTCAAGAACTTATCCAAAAAAAAAGTCATCCACTATGATCAAGTAGGCTTCATCTCAGAGATGCAGGGATGGTTCATTATATAAAAAACTGTCAAAGTCATCCATCATATACACAACTTGAAAGAAAAAAATGTTACATGATTGGATGTTGAAAAAAAAAACCCTTGGCAAAATCCAACACTTCTTAATGATAAAAAAGTCCTGGAGCGATCAGGTATACATGGAAAATACTTAAATATAATAAAGGTGATATACAGCAAGCCAAAAGCCAAAATTAAACTAAATGGAGAGAAACTCAAAGCAGTCCCACTAAAATGAGGAACAAGACAAGGCTGTCCTCTCTCTCCTTATCTCTTCAATATAGTTCTTGAAGTGTTAACTAAAGCAATAAGATAATAAAAGGAGATTAAGGGGATGAAATTTGGAGAAGAAGTTAAACTATCTCTATTTGTAGATGACATAATAGTACACATAAGTGACCCCCAATATTCTACCAGGGAACTTCTACAGCTGATAAACATCTTCAGCAATGTAGCTTGGTACAAGATTAACTCAAAAAAATCAATAGCATCCTATACACAAATGATAAAAGGACTGAAAAAAAATCATGGAAACATCACCTGTTATAACGACGTTTTTTGGCTCTGGGTGGCCAGAGGTTTAGATCTATAGACTTGTAGCCCCAGACCACTTAGCTGCCCATCACTGCTTTGGCCCCCAATCATGGTTTAGACACTTATATTAAGTTCATGCTGTTTGGTCTATGGCTTAGGCACATTGCTAGCTAGCTCGTTTGTCTTAACTCTTACTTTTATTAATCTATCTTGCCATGTGGCCCATGGCTCACCTGTGGTTTTTACATGCTTTTTCTAGAATGGCTGGCTCGGTCTGTCCCTGACTCTGCCCTTCTTCTCCTACCTATGCTATGATTCTTCTTTTTACTTTTGTTATGGTGCCTGTTATGGGCCAAAACAGCTCCCTTATTTAATGATTGATATTCACAGCATACAGAAAGACATTCCCATATCACCTCCCCCTTCTGTCTAATCAAAAAGGAAGGTTTTAATTTTAACATAGTAAAATTATATATAACAAAATAACCATTAAGTAAGAATTATAGTTATAATATAGTTTATTTGTATTTAGCAAAATTAAAGAAAATATTTTATTTTATTTTTATAAATTTAAAGTTTTATACTTAATATATTTTTAAATAACTAAGAAAAACTATATAACTATCTAATCTTTAATTATATTAAAGACTATAGAAGGATGTATTTATCTAAGTAAACTGGAAGTGTAAGCAACTTTTAAAATTTAGAAATGATAGAGATGACACCTATCTGTCTGGACAGTCACTCAAAGTTTTTTTTATAAAGTTGGGGCATTTATTTTTAGCCTATAGGCCTAGAGTTTTTTTATTATCATTATTTTAGTGAAGCAGAAAATCTGTTGTTTATTTCTTAGTTGCTTTTTTTTTTGCGTCTTAAAGACTGCTTAACAGTTGTGTTTTTTGTTTTTTTAGTTTTTTGGTTTTTGTTTTTTTGGTTTTTTTTGGTTTTTTTGTAAAGCAAGAACTTGAATGACTATCTCGGCTTGTTTTGTTAAAGTTTAGAGGTCATCTTTTTATGGAACTTGTATGTCTAGTTTAAACAGCGTATTGCCAAGTAGTCAATATAAGAACAGGTTTATGTCTAATGGCTAACTGATGTCACAAAGAAACTAATCTTTATATGGAGATTTTTTGATGTTTATTTTTTTTTTTGAAGCAAATTGGTGTTGTCAGGAGCAGACTTGCCCCACTGTCTAGAAAAGTCCAAGTTTTTAAAATACATTAAATGTCATATTTCGTAGGTCTTAGAAGTGTTTTAAGACTATTTATCTAATTGAATTGTCTTTGTATACCCCAAAAAACTTAACTAACATAACTATAAGCTTGGTTATCATAGGTAACCATAAATCAGCTACATGAATATCATACCTTAAACAAGAGTAGAAAAATACATATAGCATAACAAAATGGACCCTAAATTTGTGTCAACAAACCAATATACCAATGTAAAACATTTTGAGATTAACAGTTGATTTATGGGTTAAAGTAAATTTAATAATCTAATTTTTTAAAAAATCACTCAGACACCATATCTGAGTGATTTCCACATCAATCATCCTCTATAATAGCCACAAATAGCATTAAATATTTTGAGGCAACTCTAACCAAAAATGACAGAACTGTTTGAAATGAACTTGTAGTCATTAAAGAAGATATTAGAAAATGGAAAGATCTCCCATGCTTCTGGATAGGTTGGATCAGCATAGTAAAAATGGCAATCCTACCAAAAGCAATCTACAGATTCAATACAATTTATATCAAAATCCCAACACAATTTTTACATACTTTAGAAGAAGAATACTCAGCTTCATATGGAATAAGAAGAAACCCAGGATTGCCAAGAAAATCCTGTTCAACAATAGAACTTCAGAAGGAATCACCTGACTTCAAGCTATACCACAGAGCTAAAGTAATAAAAACAAACTGAACTGGCACAAAAACAGATTTGTGAATCAATGGAATCGAATTGAAGATCCTAGCCTTAATTCAAACACCTATAAACACATCATTTTTGACAAAGAGCCAAAAATATATGATGAAAATAAGATAGTACTATCAACAAATGGTGTTGGCATTACAAGGCAAAAGATATGGTCAATAAGACAAAATGACAGCCTATAGAATGGGGAAAGATCTTCACCAACCCTACATCTGACAGAGGACTGACTTCTAAAATATATGGAGAACTCAAGAAACTAGAGGCCAAAAACCAAATAATCTAATTTAAAAATGGGTTCAGAGCTAAGAAGGGAATTCTCAATAGAAGAATTATAAATGGCTGAAAGGCACCTAAAGAATTGCTCAACATCTTTAGACATTGAAGAAATACAAATCAAAACAACTTTGAGATACCATCTTACATCTGTCAGAATGGTTAAAATCAAAAACACAGATGACAGCCTACACTGGAGGGGATGTAGAGCAAGGGGAACACTCCTATATTACTGGTGGGAGTATAAACTTGTACAGCTACTTTGGAATGCAGTATGGTGGTTCTTCAGAAAACTGGCAATCAATCTCCCCAAGGATCCAGCAATATACTATTTGACATATACCCAAAGAATGCACATTTTTACCCCAATGTCATTAGCTCAACTACATTCATAGCAGCATTATTTGTAACATCCAGGTGGAAACAACCTAGATGCCCCTCAACCCTCAACTGAAGAATGGATTAACATTTTGTGGTACATTTATACAATGGGGTTACTACCCAGTCAAAAAAAAATGGCCTACTAAAATTTTCAGGCAAATGGATGGATTTGGAGAGTATCATCCTCAGTGAAGTAACACAGGCCCAGTAAGATAGACATGATATGTACTCACTAATAAATGGATTTTAGACATAAAGAATATCCAAACTGAAAATCACAATTCTTGACTGGCTTGGTAATACAAGGAACTTAAGAGTGACAACAGGGATTCCCCTGGGAAGGAGAAATAAAGAAAATCTTCTGAGTAAAGTGGGATCATAATGGGAAGCAAGCAAGGGGAGATGGGAACAAATCATGAGAGAAGGAGATGGTTGAGTGAGAGAAACAACAGAGAGGGAGAGAAAAATGGATATTTTAATAGAAGGAACCACTGTGAGGTTAGACAGAAACCCGGTGCTTAAGGAAACCTCCAGGAACCCACAAGATGTCCCTGGCAATAGTGGAGAGGGTACCTAAACAGGAGGCCCCTTCCCCTATAATAAATAAATGGCCACCATAATTGTCATTATAGAATCATCATCCAGTGATAAAGTCAGAAGCAGAGATCCATAGCTAAGCACTAGGTCCAATGAGAGAGAGAGAAAGAGAGAGAGAGAGACAGAGACAGAGAGACAGAGACAGAGACAGAGAGAGACAGAGAGAGAAGTCTACATGAGCAAAGGATTTAGCTATGAGGAGAAATCCTAAGAGATTGCTGTCTGGAGCTTTTGGGAGCTCACTGTATCAAAAACAGCCACTGCGGAATCTTCAAGAAAAGGAACTTAACCCTCCAAATGCAGATGACTGTCAAATGGCATGGGCAGTTTGTGGAGCCTCTTACAGTAGGGTCAGACTATGTTCCTGTGCATTAATTGGCACCTTGGAGCCCAGTCCCTACAGAGGAACACCTAACCCAGCCTTAATACTGGGATGAGGGACTTGGACCTACCTCAACTGGATATGCCAAACCAAACTGACCCACCTTGGGACTCCTTGCCTTCCTTGAGGAATGGATGAGGCGTTAAGGTTGTGGGAGGCTGAGGGAGGACTGCAAAAGGCTGCGAGGAGGGAAGGGGGAAGCCATGGTATACATGGAAAAAACTTTTTTAAATAAAAAATAATTTAAAAAACAAAGTATAAACATTACCCCAAAGTCCTAAGAAGCAACTCAGTGGCTTACATTTTTACAGAAAAACAAAAGCTAAAAAATGTCTTTGGAGGTAAACAGCTTCCTTAATATTGCATTGTATGTGGGATAGCTAAGCGTTAAGCTGTTTTACATTCCAGCTCTCTTACTCATATATCATGTCACATCTCATCTATTTTTATAATGAAACTGAAAATTAATCTCATCAGAAGCATTTTCTGGTCCCAAAACACACAGTAAATCACACTAAATAATGTAGCAATTTATTTCAATAGAATAAATACTGTCATTGAGTTGTCATTAATAATACTCAAAATGAGACACATTATAAATAACATAGTAAGCTATATTAAATAAATAGCATATTAAGTGCCATAGTATTTTTTCATTAAATGTCTCTTTGAAGATGAATATCCACATGCTGTGACTTGTTTTATGTAAATTAAGATAAAATTGGGCCTTTAAAATTCTTTGATTTATGAGTAATTAATTGAAGCATTAAATATTGATTGGTTACTTATCAGGTGCCTTGAAGTGATCCTAGGATTATTCATTTATTAGTCTTATTCAGCCATCTGTGATACTCATTTAATTTCTTATAGTATCTCTTCGCGTTGAATGCCAACCTACCATGGCCAGTGAAATGGACAGGAGTAGCTCAGGACTATAAAGTCAGCTGCTGTGCAATGCCATGCAGCTCAAAACCATTTGCAGATATTACCAAAGCTCAGCTGTGCAGGAAATAAGATCTTTGGGGCTAGAAAGATAACTAGTCTATAAACTTCTTGCTACCTAAACATGAGGACCTATGTTTGATCCCAAGAGCCCATAAAAAGTAGGCATGGGGACACACATTGAAATCCCAGTGCTGGGGAGGTAGAAATAGCAGGATCCTTGTCTAACTGCATCAGTAAGTACCAGGATCAGTGCTTCAAAGGATAAGGTAGAGGGTGATTGAAGAAGACACATTAGTTTGATCTCCTGCCTCTGTAGGAGCACCTTCTGACATGTGCATACCAACAAGTACACACAATGAATCCTTATAGTTAATATAGTATTTACTGTAAGATATTTAGTCTACTCTTCTAATTGTTTCTATTGGAAAATACTTTTTAAAAGCATGGTTTATGAGCACATGGAAGCTACATGAAAAAAAATCATGTGCCTCCCAAATGAGTGGGACCATGCAGCAGCACTGTTACTTCGTCTATCTTCATCCACAATGGAAGACTTCAATTTACATCAGTTTTCAACTCTGTATGATGGTAACTTCCACTCAGAACACTGCCAGTATGGCCGATCACCATGGAAGGGAGGTATCTTAAGTGGTCATTCTCTCCATATTCGTCTCTCTGACAAGTTAAACAAATATAACTGAACAGCTTCAAAGATTAACTCCTAAAAGTACTAGTGCACTTGCTTGTAGCCCAAGTGAGGTCTCCAGGGTAGTATAGCACATTATTTGAAAATGTCTAACATTGATTTTTTAAAATGAAGAGGTAATTTCTTAACCCTTGGAAATTAAAATTTGGGGTGGCATGTTTATTTATTATATAAATCCACAGGTGGAAATTCTGCAAGCTGTGACTAACCTAAGCAAACTGGGAGGGAATATTATAGCTCCTATCTAGGTGGGGATGAGTAATAAAGGCTTCACTAAGTGGCAACAAATGGTAGGGCTAGGGAAAATGTATCTCAGGAAAAGCTGCCACCACTCCACACCTATAGGATTCCCAGAAAGAGTTACAGTGGTAAGTAAAGAAAGCCTGTCTTAGTTTGGATAAGCACCATGATCAAAAGCAGCTTGGGGGAGGGAAGGGCTTATTTCAGCTTTCAGTTTGTAGTCCATTATTGAGCAAAGCAAAAATCAGAGAAGGAACCTGGAGGCAGAAACTGAAGCAAAGCCCTGGGGGAACACTGCTTACTGGCTTGCTCCATATATCTTACTCAGTCTGCTTTTGATGTGGGATGTCTTTCTGTATGTTGTAAATGTCATTGGTTAATAAAGGGACTGTTTTGGCCTATGGCAAGGTATCTTAAAAACAGGCAAAAAAATCCAAGCATAGATATAGAAAAAGGAGAGCAGAGTCATGAGAGATGCAACTCAGCTGCCCAAAAGTCAACATGGAAAAATAAGGGTAAGCCACAGGTCATGTGGCAAAACAGATGAATAGAAATGGGTTAAGATGAGAGAGCTAGTTAGCAATAAGCCTGAGCCATAGGCGAAACAAAATGTAATTAATATAAGCATCTGAGTAATTATTTGGGGTTAAGTGGCAGTGGACCTGCAAGGCAGGTCCAGACCATGGGGCTAAGCTGGGGCAAAAACTCATACAACATGCTTTCCTATAGCACCTAGGACAACCTTTGGGTCACTGTCCACAATGCACTGGGTCTTCTCATATCAATCATCAATCAAGAAAATGCCCTGCAGGATTGCCTATAGGTCAATTTGATGGAGACACTTTTCCAGATGATCCAAGCTTGTGTCAAGGTACCCCCCAAAAAAATCTAACCAGGGATAGGACCACTTATCATAAACTGGTTTATGGTGGTAAACGTAGCCCTGCCTTCCCTAGCCCAAGGTAATGTATTCTAGAAGTCCTCTTACTGTCTCTTCTCGCCATTTATTCTGAGGATGAACCTAACTAGAGAGTCCCAACTAACGCAGTCAGTCCTAACTCACTACAGGAATAACATAAAAGGCAAGAAAGAGGCCATCCCTGGATGGACAGCAAAACTACATAAGACCACTGCAACCCTATTCATGATGGTATTTCTTAGTATTACTTGGGAATAGCTGGATTTTTGCTTCAGTGGAATCTTTTCATATAATGCAAAAGTAAATCAGAACCTTACACACACACACACAAAACAAAGTGTAACCTTCAGTATCTGGAAAGTTCCTTCTGCAGAGATTTCTGCAACATTCAAACACATCAACAGGATACAAAGAATAAATAAAAAGAAACAGAAACTTGTTTAAGATTTTCATATCCACTCTTAAAATAGAACCAGTATGAAGTTTTTGAAGATAAAAATGACCTACTTTTCAATTTTATGGAATTTACAGACATACAAGTGGATATTCAGAGATAAAACCAGCAGGCTATTGTCAAATTGTAGAAATATCTTATATATTGCAAACAGTCTGAGAGAACCAATAAAATACAGTATTTCCTGTCCCTTGAGCAGCATCATATTGGAAAAGTGAGTAACAATAGTCAAGGAGCCAGCGTGGCTGAAATATAAGATTTTTGGCCATGTGTAGGTGGCTATTAACCCTTTGCCTTTCACATTGATCCGACTCACACCAGAAGTAATGGTTCCCTCCTGTATCTTTAGCATCATCCATTCACACCACTTATCCTTTTATTTTCAAATATTTATTTGACAAATATTTACTGGGCACTTTCTGTGGACTCGTCACTGTTCTGAGCATCAATAATGCAGCAAACTAAACATAAAAATCTATGCTCTCATGATGTTTTTATTGTAATAGGAGAGGACCACGGTAAATCTAGTTAACACATAGATTAGTATCATGTTGTTTTTCTGTGCACTAAGTATCAGAGAGCAGACAAGCAAGATAATTAGGGGGAAAGTCGAACAGGGTGGCAATTTTTGTAGAGTACCAAGGAAAGCTCTTAAAGTAGGAAATAAAGATTGAGTGAAGACTTGAAGTTGGTGGTCAGGATGTACACATATGGAATATGGGTATGAGGAAGATATTCTGGGCAAAAAGAAGAAGAAAAAGTGAGCTGGTACAGTCAAGGGCCAAGACAGTCAGGGTGACATTTACAAAGATGCCAATAGATAAGGCCAGAAAGAATAACTATGATGTCACAGGCCTCACTTAAGTGTCACTCAGACTGGTAATCTTGCATCACATAGCACAGGTTGTAAGTGCAGAAGAACCTCGGGCCTTACCCCAGGCCTGTAATCAAAAGCTGTATGACAGAAAATCCACAGGTGGATACAGGTACGGTGGTTTGAACGAAAATGTTCCCCAAAGGCTCATAGAGAGTGGCACTATTAGGAACTGTGGCCTTGTTGAGATAGGCGACTCTTTGTTTAAGGAAATGTTTAAGGATATGGGGAGGCTCAAATGCTCAAGCCAGGCCCAATATCATTCTCTGTCTGCTGCCTCGGAATCTGGATGTAGAGCTCTCAGCTACCTCTCCAGCACCGTGTCTGCCTGCATGATGCCATGCTTCCTGCCATGATGATAATGGACTAAATCTCTGAACTGTAAAACAGCCAGTTAAATGTTTTCCTTTATAATAGTTGCCATGGTTATGGTGTTTCTTCACTGCAATCAAACCCTAAGGCAGCAGGCATAGGAAAAATTTAGTGTTAACTGCTTTATTGAAGTATAATTTGCATACGTGGTACACTCATGCAAGTGTATCAATGTTTTTATTATATTCACATATATACTCAATAATGTTATAATTTTGTCATGCTTTTATCACCCCAAAGATAGATCTTTGACAATACCTATAATCTACTGCTTTTCATAAATTTGGAATATTGTCTTTATTTTCATTCATGTCAAATGCAGTTTGCTTCTGTATTGATTTATTCTTGGATGTATTTGACATTAAGAGAAGTGTTATTTAATCTTTATATATTTGTGAATTTCCAAAATCATTTTTGCTATTGATTTTAAATCTCATTCCATTCTGATTAGCCAATGTACTTGGTATTATTTCTGTTTTAAACCTACTGATTTTAAAGGAGCCAATATATAAACTATTCCAGTTATTATTTCTGGTGGTTTGGGGAGGTACATTCTGATGTAGTTGAGTATTCACGGATACTTGTTAAATCTAGTTGATGTATCATGCTTTTGAGCAGCCATTTCTTGTACCTCTCCAGTTGTTCTATCCATCACCGAAAGTGGAGTATTAGACTTTGTATTGGCAGGTGAGAGAGATGCTGTTCTGAGACCAGGTCTCATTCTGGAACTCAGTGTCCTGGAACCCACTATCTAACTCAGGCTGGCTTCAAACTCACAGAAATTTACCTGCCTCAGCCAAGAAATTGCTGATTTTACAGACCTGAGCCACTGTGCCCAGCTCTGAAACTATAGTTGAACTACTGTTTTCTTCTGTTATATTTTTAATGCTAAGGCTCAGCTTAGAACATCTTTGTGCTGGGCAAGCTCTATACTCAGAGTTAAATAGACAACCTTTGCTTCCTATACTGTAATGCTCTGCTACTAGATGCATATTTATAGTTATTATACAATCCTGAGAGACTGGTCTTTTGGTTATCATGAAATCTTTGTCTTTATTTATTAACATTATTTGTTTTTATAAAGTTTATTTATTTAAAAGTATTTTTTCCGTGTATTCCCCTGCTTCCTCCTCCCCTCCTCCCAATTCTTCCCAGTCAGCCTTCAGCTTCCTCCCTCCTCAACCCCCAATCCCCTCCTGCAAAAGGGCAAGAAGTACGAAGGTGAGTCAGCTCAGGGGGGCACATCCACTCCAGGCAAGTCCGATTTCCTCATCTCAATGTCAAAGCTGGGCTAGGTGTTCCTGTGCAGGGAGTAGGTTGTAAGGTGCCAGCCCATGCACAGAAACACAATCTGATCCCACCCCTTGGGGCTCCACATACTACCCATGTCAATCGATAGTTGCCTACCCTTGGAGGGCCTAGCTCCTTTTCTGATGGTTTCCCAGTGGCTGTTTTCGGTTCAGTGAGCTCCCCAGAGCTCCAGCCAGCCATCACTGTGGAACTCCTTCTCATAATCCCTATGCCCTTGCTCATACAGACTCTCCTCCCCTCCTCTCAGCTGGACCAGGAGCTCAGCCCATTTCCCAGTCATGGATCTCTGCCTCCACCTCTATCCATTGTTGGATGTTGGTTCTGTGATGACACATAAGGTGGTTATTCATTATAGGGGAGGTCCTGTTTAGGCACCCCCTCCACTATTGATTAGAGACTTGGCCAGGGACATCCTGTGAGTTCTTGGAGGTTTCCCTAGCACCCGGGCTCTTTCCAACCACACATTGGCTTCCTCTATCAAGATATCCATCTCTTTTTTTCTCCCTCTTGTTTCTCCTCTCACTCAACATCTTCTCTCATGATTTGTTCCCACCTCTTCTTGGTTGCAGCCCATTATGTTCCCACTTTGCTAAGGAGATCTCTATTTTCACTTCCTAAGGGAATTTCTGGATGTCCCTTTTAAGTTTCTTCTAATCACAATCTGCTCAGGGGTTGTAGTTTGCAGCTTGGGTATTCTTAAAATGACAGCCTACAGAATAGAAAAGTATCTTCACCAACCCTACATCTGACAGAGGACTGATCTCTAAAATATATGGAGAACTCAAGAAACTAGAGCCCCAAACCTAGATAGCCCAATTAAAAATGGGGTTCAGAACTAAAAAGGGAAATTCTCAACAGAAGAATTACAAATGGCTAAAAGGCACTTTAAAAATTGCTCAACATCTTTAGCCATCAGATAAATGCAAATCAAAACAACTTACACCTCTTAGAATGGCTAAGACTAAAAACACAGATGACAGCCTGTGCTGGAGAGGCTGCGGAACAAGGGGAACATTCCTCCATTGTTGGTGGGAGTGTAAACTTGTACAGCCACTCTGCAATGTAGTATGGTGGTTCCTCAGATATCTTGGAATCAATCTCCCCAAGGACTGAACAATACCACTATTGGGCATATACCCAAAGGATGCACATTCGAACCCCAAAGGCCTTATCTCAACTATGATCATAGCAGTATTATTTGTAATAGCAAGAACCTGGAAACAACCTAGATGCCCCTCAACTGAGGAATGGATTAACAAACTATGGTACATCTACACAATGGAGTACTACTCAGCAGAAAAAAATGACATCCTAAAATTTGCATGCAAATGGATGAATTTGGGGAATATCCTCCTGAGCGAGATATCACAAGTCCAGAAAGATAGGCATGGAATGTAATCACTCATAAGACATTATATGTTTTAAAAGACTATTTTTTCAGTGAAAATGGTTGTGAACAGAATAGTCAGATGGCTGGAGCAGGAAGATTACTAATTTGTGGCTATCCTAGGCTAGATTGGGAGATTTTGTCTCAAAAAATGTCAAGTTTTTCTGATATCACTAAAACTATTCCAGTTCTCATGTGGCTTCTATTTGAGTGATATCATCTGTTAATTTTAGTGTATTTTTATCTTTTCAGTTCAATGTCTATCATTGTAGACAATAGAAAATTATGTTGTGTATTTTAATCCCAGTTTGACAATTTCTGTTCCATTCAAATGGCATGGTGCTGTTTGTATAGTTATATTGGAGCTGCTGTTTTGCTTGTTTGCTGTGTGTTATGACTCTTCTTTGGTGGGACATGCATTACTCCTTTACATCGTTACTGCCTTGAGGGCATCTGTCTAATCTAATAGAAAATTCTAATGATCTTAAACATTTTCTTACCATTTTAACACAAAATTCAACTTCCTATTTATATTATTTTTATTACAGTGATAGTTAGAAACATTCTTCCTGTATGAATCTATTCCGCTATTCCCCCTTTTAATGATAATATTATCATATAAAACTCTTATTGTTAAAAACCCAACCACACATTGTGTTATTATTAGCTGATTATGCCTGGTCATTTTCTTAGCGTACCTTAGCTTAGTTCTGCTATTATTGGTGTATAATATATTTTTATATATAAATAAATAAATATAAAAATATACATTATAAATATATTTATATATGTAAATATTTTGTAAAGAAATAGCTCATGTAGTCTATAGAAAACACTGACTTTTATTTTAAGTGTAATGGGAAGATATTAAAAGTAAATATTTCTAATCTGACTAATAAAAATAATATTTTTCTGTTGTGTTTCCTAAGAATCTCTAAAGAAGCAAGAGGCAAAAAAGAATAATTAAGAAAGATGGAAAAGGCTCAGATGATCGTGCATGTGGTGGTAAGAAGTCTCTGGCCTCTGGATGTCATATGATGGTCATCACTAAAGCTTAATGGCAGGTTGAATGTGCTTTTATGAGAAGAGAAGAACTGAAGATAATCCCAAAGTTCTAAGCCTAAAACAGTTCCAGGACAGACAAGTTGTAAATGAGATGGGGGCAAGGGACAAGGACTGGAGAGTGGAGTCAGATCAGTGGAGGACATGCTGGGTTTGGTTTGGTTTTGTGCTGTGGGATAAGGCTATTGTAAACTGTAAAGATTTGTCACTTGTAATGGTTTAATAAATGGTGATTGGCCAGTAGGCAGGCAGGAAGTATAGGCGGGGTGACCAGACTAAGAGAATTTTTGGAAGAAGAAAGGCAGAGCAGCAGTTGCCAGCCAGACGCAAAGGAAGCAGGATGAGAATGCTGTACTGGGAAAAGGTACCAAGCCACATGGCTAAACATAAATAAGAATTGTGGGTTAATCTAAGTGCAAGAGCTAGATAGTAATATGCTTGAGCTACCAGACCAGCAGTCAAAATAATACTAAGGCTCCCAATCAATTATCTCATAAGTTGACTATGGAACCAGCTGGGCAGGACAGAAAAGTATTTAACTATAGTTTGGCTTTGTTTTTGTTTGGTTTGGTTGGTGGGTGGGTGGGTGGGTTGGCTGTCTGGTTGTTTTGGTATGACTCAAACATAGAGTTTCAGATAGTAACTCTAAGCCATGGCAATTATTAGCCACCAATCTTTTTTTTTTTTTAAGTCAGGTAAGTCACTTGATCACCCAAGTTGCAACTAAGGTAACTATGCAAAGAACTGCGTCAATGTAGTTTATATTATGAAAGTTTGAGTAAAACAGTTATGAAAGGAAAATAGATGAATGTAGCATTTCAAGATGAATTCTTCTGAGTAGCTTCCCATTATAAAATAAAATGCCTTATCTGTAAAAATTTGTAAGTTATGATCCTTTATTCACTATGAGTGGTATCACTGAGGTGTTAAGAACAGAAACTACAAAAATGGATCTTGACTCTTCCATGATAACTATGTGATGTTCTGCAAGTCAAAGAAGCATTCGGAGCACATTTGTCACATTTGTGGGTTTACAATAAGAAAAAAAAATTCTACCCTGGAGAATGACTGTAAGCATTTAAAATAGCTGGAAGATCATGAAACCACAAAACTGGAAGTTGTGGTCATCACTGTTGGTGACCAGAGTCATAACAACTATTCTTATCATGATGAAAATATAACTATGTAAAGTATTATGAATTGAGAAATAAATTAGTTTTGTATGAGTATGTGGTCAATTAACACAAGGATTAGTCATTTAAAATAATAAAGATCTATGACTGCACAGGTCAGGAATTTGTGAGCCACTTAGCTGAGTGGTTATGCATCATCTCTCACTAGCATGCAGCCTCAAGGCATTAATTGGTGCTGAAGATCCATTACAAGCACCTCCCTCACGTGGCTGACAAGATGATGCTATCCCTCGATAGTAAGTAGAACGTCCTTGTCATGAGGACCACACTAAGATTTATGGCACGGAAGCTGATTTCAATCACAACAAACAATCCACAGGCCAGCAAATCAGAGGTCACAGTCTTCATCCCAAGTGGAAAGTCACCCATCCCATCTTACACTAACCTACCAGTTCCATGGGATGGCAAGTGCCACTAAGATGATCTTCAGAACTATCTTGCAGGTCTGACTATCATGAGAATACATAAGTGACTCAGTGGAAGATTTTGAAAATGAACATTTGTTTCTTTTGTAGATATTCTAAAATTAGAACTAATTCTAATTGTTTCTCAGTGACTTTGCATGTGATGCTTTCTATTGTCATAATCTTCCCACTAAAATCTTTTTTTTTCAAATGACTGATGTGAACACATAATCAGCCTTAACCAGAAAGTCAATTTTTTTTCCATTTTCCTCTTTTCCATTTTCCTTTGAAACAAACATTTAAAATAATACAGTCTGAACTGTGAAAATGACAGCAAGTAACTATGATTGAGGACTGATTAGGGAATTCAGGACTGTGGTACTTATCTTTCAATATCAGGAAATCTCAGAGAGAGAGGGGACACACACATACAGAGAGAGACAGAAACAGAGAGACAGAGAGAGTCAGAGACAGAGTGAGGGAGAGAGAGAGGGAGAGAAGGAGAGAGATATATTATTTTCATCCTTCCTTGACTAGATCAGCTGATTTTAAATATGTCATAATCTTATTTTTTTTTCTTCTTTTTAACCTTAGGGAATCAGGTTTCTCTGAAAGTTAAAAAATGTACTAAAACCAAACACTGCATATTGGTTAGCAGAACATAAGAAATTATTGCTTCAAGCTCTCCAGTTTTGATTGTTCATTTTCCTGTGCTTGTTAAAGTACAGGGCATCATTAAACATGGAGAAATATGTTTTGTCTAATATGCAGAAATCTGTCATAGGCTTTGATTTAAGTTTTTGTGCCCAACTCCAATTTAAACATTGATGTCAGCAGAAGCAGCCCTTGCTTTGTCTCTGGGAGAAATGTAAGATATAGATCCCTTTTTATGTGTGTTCCATGTATGTGCAAGTACCTGCAGAAACCAGAAGATAGCATTAGATCCTCTGTAGATGGAGTGACAGGCTGTTGCAAATGGCCCAATATGGACACTGGGAACCACATTTGGGTCCTCTGAAGAGTCAAGCAAGCACTCGTAAGTACTGAGCTATCTCTCCAGTCTCTTAAGGTATGAATCTTATTTTGTTTGTTGATAGGTTCCTTGGTCCCCACTTGGTGTTTTCGGACTTAATTATCTTCACCAATGACAGGAAGGCATGCTAGATCTTGGAATCCTTAAAAGCTAACAAGAAAGAATCAATTTAAAAAGTCACAGAAGAAGACAGAGACAAAATTGTATATTTCACCTTCAAAATCAACTAAGGCATCATAGATTTAAAGTTAAAGACATACCAGTCATTTATCGTTCTAGGCCAAAAAAAATCTTGCCTATGACATATATACATATATATATGTATAATATATATGTGTATAATATATATGTATAATATATATGTGTATTATATATATATATATATATATATATATATATATATATATATATATATATTCCTCTATGAGACAACTTGAGATTTAGGAATCCTTTCTTTGTTAGCAGGCTGTCAAGTGAAATGCTCACACTCTGGCTGATCTGCTGTAATTTACACTATCTCTTTTCACACAGTAATTCAAGTCATGTTGTTCTTTCCAGGATAATAAAAAAATGACAAAGTTTTAGGGCCAGTCTTCAATTCACTTCACATTTCACCCTGCAGTACAGCACCTCCTTAACAAACACCATTATGCTGACCCACGTAGGAGATATCCTTTGGAAAATTCTATTGTAACTGAAAACAGAATGACATACAATAGCAACATATATACTGACTAGGTAGTTTGTGGTCCAGTCACAGCCCAGCAGTGCCAGACAGAAGTTCTGAATCATAATTCTGAGCATTGTACCTTACCCCAGAAAACTGTCTGAATACAAAGTAGGTCTTTCATGCTTAGATGATTTTGCAGAAAGTACAAAGCAATGGCTTACACTTACTTCTGAGGAAGACTCTAATCCTCTCACTAGAGAGGCCACATAAAATGCTCAAGGATTCAAAAGACATACAAGATTCTTGTTACACTTTTACTTTGCTTTTAAATTTTTTATTTCATTATGTGTGTTATATGGGTATTTGCCTGCATGTTTGACTGTGTTCCTCATGTGTACAGTTCCGTTGGGGGTCAGATAAGGGTGTTGGATCCTCTGGGACTGAAGTTACAGTTGTGAGTCATTGTGTGGCTGAACCATAGACTTCTGGAAGAGCATACAGTGCTTTTAACCACTTAGCCATCACTCCAGGCTCGTTTCCTTTCTTTATGAGACAGAGTTTCTAGCCCAGGCTGACCTCAAACTTCCTACAGAGCTGAGAAGAACCTTAAACTTTTGATTCTCCTGTTTCTGCCTCCCAAGTGATGGGATTATAACCACTATTCACAATCTTATGGGCCACTAGGATCAAACCCAGAGACTCTTGTTCATGATATGCAAGCAATCTATTCATGAGCTATATCTTCATCTTAAAAGAACTGTATGTTTTCATTTGAAAATGAAGATGTACTGGGTAATTTTATGTCAGCTTGATACAAGCTAATGTCATCAGAGAGGAGGGACCTTAATTAAGAAAATGCCCCCATAAGATACATTTTCTTAATTAGTGATTGATGGAGAAGGGCCCAGCCCATTGTGGGTGGTACTATCCCTGGACTGGTGGGGTTTTGTTCCATAAGAAAGCAGGCTGAGTAAGCCATGTTGAGCAAGTCAGTAAGCATCACCCCTCCATGGCTTGTGCATCAGATCCTGTATCCAGCTTCCTACCCACCCTATTTGAGTTCCTGTCCAGAGGTCCTTAAATGATGAACAGTGATAGGGAAGTATAAGCCAAATTAACCCTTTTGCCCCCAACTTGCTTTTGGTCATGGGGTTTCATTGCAGCAGTAGAAACCCTAACTACAACAAGCCTACAACTAATAGAATGATCAGAATGGTAAAACTACTGGAAACATGGAGTAGAGTTGCCTGGTTGACTTCTGCTGTCAGTATTGTCCTTCTATAACATCAAGTTTTGCTGCAAACAGCTGCCTAGACAGACACTATATCTGGAACACCAACTCCACATCAAACCCATTCACGGACTACTGACTCAAAGCAATCAGCTGAATAAAACTCAAGTTCCCTGTAAGCTGTGTAGAGTACAGAATTTTGCTTTGTCTTTCCAGAGCACTGCCTGTTAGAGGTGACGATCAGAATCATTGAGTCAATATTCAGGGAGAAGACTCCCAAAGGAGATACCTCATCAGGAAAAAATATTAAACACTGTGAGTGGATGAACACAATTTTGCACTAAAACACTCAGTTCTGAGAGATGTTACTAGAGTAGTTCTTTCTTCTAGCCAAGCAATAGAAACCAAATAAACATAATAATAATTTGTGAAGTGAGTCATGAACTCACAAAGAAGAGAAAGTTCAAAACTGCCAACGTTTGGATGTTAAATGTTCCTCAAAACTCATATATGGAAGGTTCAGTATCAGTTTGGCACTCTTGAGAATGACAGAACCTTTCACAGTAGAGCATGGCTGGATGTTTATGTGTACTGGAGGTAAGCCTTTGAAGAGACTGTGGGATTCTATTTGACTTGGCATTTCAGCCATGTGGTAAAACAGCTTTGCTCTGCAACACCATCTAGCTTTTCTACCAGAGGCCTAAATGCTTTTCATCTGTCTAATTGTGTACAAGGATATTTATGATTTGTCCTTGGTACTAGTTACAGCAAAGAAAATCTGACTAATAACAACCAAGTGAGAAAAAGCCAGAGAGAGACAGTTAAGTCTTCACCTAGGTCAGCACCTGTGAAGCAGCGGCTCTGAGATAAAATGCCTTCATTTGTCTGAAGCAGTGAAGTCAACAGTAGACATCTTGGTAGACATACAACCATTTTTCTAGGCATAGAAGCAAAAGATATGTAAATAAGTTTGCCATAATGAGAAATGGGAGAACTAGCAACCAGTGATCAGACTGCATGATTGTATTTTTAATATAATCTAATATTTCTATGTGGTAGGAAATTCAGTGAAAAGGATTATCCTGGAGAAATCTGAAGACAGTCAGGGGCAAAAGAACAGTTAGTAAAATCAATCTCAGGAAGGCATAAGCCCAAAGCAATGGAAATCATCACATAAAGGAAAAGTGGCATCAAAAGAGTTAAAACTTCTAGATTGAGTGATTAACTCTTAATATTTACATATTATATGGTATTTTATAATTATGAAGATTTACAGATCATATGGTATTTACATAAATATTTCATAAATGTTTATGTAGCAACTAATTCATGCACAAGCACAAGAGACAGAACTGAAAACAAGGCCCTGCTCACCTTGGAGCTCATGGTTTTAAATAAAGAATAAAGAATCTAGGGGCCAGGATGTAGGTGAAGAGCCTGCTGTGTTAGCATGTGGGCCACAGTATGGCTGTTCCACAGAATCCACCTAAACAGAAAGAGAGGAGTTGTATGCCCGAACCCCAGTTGCAGGAGGCAGAGGAGGAAGCGGGGGAGGGGAGATGATAGACATATCCCTGAAGTGCAGTCACCAGCCAAATTGGCTAGCAAAGTTGATGAACTTTGGGGTTCAGGGAGAGACCTTGTCTCCGACTAAGAATGGAGAATGACTGACAAGACACTCAATACCCACCTCTGGCCATCATGGAAAAGCATGCAAATGCATGCATGTGTCCATATAACCACATTAACAAGTACATATAACAGAGAGAGAGAGAGAGAGAGAGAGAGAGAGAGAGAGAGAGAGAGAGAGAGAGAGAGAGAGAAATTGTCATGCATAAGACTCATTCTACTGATTGTCCTAATTCTACTATTTAATTGACTTTTTATTCAAAAATGTAGTCAACACAAGGAAGAAAAAAGAGAGAGCTTTTCCCTCCCAGTGTAACTCTGCCTCCTAAGTCCTGAAAGAGAAAAATTGTCCAATAAAATATTCTAACAGACCATGACAAAAATAGGGCTAAATAATTGTTTCTAAGAAAATAAAATTGCTTTTTTTTTAAAATCACCATACACTGAGTGGCTTTCCCAATTGTCCCCTGCAAGTTCCCTAATTGTCCTCTGGTTGTAGAATGCACAATTCCTGACAATAGACTATACAATTGAAAAAAAAAATTAGTCTCCTGTGTGCAAGAATAACACTTTCCTAGCAATGGGTTATTTTCGCCTGCTCTCCCTAGACCTTTGCTGCACAGAATACTAGCGTAGGCTAATTATATGGGCTAGTCCAAAATCGTGTGTGTAATGGGGAGGCAGACCGTGGAAGAGTAGCTAGGAAGGAGCAGTTGCCATCAAACCCCAAACAATAGGACACGACCAAGAAAATGCACAGGGGAGCACAAGCCCAGTCATTCTCATTAGCATGCTGCAATTGACTGCTGCCTCCTAGCACACTCAGAGTTGTTGGTTCCCTGACCTCGGGTCAGAACATTAGAGAATATCCCCCATGCTGACTCAGTACTTCGCCAGGATGTGCAGATGTGGATCATCCTCCTGCTGGGGACTAAGAAGCAAAACTGGACAACAGCAGTGAGAAAGTCATTCGGAGGCAAGGGCCATATGCTGAAACGGATTGAGAAAAGGGGTACACAGATTTTTTTCAGGGCACACTGGAGCAAAGAACGATGTTCTCTTCTTCCAATTCTCTTGTTTCTTAGCATCATGTGTCTCATATGTGAAGAGAACTACGAAAGTTTTGGAATTGAGAGTCTCTCTGCAAATACTAGATCAAAGCCTTGTAATATCCATAGGCCTAGAAACAGCACATCAGGTCCAACAGGATCAAAGCAGATATGAAGTGCCATCTCTAATGCGTGAGCCACCCTGAGTCCAGTGAGTGGCTGCACAGGTGAGAAGTCTTTACACGGGTGTTCCAATCGGCTTACAGTAAGCTCAGGCCACTGCAGGACCCATAGAGAGATCAAAGTGTGTAATTTAAAGTTTTATAGAAGAGACTGTTTCAAGGACGATGTCAGATTACAGGAACCATTATCAATATATCAGTATGCTGAGAGAAGGGAGGGAGCAATGGGGAAGGAGGGATGGATGAGGGAAAAAGGGACAGAGACACACATATAGAGATAGACAGAAGACCCAGTGATGTGTTATATTTGAACTGGAAACCTGGAATGGCACTGCATGGAGAGCACCCCTTTTCCTTCCTCTCTCTTCTTGATCCCTTATGCATGTCCCCACATGTTCAAATTCAACAAATAAGCAAACAGTAAAAGACCCAGAACCTGTTGATGAAGACTATGAAGGTCAACCCTTCTGAATAAAGATAGCCATTGCTCCCAGGGATGCTATTACAGGCTAGAAGGGTGAGCAGAACATCATGTGTGCCATGGAGGCCATATCATGGGAGATATGGCCAGCAAGCTCAGCACTAGATCTGAAGAAAAAGAAGGTAAGTCCCCAATAGTCCATCCTTTGTACAGGATTAGGCTGTGCAATTGGATCAACTCAACTCAAAGCCCTCTGACATTGTTATGCTTTCTAATAATTTCAAGAATCTTTGTATTCAGGAGAGTCAGACAAAACAAAGAGACACATGGGACATCAAGGGTTATCATGTTGGTCCTACCTTCCCTTGGTGAACCTTGTCTAGGACAGTTAATGTGGTTTCTATGAGAGGTGCATGAGAGTCTTCATACAGCAGGCACCATTGTGAAACATCTCCCTGTTGTACCCAAAGAACTGCACAGCCTGCATAGCATTCTCCAAGGGGACCTGTCTCCTAAGTCCTTAGTAACTCTCAGCTCTTCCTTAGTAGGAAGCAGCCTGATAGAGATATCAATGTATCAAGTCAAAATCCTAAATTGGCTTGTCCCAAGGTGTAGTTGTAAAACAGGCTGGATCAAGCCACCTACATTGGCTTCTCTACTCAGGTCAGCCTCCCACACACTCAGGAAAGAGAGAAACTGGATTACCTGGTCAACTTCCTCCTCCCCCAGCACCATTGCTACAATTGAAAAGTAAGAGGGAGTGTTGACATAAAGAACAGAAGAAAGCATGAAGACAGACCCTGGGTCCATCTCCTGAGTGGAGGGACCCTGGAACAGATTCCTGGAAGCAAATAAGCTCAGCTCCTACCACTTGAGATATATGTCCAGCTTCCTTAAGGGGAATTACAAGTGCAACCCAGTTCTAAGCCTCACGCGCAGAACTTCAGTCCAGCACTACTAGCCTTTCCAGCTATGACCCAAGCAGTGACCCTGACACCAGAATCTCAGGCCACCAGCACCTCTTCTATGTGCCAAGTGTAGAGATCATGGCTTGCCTTCTCTCTAGTTTGAAGAAGAGGATGTAGTAGATTACTGAAAATTGGAGACTGTAAGCTCCAGTCAGTGAGTGATAGGTAAGCCACAGCTGAGGCCAGAGGTAAACCATTAACTCAAAGTTGTAAGCCGATTTTTGCTCAAGGGAGCATTTTCCCAGGACAATTCCTCAACCACACATCAAATTCAGAAGGATGTGCAGGCTTTAAGGTTTTCAGCTGATATAATACGCATAATAAATACCCATATAAGACAGAGAAGCTGAGTCCTACAGCCAGGGGACGACCTTGCTCTGTACTGTTTGCCCCTCCCCCATTCTCCTTACCAGGGGGACATTCTCAAAACCAACAATCCTGAAATAGCCACAGAGTTCCAAATGATTTCAAATATGCCTTGAATACAAAATGGTTACTTAAAATTGAGTGCAAAGAGAGGAACTTACTTTCTCGTTTTGTTAGACAAAGACTTCAAGCTGTATTGCAGATTTTTGCATTTCTCTGCCACTTGGAGTGACTTCTCATCCAGATAGGTGCTGTTTCATGAAAGAGAATGACAAAAAGATTGATTTAAAATTAAAGCATGTAAGATGTTATAAACAAAAATCAGATTTAATTGATAAGGTGTATATCCAAACGAGGTCTGGTTTTCATCTCATTATTGAATTTCTCCTTGGAAAAGGAAATTGACATTTTCATCTCCAATGGGTCTAAATTTTGGAAAATTACACAATCAGGTGAAACTGAAAAGAAATCCATATTGAAGGCATTGCATTTCTAATTTTTTGTATTTTCGGGTTAGTTTTTATAATGAAGAAACCACTCAGTGGTTTTAATCACTAAATGTAAATAGCCTTTTTTTTTAAAGAGCTGCCTTGGATAAGAGGCCCAGAGACACAGGAAATTAATGTTTTCTCCATAAAGAACACAGGTGGAGCTGGCCTCTGGTTGATGTAACAAGCCCTACGTGCTTGCTTTATGAACTCAGAAGATCAGAGATGGAGTGTAAGCAAACCAACAAGCATCATAAGGACAAAGAAGAGGGACCACTCACACACGACGAAACTCATGGACTAGCTATGATGCTTAACTGATTCTCAAAGATAAAAAAATCTCATGGACTCAGGCATCTTAACTGACTTTTAGACACAGTGAGGATCGTAGACACCATCGAGGAGCCACGGAAACAGATTTTAGATCTAGACAAAGACACAACAGAATAAATTTCTGTATACCTTGGGTATGAGACGTGAGAGAGGAGGAAGCACGAAGGGAAAGACACAAGCAAGCTCGATTCCTGACTAACTACAATATTTCTCCAAGATGCTTTCTGAAACTACTGAGTGTGGGTTACAGGTGTAGCCTTGAAAAATCTCTCTGAAGGCCAGCAAGATGGCCACAAGCCTGATGACCTGATTTCGGTTCTTGAAATACAGGGGGGAAGGAGAGAACCGATTCCCACAAGCTGTCTGACTTCCTTTACCCCACCACTTCCTCCCCGCCCATTCTTTCCCTAACGGCACTCTTGTGCTATTTGAATGTATTATTGTATTCCCAAGCATTTGTTTATTTCAACTTGGCTGTGTGTTTTATTCAGGCAGCACCATTAATAAAGTGAATTATCCAGTCAGCGGTGCTTTGAATTATAATGGCTTTGTGATGCTCAATTGCGGACCAGTGACAACCAGGTGCCAATAGAACTGTCTCATACACCTTCCCTTAAACCAGAAAGTATCTTCCTTAATTAAAAAAAAAATGCCTAGTTTTGTCCAGCTACAAACTAGACAGGCAGTATCTGACGGAGAGTGGAGATGACAGCACGGAGTCGAAGAAGCAGATGAGGTCTTTGGAGTTACTGGGGCTGATCTTGCCTTATGAGCTTCACTCTGGCCTTAGCCTTCAGCCGGAGAGTTTCTCTTTTTTAAGTCTTCCCAATAAAGTAGCTAAAGGGATTAAACAGTTATGTATGAAAACACCCAACACACAGAAGCCAATAACTAACTATTGTGCTCTTGCTCTAAACTCAACTTTAAATCTGTCCTCAGGCCAGTCAATTCTTTCTTCAGACTAATTATTCTTCAGTGGTGCTACAGGCACCTCTGTCTTCAGGGAGTCACTCAGTTCCCAGAGAACAGGGGGCTTCTGGATTCCTTTGCCTTCTGTGCCTCTCTGTCCCCTTTTCATTCAAAATCTTGTTTCCTCATTTTCCTCTGCCGTTCTAAGACACTCTGGAGGATGAAAATAAAAAACAAACCTCTATGCTCCAAGATGAGAAAACCCATGATGTCGGGCAGATTCTGTCTTAGAGATTGGCATTCAGCACAAAGGGGGTATGATGGTGAGCCCTCCTTAGCATCTGATAGGTGGACAACTTTCGGATAAGTCAAAGGAACAGAGGAAGGGAGCGGTCAAGATGTAAGGACTCCAAAGGCTCTGAGTCACAAGTGACAGGTAGAACAAGCTGTGAGGCCAGTGAGGACTGGTGTGTAAGCTGTTCCCATGTCCAACTAGGGATCTGGTCAGAAGAATTCAACCCAAAGGATCAGTATCAATAATGTGGAGGTGAAAACAGCCCTGGCTATTGTAAACCACAGAAACAAATGACATCACAGTCCTCTATAAGGAGCTCATTTTAAGAGATGAACAAGGGGATATCCACCTGGCACTAGCTCACAGTGTGGTCTGAGCCACTGGTGAAGAGACAGAAAGAGGGACAGGATTCAGAGGCTTCCAAGAAGTGTCTAAACCACACCAGACCCCAAGGACAGACTCTACAAGCGCTAAGTATGATTTCTGTTTCTGTTCTCTCCAAGTCCTTATTATTGGTGTTTAACTCCAGTTTGCTGTAATTTTCTGATGTAAATTTCTTACCAAATTATTTAAACAGAAAATTATGGGCTTCTATATTCATGACCTAACTCCGCAGCAAGCATCCCTGCCACACTACCCACCCTCCACTACCAGATTCTATCCCTGGAGATGCGCTAGAACTTGGAGAGTAATTTGGCTTTTAAAGTTTCCCAGATCACCAAGATGAGAAGACAACAATGGTCCTCTTTGCCAATGCTCCTCTGCAAGATGACCATCCCTGGCCATCTGTCTTTGTGCAAGCCTGTCTATAGCATTTAGCACATCTGTCACATCTTGCCAGCATTCTTGATTCCTTAGTTCACTGATCGCTCCTCACATCTTATAAAATAAGTGACTGATGAAATAAAGCTCCAACCATAGTTATCCCTAGACCTGATGCCCATGGGACTGCTGACTTGATAAATCCATGGTGTCCAATTTGCTAGTCCTTTGATATGCCTTAACAATTCCATTTCAAGTCCCAGCTCACTCAGTGGCCACTCTACACATTCATTTCTCCTACTGTCTTGACCATTTACTGCCCTTCTAGCATTTCACTCAATCATGCTGCCAATTTCAGAGGACACAGTGCTGCTGGGTGTGATTAATCCATAGCTGTCAGTCCTGACCTTCCATTGAAAGAAAGGTCTCCTCTCTCACATAATGATAATGCCACCCCATCCCTCTCTGTCTCCTCTGAGATCAAGTCCTTCTCTACTACTTCTGGGAGCAACTTTACTCTCTCACTCTCTGCCATTGCCATAATCAATTCACTACTGTCTCAAAATCTAAAGCAAAATAACTCACCTTGGCATTCCCCTCACTTTACTGCGTGTTCTAATTGCAAGGCACAGCTGCCCATCTTCTGTATTTATAAATTCACTGACTGGCTCTCAGAAAGCATCACTAAGTCAAAGGAGACCTCAGTGCCTCTCCTTCACTTCCAAGCCTGCTGCAGTATCTGGTTCCACACATAGTCAGGGCCCTTCTGCAGTTTCTTTTTTGGACTGTTCTGTGTGATCTGTATGCCTGTGATTCTTTTTCTGATATGATTTTAAATTAACAACTGGCATTCAGCTACAGGTGTTGTCCTCTACATTGTCTCTGGGGCTCCTGCCTTTGCAACCTGCCTGCCCTCCCTAAACCTCTCCACAGGCCCTTTTTCCTTCATCTCTTCTCCTTGCCCCACAGTGGGCTGCCTCACTTGTCCACTTGATCTCATCATGCCACTTCTCTGCTCCAAATCTTCTACCTTGGGTCAAGTAGCCTACTCCTTAGTGGGATATCCACCTAGCTGGCTGGCCTTTTACTATGAATTTAAAGACAGTTTGCTATCCACTAAATGATACAGATTCCCCATTCTCTCTATTCCCTGCCAATCTTATACCATGAATTCTGACCACCTTTATTAATTTAATAATCGATGTGGTTTGTTTGGCACCAACAAACAAGCATTTGGGCACATTCTCATCTTGTCGGCATGTCAGGAGGAAGAACTTTCTCTAAGACTTGGAGAAGAGGAGACAAAATGAAGCATTCTTATCAGGGTTATCTCTGTAGACCGAAAAGTTCTATTTTTATACATCATCTCTGAGTGGAAAGTGATCACCTTACAAATTCACCTGGCAATATTTCAGCAGAGAAGCAAGAAGCCAGGACATTGCATTGGTTCTTGCAAACAGTGCAAATATCTCTCGATGGAATGATGTTACACAAACCTGTATAATATTGCATTGGTACTTAGCATCCACCAAGACCTCAAAAGTACAGAATTGCTGTCACCTTCTGAGTGTGACCGGTAATCATGCAATCAATCCTCCAGCCAAGTAAAACATCCCAAGAAACAATCTGCATGTGAGGCTCTCAGGAACGCCAAGTACAGCTATGCTCTATTTATGGTAACATAATGGGTGCCAAAACATAAAGCTTAAAATCTAATCAATTTTGCTCTCTCGGGGGAATGGATGCATTAATAATAGGCAGAGAATAGCTTCTAAAAACGGAAAGCTCAAAGAATAAATTTTTTAGATTAATATTTTTAATATTCTTTCTTTATCCAAGAACAATGAGACAGGACAGCATGCTGACCCCAACCAGAAAACCTATGCAGAGGGTCCAACAGGCTGGCCAGCCTCTGAGACTCAGGCCACGATGAGCACATGGGTCCTACCTCTCGCCTTCAGAGTATAAGATCATCAAACAGATTCCTTATGGTCTGCTCCCCTACCTGCCATGTTCTGCTCCCCTACCCGCCATGGTCTGCTCCCCTACCCGCCATGGTCTGCTCCCCTACCCGCCATGGGTTTCTGATAGAAGAATCCTAAGTGTGATAATTAATCCTCACTTTAAACTTGATAGGAACTAGAATCAATTAAGAGACATAACTCTAGGTGGTCTGTGAGGGGTGTTTGTAGGAAGGGTGAAATGAATAGAGTGGATCCTCCCCTAGAGTTGGAAGAACGTTCCAGAAGGCCCAGATACAATGAGTTGCAAAGGAGATGTTGTTCAAAGGGTTTGCATGCTTCCACCCTTCGGTTACCACTGCTGTCACCATGTTTTGCTACATTAGAACCATCTTTTGCTGAAGACAGGAGCTTTCCAGGAATCTTCCAGGATTCAGACCAGCCTGAGACTCCTGAGGCTCAGGGTTGTGGGTTGAGTAGCTACAAAGTTCTCAGATTCTCCAGTTCACAAACAACCATTGTTGGACTGACTGGCACCTTTGGTATAAGCCAACTGATGAATCTTTTGTAACAAGTGTCCATTCCATCAGCTCTGATCCTCCAAAGAAGCCTACAGAGCAAGTACCCAGCTTTCTACTAATAAAGTAATGTCCTAGTTTGTCAATCACTCTTAGATGTGTGTTAGTGAATGCTGCTTCTGAAATGTCCACACTCAAAAAACAGATAAAATTGAGGCTTAGTGCCTACAAAGATGAGGGTCAGGTGCTGATTGTTCTTTTCGTTTGGTTGTTTATCAGCTATATGTTGAGTCTACACCATGTGCCTAAGAGAAGGGTGGCACTTGAGACAATATGGTTACTAGAGTCATAGCATTACTGCCTTGGAACAAGTCACCTGCTAAGGAAGGCAGGCAAGTAAATGCACACACACCAACTGACACTGCAGCATGAGAGCCAGCTATTTTCCATAATCATATCAATTTCAATAAACCATAAATCTCTGCATTTAATTCGAAATATGGGAACTGCTTTTAAAATGACAGCATGGATAGAGGCTTATTCTTTTAAACACAAACACTTTTGGCAACTTAAATTGTTAAATATTCTGCAGATCATCCCTGTTTACTTGGCTCTTATCTGTTTCCATTTACCATCAATGAAGATTAATCATCCACCCTTCGACTATTAAATCAGTTATCAAGATGCATTCTCAAACATTTCCATTATGGAAAAACAGTTTTCAAAATTATACACTCAGAACTTTTGTACATATATAAATTTATATACATTAAAGATTTTACTTTGCTCATAAGGGACCCAGTTAAAGGAAGAATCCAGAGTACCAACACATTTATAATTCAAGAATATTGGTGAATGTGTGGAGGTAAATCCGGTAAGAAATGAGTAAGATAAATTGTGTATTTACAAACAAAAATTAGCTTTCATGACTTATATAGCGTACAGTTCTCAAATAGCTCCCACAGGATCATACTGAGATAATTCAGAGTTGCGGGATCTAAACACAGCAAACTTATTAATGAACCTATTGTCTAGATTTCATGGTCACTGGGAGAGAAAAAGTATCCATAGACTTACTCAGCTCTGAACTCTATGAACTAGAATGCCAATCTGCCAGTCAAGATGTGCCCACAATGGAAATAGTGGTGCCACAGTTTTGGAAGCAATCAAGCACTCTTTGAGTGGATTTTTGGCAAGATCCATGGGAGGAAATCATGCCTGAAAGTATACATCTGATAACCCAGGAATGGGAAGATCGTAGGCCCTATGCTACGCAGGGAATAACATACTATTGTTGCTTAACTAACAATATAACATCAAACTACCTTCTAACCATATACATTTACACCCATAGACATAAACTACTCTCTGCCTTAATCAGAGAAGCCTTACTCTGCAATGACAGTGGTGAATACATAGTTCTTATTTACGATGCTGAGCATAAGGAACAGCTGAGTGCTCAGCAAAAAGGGCATTACCAACCCCTTTAAGATCAACACTTGGACAAGGCAGCAACCTACAGAACAGGAAAGATTTTTAACAACTATACATTGTTCGAGGGCTAATATTCAAAATACATAAGGAACTCAAAAATCTATCAAAAACTCAAGAAAACAAATAACCAATTAAACATTGGAATATAGATCTAAGCTGAGAATTCTCAATAGAGGAAACTCAAATTTCTGAGAAACACTGATAGAAATGTTCAACATTCAACATGTTAAGTAGTCAGGGAAATGCAAATCAAAAGTGCTTTGAGCTGGGCAGTGGTGGCACATGCCTTTAATCCCATAATTTGGGAGGCAGAGACAGGTGTATCTATGTGATTTCAAGGCTAATCTGGTTTACAGCGCAAATTCCAAGATAGCCAGGGCTACACAGTGAAACCCTGTCTCAAAAACCAAAAACAAATAAACAAAAATAAAACAAGACTGTAATAGCCTGAGATTTGATATTACACCTAACCAAGATTGATAAAACAAGTGATAGCTCATGCTTGTGAGGATATGGAGTAAGGGTAACACTCACTTATTGCTGTTGGAAGTGCAAACTTACACAGTCACTATTGAAATCAGTGTGGTGGTTCCTCAGGAAGATGAGAATCACTCTACATCAAGATCTAGATATACAGCTCTTGGACATATATCCAAAGGTCCTTCCATCCTATCGCAGAGACACTTGCTCAACCCTGTTCATGATTCCTCTATTCATAATATTCAGAAATTGGAAACAACCAGATGTGTCTCAGCCTAAGAATGAATAAAGAAAAAGCAGTATATTCACACAATGAAATATTATGCAGCCATTTGAAAAATAAAACCATGAAATTCATAGGTAAATGGATGGAGCTAGAAAAAAAAGAATCCTGAATGAGGTAACCCAGACCCAGAAAGACTAATGTGGTATATATTCACTTATATATTGTGGATGTTAAGTCAATAATAACCAAGCTGCAACCCATAGAAACACAGAATCTATATCTAGTCAGAGTATGGAACTGGGGTGGAGGAGATGTATCTCCAAAGGAAGTAAAATAGAATAGATAGCCATGGATGTATGGGGGAGCGAGACTGAACAGGACAAGGGGATGAGAAGAAAAGGAAAATAGAGGGAATACATGGAGAGACAGCTAAAACTAAGGGCAATTTGAGTGACAATATGAAAACTTAATATAATAGAAGCTTCCTAAAATATATTCTTATATAAAGGCAATCTAAATGAAGTCACCAAGTAAAAGGGAAGAGAGTTTCCCAAATGGCCATCTCTTGTCACCAAACAAAGCTTCCAGTGTCTAAAATGGGCTGCATCTAATTGTGTTGTTGGTCAAAGAACCCCATTAGAACCTCCAAACAATCCAATCTGTTGCCAAGACTATAGGCTGCTTTTCCCAAACTGATAGCAAGGGTCCATTGTTGAAGATGGCATCTACACAATTCATTGAACATAGAGAAGCCAAGCTTGTGCCTACATAAAGCATTCACCCATACATTCTAGTGTCTTTGGTACAGAAAGGTACATGCTACCCAAAGAGACACATAAACCCTAACTCAGCCACAAACCCTTTGATCTACCGTGGTGTCCTACCTACAAGACATTCTAGCACAATGGTGGTACAAAGCTTATAGGAGTAACAAGCAATATCTGATTTGTCTTAAGGCCCACTCCGTGAGGTGAAGCCCATATCTAACACAGCTTAAATGACCTGGAACCTGACACTAGATAGCCCAGTCAATTGGGTAAAGTTAAATACTAAAAGCATGTAACAATAAAATAATTTCTAATAACATTCTGCTATACTCATAATCAGTGCCTTGCTCAGCCATTATCAGAGAAGCTTTCTCCTGCAGAAACTAAGAACAAATACAGGGACCCACAACCAGACATCATGCAGATCATGAGACCTCAGAACACTCAGTCCTAAAGGAATATCTCCATCACCTCTCTCTCTCATCCATCCATCCATCCATCCATCTCAGAGCTCAGGGAACCCTGTGGAAGAGGAGGCACAAAGAGTGTAAGAGCCAGAAGGCATGGAGGATAACAAGAAACAAGGCCCTCTATCTCAATATGACCAATGCACATATGAACTCCCAGAGACTGAGGCAGCATGCACAGGACCTGCACTAGTCTGCACCAGTTGGCATCCTGAAGTTGGAAGAAGTAGATGCATGCATGCCCAACTTAAACACAATCTCCAACTGATAACCACTTTCAAAATAAAATGTAGTTTTCTTCAAGGGAGTCTTACTAGGGAAACAAACTACCTTTAAGGGTAGACTGGAGGGCCAGTAGAGACCAATAAAAATGAACTCAGTGTATCTGTGGAGGTTCCTTACCTCATAATGTCATGTTAAGTCTTTATTATTATTTTTATCTTATTTTTATTTATTGTATTGTTGTTTATACATATTTTTCTCTCTTCTATCCTAACAGTCCTTTGAATATATATTTTGGCTTTCAGTTTCAGGCTTTTATAGGATTCCTGAGTGTGAAAAGGACTCTGCTTCTGTATCTATTTCTTGTGCCTTCTCTTGAGCACTTTTCTTTCTGTTTATTTGTTTTGACATATTCCTATGTGTTCGCTTTTGCTTTATCCTGTTTGGTTTTATTTTATTATTACCCCCTAGAAGCCTGTTAGTTTTCTAATAAGAGACAGATATGGACTGGATCTGGATGGAAGGAGAGGTGAGGAGGAACTGGGAGCAGCAGAGCAAGGGGAAACCATAATCAGGGTATATTTTTTGAGAGGGGAAACCTATTTTCAATAAAAGAAGAAAAAAGAGAGATAGAATGCCCACATCTTTAACGACATCATTCCCCATCCCATTAGACCAAAGGATGGATTCACAGTACCAAATCTAAATGACTTGATTCTTCTGAACCTCAGGCTTTCCTCAGTGAGAAATGGATGCCTCTGATTTAGGCGTGATGAGTTCCCTTCTACACTCAGGAAGAACTGGTTTATGTTAGTATACTGAAGTGGGCAGCAGGGAAGGAGTACCAATATGCATATTAGTGGAAACTCCTAATCCAGTGGGCAAGAGGGTGGTCTTAAACAGGAATAGGCATATTTAGGCAATAAGAAACTAAAATGAGAGCAGGTTGGGAATAAGTGGCAAATTTGGGGGCAGCCATGTCTTACTCCACAACTGAGTCCAGAAGTGTGAAATCCTTACATGCTCAAAGCAAGCATAAAAATATCAAGTCAGAAAGTAATTCTCTCTATATCTCAGACTAATTTTATAATATTATTTTTATGACCTACTTCTAGGAGTATCTTCTTTCTCTGTAACCAGGATATTTTATCTTTCATTGGCATACTTTAAATTAGAAAATCTTTGATATGCTAAGGGTATTTTAATCTTAATATTAATAGTATTTGTGTGTGTGTGTGTGTGTGTGTGTGTGTGTGTGTGTGTGTGTGTGTGTGTGTGTGTGTGCAGATACAGATGTATGTGAGGGTGCATTTGGTCATGTGTGCACATGTGTGCATATGAAGGCCAGAGTACAAAGCCACTCACTATACTTTTTTAAAAAATAGGATCTTTCACTAGCCTGAAGTATGTCAAGCCGGCCGAAGTAGATGAACAGTGAACCCTAGAGATCCATCTGTCTCTGCCCGCCTCCTCCACTGGGATTACAAGTATGGACCACCATATCCAGCTGGGTTCTGAGGATGAGACTTATTTCCTTATACTTGCAAGGCTGTGTATCTATTACTTTGCCCTATATCAACAAATTCACATATATTAGCATGGTTAAGAATAAAAGGCATAAGAAACACATATGCACAGTCATTAGTTACATTATTCCCAACCTGCTCTTATTTTATTTTCTCTTTGTCTGTCAAACATATGTTTCATTTATTCCTCACCAGACACCTGAAAGTTAGGTACTGACTACATTTTAGTAATAAGGAAAATAAAGGACCTCTAAATTCCTTCTTTAAGAGTGAATTTTTTAATCCATATGTGAATGATGTGGGAATGTCTTTCTGTATGCTGTGAATATCAATCTTTAAATAAAGGAGCTGTTTTGGCTCATGACAGGCACCACAGAAAAAGTAGGAGGGGAAATCAGAGCATAGGTAGGAGAAGGGCGGAGTGAGGGACAGACCTAGCCATCTGCCCAAGAAGAGGCATGTAAGGAACACAGGTGAGCCACTGGCCACATGGCAGGACAGATTAATGAAAATGGGTTGAGCTAGCAATGTTCCTAAGCCATAGGCCGAACAGCATGAACTTAATATAAGCGCCTGAATCATTTCTGGGGGCCTGAGCAGTGGCAGGTGGCTAAGGGGTCTGGGGCTGCAGGTCTGTGGGTCTGGACCTCTGGTCGTCCTGGACCAAGAAACCCTATTGTAACATGTGAATACTTTATGTACTCAGCTATTCCATCTCCATTCAAGGAAATGCTATTTCACTGCTATGTCAAGCCCTCCTCCTTCCAATGATCTCTTCTGAGTTTATGGGTGGTGGCAAAGGTTCTCTTTTTGATCAAATTCCATTATGCCTTATTCTGAACTCTGTTCAACTAGCTCCTATTATTGGGCATGTCCTTAAGGGCCCAATTCTAGTAATAACCTTGCTAAGTCAGGTTGTTCTGCATTCTTGTTGTGTATCCTCAGTATCTCCTCAAATTCATTGTCTATCGTCCTATTTAGCTTTCTCAGTCAACTTGGCATAGCCTGGAGTCACCTGAAAAAAGAGTCTCCATTGAAACTTTTATCCGATGAAATTGGGCTGTGAGGATATCTGTGAGAGGCTGTCTTGATTGTTAATTGCTGTGGCAGGGCCCAGCACACTGTGGGCAGCACCATCCCTAGGCAAGGAGTCCTGGATTGTATTAGGAATTAAGCATGCACCTGTGAGTGAGCTGGAAAGCGGCCTTCTTCCATGGTTTCCAGTTTATGTGCCTTCCAGGGATGGAAGGTGATCAGGAAGTGTAAGTCAAGTAAACTTTTCCTGACCAAAGTTCCTTTTGGTTAGTGTTTTGTGATAGCAGCAGAAAAGCAGCTAGAAAATCTAATCACCGGGGTCTGCCTTCAGCAAAATCCTAAACTTCCTAAACTTGAGCTCTTCTTACTCTAAATGTTTGACCCTAATAATTATAATTTCCCACACATTCACGTGCGCACGTGTGTGTGTGTGTGTGTGTGTGTGTGTGTGTGTGTGTGTGTGTGTGTGTGTGTGTGTGTGTGTGTGTGTAGGTCCTATATTTTCCTCATCACTAAAATGATGATTTTCTGATTCAGAAGTACAAAGAGAGGGACTATATGATATAGTCACTCTTGCATTAGTGACTATGTCATATGTATCTCCTGGTCCTTAGTTATAAATTTCTGCTTTTCTTTCTGCTTGGAGTTGAACCCATGTTTGTGCACTATCAATTCCATGGCAATAACAGCCACTATTATAGGTATCTAAATAAAGTCTGCTTCACCACTGTAACAGGTGTTATAAATGATCTTGTTTCTTGGAGCCATTTTTTACTTTCTTCATTGTAGATAACAATGCCAACACAAATGCATTCGCCTTCTTGTTTTATAGACATGCAAATAAAGTGCTGCCAGTATAAAGACAGCTCTTGCCATATGTACACACTGAGGAAAAATTAGCTTTGCCTTGTTTTCAGACTCACTGCTCTTCCTAATTTATAAATCTATTTTATAAACTCCTTTAAATCAGTTACATCTCACAAGTCTGCTCACTGAAATGTTCTGTAGAATCTTTCCAGTGTTCATTCTCACATCTGTGTGAGATATGTTCTTACCTTATAAAAATTATCTTTTAACACCCTGCATAAGCGTGCTGAAATACTTCTGAATTGAATAAACAGAGTATTCGGATCAAGCTTAGCATTGGTGATGGATGAAAATTCCCGTCTTTATTCTGCTACACATTGCACCATTAACCTCAGGAAAGTTAGTTAACCTTTCTCTGTCTAGAGATATCAGTATCTCTCACATGGAGATGCTGCAAAGTCTATAGATCATTCATGTAAAAGCGCTCAGCCTGGTGACAGGAATGTGTAGCCCATGTAACAAGTGGCACTGTGGGGCAGTAGTCCCTACTGCACTGTTTGTCCCTGTGTTGCCTGCCTTTTCAAGGGGAACACAGCTAACTGCATCATGGCCCTGCTTCTCCTGGAAATTTCTATTAAAAATACAAATCTTGGCTTAGTAAAAGGGGGTAGGGACCTAATGTGTTGCAGTTCTAAGAGGTCATCAGGTTGTACCAATCAGCTGGAGGTCTTGAAAGTCTCCGAGTCAAGACCTTCTGCCCTCATAGTCTCTTTTAATAGCCCATGGTGGTTAAAAATTGGTTGCCAACTGAGCCTGAGCATGTGTGCAAAGGGTTATCTAGATAAGGTCAATTGATGTGGAGATATCTAGTCTAATATGGGAGCCATTCCACAGACTGGGATCCTGAACTGACTGAAAGGAAAAGGTAAGTCAGGCATCAGCATCTCTCAGTCTCTGCTTCCTGACTCTGGGTGCAATTAGAGCCACCTCAAGCTCCCCACTACAACCGCTGAACTGTCCAACCGTGACCCCAAATAAACCTTCCTCCCTTAAGTTGCCATTATCTGGTATCACAGAGATCAGAATGGTAACAATATACAGCCTATAGTGAGACTTCCCAGACCAGTAATGTGAGAGATTCTTACCACAATGTTGGTAGAAAAGCAATAAAATAACTTGAAAATCATGAGGATAAAATGAACTAAATCACATGTCACTAAGTGGGTATCTTTTTCCATATGAGAAAGCACAACAAAAGAAATAGTGTAAAAGGAGTCTTACATGCTGAGAACACAATATAATTGCTTTTCTGACTCAGCTACAGGCTTGGTCTCCCAGCAGCTTTACTTCAAGGCAAATCTCCAGACATCCTTGAGTGGAATCTGGCCCTATGAATGCAGCCCTTGAATGTCCATGATGGCAGCTGAAGGATGCAGGTGACCTCTGAGAAGTCATCAAAGGATGCAAGCATTGGGGATGCCCTTGAAGTCATGGTGGCCATACTGAAGCATCCATCATGTCTCCCTAATGACAAGCAGCATGTTCTCAACTACATGAAAGTTTTTCCGTGCTAACTAGCTTTTCACTCAATCTTAGAGAATCAACCTTTGAAACAAGAACATTAATGAGAAGATACCTTGGTTTATTCTCCTTTCCTTTTCGTTGCTCAGACTAGACTTAAAATTGCTATTTAGCCCAGGCTAGCCTCATATTTGGATGCTCCTGCCTCAACTTCTTGGGTGCTGTAATTAAAGATGCCCACTCCTACAATAGTGACTATACAGATGTGCACTCTTACAGTAGTGACTATACAGATGTGCACTCTTACAGTAGTGACTATACAGATATGCACTCATACATTATTGACTCTGTGTTACTATTCAAAGTTTCTGGAATGGAATGGTCTGTTCTTGGATCATTGGAAAAAAAATACAGAATCAATGTAACCAGGGGCAAAGCTGATGGTGCTGACTACTGAAGGTAGAGACTTCAGGGAAGTCACATGTCACAGAAACTTCAATGGTATAGGGATTAGCTGCTGACTACACATGTCTGAAGATCTTCTCATGGCTGTTTCTGTTTAGTTGTAGAGTTCAGAGCAATGGTTGCAAAGAAACTTTCAGAAATAATGTTCAAATATTGGAGGGAGTACCTTGTGTCCCAAATAAAATAAGAATATGTCACAAAATTAATAAAAATAGCTAATGGAACATCTTGTCTTCCTCTGATTTCAAAAATATCAAATGACATGAAAGATCTGAAAAATGATGATTTTTCTGATTCAGAAATACAAAGAGAGGGACTAGCTTATTCAATTTATAAGAAACATGCCAATCTTGGCTGAGATTTCTTTCTTTTTCCTCTGTAACCTATACTTTATAGGATGATGATAGGAAATAACAATTTGTTGAAGAAAGAATTTCCACTTCTTCCCAAGCTTTTGACTAGAATCAGATGTAAAAAAAAGAGTTCTAGCTTTTATCTGTGGGTCATGATGGACTGTTCCCACATCTGCATCTGGTGTGTGTTGTAGTGCGGTTTCTCGGCCCCAAGCAGCCAGAGGCCCAGACCTTGCCGCACCAGACCCCTTAGCTGTCCATCACTGCTGCTCAGGCCCTTAGAAATGACTCAGACTCTTATATTAGCTTTATGCTGTTTGGCCTATGGCTCAGGCACATTGCTAGCTAGCTCTTACATCTTAAATCAACCCATTTCTATTAATCTGTCTGCCACGTGGCCCGTGGCTCACCTGTGCTCTTGACATGTTTCTTCTTGGGCTTCAGCTCAATCTGCCTGACTCCATCCCACTTCTCCTACCTATGCTCTGATTTCTCCTCCTACTTTTTCTATGGTGCCTGTCATGGACCAAAACAGCTCCTTTATTTAAAGATTGATATTCACAGAATACAGAAAGGCATTTCCACATCAGGTGTGTCTGTCTCATTGCCTCTCATGACTCTGTAATAAATTCAAACCAATGAGTGACTAAAAAACCAATCAGATGTGAGGACTCAAGGTACCTCATCTGGTAAATTCTGAGGCCAGTCACAATAAAAAAAAAAATTGAGGATACTCCGAGGAAAATAGAGGAAGAACTCTTAGAAGAAGGATCTTCTGATGAACCCTTTGCTAATTATAAGAATTAATTAATCGGATGGGTCCAATCTCTTACTTCTATTTAATTGAGATTTTGTGATATTTAAAGTGAGGATATTTAAATTTTCTCATTAATATTTAGTGAAAGTCTAAGGGGAGTGTGTAGCCCATTGACAAGGCTTAGGCACATGGTAATTAAGAAAGGTTAGGAGAGAGTCCCAAGAGACCTGTCACTCACAGCCTGAAGCAATATAATTACAGATGAAATCAGACCAGGAAACAGAGCAAAGACATAATCTTTGAAAAGATGGAATGAAAGTGACTCAAACGTGGTATTGGGTTCTAAGAAGTGCAGTCAATCAAATGTCATTTCAGGTAACTCAGGAGCAATAAACCTCCTTGACAAATTTGAACTACATTCAAGTGTATTAATTTCTCAAGCGCTTATTCACAATTTCCCAGCTGTTGCAATGCTCTAGTGTGACTTCCCTTCCAGTCTTGGATTATCTGAGTCTAGTTAAAGTGGAGCTCCTTTGTCTTGTGACTTTATCTGAGGAGGGCTGAGTTTTTCCCTTTCAGCTTTGCTGTCTTCCCTTCTAAGTTGGCAAAGCCCAGAAGCTGTCTCTGTTTGTCATCAGGACCCCTTTCACACCCTTCAAGTTTGCCCCTCCCAAGCACCTCCTACCAGGGACCTCTATTCAACTACAAAAGACTCCTATTTCTCTTCGCATGAAAAAAGAGTCGAGATCATGTCCAGCAATAAGTTTTAATGAGAGTCAATGTCTCAGACCTGAAGATGAACAGATTTGCATTTGAAAAAAAAATGCTTTTAAAGAATGTTTTCTTCTACTCCCAGCCTTGATACTTTTAAGAAAAACCCAAAAGATCCTGAGTTTATCTGTTTAGAGTCAAGTCATACCAGCCCTTGGGACTCCCTCTCTCCTGTGTCCCATTTTGACCCTCCTCCAGCCTTCCTGAGTCTCTATTTCCAGACCTTTGGCTTGAAGCCTTTCTCATCTTGTCTTAGGCTTTCTATTGCTGTAAAGAGACACTATGACCATGGTAACTCTTACAAAGGGAATCATTTAATTATGGTGGCTCATTTACATTTCAGAAGTTTAGTCCATTATCATCATGGTGGGAATCAAGGCAGCAAGCAGGCAGACATGGCTCTGGAGAAGGAGCTAAGAGTTCTTACATCTTGACTCACCGGCAACAGGAAGTGGTCTGAGATACTGGGCATGGCTTGAGCATATTAGATCTCAAAGTTCGCCTTCACAGTGACACACTTCCTCCAACAAGCCTATGCACACTCCAACAAAGCCACACCTTCTAATAGTGTCCCATCTTTTAGGGGCCATTTTTTTTTTCAAACTACCACACTAATGAAGATTTCATTTTTGTTTTTTAAATTTTGGAGACAGTTTCTTTGTATAGCCTAGGCTAGCCTACAACTCATGATATTCCTGCTTGCTGAGTGCAAAGATAACAGGAATGTGCCAGCATGTTCAGATTAAGGCCTTTCTTGATGAGCTTTATCCATTCTTGTGACCACACTCACACCACCCACAATTCTGATTTTGTCCTGGAAGAAACCTACTTCTCAGACTCCAGCAAGGATCATGACCTTGTTCCATCCCGCTTACTGACCACCTGTCCAGGCCAGCCCCATCTCTTGCCTAAGACTCAAGGAAATTAGTAATCCAATGAGAAATCCTAAAGTGGAGATTCTAACTGAAAACTGATCCTAAATTTGGAGGCAGAGAGAAGCTCCCCAACCCAAACAACTTCACATCAGTAACCTGGCCATAGTGTAACATATCAAGGCCATGATGTGCTGGGACAGGCTTAAGCCAGTTTGCTGCCATCCTTTGAAGATTAATGTTCTCCTGAGCCTGAGGAATATATCACTGCTTGATCAAAATGGCTGCATCATTGGGTCCAAATCTGAATCAAACCTGTACTCTCCTGACATATGGGGTTCTTAAATAATTTTATAAAAATGGACCCATAATCAACATAAATATATATCCAAAAAAGATAATTAAGAAGAATTTGAAATAAATGCTGACAAGTGCTAATATTTTATCTAAAATAACCCCCACTCCAACTGTCAAAGACAGAATACATCTTTTTTACTTCATGCAATAAAATACTCAGGATGATAGTTTTATCACAGCTGTTTTTTTCCTTCAGAGCTGAATGCTTCCATCTCCTTCAACTAACTGTCTTTTTAGTTCTTAACTCTGTTTTTCCCAGTAATATATATTTGCTCAACTTCTTAAATCTCTTTATTAGATACAATTGAAGGTAATTTACCAGTCATATCCCATCTTCCTTCTGCCAGGGTAATATTGAATATATAAAATACTGACAGTCCATATATCTCCTCAGAGATGAAGTAACTCCTTACAGAAGTAACTCCTTTCATCAAATCACATCTAGAGAAGACATCAAATGTTTTTCCTAGTGTCCTACTCTGAAAGGTCTCACTCAACAGGCCTCTAAAACAGAGCAACATAGTTGACCAAACAATAGCCTCCAGCTAAAATAATAGAACCAAAAATTGCTTTAAAATCGGGGTAGGGTGGAAACACAAGAAAGAGTCACTCTAGTCCAAGCAAGCCAAGTAGCTGGCTTCACATTCAGCTCCTTCCTGTTACAATGTTCAAGCGCTAGGATCACAGGTGTGAGGGTCCATACCTGCCCAGAATAAACAATTTAATATTTTGTGACACACTTATTCAACTAGTCATATTTCCATCTAAAGTGCCATCATTTACATATTATGATTTTGTCTGTGTGATAACTAAACATATAAAAGAATCAAGCTATATCTACCACAATACATAATTCAGTAGTCTCATAATTCGCCTTGATAGTCACCAAGCAATTCCATTTGATTTTTGGGAGAGCCCTAATAACAGACTATTTTTACCACTTGTTACATGTAATGAGTAAGATTTGTCACTGTTGGTGGGAGCACATCCTTTTGGTCCAGCTCACTTACTCTCGTATTCTCTCTGCAATGGGTCCTTCCTTTAATCTCACTGAGAACCACTCTCATCTAACTCATTTCTCCTGTCTTTACCTATCTCCTACAATGTGTACCCTTCACACACTCCTGACTCTTGCTCCCTAGTTTCTGCTTCCGTTGCCTTGACTAGCAAGTTTGGAGCCCTGAGTATATCCAACCCTGTATCTAGGCCTATCTCCAAGCAGACAAATTTTTCTGAAGAAAAAAAAAATCATACCATTCTCTGGGATGATTTCAGTGTAGCTTTAACTTCATAACCTTCTAAGAGTACTTGATGCTGAGGAATCCTACTGTGCTTCCTAAATAGACCACATACTGCTCGGCCACATTTGGCCTTCTTCTCCTTTGACACCCCACATCCATTACTCCACACTCTGGGTACACACACTTTACTGAGAAAAGAGAAGTCTGAATAGAACAGCATGCCCATGATGCTTCCACTGTGTCTGAAATCCTCCCAGTTCCGACTGAGGTGGACACAGTAGCCTTAACTAAATAGCATGGAACAGGCAGCTGAAGCGATTGAAATTTGTTGTCTGTGCTGGATGTCTTATGACAACCCGTAGTCATCTAAGAATAAGTCTCAATTAGAAAGTGCCTCCAGATGATCACATTGTAGCAAAGCTTGTAGAGAGAGCATTTTCTTTATCAGTGATTGATGTGGGAGGGTCCTGCCCAATGTAGGTGGTGACACCTGGGCTAGTAGTCCTGGGTTGTATAAGAAGCAAGGCATGAGGAGCAAACCAGTAAACAGCACTCTTCCATGTCCTCTCCATCACTTCTGCCTCCAGGTTCCTATCCAGTTTGAGTTTCTCTCTTGGCTTTTCTCAGTGGACTGTGATTCAATATATCTAAGCCAAATAAACACTTTCCTTCCCAAGTTGCTTTTGGTCATGGCGTTTCATCACAATAGTAGCCCTAACTAAGACATTTTCTGCCATAGCTCTAGAAGATGAAATTCCAACTTGGAGATGCCATGAGGGTTAGTTTCCTATAAGGTTTCTTCTAGGCAGGTGGTCATCTTCTCTTAGTGCCACAGCATGGCCTTTCCTATGTCCATGCATGTGAGTTAGTTACAAGGTTCTGTCCTTTTTCTGTAAGGACACCATCCCAATGAATCAAGTTCCCACTCACATAATCTTTTTAAGTTTTATTTAGTCCCAGTTGTAACTTGAGTCTGAAATGTCCCTCACATGTGCCTGAATGCCTGGTCCTCCACTGGTGCCTCTGTTTGGAAGTTTGTCAAATCTTTAAGAGGTATAGCCTAGCTATGGGAGGAAGGATTTTTAAATGTAGGTACCTGAGAGTTATAACCCAGCCCTTCCTAGTCAAGTGCCATTGTGTCACCTACAACCTATGCTTCTCTTGACAAGGATTGAACAGACTTTACCATACTGATTCTTTTGCTACAGGGGGCTGAAATACCCTGAAACCATGAGCCAAATGAATCTTTCCTCTATTATGTTGCTTTTATTGGGGTTCTGTCACAGTGACATAAAAGTAGCTGGCATAATTCCTTAAGATCTGATCTCTACCACAGGCATAGTAGTTTAAGCATGTAAACCCAGTATATTGGAGGCATATGGTTTAGTTATAACAATATCAATGCCTGTATCCTCCATCTACCTGAACACACTATAACAAAAGAGATATCCCTGCTCTCATTAAAAAAAAAAAAAAGTCAGGATCCCAAATGTTTCTTGAATCTTGTACTCTTTGGTCTTTTTGTTTGTACTGTTTGGAAACAAGGTCTCATGTTGATGTGGGAATGCCCTTCTTTATGCTGTGAATCTCAATCTTTAAATAAAGGAGCTGTTTTGGGCCATGGCGGGTACCGTAGAATAGGTAGGAGGAGAAATCAGAGCTTAGGTGGGAGAAGCAGGGTGGAGTCAGGCAGACCGAGCTGAAGCCGCCGAAGGAACAGCATGTAAGGAGGCACGGGTGAGCTACGGGCCGGGGCCACATGGCCCACGGATTAATAAAAATGGGTTGATTTAAGATGTAAGAGCTAGCTAGCAATGTGCCCGAGCCATAGGCCAAACAGCATAAAGTTAATAGAAGTGTCTGAGTCGTTTCTGGGGACCCGGGCGGCGGCGCGCGGCCGGGACCTCTGGCGTCCGGGACCCGAGAAAACCCACTACAACATCATGTAGCTCAGGCTAGCCTCAAATTCACTATGTAGCTGGGGATGACCTTGAACTCTTGAGCCTCCTCTCTCCACTTCCATGTTAAGGAATCCAAGGCTTTCTTAAATATTACATTGTCATTGTTTCCTCTCTGTGTAAGACTCTTCTCCTCTCCCCTGGTTCACTCTCACGTGATGCAAATGTGCTCTTCCTTTGACTTCCCAAGACTCCCTCTTCCTACTCCCTCTTTTTTTTTCTCCTTCTCTTTGAAACACTTTGGAGGGAATTATTTAAGGCCGCTGCCCTCCCTTCCTCAACAACGCATGCAACTCATCAGAAACCTGGATAAAACTTCTTGTCTCAAACTCAACAGCCCTCTGTTCTAAATTCCTCTTCATCTTTAACAAGAGCTGACCAGAGGACGACCCCTTGTCTGAAAACCTTTCTCCAGAATGCATGGAATTGTGCTCTCCCAGCTTCCCATCCACTGACTGATCATTGCTGTTGCTTTGCCATCTCCTCCTGCCTTACTTCCTAAACCTCTAAATCTTGGAAAGCACTGGAACCGCTACTGTGCCTCGTGCTAAAGGAACCTGTCAATTCTCTGCTTTCGATACTCTCCCTGGTAATGACACCTAAACTTATCTGTGTAGCTCTGACCCCTCTGTTGATCTCCTTGAGTTCCATATTCATCTGGGTGGTCCCCAGCCTCGCTGGCCTTTTCACTTGGCGCCTAGCAGTCTTGTCAAATACTGATCCAATGCCAGCTTGACTTCCTTCTCCCTTTTCTAGTCATTTATATCTCCAGGAATGACAATAAATATCTTATGCCAAAAATATTATCCTCAATCCCTTTACTTCCTCCTACATCCCAGTGCTGTCTCCCATCTCATCACATTACTTTATTTGTGTGTGTGTGTGTGTGTGTGTGTGTGTGTGTGTGTGTGTGTGTGTGTGTGTGTGTGTCTTATCAGTCCTCATCTGAACATTCCACTGACTAGTTTTTCCATTTCCATCTGCCCCCAATAGCTGCCTGCTCTCTATGCAATGTTCGTGGTCATTTTTAAAACTTGTTCTGAGTTGTTACTGGAACAGAATGCAAAGCTCCCATCAAGGCTTGCATCCCACTACATACTGTTTTCACAGTGTTTCCACCTTTTTTTCCTTCTCCCCCTGTCTTTCTACTTTTCACCTAACCCAGCTTCCGGGTTGGTGCATTTATTTGTCCTTATATCTCGAACATTCCTTTTCATCCTGGAGGTCTTATCTCAGATGTCAACCCCTTTAAGCCACTTTCCCCCTCCTATCTAAGGCTCATTTGTGCACATACCTGAGTATTTTCCTTTTGTTTCTTATATAATAACAAATCCTCAACTGGGCATGACGTTCTCTGACCTGCTCCTTAACTGGGACTCCAGCACCAAGCTCAGCCCAGGCATAGGACTCAAGCTCAGCCCAGGCATTGGAAGAATGAGCACAGACTCTCTCCATCAGATTGCCAAAAGAAGCCCATAACTGCCTTTTCCCAACTCTTCATTTTTTCCCCAACCACCATTTATCTCCCGAGGAAAGCTGGCTCAGGGAGACGAGTCCTGGGCTCTTTGTGAATCAAAAGCAAAGCATTGACAGAGAATTCATAGAGGAAGATGGTGCCCAAAGGGCTTAGGAGGAGTCAGACTCAGTGGGAAGTAAGAGAGAACATGGAAGGAGGAGGAAGAGGGAGGGAGTTCAGCAAAGGCAATTAGTCCACAGGATCCAGCTAGAAACAATAGGATTCTTGTATATTTCTCAAATTTGAATCTCCAAACCTACTGAGAAAAATTAAAGAAAATAGGATTAAAAAAAATATCACTGAAGATTTTGAGTTGAATTACTTTTTATGTACTTTAATTTTAAAAAGGTTTTACAAGGTTGCATTTTATACGGAGTTCTGCTTCCTAGGACTGAACTCCATGGGTGAATGTGGAAAGACTGAATTTCTGAGAAGTGATGTGATCTGACCAGTTACTCAGTAAATGTGGAAGGCAGGACTCAAATGTGAGGCTTGTCATATTATACTTATACTCTACCTGTTTCTCCCCAAAACTAGAGCTAAAATTTGGATATATGATTTCTTAATGTTACTATTTTCCTCTATGCTTTTGCATAGTAGTTTAAGTCAAGATTATTGATTTCTGGTTTCCAAAATATCTTCCTAAAAATCTTTATTACAGCTTGGTAGTGGTGCATAGGGCTTTAATTCCAGCACTCAAAGGCACAGGTGGATCTCTGTGGGTTCAAGGCCAGCCTGTCTACAAAGCAAGTTCCAGGACAGCCTGTTACACATAGAAATCCTGTCTCAAACAAACAAACAAGAAAAATCTTTCTTGTCCCTCTAGATATCCACATAACTAATAATTGGCTTCTTTTAGTTAGGTGTTCGTTTGGGTTTGTGTTGGGTTTGGGGAGTTTCATTTTTGAGTAGGATGTCATGTATTCCAGGCTGGCCTTGAACTTGCTATGCAGCTGATCCTTTTGGTCCTCCTGCTCCCACCTCCTGAACTAAAGATCAAAGGCTTGTACCATCACACAGCTTATTAAGTGGTAGGGAAGTAACTGAGAGCTTCATGCACATAAGGCAGACATTACAAACTGAGCCACAGGCCCAGCGCATCTAGTTTACAGTATCTTGTTTCTCTCTGTGATTCGCTCCAGCTCTTCAGCACTGAGGTAAATACCGAGTGTCACTTGTAAAGAACAGTTAGTTCCTGGCATTTAATTTGTCTCCACCAGAAAAAAAAAATGACTTTACAATAGAGAAAACCTTACTTTGTTCTTCACTCCTTGGATTTCTGTTCCCTCTCTTCTTCACCTTTGTATTTCCTATTTGAAGAGCATTGGACTCAGAAGGTCAGAGACAGAAGAGAAACAGCATAATTCTAGTCTTCTCACCAACAGGAAGTGATATCGATATCCAGTATATCTCAGATGATGAACATACATCCTTTCTCTTTTTTGCCCAAAGTTTCCTTGTCAGATCACAAGTTAGAGGGACAGCTCTGTGGTTAAGAGAACATGCTATTGTTGCAGAGGACCAGGCTCAATTACCAGCACTTCTGTTCCAGGGGAGCCGATACCTTAGTCTGCCTTTTATACACTCCTTCATGCACAAGATGCAATAAACTCATAAAAACAGCCACACACACTCTCACAGACTCATATGCACACACACGAACCAAATTGAAGAAAAAATCAGAACTTCATTTTCTTACTTGGTATTCCTATACAGCCTTTTTACTTTTACAGTACTGTGGTATATACACCCTTCTTATAAATTCTTTATCTGTCCACCTGACTTTTCTGGAAAGGAGACCATGCAATCATTCTAAGTTTAAACACGCATCCTTCTATCTGCATTTGCATCTATGTTGTTAGGACTTCATCTTTAGCAAGATTTCTGTTGCCTATTTCACCTGGGAAGTCTTAAATATACAGGCTTTCCAACCAAGAATCAGGTACCAAGATGAGAACTAATAGTCAATTTCTTAAAATTATAACCTCAAAGAACAAAGATTTTGAAATGTATTTTAAAAAGAAATAGCATGCTTCTCTACTCTGATGAAAACTTTGTGGGTATCTGTATTTCTTGTAATTATCTCCAGAAATTCTATGAGACTCACTCATGGAGATGCTCATGAGTACCTCCCTGGAGTGCACTGAGATACCACAAAAGGATAAAGAAGTCTTCTGTGAGCACCCGAACACCTCTCCTTCGTTCTTCCAGCTGCTGGACATCTGTCTGACAATGGCCCACACTGGCTTTATCACCATGGGCCTCAGCAGAAAGAGCTGTTCCCTCCAGGGTCTCACACCCTGGAAGACAGTCACACGCAGTGAGTGATTAACACTGGCTGGGCACCAGCCTTCAACCTGGCACAACACCCAAGTGTCTTTCCAGCTTCCCAAATCCTGGAGACACAATTGGTCCCTTCACAGATCATACTTTGACTTCCATTTCCTTTTTCCTAGCATTCTATAAAATGTGTCTAAAAAATTAAGAAACTGCTAAATGATTTAGACTTTAAAAATGCCTCAAAACATTTGGTGAGCATTAGATAACATCAGAATATGTCTGTTTCCTCTTCATTACAATCCTGCATATCAACACATCATGCACATTACTGTAAGGTTTAACACGCAGATCAACACACACCATGTGCACTGCTGCACAGTTTAACATAAAGACCAGCACACACCATGCACATTGCTGCAAGGTTTAAAATGCACATCAGCATATACCATGTACACTGCTGCACAGTTTAACATGCAGAAAAGGAATGCTTGTCTTAAGAATAACAGAAATTAGTACAAAGAAGCCAAGATCAATGCCAAGTTCTGGCCACAGTAGGAGGGGTAGAAATACATGCTCTAGATGGACACCAATCCAGTGCCAGTCTTCCAGCTCCATTGCCTCTCCCGCCCCTACACTTCTTCCCCCTCTCTATAAAAGCCCTTCCACTGGCAGAGTTACTAAAATGTTTTGGTGAAAGAGGTCCTCTTCTGTCTTCTTGGGATGCTGGCCTTTAAATAAAGCTAATGTCCTCCCCATCAGCTCTAGTCTCCTAAGAAAGTACAGTAAGTTTTGAAGTAAGATTTGAAGGAGTCCAGTGATACCTCCACAATTGGACTGCCTGTTAGAATGATTTCCAGTTTCCCTCTTCTCCCAGTCCCATCTCTGCTTCCTTCATGGGTGCTGTTCCTAAGGACACTTTCTATACCAAACTCCATCCTGGGTTCTTTTCCCCAGGGAGCCCAGTGCACAGCACATCCTGACACAGTACACATTGTACTGAGTGCAGTTTACAGACTTGGGGGAGTAACAGATATACAAAAGCTGTGCGTATAAATTGTCTAATTAGCTTGCCCACAGTAATCAAGACCTAAGAACAAATCCTAATTTTACTGTCTTTTAGGGCATTCTCCATAGAGCCTCCTAGTACAATGGAAAAAAAAAAAAACCAGAAATACAAAAACACTATAGCAATCTATTCTATGTAGTCCTTTTTAGATATATTTTAGGATATAATATGAGGTTTTATCTTTTATTTCATAATAATTTCCATCATAAATTTACTTACATAAAGTACTACACCTAACAGTAAGTCCCTTCTTCTACTTTTAACCAAAATAACTAAAACCTTTAAGTAACTCAAAGCAGTATTAATTTGTGTGGCAAAGGAAAATCTTGGGGCTGGAGAGGTGATTCAGTGGTTAATACTATTTGCTGCTATTGCAAAGGATCAGGATTTGATTCCCAGAACATGTAAGATGACTCTCAGCCACCTGTAAGTACAGTCCTGGGGATTCAATGCCCTCTTCTGCCTCTAAGATTCTTCTGACTTCACACACACACACACACACACACACACACACACACACACACACACACACACACACACACACACACGAGAGAGAGAGAGAGAGAGAGAGAGAGAGAGAGACAGAGAGACAGAGACAGAGACAGAGACAGAGACAGAGAGACAGAGAGAAAGAGAGAGGGATGGAGGGAGGGACAGACAGAGAGACAGAGACAGAGAGACAGAGACAGTGACAGTGACAGAGAGACAGAGACAGAGACAGAATTAAAGTAAATATTTTAAAGGAAAATCTTGATATTTAAAAGGAAACATACAAGTACCTTTAGGGGAAAGTTTACACTTGACAGCTACTATTCCTACACTTTCATAAGATGCCATTTTTTTATTTTGCTAATTAATGAATTTATGGTCTTGGTTATAGCAATTTGCCTAACACACCTCAATACGTAATTAAGAATGGGCTTATGGGATAGGGTTTAGCCCATGAGGTCTAATTACTGTGTATCAAAACAGTGATCTTTCCACATTCCTGCCTTCCTTCCCTCAGGACAATCTTCTCTTTCCCCCAATGTGGCCTTAATCATGAAGTTGACAACGTAACACTCCACGGCAAGTAGAATCTTTAATAACTCTGGTCCTTTCTTACTTAGCCCTGCACTGAATACCGGAAATCCATTGACTGTGTCATGGTTCATGACACATTGATTAATCAGGTAATACACATTCTAAACACTTAGTGAAATGGACTGTGAAAAAACTATTTTACTGACTCTTCGGGGCAACAATTTATCTTCCTCCACTTTAATGATGAGGCTGTGTCTGTGCCTTTACAGTCTATGACACTCAGACATTGTCCAAAATGCCTGGTTTCGTTGATTTAATACCACTTAAAGTCAACTGAGTTTTGCTGAGATTTTTCAACAATTAAGCAGGAAGAGCTGAACAATATTAAGCAACCTGAGAGACAGATGATAAAAAATATAGAAATGGCTTAACAATTTGTGGCTGACAGAATGATAGACAGTGGTAATTTTACTCTGAATACAGCAAAAGAGAAAAAGATGAAAACCCATTTCATTGTGGCAGAAAATAAATATGCATCTGAAGAATTTCTCATTGAATTCTGGTGACATTCCTTTAGCGACACCAGAGCCAAGGACATATTCAGAGACTCCTGGGTGACACAACAAAAATATGTGTCTGATACACAGTGCAGCCAAATTAGCAACTAATTACACAGAAACATTAACAATGCACCAGAAACAGTGGCCATCACCCAAATTCCAACCACACAAAAGTGGAAGCTATGAAGTCTGCTCTTTCCTCTTTTCCCAATCAGAATATCTTCCTTGGGGAAATTTCCAGTCTGCTAGAACTGCTCTCCCTGATACATCTTTTCACAGGGTCTTATTTTCTTTCCATGCATGGAATTCAACATTCCTGAGAGTCACTAATATTTCCCTGGCATGGCAAGACTGACAGGCAGCCCCATGAGGCCAAGGACCCCACATCTGTTTGAGTTCCTGCAGGCCTAGAATACCGTAAGACATGGCTATCTACACTCCATATATACTTCTGAAATTGTTAAGGGATTATTCATTTAATGGATGAATAGCATATCAGACACACTGTTTCTATTACCCAGAACCCTTGAGTTCTTGGCTCCCGCGCTGCCAGTGACTGTTAACAAGTCAACAGTTTTCTTCATTTTTCACTCTTTCTAGCTGTTTCTTGCATTGTCTCTAAACACTTTCACTCTCTTTCCTGCTCTGAGGGAAACACAATAGCACACAGCTTTGCTAGAACAATGTGGCTCTTCCTCCCACCCCGGGGATGCGGCACACCAAAAGATCACGTGTTCTAAAGTAGTCAGACACCCGCAATGGGCTCTTCAGGGGATCTCTCCAACTGTCTGTCCCAGAAATCACCATGAGAACAATACCATGCATATTCTACTAATCTGTTTATAGAGAAGTAAAGTGATACAAAAGCCATAGCAATTATCACACAATCACTCAACATCGGAAATACAACCAACTCTCCCTGAGTTCTGTTAGGCTATGAGTGGCTGAGCTCATAATTTCTCTCTGTTTGCTTTCAATCAGCATTCTTCCCAGCATCCCCACCCTCTGCTCTCTGCAGATTTCTTAGCCGCCATTATAAGGTGAAAGTGTCCTCTACAGTATTATTTACTGCTTCTGTCTTTGTATTATTTTTAAGCATATGTGTGAGCATACACCTGAATGTGTGTGTACATGCAGGTGTGTATGCATGTGGAGGCCAAAGGACAGACTTGAGTGTCATCCTTGGAAAGCCATCCACCTCTTTCATGACAAAGGCTCTTAGTGGTCTGAAGCTCACTAATTAAATTGTGCTGGCCAGTCAGTGAGCCCCAGGACTGTCTCCGCATTTCCAGCACTGAGATCACAAGTACACAGCACTACTTCCGTCATATTTTCTGTGTGTGGATTCTGAGCATTGGATTTAGACCCTCAAGCTTGCAAGGTGCCTTACCACCGATTTAGTCAGCCCCCTCCCCTCACAGAGCCCTGTCTGGACTGACTGCCATTGTAACAGATGCCACAGCTCAATCCTGAGTGTGTCCAATATAGTGGAGGGGTCAGCCCTGCTATCTCTTAATGCATTCACTGAAACAGTCTTTCTTCTTGTCAGTCATAAAAGAATATCTGAATTCTCATTATCGAGGACACTTTGACAGGTTTAACATAAATTTTCCTCTTGGTCCACTTATTCATACTCATTCCATTATCTCCCTTGTTAAATTTTTACTGGCAGCTTATATTGTGAGCCACTCAGTGTCCTCCTTTCTCTTAGAGGGAAATAGCATGTAACATCCTCAGCACTGCTGTCAGCGCTGCTCACCTCACCTCTGCTCCAACTCACCTCACCTCTGCTCCAACTCACCTCACCTCCACTTTGCCTTACCTCATTCATCACCTTCATCTCCCCTCCCCTCACCCTACCTCACCTTTACTCTATCTCACCTCACCTCCCCTTACCCCCATCCTACTTCACACCTCACCTCTACATTACCTCAACTCTACCTCACCTCCACCTCACCCTTCCTCATCTCCACCTCATCCCACATCCACCCTTCCTCACACCCTGCCTTACCTTCACCTTACCTCACCCCAGTCCCTTCCAGCTCAACTCCTCCTCACCTCACTTTTTTTCTTCTTCTTTTTTTACTTCTTCCTCACCTCCACCTCACATCATCTCACTTCCACCCCGGTTCTACCTCTATCCACTTACACCTCAGTTCCATCCTGCCTCACTTAACCTTGCCCCCTCACCTCCACCCCATTCCTACCTCATTTACACCTCACCAAATCCAGTTGTTTGAGACTCAATTTTGAAGTAAGAATCTAAGGATTTGCTCTGTCTTTGTGTTTGCTTTTTTAAGATGGAGTCTCAGCCTAGAGCCTAGGCTAGCCTTCATCTTGGAATGCTTCTGCCTAATTATCAAGTGCTGAGATCACAGGCCTGTGTCCCATACCCAGCTCCCTAGGAATGTTTCCTAAAACAAGATAGCTTTCAGAAATTGCAAGTGTGTGTGTGTGTGTGTGTGTGTGTGTGTGTGTGTGTGTGTGTACTATATGTAGAATGTGCTTTATGTATACATATATTAGTCACAGTTCCCTAGAGTAACAGAACTTATATAATGAATCTCTCCATACCTATAGAAGGGAAATTTATTAGGGTGACTTACAGGCTGCATCCCAGCTAATCCAACAATGGGAGGCTGTGAATGGAAAGTCCAAGAATCCAGTAGTTGCTCAGACCACAAAGCTGGATGCCTCAGCTGCTCTTCAATAGAAGCTAGAAGCCCTAAGGCCAATTAAGAAACAGACTTGCTAGCAAGGCAAGGGCAAGCAGGCAAAGAGCAAAAGCTTTCTTCTTCCCTGTCCTTATATGGGCTTCCAAAAGAAGGTGAGACCCAAATTAGAGGTGGGTCTTCCTGCCTCAAGATGTAGATCAGAATAAGGAAAAGCCCCCACTGGTGTGCCCTCCATGTTTAGATTTTAGTTCATTCCAGATGTAGTCAGGTCCACAACCAAGAGTATTCATCACACCTAGTGTCACCTTGATTTGAAAACAGATCATGTGCCAAGGACTAAAGTGGGACCAGGACCTTTGGGGGGATGATCCCAGGAAAGATGGGAACGAGGTGTGACGATAACTGTAGTACAAAGCCTAATCCTAGGCCCAATAATACGCATCTCTTGATATCAAAGACAAGCAAAGAGTTTAGTGAGCTGATTACAAGCCCCAGCCATCCCTCTGCTCCACAGACAAGGCTCCCGATCCAGTGTCCCCTATTTCCCTCTCTGTTCCACTGATGAGGTTCCTCCTATTTGATAGCCCCTTCCTATCATAAGAACAAGGTCCAGTTCCTGCAGAACCAAGAAGCAGTCTTCAGTGCCCTGCAAGTTGAAGAAGTTACTCAAACAGAATAATCACACCACCTTGAAAGAGCTGGGGAAATTCTACACTCTCACTCCTGGTCATAACAGCACCTGCCTCCCGAACCCTGTGCTCACACCGATTGCCACATGACCCTGCATGTGATATAGTTTTCTTTTCCCATCAGCTGTGACTATGTAACTAACTAATTAGCATTGGTCGTCTCTCTTGAGGATTGATTACTGCATAGCCTTCTCTGAAATCTCGAGGTAGAAATCCCTTCCACAGCAGGATGAATAGGAAGCAATTAAAAGGAAGGAAAAGCATGGAAGAAGATGTGCCCTATTCCCAGAGCTGCTGCCGTGGCTTGCTGAGTAACAAGAGCAAAAGTCGAAGACTCCTGGCTGTGGTCAGAATCTACCTCAGAAATCGAAGGGGTAAAAGAGCTGTGGGTTTTTTGTTTGTTTGGTTTTTGGTTTTGCCAGCTTTTATCAGTCATGCATTAAAGACTGCCTCTAGGTCATTCCCTCCACCTCCAAATCAGCCCTCAGGGAGTGGGATGCTGAGGCTGTCAGGGGTAAGTTGGCCTGCAGCACTATAGCTCCACCAAAGCCTGATGGGATGCAGGCAGAACACTGCCTGACACCATGGGAAAGAGTGGTGGTCCATTAAGCCTAACTCACTTTATCGGTCTTTTCCCCACAAAGTTCACTAATCCACATCTAGAGATCTTGCTCCTTAGTTAAAGGTTTATATACGAGAAGAGGAGAAAAGGAAATGTTTCATACCAAGGCTGAGATGAAGCGATGTCAATGCTCTTTTGACTCCTAACATTCAGAAGTTGACGTCAGACTGAGAGGGACAAGTACCAGAGTTTTAGAATTGGCATGATGCTACCAGCCCTCAGGCCACCCAGGCCCTGGCTAAGACTCTTCAGTGAACAGTCTTCCAAGGGAGACTATGTTGAGTGATACGGTGATGACTGTTGGTATGATACCATAGTAGAGGCTTCTTCTGTGGGGGATAGGCCATCAACACATGAGGGAAAGTCAGAAGAAAACTCAGTGACCTTGTCTATTCTGTCATCTATTTAATAAGAATGTCTTTTCGTATATCAAGGTCAGTGATATAGTTAATGCCCCAGTCAATGGCTGACTGCATAGACAACAGTGATCCCATAAGATTATAATGGAGCTGAAAGTGACTATTGTCTGGTGTAGGTGTGGTCACTATAATTTAACAGTGTGTGTGACGTTATTTGTCTAAACAAACCCACCCCACTCATGATCACAAAAGAGTACAGCACATGCAATCATGTTCCGTGAACAATATTTGCGGCTAAAGGACTATATTACTACTAACCTCATTTGCTTCCTGATACGATGGTAAAACATTGACTAAAAGCAACTGAGGAAGAAGGGATGTATTCGGCTTACAAGGTCCCATCTGTCACAGAAGGAAGCCACAGCAAGAATTCAAGTCAGGAACTGAAGCCTACACCTCAGAGCATGTTGTGCAATGGCGACCCCCAGGCATGTGTGTTTACCGCATCACTTGACTGCAGGGACAGCCCAGGCCAGGTGAGTAACTTATAAAAGTAAGATTGTATGAATATGCTCTGTGGTGTTTGCAGGGATAAAACTTCCCAAGAGTGCATTGATGTGGGAATGTCTTTCTGTATGCTGTGAATATCAATCTTTAAATGAAGGAGCTGTTTTAGCACATGACAGGCACCAGAGAAAAAGTATGTGGGGAATCAGCATAGGTAGGAAAGGAAGGGCAGAGTCAGAGACAGACTGAGCCAGATGCCCAAAGAAGAAACATGTAAAATAACACAAGTGAGCCACGGTCCACTTGGCAGACAGATTAATGAAAATGCATTGAGTTAAGGTGTAAGAGCTAGTTAGCAATGTGCCTAAGCCATAGGCCAAACAGCATGAACTTAATATAAGCATGAGTCATTTTGGGGACCTGAGCAGCAGCAGGCTGCCCAGGGGTCTGGGGCTGCAGGCCCGGGGCCAAGAAACCTTACTGTAACAGTGCATCTCTCACCATGGTTTCTTGTTAGATGACACATGAGTATACTCGAGGATGATAGACAAATGAATTCAGACAAGATCCAGAAACAGAGCAATGGGCGCTTCCAAAGGAGACCTGAAGTCTTCTTGGTGGCTCAGGGGGCAACTTGTGCTTCCTTCCTTTACTCCCAAGGGGACAGAAGCAGGAGTCTGTTGAAAATGGGCGGGCATGCAAGTTTCCTGCAAGGACAATTGCTGGAGAGGAGAAGACAGCCTTGAGTAGTTCTTGGTCTCTTTCTTTTGAGTTTAAATTGAAAGGAGAAAGCAAAAGCCCTTCCACTTGTGTGAAGAACGGGAATGAGATCATTTTGCTGTTTTGAGACATTGCTTTGGCTTCATTTTAAGCCCTGTTAACTTTAGTATTATATCTATCAGTTCTCACTTACTAGCTGAGTGGCTGAATTTCTTTCTGTATCCATTTCTTTCAGTACTATAGCAAAAATACTATGTAGCCTATGGGTTGCCATGATAATAGAATTACATGCATTAAATGGATCCATCTCACTGTAGCCTCCTTGGTCATGCCCCTCCCCTGGACTCTGCCCTCCTTGTTAGCCATCTGGATGATTATTTCACCTTGTAGAATTATATGCATTATAAATCCTAACACTTTCACCCAGCCACTGATTTCACAAACATTGACTTTTATTTGTCAAGTGTCAGATGGTAAATGCAGGAACTATAAAACTATACAGTTTCATAAAACTGTAAAAATTTTCCTCACTCAAGATGAAGGGAAACGAAGGCTTGGTTTTGCCTACCGGGAGGTACTGCTTCCGTTTCTCAGCATCGTTACAAACAACCTGGAAGTAACTACTGAACTGAGGAGAGATTATGTGGGCTCACGTTTCCAGAGGGGTTTCAGTCCCTCATGGTGGAAGAGTCATGGGAGAGCTCACAGGGGCCATATTGTTTGAGCAGGGTCTATGCATCTTGATGGAGCAGGAGCAGAGAACACATCAGAAAGACAACTGATATCATTTCCAAGTTCCCACCCCATGATGCCTTCCTCCACCAACCAGGCCACGCCTCCTAAAGGTGTCAAGCCTTCGAAATGATGCCACACGCTGAAGGCCAAGCATTCAAACACGAGCCTGTGGGGGAACCCTAACAAATTCTAGCCATAACATGTGGTAATAAATTCTGCAGAGAAACACAAAGAAAAACAGTAGGGAAGCAGGAAGTAAACCAGAAGATTTTTCTCAAGGGAAAGGAAACTGAGCTATGCCTCCAGCACCAGTGGGACACAGACGAAAGTGGGCAAGGAAGTTGAACAGGAAACAGAGAACAAAGGTCTAGAGGCAAAAAAAAAAAAAAATTAATCCAGATTATATCTGTGTCGGTAAATGAGGAGTCAAAACCATACCAATGAAGGGGAGTCCAGAGAAGAGAGGCTGCAGAGCTTGACATCATGAGAGCTCCCCCAAAACAACTAGTTTTGAAAGGAAGGATGCTAAATTCAAGGAAGCAAGTGATACGGGGGTCAACAAGCATCACTTGATTGTGTTGGTAAATCCTCTGCAAAGGTGGGCCACACAGTGGGTGAGAGCAGAAGTTGGCTGGTGATAACTTGAGGAATGAACTTCAGTTGAACGTAAACACACTCTGTGGCTTTTGTGGCCTGGGCTGTACCACTGACCTATTTCCTGTTCCGCTGGTGTATTCATATTCCTAACAGAGGAGTCTCTAGAGATCACAGAGCCTCACTGCCGTTACCTTATATCTAACATTGCACTTAACCTCTCTACACCTGATAGCCTGGAGCTATCACTGCCAGCTTTTCTCCTGAAGAACACAATACATCCCCAGCCATGTCATTCCTGTACTTTTGGCTTTTTATCTGTTCTCACATTTTATGATGTAGGGCTTTATTTCCATACTGTACTTGGTGCTATAGTAACCCTACTCTTCCATTCTTCCCTATTATTTAAACAGGGTTGTACTATAGATTACCCTAATAATGTACTTGCTCGGGGTGATCAGAGACTCCCTCTTGTGGCAGAGCTGGGATCTAGATCCCCCCAAGCCATCCACAGACCCCCCCTTCCTTTGTCTTCCTCTAGACCACAAACTACAAAAGCTAGATCACTTCTCTTCTGGGCTGTTCTGCATCCAGACTGGATAGATAACAATGATGACTTGGAGGATTTAGGCAAAAATCTTGGGGTTAGAATTTCTTTGCAGCTATAAGGCAACGTTGCAGTAGTAAGACCCCTGGGTCTTATCGTTGGTTTCGTGGAAATCCACTTCTTCAAGAGCAGAGGAAGTCTTAGTGAGTACTTTATCTATCTTCTGATTCCCCGATGTTTAGTTTGGCTTGTGGCTTGATGGTACAGTCCGTCATGGTGGACAGTTCGGTAGCAAGACCAAAGCAGCTGGTCTCATTATAGCCATAGGCAGGAAGCAGAGAGGTGAATGCTCAGCTCACATGCTCAGGTTCAGTCATCCCAAGACCTCACCCATCATGGCATGGTACAGTCCACATTCAAGGTGTGTCTTCTCACTTTCATTCAGCCTCTTTAAAAATGTTCTGAGAGGCAATCCTGGAGGTGTATCTCCTGGGTCATTCCAAGTCCCTCACTAGCAGACTAATGATCAAGATTAACCATCACAGCCTTCTTAGAAAAGAATCCTGTGCCCTTCCCTGCCTCTCCTTTTTCCTCCCAGGTGTAATATGGACTGTATAAAGGGACACACCTGGATAACTGGAAGATGAGAAGCTCTGCCAGGCACAGCAAAACACAGATTGAGGCATGTGGGATGCTAACACAGGAGGGGCTAAGCTAGCCCAGGTTAGCTTGGGACTGCTTGCTAAGAGAGAGCCATAAACACTACCTCTTGTGTCTCCTATCCCTCCTTGTTCAAAAGGACCGAGACAGTCATGCATACCATTACTTCTAAAATCAGCACAAGCAGGGACTTGGTTGGTACTTGTTGCTACATTGCCCTGAGGGCTAGGGAGACTGTGGAGCTATCATCTGTGGCCATGGCTATCTAACTCTGAGTTCATGCATGTCAACAGTTCCTGCTGAAACTGAAGACAGCCTACCGGACCACCCTGAAGACTGATATTTCTGGACCATTTGGTTTCCTTGACATAAAGCCCCAAAGGATCCAGGAACTTTCTAGGACAAGCAAGTATAAAATTGCATGTTCACACCAATAAAATCAGATGAACACTCCCAGTGCATAAAATGGTGGATGGCAAGAAAGAGCAGAGGTCTGAGGAAAGATCTAACCTGGGCAAGGCAGAAGAGGTGGGACCCTGACACTCTGTTGAGAGCCAAAGTGGTGAGTGTGAGACTGAGTGGTGCAACTTGTTTACAGTCACAGGCCTGGGGAACAGGGTGCCATGCACAGCAACGCTATAATTGTTAAGAGGATGGAAAATTTTCACTTTTCATGTACATTCCAAGTAATAAGTGCAGGTGGTGGTTGGGTTTTAAAACCTCTAAAAGATCATACAACAGGACGCCTGGACTGAACAATGAAGGGGCAGCCCCTTTGGGTCTTGGCTGGAAAATGCAAATGCTTTTCTGCAGTACCCTCCTGTTTTCTAGCTTTCCCCACACGTGGTGTCGGATAGTAAACCCAGGGTGAATGTCTACCACTGAGCAACGTTCTCAGCCTGGAACCTTTTATCTCAACTAATAAGAATTCCTATAGTAGTGATCAATCTGTACTAAGTTTATATAATCTAAGCATCTATGAATCAACCAGAATGGGAAATCTGAAGAATCACCTGGTCCCCTTCACTTACCACCCTCCTTCAAGAGAGCTGAGGCTCCTCCCATCACAAAGCTAAACAGCCTCTGAGGCTACTCCAGCCATGACTGTCACTGTTACAGGATGACAAAAATTAGAGAAAATCTGAGTGGTGTTTGTCCTGATGGTCAGGTGCAGGTAAAGAACAGGCAGATGCAAGTCAGAGCGTGGATTTTAGATCACATTTGTTATATTTGTGTAGAAGGGATTTCCTCACAGTGTTATTTTAAAGGTATTTTAAGCGTGTTACTTTAGCATGGGACCAGAATAATGGTATACTGTTTTGAAAGCAGTCATTTTAATGAACAATAAAAGTTTCATTTTCTGAGAGGGGAGGGGCATGGTTGCACTGTGGATTCATTTAAATCGTGAACTATATAAGATGCTAAGGCTATAGTGAGAAAAAGATCAAAAGCATTGATGAAGAACCTGCAGTAAAAACAAAGAAGGAACTTAGAAAGTTAGCGTTGATCCTATTATCTCTTAAAACTGAAGGTGTCCTGAATTTGGGTCTTAAGTCTCACACCTGCCTTCTGCGCGACAACAGATATATCATCCAATTTCTGGATGCCTTACTTTATCTGTGGGAAAAGTGATGGGCGTAACAAATATTGACAACTTTCTTCCATGTCTCTGGTATTATTTGAAACATAGCTGTAAAAGAAACAGTCAAAAAGCCGTGCCCAAGTAGAACATCCTGCCTGGTGGGTGGAGACAGATAACAACTGATGTGAAGTATGTGTCTCATGTCACAGGGTAAAGGGTGAGAAGTTAAAAACAAAGTAAGGGGAGGGGGAGCCACGGGTCCCTTCAAGGGCAAAGAGGAAGTTGGGTGGGGAATGTCCCAAGCCTAACACTTGAAGAAGGATGCAGGCTAGGTACTTAGTAAAACTGTAGTCTGGGCAGAGAACATGGTTAGAAATAAGACACAGACACACACACACACACACACACACACACACACACACACACACACACACACACACACAGAAATAGCCTCGTGCTCTTGATGGCCGAACCTCGTGAGCAGATAGGCAAACTAAAGGGATGAGATAAGAAAGGCAGCTGGGCCGGATTTTTTAATAACTTGGGCTATAGAGTGGACTTTGGCTTTTGCTATGAGTGTGTCAGTGACTCATGAAGGGAAAGTGACAAGGTGGAATTTTTATTTTAAAAGATTTTTTTAATATATTAAGATTAGACAGTGGAAGAGCATGGGCTCTGAGGCAAGCCCATGATCTAGAATGCCAATGGTTATGAGCCTTTTTCTGGCTCACCAGTTTGATATGATGTCATGCCCATGAATCTAAGTTGCAAGGCATCACACACATTTAAGATGCATTTCCATTATCAGAGTATGACCTTTATGCTAAAAACATGCAAGCATGAAAAACAGAGTAAAAAAACACAACTACACAGTGTGAATTCAGAGATGACAGAGGCAGGTGTCATTTTGGGGGCCTGCTTTATGACCTAAGGCAATGAATGAGTGAGATTGTGGACAGATCACATCCCAATTCCTCCGGTTTTTTCCCCCTTTATATCTTAATCCCTTTCCAAGTTAGTGAATTTTTTTATTACTGTAATGTTTTTGTTATTACATATTAATCATACACAATAGATTTCATTGTGACATTCTCATACATGTGCATAAACATCTCAATCATATTAGCCCGCCATTATCTGGCTTCTTTATGTAACTCAAGAAACTTGTGATCAAAATTTGAAAGTTGAAGACTAGATAAGACTATTTGAGGTTCTCCAAAAAAACTTTCTCCAAGAAGATTCAAAGAATCTTCTGAGAATTCCCCACTTAGAATACGCTACTGCTGCTGTGTGCAGATGTGTGAACTCCATCCTCAGAGTGCAGCCTCTGGGTGGGGATGACAAGAATCCGCCACACCAGTACTTTCCCCAAGACCTTCCTGCTCTAACTCCCAGTGTAAATCCCAACTCATGGCACAGTGTGGGAACCCTGGAAGAAGAGAATGAATAGTTTGGTTCATTCCATGTTGAATGTTTATTTCAAAGTCCCAAGTTGGTCCTTTATAGTCACCATCCTTTGCTTTAAACGACATGATGAGAAAAGGATAGTTTAGCCAGAGCAGTGAGTACAATTTTAGACTTGTACAGTAACAATGGAAGGTTAGTATTGATATTATTCAATGTGAGTCATTTTTGCCTTGGATACTAAATTAACAGGAAAACATGGAGGTGGCTTTGTGGTAAGAATGTAAAAAGTGTGTGTATATATGGTAAATAGATAGTAACTTCGACCTCAAGGAAGGGGTTGGAATGTCATTTGAAAAGAAAAGGAGGAAGAATGTGAATTGATCCTACATGAATGATTACTTGAAGGCTGTGAAGTCAGAAATATTTATCTATTCTATTATTGCCCATACCATAAAAGGGCCTGCCTACATAGAAAAGGTGAAGATTGCGCTATAGATATCGGTTAGGTAAATAAATGAATGAGCTTGTGAACTGAGAAATCTGAATGATGACAGAGACTCAATAACAGCACAGGAAGTCAGAAGACAGCTGATCAATGTCTTTAATATCCTAGTGAATGTGATTTCCCACTTCAGATTTTAGACTTAGCTTTCACAGAGAGGGAGCATGGGATAAAGTTTTCAGATACACAAAGGTTTAACTAGTTTACTTCCATTATAGGCTTTCTAAGAAATCTTAGAGGGGTTATCCATCAGAAAGAGTAGACATACAAAAAAACTAATTAAGATGCGGGAAACTGAGGAAGGTCGAAAGGAGTCTCAGATGGTTCTGAAATGACCGCCACATGGAAACCAAAGTGGGTCCAGGCTGTCCTGGAAGGGCAGGGAGCAGACAGACTCTAGAAAGGGGTGTTTTCTAGGAAAATAGAAATGGAACTGATGAGTTATCTGGGTGAATGACTGTGCTGGATGGGATTTTACAGCTCTTTTGGAGAATTTAGAATAAAATTTATGTCAACTATTCATAAAGCCAAGCAAACAAAAATTAAACTGGAGAAAAGCAAGGGGAACAAAGACAAGATGTAAACAATGAGTGATTCAGCTGCGAGCAATGTTTGCACTCACAGTAATGCAGCTGAATACAGAATTAATTGGAAATTGGCATGACAAAGTTGAGAAATGGGGAGAATAACAACACACAGGTATGAGTGCCCGTGTGTCTGACTGTCCTTTAATGGTGGCAGCGCAGAGAAGAATTGACTCTACACCCACGCCCACCTACTGGCAATAGTCCAAGTCACAAATATATGGGATTTCTTTCCTAAAAAATAATTCATCATCATACTTTTTGACTTTTTAGCCATTTAATGAATTACTCAGCAAAACCCAAAAAGAGATATGAAAATAAACGCTTTAAACTATGTAATTTTGGTGCAAAGAATTTAGATATTCTAAATATAAAGTGTAATTATGTTTAGTTTAGTTTAGTAAGATGGGAGCTTATGCAGCCAAGGCGGTTGTTTAATCTGCTATGTAGCCAGGGCTAGTCTTGGACTTCTGATCCTCTGCCTCAGTCTCCCCAGTGCTGGAACCATAAGTTTGCCACACCATACTCAGCATTATGAAGAATAATTATTAAACATATTCTCTCTCTCTCTGTGGGGGGGTGTAGGGGGTCTATTTTCCTGTCTGTATGGACATGTACATGCCATGGCTTATATGTAGAGGTCAGAGGACAATCCAAGAGAGTTGGTTCTTCACTGTGCCGGCTGGTTCCAAGAACTGAACTGAGATCATCAGGTTTGGTGGCAGGTACTCACTGATCCACCTCATCAGCCTGCGGGTGGTAATTCTTACACGGGAGACTGAACAAATAGAAGCGACATTTGCTTTGAGGTTCAAGCAGGCTCTCTCACTGGTGGGAACTTTCCTCTATGTCAGGTTCTGGGAATCTTCCATAGCCTCCTTTACTTCTGCTTACCCCAAGAGACAGGGAAGTAGTGACTATGGAAGTATAGGTCAGTTTCTTAAGGCCCCATAGATAATAAAGAGCTATGCCATGAATGTCTGTGTTCCTCACAGCAACTCCAAAGTCAGAAGGGCCTTTAGGAGGTAGGGCCTGAATGGTGGAAGTGATCACTAGAGATGGATCTCTGAAAGTTAGAGCTCTGCTCTTGATTCTTGTCCTGCTCATCTGTTTCCTGGCCAGCTGAGACGTGAACATTCTCCTCCACCAGTTCTCACTGCCATTGACTGACCCATTCTGCCACACCTTTCTCTATGACGGACTGAAACCCCCTGACATTAGGAGCCAAACATGTCTTTCCTCTCTTTATTTCCTCTATTATGTATCTGGTTATAGCTGCACAGAATTAATTAGCACAGCCTGAGTGTGTGATGTCCACCCAGGAACAATGGACCTGAGATGGAAAAGCAGACAACTGTAAGCAAGCCCAAATACAATCATAAAACAGGATGGCAAGCTTCTGAAAGTTTCCTGCTTAGAAGAGCAGTATGCTGGGCTTGCTTGTACTTCCTGTACAGCAGAATTGATGTGTTATTTATATGACAGTAGTAGAAAATTTTAGGCAAATATTTCCTTTTATTCCTTGAGTCAGATTCTTATAATTATACTCATCTACAGTTCAACTCACTACGTCGCTCAGACTGGCCTTGAACTGGTGGTGACCCTTCAGGGTCAGCCTTCTGAGCACTGAGAATGACAGACAATAGATAACTATTTTGGGGATGCTGAAGTTAATTCAGGACCCGAAACATGGTAGACAAGGACTCTGGTACTGATCTGAACTGGTTGCTTCAGGCAAGAGTATCAGAGAAAGAGTCCTCCGACCTGAATAAGTCATGGAGCAAAGCACAGCCTGGGAGTCCAGACTATTCACAAGGCAAAGAGAGAAGCCAAGTGCTTATGGATGGAAGTGCAGTGTTCCTAGTGTGGCCATAGCTTAGAACTCAGCATAGAGTGTGTAGATGCCTCTGCACGTGTGTGTGTGTGTGTGTGTGTGTGTGTGTGTGTGTGTGTGTGTGTGTGTGAGAGAGAGAGAGAGAGAGAGAGAGAGAGAGAGAGAGAGAGAGAGAGAGAGGGGGGTGTTGTGAGGTAGAAAAATAAGCATGCATATGGAGACAAGGTGGAGTAACAAGAGCCTAGATTCTCTCTTCCATTTTGGGCCTCCATAGCCTGCTCAGGTCATCAAAGTCAACAAAGCAAAATATCATAACTGAAGTGACTTACGCAAAGGCTCCTAAGTGGCTGCTTTCTTCATGTGTGCTTATGTGGTGAAGAGGGTTAGAGATGGAGATAAGCCAGACAGGGAGATGAAAGGAGAGGGAGGGGGAAGGAAAGAGGGAGGAAGGGAGGGGACGGAGAAAATGAAGAAAGAGAAAGAGAGAGGGAATGTCTTTTCTTGTCTGACACTCGTCTCATCTACTCAGAACCCCCTTCATGATCTAACCTAACCATAACCCCTCCCAAAAGTCTCTGCTATATTGTCATGGAGTTATTGGGGTTTTAGCCTGTGATTTTGAGGGCCACAGAACATGCTCAACACCAGCCTCAGTAAATTTCTTCGCTATCATAGTCTATTAAGTTGCTATTATGAAGACCTCTAGATAACTATAAATAATAAGATTTTATTTCCCATTGTTCTAGAAGCTATGGAGTTCAAACTCAAGGTCTGGTAAGAACCTCTCCTCATGGGGGCGATACCTTCTAGTTTTATCCCCACATGACAAAAGGCTCCTAGTCTCTCTGTGAAAGGCTCTGCATCAGTCACTGTTGCTTTGCTGTGTGACTCCTAATGTCAGGGGGTTTCAGTCCGTCATAGAGAAAGGTGTGGCAGAATGGGTCAGTCAATGGCAGTGAGAACTGGTGGAGGAGAATGTTCACGTCTCAGCTGGCCAGGAAACAGATGAGCAGGACAAGAATCAAGGGCAGAGCTCTAACTTTCCGATATCCATCTCTAGTGATCACTTCCACCATTCAGGCCCCACCTCCTAAAGACTCCCTGAATAGTACTACCCATTGAGTTATGAGGAACCAGAACTCAAAATAGGGGAACACTTTAGCTTCAAGCCACATCATCAGGCACCCTGAAAGAATTTTGTCTTAGGGTTTTTATTGCTCTGAAGAGATACCGTGATCGCTACAGCTCTTATAAGGAAAACTTTTAACTGAGGGACTTCCTTCCAGTTTCAGAGGTTCAGTTCATTATCATCATGGCATGGAGGAATGCCATCGCCAGGCAGACACAGCTGGAGGGATAGCTAGAGTCCTACATCTTGGAGGTACCAGGAAGTCAACTGAGACACTGAGCTACCTATCCTGAGCACGGGAACCGTTAAAGCCCACCCCACAGAGATATTTCTTCCAACAAGGCCACACCTCCTCATTGTGCCTATGAGGTTTTGGGGGCCAGTTACATTCAAAGTACCACAGGCTTTGTTGTTAAACACATCTTGCCCTTTATGCCCAGGCTTTATGAGTCTGGTTTCTTCTAGTGTGTGGAATTTTACAGCTCTGAGATTTGATCAGCTACCCTGGGTTGCTTTTCTCGGGCTTCCCACTTTCTGTGCTTGAACATGTTCCCAGGACAGTACTTGCTCTGGGTGGTCACTGCATATGCTGCATTTTGTTTTCCACACAGGGGTGGGGTCCCTTCCTGAACAGGGAAGGACACTCCTTCAGGATTCAGTCACAAGCCCTGCTACTCTAGCTAACTGTGGCATGGCCTCATAAGATCCCTAGAGATTAAGTAATTGATGTGCTCTGCCTCTGATGCTATGGAGTTAACCTGGCAATCACTTCCCTAAGGCGAGAGGGATGTTTTCCCCCAAATAAAATTAGGTCCCACCTGTATAACCACTCTCCAGCAGTCCGGGATCTAAGATAACAGCCCAGGTCTCCAGCGGCATAAATATCTGCTGAAGGGATGAATGAAGTCATTAATAACCTTTGACTGTGCTGGAGTCAGTGCTCAGCTGGGAAGAACATTTCCAGAAGAAAAGGGAAATCACCCCTTTGAGTCTGGATGGAATTGTTTGGTCACAAATCATTCTTTCCTTAGGGGACTGGCTTTTAATGAAAATCACAGTGAATGGATTGGACAGGCTTGTTCCTTGGGCCTGACTAAAAGGACAGAGCGGTCACACACAAAGCTGGTACTCAGTGAAACCATGGGATCTCAGAGTGACGTAATGAATAGGTTTAACACTTACTTGTAGCAGAAGAAGGTTACCGGAAGTGGACACCAGAAACACAGCCTTGACCTTTAGGGGTTTGCAAATCTTTTCTCACACATTCAGAAGTCAGGGAACTTCCCAGGTACATCAAGGACTCCAGTGCTGAGCCCCCAAGTGTATTCTGGTGAAGACTGCCCTGGATTGCACGTAGAAGGTGCAGGTAGCCTTCTGAAATGCCCCTCTCCCCATGGGCTGTTCTGTATTCTCTGTTTGTCTTCCACAGCTGACTCATTAAGTCTGACTTCACAGTCAGTAAAGGATTCAAAGATTCCCTAGACTGATCAGCCAGCACCAAGACCAAGTTTCCTCACTCCAAATCTCCTCCAGATCCTCTGTTCCTGCAAGCCTAAGTCATCTGTGATAACCAACCACCTCCCACCTCAAGACTCCACAGTTGCCTTGGGAAATCACCTTGCATGTCCCATGGGAAATACAACTCAGGGTTGTTTCTCTAGCCTGAAGATTCAAACTGGAGCACGATCTCTGACATTGGTACCCTACTCAGCTGTGTCTCCTCATTTTTCCTGCTGTGAAATGGGAGTTTCACTAGTCCCACATGCCCACATTACTCAGAGGGCTAAATGACTTCATGTATATGAAGCCTCAGAAGCCTGACACACAGTAGTAAGTGCTCAGGAAGTACTAATAGTGCCTAATTCCACTGAGCTTGATACAATGCTCTATGCATCACACTGTGGTCCTCGGTGCTAAGAAAGCAGGCTGAATAAGCCAGGGAGAACAAGCCAGTAAGCAGCACCTTCCATGGTCTATGTATCAGCTCCTGTCTCCGGGTCCCTTCCCTATTTGATTTCTTGTCCTGGTTTCTTCAGTGATGAACAACAGTATGGAAGCGTAAGCCCAATTAACCCTTTCCTTCTCCACTTGCTTTTAGGTCATAATGTTTCATCATAGCAACAGAAATCATAATTATCAGGGATGATTATCACTGTCTCACTTCAGGAGGTCTCTGTATATTTTTTTGGATTTTTTGGTTTCAAATTTGATCTCACTAAAAAGTACCTAAATCTTCTGGATAGCCCAACAACATAACATTTGCTTATATGTATCAGCTATCTAAACCCAGCCACATAGACACATAAAATAACATTACACTTGTATCTTCACAGGTATCCTAATGTAGACATGGTTATATTTTTCTACAGATTTTTCCTGTGTATAGCAAATATTATCTAATGACTGGTGATATTCGGAGACTTTGCGGTGGAAGCATTAGCAGTAGCTGGTTTTAAAATAGTCCCATCTTCTGACATTAGGTCTCTTACACTCATCTGCACTCAACCTCCACTCTGTCCTTGAGCCTCAACCAAGAGTTGGACCGGTTTTTAATTTGAAGGATATTTTATGTGTGAATCTTTCTCTTAGCTTGAGGTATCTAAAGTCCATCTGTTTGTACCATTGTGGTATGTGTCAGGCTTCAGTTCCTTTTCATTGCAGACTAATATGCCATAAATAGATAGCAACTTTTGATTATCTATTCTCCAGTGTGCTTTGCTTCCATCATTTGATTGTTACAAATAATATTTCTGCATGTGCTCACAGTCCTTTCAAGTATTGGCATGTATTTTTATTTATCTTCAATAGATACCTGAAAGTGAATCATATGACAAGTTTCAATTTTTAGATACTTCCAACCTTAGCCAAATTAGCTGTGCAAGAACCTGCCCTGATGTCTAATTTCAGGCAATTAATTTCTAAGCCTCATGTTCAACCCATGTCTGCCATGCCTGCAAACTCTTAACAAGTTATGTTCCTTCCCTACACCTTAGTGTGTCAGTGCAAGTAGATTGTCATGGGAAACATAGATGTCCCCCAGTGTTGAATCATTCTCCCAAGGGCACCAGTACATTGGCATTCAAAAGGCTGCTGAAAGACCACGGCAGTATAAACATACAGGTGTAAAACATCTTCAGCCATGTAACATGAACTTAAACCTTCACAGAACTATGTCTTCCCACGTCAACAACTCTTAAATGAGATTCTAGCTCGATTCCCTCCACAGCAGGCATTCAGATAGGGGATTACTACAGGACTTGAGACAATGCCTATGGTTTTCAAATAATAAGACATAAGAAATTATTCCACACAAGAGTATTGATTTTTAGTCACTTCTATAATAATTTCTCAAATATAAAATCTTGCCTCAAAGTCTCAGGGGTCTCCATGGACTCCTAAAGATGACAACATAAAGCTAGTAGGCCCTGACTAATTTTACTGTGTATCCAGAACCTGGACTATCAGCCTTTCTCCAACTCCAGATCTGCCCTTCCCACCTGAGTAATAAACCTTTCTGTGATCTTTTCAAATCATTTCATTCCTGAGGTTCAGGTTTAGAATCTCAGTTAGGGAAGGAACTTCCCCGAGTCATAGTGTGATGCTAAATACCATTCTAGAAAATAGCATCTCACAGAAGCTTCAATTTACCTGGTGACTAGTGATGATAACATTTTTACATGAGCACATTAGACGTGTGTGTGTGTGTGTGTGTGTGTGTGTGTGTGTGAGAGAGAGAGAGAGAGAGAGAGAGAGAGAGAGAGAGAGAGAGAGAGACCGACCGACCCTTGGTAAAATATTATTCAAAGCTTCTGCCCCCTCTTTTACAGTGTTGGAGTTGAAACCCAGGACTTTATAAAATTAGGCCCATGGATGTTCTTGAAGCAGGGTTCAGGTTGTTCTTGTCTTCATGTATCTGGCTCCCTAGTGCTAGGATTTATAAGCATCCACATAACACATACTCTTCTCTTCTGTTTTTAAACTGAATTGTTGTGTCTGTGTAACTGAATTTTAAGAGCTTTATATCTAATCTAGATGCAGGTTGTTACTTAATCAATTAAAAAATTAAACAATGCAGGTTATTAATCAATTAATTAATTAATCAAATAAACAATTTACAAGGAGTTTCTACCAATCTACGGCTTTCTTTTATTGTTACATGTTGAACCATGAAGTGTTTGATTTTGGTGAACAAAAATCATTAATCTCTTCTATTATTTTAGTGTTACATGTAAAAACTCTAGCTGATCTGGTGTCATTTCATTTTGTGTTCATTTTAAATCTCATGTGTCTATGTGTGGTCATGTGTGTGAATGCAGGCACACATATGCCATGGCATTCCTGTGTGGAGATCTAAGGACAGCCTGGGCTATCAATCCTTGCTTTCCACCTTCACTTCGTTGTTTGATGGTCCACACACTAGGCTAGCCTGGGCATGTCCAGTCTCCTGTCTGCCTTCTGTCTCACCACAGGAGGTCTGGGATTACCAAGTATGCATCTTTATATAGATTCTGAGTGTTTCAACTGAGACCCTCACACAAAACAGAAAATGCTCTACCTACTGAACTGGCTGTTAACTTGAGATGTTTTTATACATAATATGAAGTAAAGGAAGAAAATTAATGCTTCAGTTTGGATGCTTTCCCAAAAATTTTTATGCTGGAAACTAAATCCTCAATGCAAATGTGTTGTGAGATGAAGCCCAATAAGAGGTAATTGGGTCATGGGGCAGAGTCCTCCTGGACAGGCCATTGTCAGTGCCGAGGAAGTAAGTTAGTTATCATGAAAATGGATGTGATAAAAGCAAGCCTTCCCCTCACTCATTTGCTTCAGATGTTCATGCTTGTCCTCCTACTCTCCACCAAGAGACACATAGCAGGAAGTCCTTGAACTTCCCAGAACAGCGATCTCTCTCTCTCTCTCTCTCTCTCTCTCTCTCTCTCTCTCTCTCTCTCTCTCTCTCTCTCTCTCTCTCTCTCTCTCTCTTTTAAGGGATCTGATTCTAATTTCTTTATTTAAAATGTAAGTGCATCAGATAACAATTGAGCTGGTTAATAGTTAATGGGTGAGCTACATGCTGTTCCCTTCTCGATGGTTCTTTAAAAATCAAGACTTTGGAGGGGGATGGGTGAAGCACTTTGGGAACTGGAATTGTAGCTACACAACTTATAATAAAGTTATTGTTAAAATTCTGAAAGTCTTTGAAAATTTTTAAAGTCTTTTTTTAAAAAATACTTTTTTTTGTAGCATTCACATCATGTATCCCAATCCCTTTCATATTGCAACTTCCCCCACAAAATAAAATTTAAAGAGAAAAGAAAAAGAAAAATCTCATTGTGGAAGCTGCAGCGTGACACGGTGAGGCACGCAATAAACCCTTTTGAACCATATTTTTTACTTACAAGCATTCATTGCAAAGTCATTGGTCTGTCTGAAGGTCTCTGGTTTCTGCTACACTGCAGATGCTGGGCCCTCACTGGGACTCTCGTTGGGTCTCCTGTAGCTTTGAGTCTACAGGACGGGCCCCTTCACATGCTCCGGGAGATCAAAGATGGGACAGATGTTGAAATGGGTCAACTCAGCCCTGGTTCTGGGTCAGGTCGCTAACTCTTCCTTGTACTCACTATCAGGGTGAGCACTCCAGCATTGCCCCCAGCTAGTTCACTCTATACAGTAATCCACAAGGGCAGGCCTGTTTTGCTCCCATACCCTCAGGGTGTACTTGCCCACACTTACACCACCAGGGCCAGCTGTACTGTGTAGCCCTGGCAAGATGCAGAGGCCATTCTCCGGAGTGCTGCAGCTGGTGAGGATCAGGGACAGCTTTCCTGCTCTCATAACCTTAGGACCAGCTCTCCCACCTGCCCACATCACCTTATGGCAGATGAGGGGCAGGGCAAGATTTCCGGCATGCTGCAGGTGGCAAGGGTTGAGGAAGAAAGGTAGGCCATCTTGTCAAGGGGCAATAACAGCACTTCCACTTTCATACACTCAATGCCTGCTTTCCCGTGTCCTGTGAAGAGGGTCAATCAGCTCTATTGTGCTGCCCAGGCAAGATGTATAACCTGCTTTCCAGAGTGCTGCAGCCTGTGAGGGGGATGGGGACAATTCTGTGCAGTCCTATACTCTCAGCCTTCAGTGGTAACAAGAGCCACAGACATCAACATAGACCATGGCTCTGGCGGGGCCACAGACTCAGACATGGACCTTGACCTTGTCAGCACCCTAGACCCAAGACAGGCCACCTACCTCAGCTCATTCCTCACTACTTGTCTCCACACGACATGATTCATATTCTCTCTCTCTCTCTCTCTCTCTCTCTCTCTCTCTCTCTCTCTCTCTCTCTCTCTCTCTCTCTCTCTCTCTCTCTCTCTACCATATATTTGCTCACTATAATAGTGTCTGACCGCCTGTGTTTTCTCCTCACCACCAGGGACAGGTTGCCCCAAGCAGGTGTGTCTCTCCAGCTCAGTCCTAATTCTGGCATCTACTCTTTATAAATGACCAAGTCCATGCTATTCTGATTCAAAGGCAAGAAACTGATAGACATTTATATTTTTGCATGAAGTGATCCAAATGTGCCACAAGTATTTGTTAAAAAGACTATCCTCTCTCCACCATCTGGAAATCTCACTTTCAAATGTGTTAATTTATTTAATTAATTTCACTTGGAAGACTTTGTCATACCCAATAAAGCACATTTATAAAATATAGATCTTATCTGAAAGTTTCACGTTTAAGATGTTCTCTAAACAGCAGCTGTATTCTGATTTTAATTGTTTCCATAGTAATGAAAGTAATGTCTTATTGTCACCTATGTCACCAATAAGTACCTATGAAGAATTGCTGTGGGACTATGCTTTTGTACACTGTAAATATTTGCCACTGTAAATATTGATTTAATAAAATGCTGATTGGCCAGAAGGCAGGCAATAACCAGACTAGGGGTAACCAGAATAAGAGAATTCTGGGAAGGAAAGGCAGAGAGGAGACTACCCAGACGAAGGGAGATAAGAATGTTTCATTGGGAAAAGGGTACCAATCCATGTGACTAAACATGAATAAGAACCATAGGTTGGTTTAAGAGTAAGAATTAGCACGTAATAACACTGAGCCATAGGGCCAAACAACTTGTAATTAATATTAGCCACAGAAAATTCTTTTATAAGTGGCTGAGGGACCATGGTTGGGAAAGATTCCTCCAGACCACAGGCTTGGACAGGTCAGAAATTTCTGTCTACAAAGAAAAAAAGTTATATCATGTCAGGGTCATCAACAGTACTTATTTCCATGCTGGAGAGATGGTTCAGTAGTTAAGGGCACTGGATACTCTTCCTGAGGACCCAGGTTCAATTCCTGGCAACCACAAGGTAGCTTTCAACTGCCTGTAACTCTAGTTCCAGGGGATCTGATACCTTCACACAGACATACATGCAGGAAAACCACCAATGAACACGAAATAAAAATTAGCAAAATATTTAAGAAATTGAGAAAGCATTATATAATATTCAAAATGTTATAACCAAGATTTTCTCAGGGTTCAGCTTTTTCTAAGAAAATAGTCTAAGGTTAAAATGTATAAGAAAGTATGCATACAGTGATGATATATTATAAAATGAAAAATATTTATGTGGACATCTCCTAGTTTAATACATCATTTTGTTTGAAATAGTATTCTACCAGCAGCCCAGCATAAGCCTGAGTAACACTGATACTTGGCTCTGAACATGCATTCTTCATCATTATTTATATACAGTTACATTTCAACTGAAAGTTTTTTGTAATCTATGACTTCTCAGAGTTTTCAAAACTCAGCAGAAGGAAGCAAGGGTAACACTAGCTGATTGCTAGTTTCTGAAGTTGTTTGCTTTAACCTAAATAGGAAATGGGACCACCATGGAGGAAAGCTTCAAATGGGGAGGAAAGAATCAAGCCAATAGAGAAAGAGATGGAAGACAAGGAAAATCAAGGTTGTTTGAATAAGTTTCAAGGAAATATATTATTTTATATCTACTTAATGTTATATAATGTACACAAGTATTACACACCTTAAATAAAATTATGACAGTTGGGCTGACAATATGCCCTCAAGAGTCACAGACTGTCTAACAAAGCCCCAGAACTAAGCATGAGAAATCTCCATCGAGTTGTTGGTCGTGGTTGACCAAGGGACTCCTAAAACAGTGCAAGCCATTGTTGCTGCCTTTGGTTGCCTCCCAGCTGTTGAAGGTAGCACCTCTTACTGAAGATATCATTCACTTCAGACACAGGATTCTAAAGATTGGAGCTGGATCTAACCTGAAAGCGCGCGCACGCGCGCACACACACACACACACACACACACACACACACACACACACACCTTTCCATTTAGTTTTCAGAGCTGTACAAGCTGTCAAGGGAGGGAGAAAAGCCAACAGTCATATCCAGCTGTGACACTATGGCCCACGACAATGACCAGCGTGCCAAGACTACCCATGGATCTGAGGGAAATGACTCACCCTGCTTTACTAGAGCAGCATAATTCCTAACTCTTTTTAAGAATTATGCTCACAGGAAAGTGTAGCTCTCATTCCACATCACAGGAGCATCTTCAGCAAGCCCAAAACTGCAGAGATAACTGACCGGGCATCCGCAACCCAACGGCTGCCCCTAACGCTCGAGGGACATTGCTGAAGATGTATAGAAAGATTGAAGGGGCCAGAGGACCAAGAAATCAGCTGAGAGACCATGCCTCTTCAGAATGACAGGGAAGGTGCACTCATGACAACCCAGCATCATTACTGACTAAACAAGAGTCAACAGTAACATGCAAAAAGAGGGAAGTTTCACGATGTCTGAGCCCAAGACAAAAACTACAAGCAACTACTGAATGCTGAGAGGGGGGGAATTAATCCCTCCCAGCGATGAGCATCCTAATTAGCTATCCAATACTAAGTGGTCAGCCCTGAAATTAGACACAACAGGTTGTGTACACACACACACACACACACGATGTATTATATATATGGGAAATCAATTTGAGAGTGTGGGGATATGGGAGGACTGGAAGGGGGAATGGAAGGGGCAACGTGTTGTACTAAAAATTTAAAAGAATCTTTGCATAAATTCCACATGTGCTGTGAGTATGTGTAAGGATGTATATGTGCAAATGTTTCTTTATGAGAAATTATTATACACATGAGGTGTCTTCTTTAGCATGTGAGCACAGGTGTGGATGTATTTACACATGTGTATGCATGGGTAGAGGCATAAAGTGGACTTTGAGTTTTAGCCTTCATCATTCTCCACTTCGTTTATAGAGGTGTGGTCTCTAGTTGAATCAAGAACTGGCTGACTTCAGGCTCCAGCTAGTCTAGCGAACTTGCTTGCCCCAAGGATCCCCTGTTTCTGTTCCCTAAATAATGCATTACAGGCAGCTGCCACCTTTGCCCGGAGTTACATAGTTTCTGGGGATGCAAACTCCAGTCCTTACACTCATGTGGCAGGGCTTATCCACTGAACCATCTCCCCACTCTACAACTTTTAACTTCCCAGGATTAATTCATCCTTTCTCCATAACTATTAAGTTATTATATCTACATGCAAACCTGAAGCTTGGGTTATGTTGTCACTCATATTTTGGCGTGTAACTCTCACACATCCATTGAGTGATAAAGATTTAACTCCATCATAAAGCCAAGGCAACAGGACAAATCTGATCATGCTGCTGTTGTAGATCAGGGAAAAGATAAAGTGAAGAAAGAGGGAGACCAGGTAAAGACTACAGGGTACCATTGTCTGCTGCACACAGAGCACTCGTCAAGCATGAGCAGTATAGTACTTTGACATCCCCCTAAATAATCACGAGTATTAAGTGTATTCTCAAGTCAAAACCACAAAAGTATGTCCATAAGATTATTGTGCAAATAGTGAGTCTGTGCTTATAAATAGAAATATATTGCATCCTCTTGACATAAAAAAGGACAAAAGACATTGTCAGGGCTACAGAGATGGCCTAGTCAGTAAAGTCCTTGCTGTACAACTTGCAGACCTGAATCTCCTGCAGTTATGCAAAAAGCCAGGAATGGCAGCACATGTGTTTAATTGCATACTGAGTTGAGAAAGGGAGACAACCTCTGGCTTCCAGCAAGTGAAACTAGTCAAATCAGTGAGCCTCAGGATCAGTGAGACACCCTGTCTCAAAAATTATCATAGAACGCAATTGAAAAAGAGGCCTGATGTCAATTTTTGGCCTCCACATGCACATTCATACATGCATGCCACCACACGTGTGTATGTACGCATGTGTGTGCACACACAAACATACATCAAAAAAGATAAATGATAACAGAAAATATGGTAATTGTGTATATTCCATAAAATAAGGAAAAAATAGACGTAATCTCAAAAGGGAACATACAAAATATTATGTCTTTCAAAAGCTAGCATGGGAAAACATCACCTGTGCCCCGGGAAGGCTCCAGGAGCCAGTGAGAGACTTCAACCATTTGCAGAGTTAATGATCTGACCTCAATTTCATGAAATGCTACAGCTTAAAAAATTATATGTTAAAGAATTATAGTGTACTTTACAATAACTAACTAGCAAGGTAAGATAGCACAATTAATTTACAACCACTGCAAAAGAAGAGGTTATGCCTTATAAAATTATCTTCAGAAATAATTATAGTCGTGGATATGAATGTTCCCAAGAATTACTGACAGATCATCCTGAGCCTGTATAAATCATTCACGATGCTTGATAAAAAGGGTTTGGGTTTGTTTGGTTTTTTTTTTTTTTTTCAAAGTGTAAAAGTACAGGAAAGGCAGACTTGGGTACTCTGGCAGGCTAGCATCCCAAGTGTGCACCAATAAGCACACTTCAGAGCAGCCATCTGTGTAGTTTAAAGCTAAAAGACACCTGAAGACTTGAAATCTAGGACTTGGTTGTCAGTTGATGGGCTTTTGAAACATGAGTGGATCATGGAATAACTAATTCATCATCAAATGGAAGAGTAAAAGGTGGACCAGGCTGGAGGAAGGCAAATCACGAAGGGACAAACATTTGAAGCATCTGTATTTTCCCAAGATCATTCCTCTGTGGCCCTGTTCTTCTTGGCTGCCATGAGGTGAGCACCCATGCCTCATCACATCTCCACCATGGTGCTATGTCCCACTTCAGACCTGAAACAGTAAAGCCAAATTGACTGTGTCCTGAACCCTTCGGATTGTGAGCTGAAATGTTTTTTCTCCTTTATGCTGTTTCTCTCCGCTATTTTGTCAGGGACAGAAAGCTAGCATACATCATAAGGACAGAAGGAGCCATAAAACAAGACATCAAGAGAGTCTGCGTGAGCAAGGGGATAGGGATTATAAAGAAAATTCCCATAAAGATGGCTGACTGGAGCTCTGGGGAGCTCACTAAATCAAGAACAGCCACTGGAGATCCACCCATTGGGGAAAGGAGCTAGGTTCTCCAAGGGTAGGCAACTGTCGACTGGCATGGGCAGTTTGTGGAGCCTCGAGGGGTGGGATCAGCCTGTGTTCCTGTTCATGGGCTGGCACCGTGGAGCCCATTCCCTACAGAGGAACACCTAACCCAGCCTTGACTTTGGGATGAGTAAATCAGATATGCCAGGAGTGGATGTGCCATGCTGAGCTGACCCACCTTGGAACTTCTTGCCCTTTTGGGGGAGTGATAGGGGGATGGGGAGGAGGAGGCTGAAGACTGACTAGGAAGGATTGGGAGGAGGGAAGAATGGGAGAGCAGGGGATATGTGGATAAAATAGATATTTTAACAAAAAATAATAAAATGAAGAAGAAAATACAATAACAACAATACAAAGAATGAGTCCTATTATGAATAATGCTGCTATGAACATAGTTGAGCTAACATATTTGGGGTACAAATATGCATCCTTTGGGTATATGCCCAATAGTATTGCTGGGTCCTTGGGGAGATTGATTCCCAGTTTTCTGGGGAAGCGCAATACTGCATTCCAGAGTGGCTGGCTGTACAAGTTTATACTCCTACCAGCAATGGAGGAGTGTTCCCCTTGCTCCACATCCCCTCCAACAGAGGCTGTCATCTGTTTTGTTTTGTTTTTATCTTAGCAGCATTATTCATAATGGCCAGGACATATAAACAACCTAGATGCCCCTCACCTGGAGAATGGATTAGAACTGTGAAACATTTACACAGTGGAGTACTACTCAGCGGGGAAAAAAAAAAGACATCCTGAAATTTGCAAGCAAATCGACAGAGTATCATCCTGGGTTAGATAACACAGACCCAGAAAAATAGACATGGTGCATACTCACTCATAAGTGGATTTTAGGCATAAAGCAAAGGATAACCAGGCTGCAATCCACACTCACTGAACAGCTAGGTAACAGGAGGAACATAAGACAGACATCCAAGGACCATCCCCCCACTCCCCACTCTGGGAAGGGGAAATAGGGAAGATCTCCTGAGTCTATATAAAAGAACAAGCAAAGTGATGCTGGAAGAGATCATGAGAGAAAAAAGATGTTGAGTGGGAGGAAGAAGAGAGAGGAAGAAAAAAGAAATAGATATCTTGAGAGCGGGAGCCTTTGAGGGGTTAGAAAGAAACCTGGTGCTAGGGAAACACCCAAGAACTTACAAGGACCCTAAGCAATGATGGAGAAAGCGCCTACACAGGCCTTCCTCTTTAGTCAAGTGAGTGACCACCCTAATTGTCATTATCGAACCTTCATCCAGCAACTGATGAAGGCAGAAGCAGAGAGATCAACAGCTGAGCACCAGGTCAAGCTCCTGATCCAGCTGAAGAGAGAGAATAGAGAGTATACAAGCAAAGGGATCAGGATCATGAGAAGGACACCCACAGAGATGGCTGATCAGAGCTATTGGGAGCTCACTAACTCTGAAAGGACAGCTGTGGAAGCTTCATGAAAAGGAACTATACCCTCCAAATGTAGATGATAGTTGAATGGCATGGAGCCTCTTGCAGTAGAACCATAGTTTATTCATGGTGCATGAACTGGCTGCTTGGAGCCCATTTCCTACCGAGGAACACCTTATGCAGTCGTGATATTGGGGGGATGAACTTGACCTACCTTAACTGGATATACTAGACTGAACTTACTCACCTTGGGAGTCCTTGCCCTCTCTGGGGAATGGATGGAGGGACGGGGTTGAGTGGAGGCTGAGGGAAGACAGGGAAGGGGAGAGGGAGGTGGAGCAGTGGAGGGTATGAGAAAAATCTTTTTAAATAAAAAATAATAATAAAAAGAATAAGAGTCCTTTTCTGCAGTTTGTCCCCCAGACCTCGGGGGCTCTGGAAGGGGGTTCTCTTTCTGCCTCAAATGAGGCGCTAAAACCTTTAACCACACAGTACCTAAAGATTGACTAATATCAATCACTACACGTGATATATATTTCTTTCCTTTCTTCTCTTCAAGTACTTTATCGCCCAGACCTCCCTTTGTTACTTCTGTGGCAGCCAATAGTCTCCCAACATGTCTGTACTTCTCTCAACATTCCATCTATCCGTGAAAGCTCTTTCATGATTCACAGGTAGCTAACAGCAGTGGGATGGCCCTTCTTATGCTGGGAATATATTGCTCCCACTGGTTGATAATAGAGCTGTTTGACCAATTGAAAGGCAGAATTAGGTGCTACAATCAAACTGAGGACAGAAAGAAAGAGGGGCAGACAGGGACCAGCCACCCAAGAAGCAGGATGTGGAAGAATCAGTAAGTCACAGGCCACGTGGTGATGTACAGATTAATGGATATAGATTAATTTAAATGTAAGAGCTAGTTAGTAGTAAGCCTGAGCTATTGGGTAAGCATTTATAATTAATATAAGCCTCTGTGCGGTAATTTGGGAAATGGCCACTGGGTATAATCGAGCATATGGGACAGGAAGTTGCACCTCCAATTACAGGTAACCAGAGATTTTAGTCTTTCAGATTCATCCCAATCCCTGTTAGTTTAAGGAAGTGACTATTAATGGACCAGAGAACCAGAAAATACAACCACATAACACAAGACAATTTGGATTAATAACAGAGATGTTAATAGCCTTGGTCTGCCCATTTATGTGTATGGAATTGTCTAATGACAATTGTTTTCAAGTCTTGAAAACCTATCCCAGTACCTTTGTTCAAAGAATCATGCTCAAGTCAGTGCAGGTAGGCCTGCCTATCTGTAGGTTCCATATTTGTGAATCCCACCAAATACAGACAGAAACTATTTGTGAGATGACCGGGGATATGGCTCACTGAGTAAAAGTACTTGCTACATTGAGTAAAAACCTGAGTCTAAATCCCTAAAGCTCTCATAAAATCCAGATACACAGTAGGCACATCTGATATCCCAGAACTCCTGTGGGGAGATGGGAGTTAGAGACAGAATCCCTAGCAGCTTCCAGGCCAGCCTTGCAGATACAGTGAGAAAGCAACAGAGATGACCCTCCCTAATAAGGTGAAAAGTGAAGACTTGAATTCAAGGCTGTGTTCTGCCTTCCATGTATATAATGTGTCAGATATACCTACACTCACACATGAACTTTCTCTCTACACACACACACATGGGGGGGGGTAATGCACCTGTACTAAATATTAAATATGCACAGGGGTATTTTCTTGTCATTATCCTCCAGGCAATATAGCATAACAACTACACACAGAATCTGCATTGCATTACGCAGTCTTGAGTCATGGTGAGATGGTTTAGGTATGCAGAAGCTGGGCACACCCTTTGCACAAGCTTACACTTTTGTATGAGCAACTCGAGCATCTGGGTTATAATATTTGCTGGGTTTCTGGAAACCAATTTCCTTTGGACACCAAGGGACAATTGCAATAAAGTTCCACAAAATTCATATTTTTGACTTAAACAGCCTCTGTGGACAGATGCGCACAGAGACCCCACTTCCTTATGAACCCTCTCTCTCTATATATATATCCACCCACCTGACAAAGGAGAAAAAAATAAAACATCTTTTCCTGTCCCTCAAACTGCCCTGGAACTCCTGCTATGGGTGAACATACCCAGAGAGAGATGCCAGGAGTGAATGGCAGCCCATGTCTTAAAGTCTCTATCTGGATCAGCTTCCTGAGATGCATGCTCAGAAGCTTTTGCACAATAGGACAGCTTATGTAGGAACACGGAGGTCTGAGAACAAACATGAAAGCTGTATGTCTCTGTAGCCATCATGAAAGCCATAGCCAAACCAGAATAAACAAAAGATCCTTCTAGAGAAGGTTAAAATTAAGATACAGAACAAAGAGAAGATAAGGAGGCAAAATTCCAAGCCTTCCTTTAAAATACTTCAGAAGGCAGACTCAAGGAAACTTTAAAACATTTTGAATCTTAAAAACCAGAGCACATTAGTATCTTTACCTCTCATAAGCAAAGACACAAAGACACAAAAGTGATGACACTTTATTGCTCTTGAAAGTAAAGTCCAGTAGCCTTCATCTGTCTGTGAGGTAGAGTGGGGTGATGCTTAGTTACAGGCTCCTGCTTCTGCCTTCTAGCTCACACTGGTCTTGAGTGTTCTACAGCCTGCCATATGACACCAGTTTGAACATATACAATAAACTGTCAAATAAAACATCATTACAACTTGCAAGATACAACAATAGAAGGTAGACAGTAAGTAATTTTTTTTTCCCCTCTCCCAAGCTGTTTACATTCTCAAGAAGAGGCGCAAGTCTACTTAAAATACCAACCCCAAGGATGGGTGGCAACTATCAGCTGCTTCAGAAATGCATTCTCTTCAGGGAGAAGAAACACTATTCTACTCATGAGCCATGGAGATAAGGCATATGGGGGAGGCGCCAGCAGGAAGGCAAACATTTCACCGGTGAAACAGAGCGCGTCCGGACAAAAATGCTAGGGAGGCTGAGATTGGCTTCCCACCCACAGTCTGCTTCTCTTTCCGACCCAGACTAGAAAGTCAGGTCACTTCTCTCACACAAGAAAGGACCTGTTTCCTGCAGCAGGAAGAGAACTGTTTAGGGGCTACTGTAGCAAAGACTCATTCCTTGTTTTCTCTCTATATCCCATTGAGAACATGCCACAATTATAACATACTGTTTGATATTAATTATACTGATATTACATTATATAGCAACAATAAGGTCAGAGAAAGAATTATAGAGTAAATCTATCAATTATTATACCCTGGCATGTCACGCTACTGCCAGAGACTCAGAGAACTGGGTGAGTTCAGTCCTCTCAGGATTTAAGTGGCATTTATCATACACTATTCCTGGCAGGAGCAGGCATCTGGGATCACCCAGGAATACATGAATGTGACAGGCATTAAAGCCAGAACATGACTACAATAACCAGTGTTGGGCTGTAGAGTTTAAAAGCTCATAGTTACCAAAAGATTTTATTGTATTTTTCAAATTCACATTTTTAAAATTTAGAAATCTATTGGAGAGCTTTGTGGCTCAGCCTTGTTCTAGCACATGCCCTGAGAAAGGGGCTCTCTCTGTTGAGAGCAGGCTGCCCTAATGTCTCTGGCATGGTGACAGAGTGATGGAGAAAGGTCTTCCTAAACTGAAAGCAAACTACTTAAAAAATATATACCATAAAATTCTAAGACTACATTGTAGGAACAGCCAGTTGCTTTTAAACTGTAGGGGAAAGCCAGACTTTTGAAAACTATTTACTGTGTGAGAAACAGAACATTTAGATAGCCAGTGTTTCATGTTCTCCATAAACCCAAGTAGACACACAGGAGAGAGGAGGCTATGGGAAAAGCTCTGTCTGTACTGTGAGAGCTTGGTCCTCAGCACTCACACAAACCACTGGTGGTTTGTGTCTGGAATGATGGGATGAGAAGGCAGAGGAAGGAATCAGTGAGCTCCAGTGTCAGTGAGAGAGCCTGCCTCAAAACGTAAGATGGGGAGTGACTGAGGAAGACACCCCACACGACCCCTTGACCCCCCACGTTGATACACACATATGTATACACAAGCATAAATAGTATTTTAAGACAAATAATAATAAGACAAGCTTTCTGAGACAGAAGCATTGGTTATGGTACAGCCTGAAGGAGGAAGTAACGAAGAACCAACGTAACCCATTTACTAAATTAGATAGGACAAAAATGAGAGTTGATGCTATGTATTAATAACTTAGTAACACTGAGAGCACATATGAGACCATCCCTGGAGACATGACACAAGGCAAAGAAAGCATAGTGAAGGAGAAGCCGAGGGATCCCGTGGAACAGAAAACAATGACAGAAATATGAGATAGAAAATGATGAGCCACACCACAAAGCCCAAGCCAATGGAAAGTCCTGAAATAATCACACACAGAATTAGAAGGATTTTTTATTATTATTATTATTTCAAATGTTGACTAAAGAGACAACATTAATCTAAAAAAGACTACTATTTAGACAAAGCATTGTGAGGTATTTGGGGTTTAGGCTTGGGGATTTTGGTTGGTTGGTTGGTTAGTTGGCTGACTGGCTGGTTGGTTCTTTTGGGGTTTTGAGCCAGTCTCTTGCAGCCCAGGCTGGCCTTTAATTCATGATCCTCCTGTCTCTACTTCCCAAATGCTGGATTACAGGTGTGATACCACATCTGGCTTGTGAGTTTGGAGTTTGTGTTTGTTCACATGTCTGTGTGATGTGTGTGTTTTATTTGAGTGTGGTCCTGAATGTGTATGCATGCAAGTGAAAGCCTGAAGCTGACATTAGAACCTTCCTCGGTAACTCTACTCCTTATTCATTAAGGAAGGGCTTCTCAGTCGAGCCCATAGCTCCCCAATACAGCTAGGGATATCATCCAGCCTGATTTGGGAATCCCCTATCTCTTCCCTCTGAGAATTGGAAACTGAGGCAGCTACCACGGCCATCTAGCCTGCATATGAAGTCTGGGAACCCAAACCAAACTCTGGCTCTCATGCTTGCACAGCAGGGACTTTACCCAGCCTCTAAGTTTTGTTGTCAGGATTGTCCAGATTTCTCAGAGGTATAAATGTGAGAAAATGTAGAACAATGTCTGCAGAGTTTTAGAAGGAATTTTTTTTTAAGTTTTAAAAGAAAAAGTGACAAGAGTCCTCCTTAGCATTCACAAAGCCTTAAATTCCAAAACAGCAATAACCAAAGGTATTTTCAAAAAGGAAAAAAGTAACTGAATGAAGTGAAATTTCTATCCTGGAGCTGAGTATCGGGTTCCAGAGAGATTGACAAGTACACCCCAGGGCTAAAGGTATTGGAAGGTTTATGCTGACTGACCAAGAAAAAAATACAAACAAAGAAGAAAAAAGGAAAGCATAATTTAAGCTGACATATTCCAGGCCTTTACAGGGGAATCTAAATGAGGCTTCTAGACTTTTAAGATAAAACTAGATTTCAAATTAGAAAATAATTTTCAAAGAAGAACACATTTTTGAAAATAATAGCCACACTCAAAATCCCACTGCTTATGTCCGTGCCAAAGCAGGCTCTCGTAGACCAACTGAAGTGCCCTCAAACTACGTGTGTCTAAACTGGAGAAGGCACTGATTTTATGCTGAACATTCTAGACGAAGACTGGGAAGAGAAGCTAAAGGAAGCAACGGAGTGTACAAAAATGTCCTCAGAGTAAAATAACAGTAAGCACAATCAGACATTAATAACAGCTTACACGTGCGAGACGCACAAACATCTCATAAATCAGAAAGAAAAACTGAGTAACAACAGAAATACATAAGTTGATATTTACAAGTCACTTTAGAGAAGAAAAATATATAAATGTTAGAAATCTAGCATAATGAGTCAACAGATACAGATGAAGATATCACTTCAGCTTCTTAAGGACGGAGTTTTTAAAAATGGGGATGAGGTATAAAATATCATAAAGTTAGGGCCGGCTGTCAGTCTTGCATACTGCTCAGATTAGAAGAGGCATGATGACAGATTGTCAGGCAAATCACAGCAGCATTTTAAGTGCTCTTCAATGAAGCACCTCTGCTTCTAGGAATTTATCCAAATAATCAGAGGCCTAAACACACTCGGGGTACATGCCAAAATCAAAGATGATAAATAACCCACATGGCAAAAGAACAAAATAGGTGCAAGCAGGAATCATGACTACATTCTACTGCCTCAAAAAGTAGAAGACAAGTAATTATATCGACAATACATTATTATCGGCACAATATTTGCGTCATAGAGGACAAGTAATTATATCCACAATAGTTCCAATGTTGTTTAATGTTATCATGCTTTACCAAAAAATGCAAGACAAAATTGCTAGATATATTCATATAAACACATTTAGAAGGAAACAAAATATGGATAGTAGCTATATTTTGGGTGTTAAAATGACTGGGAAATTTTTTTTCTGTGTATTCACTTAAAACGTGTAATAAGAGTTCTCAGAAATACTTGAGAGAGTCATGTGACCAGGAACATAATACAATTATGTGTCATGAACTCTGCCTAATCTCAGTTTTCAAACTGGCACAAGGCAAGGTCACAATAACCAAAAGAGAAAGGTCACTAAAGTGAAGAGCAGAAAAATTAAAAGTAGAAGTGATGTCCCTGCAGTCTGGAAAATGTATTACTCAGATATTTCAGATGGGCCAAGACAGATTCAACTAACCAAAAAGTCCAAGGAAGCCACAAGACCCAGTTCATCATCAAGATGCTGAAGTCCCCACGCAAACTGCTACAAATGGGTGCCAAGCAACAGTGAACATCCATATAGTTCCTGTGAAGGATTCTTTCTTTTTTTCTCTTTTTTTATTATTAAAACATGCCTTTTTTATCTATATATCCACCTTCTCCCCTTCCCTTCCCTCCCCCCCAATCCCTCCCAGTTAGCCTTCAGTCTTCTCCCATCCCCTTCCCCCAAAAAGCAAGAAGTCCCAAGGTGGGTCAGCTCAGCATGGCCCATCCACTCCAGGCAAGTCCAATTTCCTCATCCCAAAGTCAAGTCTGGGTTAGGTGTTCCTCTGCAGGGAATGGGCTCCAAGGTGCCAGCCCACACAGAGGACTACAGTCTGATCTCACCCCTCGAGGCTCCACATATTGCCCATGCCAGTCGACAGTTGTCTACCCTTGGAGGGCCTAGCTCCTTTTCCTGATGGTTCCCCAGTGGCTGTTCTTAATTCAGTGAGTTCCTCAGAGTTTTCCAGCCAGCCATGTCCGTGGAAATTTTCCTCATAATCCCTATCCACTTGCTCATACAAACTCTCCTCCCCTGCTCTCAGCTAGACCAGGAGCTTGGCCCAGCGCTCAGCCATGGATCTCTGCCTCCACCTCTATTCATTGTTGGATGCTGGATGTAGAGACCTAGCACCCGGTCTCTTTCTAACCCCACATGGGCTTCCTCTATCAGGATATCCATCTCTTTTTCTCTCCCTCTTTGTTGCTCCTCTCACTGAACCATCTCTTTCTCTCATGATTTGTTCCCACCTCTTCTTGGTTGCAACCCGTTATGACCCCAATTTGCTGAGGTTAACTTCTCTATTATCTCTTCCTAGGGGAAACCCTGGATGTCTCTCTTAAGTTCCTTCTGATCACAAGTTGTTCAGGGGTTGTGGTTTGCAGCTTGGGTATTCTTAGCTTTTTGTCTAAAATCCACTTATGAGTGAGCACATTCCATGCCTATCTTTCTGGGCTTGTGATATCTCGCTCAGGAGGATATTCTCCAAATCCATTTATTTGCCTGTAATTTTTAGAATGTCACGTTTTTAATGCTAAGCAGTAATCAATCCATTGTGTAAATGTACCGCAGTTTGTCAATCTATTCTTCACTTGAGGGGCATTTAGGTTGTTTCCAGGTTCTTCCTATTATCAATAATGTCTGTAGCAGAAGTTTTCTAGATTTCTCTTACTATAAAAAATTGTAACATTTAAGAAAACAATATTTAAGAAAATTCAACAACTTAAAATTTTTTATTAATACTCCAAATAATTAGGAGGCAAAACAAAAATGATTTACATATTATTGTGAATAAATGCTCCTATCTTCAATTGAGAAATATATTTAAAATTTGCTGTACTAATTTAATTGCATGATATGGGGCACAGGGATCTGTATATGGGTGTATGCCTGGGAGTTCTGGCGCTCATAGAGAGCAGAAGCACTAGATACCCCAGGAACTGAAGTTAGAGGTGGCTGTGGGACACCCAAGGTGGGTGCTAGAACCTAACCTGGGTCCTCTGCAAAAGCAGTGCATGCTCTTAATCACTGAGCCACCCTTTGGAACCCTAGAATATATGTATTTGTAATATAATATATAATTATTATATATTTCTAGTCTAAATACTATGTATTAAAACTTAAGAAATGAGTCTTTGGATAGAAATATAACTCAGTGGTACTGCCTTACATGCATGCATGAAGCTATTAAATCAATACATAATATCACATGTAAAAATATTTTTTGAAGTGAGTCTAAAGCTGCATTCAAAGGAAAATTCATAGTACTAAATACCCTATGGGAAAAGGGAAAAAAACACATAATAACTCACACCTGCACTTCATGAAACTGGAAAAGAGTAACTTTTTAACACAAAGAAGTATAGCACAGAAATATATTCAAATAGAAATAAATCTAAAAGCTCACTGCATGACTCCAAAAGCAAAGGATATATTTTGACAAAGTTTATGTGAAAAAGAAAGAACTTATTGTGATATTTGAAAAAAACTAGCAAAGCTTCTGTCTTCATCTGGCTTGCTCCTCATCAATTTGAAATATCTTGTGGGAACATGGAAAGCCTGAGGAGTTTTCACAAAGGGAGTGAAGAGAATAGAAGAGTATTTCCCTTAGACAACATATCTTGCTACAGTTTGCAGAGAACTGTCCGGATGACGCTTATTCACCTCTTTCCCATAACCGCCTCACTGAAAAGACATTTTCCTGCTCCCTTCACTCTGCTTCCCATAACTTACCATCGAAGCTTATGTTTTATTGGGGCTGAATTTACATTGGAGCCAAAGGGGCAGGCATGGGTTCTGGCTTAATGAGAGAAAGTTGGGACAATACCAGCCTAAGCTCAAGGGAGCAATGACTGAAGAGGGTTACCACCACTTCAGTTTTGGTTATGGTGTTAGTGAGCTGGAACTGAGTGACAGAAGCAAAGATTTCAGTGACAGACAAGGTCACGACTGAAAGAAAATCTTCAGCAGATCCCTGAGAGACAGCATCAGGATGCTCTGAGGCTGCTGAAACTCCAGCAAGGGGAACGCCAAAAATGAGTCACAGGCTGTGGTACTTACACCTGGCATTGACAGCCAGATGCCCACCAGATAGAAAGGGCCTGGGTGGCTGACCAGCAAACAGAAAAGGGACATACTTAGAGATATAGCATTAAGGTATATTATGCTCCTGAAGTCCAGCTTCTAAGTCCCGCCCCATGTATTTAGATGTCATCTCAGAGTGACAAGAAGTGGTAAAAAACAGCCCGATACACATTGAAGGGCTCCAGAAGGTCCAAGCATGGCAAACATGGCTCTGGTAGGGCTTGTCTTTCTCCCCCATTCCCTCTTCCTTCCTAAAAACTATTAGATCACATTCTTAAAGGAAGTCATGAAGGCTAGTCCCTTATTTGGCCATTTCCTACTCCTGAGGCTGACTACTAAGGACCAGCTATAAACGTATTGAAGTCCAGCAACCAAAAGCTCCCTTTTTGCTGCCCCAATTAACCTATCCAATCAAAATTAAATGCCTCATCCTAACATGGGGTTGCCCCTTTCAACTTTATAAAATGGCATTTTCCTATGGGCCATGCTGTGTCCTCTCTATCCAGTGGAAGCCATGTGTCCCTCCTAGACAAATATCCCTTCCCCCTTCCTCACCCCTTTCCCCTTCTTTCTCTGTCTCCTGTTTTTGTCTCTTATCCCCTGCCCTTTCTCTCTCTGGGACAAATAAATCTCCTTTGTGCTAAGAACTTGGTCTTGGGGTGTCTTGTGCGGATCTTGGCCCTTTCCCACCGAGTATATATTTCAAGAGAGAGTGGATGTTATCAGAAAGAGATAGTTAAATTGTCACAGGCAGGCGCACACACACACACACACACACACACACACACACACACACACACACACACACACACACACACACACACTTTGCCCAGCACCGGGTGTTTGAAAATGGGCATTTGCTCCATGTGGCCTGGGTTTGACTCTTTATTGCACAACTCTGTGACATCATAAAATTAACTTAGGTGTTTCAATTACTCAATCTATAAAATAAGGATAACCATTTCTTTTAGCATTTTGAAGGCAGAAATGGGCTAATAAATGTAAAATGCTTAGATCAGTATCTGCTGTACAAACATTCATGGCGTCTTGGCTCCCCCTACTATTGCCAACATCAGTAATAAGGAAGAGCAGAACTGCCACCAACAAATGAAGAAATGGCAATTTAATACATACCCAAGTATCAGTGAATTAAAATTTGCTCCCCCACTACATGAATAATAAAAATCATGAATGAGAAAGATATAAAATATATCAAAGGGCAAAGAGATTTTTTTACAAATGCAGCAGTCTGGTTTAAATGAGAAGAATCTTATAAAATGAAGCACATTCAGTAAAAATATGAAGTACCTATATTAGTTCAAGAAGTGTGCCAAACAGAAGAGAAGGATGCCAAAGAAATAAAAATTTATCAGTGGCCTCAGGAAAGACCTGGGATTAGACAATCGAAGGAGCCATGCTTTTGAACGTCCCAAAGAAAAAACCCCTAGACAAATAGTTGAATGACTTAAAGACAGAAACACTCAGCCCCCCCCCTCTGCCTCCACCCCTCACACTCACCTCAGTTCATAGGAAGGCTATGCCTTTTATGTACAGAAAGTTGAGCATAATCAAACTATATACAAATGCATTTCTTGAGCTTCTTTACTCCAGGATTTTCTAAGCCCCTGGCAGACTATGTAATTCAAATGAGATGTCTGTAGCAGCCTGTAATAGTTTCTCACTGTAGAGGTTCGTCTAGGTACTTCCAGATCTTTTTGAGGATCAGGTCCAGAGCCTTGTGGGAAGAAATGTCCAGCCATGCAATCAGAAGATTACGGTGGAGCAAAGAGCCAAGAATATTAAGAAGGACAGAGAGGAAGCGAGATAAAAAGAGAAAAGGGGAACAGTATACAAAATTGCCATCATAATAGCAAAGCAGAGCAGGACCCAGCATGTTCTGCTTGTGGAAGCAGAAATTGATTCAAACCTTCTAGGAAGCAATTGGAAAGAAACGTGATTTTTGAACTTTAAATGCACGTTCACTCTGACCCAATAATCTTTCTATCAGTCTTTCTTAGGAAATGAGTCTAAAATGAAGATAAAGATTTACATACAATGATGAATTTAATACAATATCTTCTCCTAGCAAACAAAACAAAATGAAATGGGAAATCATATAAGTGAGTAAAGATGAAGTTATTTAAATAGACTACAGAATATTAATATGGTAAATAATAATAAGCAACTTTGGCAGGGGATGTAGTAAAATCGTGTCCAAGTCCATGATTATTTAGGAAAAGGATGACACACAAATTACAAAGTACAATCTCACATGAATTTTTCACATATAAGAAAGAGACATTATATGGACATAAAATAAACTAATCCCAACCTGAAACTGGGTGTGGGCCTCTGAGTAAATACATACATAAATGTGTGTGTGTGTGTGTGTGTGTGTGTTTCCCCTATGTCTTTCTGCATTAAGTTGTTCTATTTCTATAACCAGAAAAATAGATATCCAATAATTACTGTACATAAAACACAAATTCATATAATAAGGAAAAAACTAAGTTCTCATTCTCCCAGGACAATCTGATTCACAACACACAGAAAAAATGCTTTTCTCCAAGCCTGAACCTCAACACAGATGCAATTTAAAGCACAGAAAGCAGCACACCAACCAAAGCCCTCCGTGAACAGGCAAGTGGCTTCTCTGAGGTTTTCCACACACCATTATCTACAGAATTCAGCACCCGTCTTTTAAAGTAGAGCTGTTTTTTAGTGTCTTGGTTGAAAGAATTCTGACACGGAGAGATGGGTTTTAAAAGACTGACGTGCATAGAATTTCACTCCTACACACACACACACACACACACACACACACACACACACACACACACACACACACACACGCACCCTCAGTAGTGTGGCTCCAGGTAGACCATGAGAGACCCCCCGGGTGCAACCTTGCCAATCCTCGCTCCCCGCCCCTAAGGGCCCTACCTGTTCCTGGGGCGCGGTGATGGGGTAGCTGGGCTCCTGGACGTGCTCAGTGCTGCCGAGGTGCCGCGGGGGTCTCCCACCAACATCCTGCACAGCCAGAGAGAAAACTAAGTTATTGCACCGCCTTGGAAGCCACTGGTTTGCAGGCTGGACATCGTGCTCCAACTGTAACCACAGCATCTTTGAGCACCCCGACTCCCGGGATGGGTCCCAACTTGGAGTTGGGGGGGGGGGCAAGAAAATCTGGTGCAGAAGGGGGAAGTCCTAAGCCCTAAACCCTCGATGACAGGTTTCGCTCCGCAGCTCCCTTGCCCACAGAGACTCCCAAGCCCGGGATGGGGTCCCTTTACACTTCATTCCATGACATCCAGTCAAGGGTCTCCTTTCAGCAACCCTGAACCCAAGCCACCCTCAAGCAGCCTTTTAGTCAATAGACTAAGAGCGAGCTGCCAGTCATACAATCTGAGCTGGGGCTCCCCGGGAAGCAGCACCCGGCACACGGCGTGGATGCGCGGGACCTTGCAGGTGGGGCGAGCTGATGCCAGGGAAATTACCTGGAGAGGACAGGCGTGTCTGCGGGGTACCAGAGCAGACGCAGCAAGAGCAGCAGCATCAGGCTGGCTACCAGGGGGAGCAGCGTGCCCCCGGGTCTCATCCTGAGCCATGGGAGCCCTCGTCTCCAAAGCTGCCTAGGAGAAGCGCAGCCCGGGCGGCACCGACTTGCCGCTCCGGCCGCCGCCGCCGCCGCCGCCGCCACCGCGGCCGCTGCCACGCACACCCCCAGCGTTCAAAGGCGGTGGCGCGGGCCCGCACACTCGGGGACTGCCCCGAGCCCAGCCTGCAACAGTGTTGCTGAGCACTGAGCCGAGGAAGCTGCGTCCCGGCTCGCTCGCTTCTTCCAAGCCGGTCCCTGAGCGCCGAAGCTCGTGGTCGGCTAGCGGATGATGACGCTCCGAGCTCGCCTCCTGTCCTCCCGGAGGCGCTCCGAGGCGCTGCGGGCTCTGGTCGCTGCAGCTGCTGCTGCTTCTGCCTCCTGCCGCCGCCGCCGCTGCCACCACTGCCGAGCGGGGTCACCTGAAGGTTGGGGCACGAGCTCTCAACTCCGCGCTGATTGGGCTCCAACTTTTGGGCGCTCTCACCTTCGCCTCGCACTGGCTCTTCGGAAGCCCCAAGCAGCCCACCCAATCACACTGTGACTGGGCTGCGTGGCTGGGGGCCCCTGAGCTAGGACCTGGAGGGCTGGAGAGGAGAGTAGAAAGGACCCGCTTCAAAAAGTTTGCAAACGGAGTTACTAGGCTGGATCTTCCCCACATTCCTCGAAGCTACCAGGGACCTGGTGGTGTTTGAGCACACCTTGCTATAGCATGATGGAAGCCTCCTTCAGTCAATAAAATGCAGATTCAGAGTGACAGCTGGAACCATTTACCAGGAAATCTTCAAGGGTAACCAATCCTCCTACATTTGGCCAGATCTACCCCTGCCTGCTTTCTAAAAAGCTGTTTTATTGGACAACTTCATGCCCAGTGCTTTGTATTGTCAATGACCATGAGATTGTGTGACTGTATCATTATAAAAGCAGAACTGACTAGTGGTGACAGGTAGTCTATAGCTTTTCAGTATCTGAAATATTTACTGTCCTGTTAATTTCCAGGAAAAAAAAAATGTATTTGCCTACTGCCAATGGAGGCAATCTCTGCGTTTTGAATTCTTGCCTAACCTAGAACCTAACTGAAAATATAATGAACATGGGAGTTTCAGCCAATAACAGGGGAAATGCATCAACCAATCATAGTCAGCCAGCTCATCACACCATGCAAATATCAGCTATAGATGTAGCCAATCGGATGCTCACCCTATAAGACTCTTTATGCCTGCCCACATAAAGCTTGCTGCTCCTGTTGGGCAGCTGACCCCCAAGCTCTACTCCTTCCCAATGCTGCCAAATTCATAAATCCTTGTTTCTTCAAATAAATTATTAAAACTAATTTGTATAAAATACTTCTTTTCTCATTGTTATAGGTTGTGAGACAGTTTGCCTGTTGACACTCTAGTCTCCAGTGTGATTGGATCCAGTGTGGTAGCTCCCTAAAGCTGGGAGTAGCAGGGACTTTCTCAGAGGAAACAAGAGGCTGGAGAGATGGCTCACTGAGCACCTGAGTGGATATCCAGATTTATATGAAAACATGGCATAGAGGGGTGCGTCTGTAACCCTAAAACAGAAAGACAGACTCTAGAGTTCACTGGCCAGTGTCAAGCTGATCTGGCTAGCTCAAGACTCAGGGGAGGCCTGTGCCAAACAATAGGGTAGAGGTTATGAGAGGAAGACACTCAACACCAAGCTCTGGCTTCTGTACCCGAAAACACACACACACACACCAGTAGGGGGAGTCAGGACTTTATTTTCTCACTATTCTGTGAGGGTACAGCCAGAGGCCAGCTAGCTGCCAACCAAGAAGTGAGTGTCACCATGAACTTCACAATGCTGGAACTCTCATCCTGAACTCCAGATCTCTTCCAACTTTTGCTGTGTGGTCCCCCCAGGCAATAGTATTTCTGAGCAGTTGTAACTGACCAAGACAAGGATACTCCAGATCATGCTGAGGAGTATCTCACTTACTTATTAGAAACTCACTTGTTGCAGAACGGTGAGGTAACAAAGTTTAGCTTTCCAATTATTCATTTAGAAAACTGTCTCACCTCTTTCAGCCTTAAGTCATTCTTTCCAGGTGTCAATTATCTGCCCTCACTTCCCAGGGTAGGCAAGCTTCCTATGTAGTATCTGCAACTCTAGATCCCTGGAGTACACCAAAGCATAAACTTGTCAGCATTTGTCAAATGGGGACTTGTTTTGATGTCACATTCTACTTTTGAACAGATGAGATTATTCTAAAAACAACCTTAATGCTCTGTCATCATGAGAAAATCTTATTAAAAAAAAATAAATAATGGGGCTGGAAAGATGGTTCAGCCGTTAAGAGTGCTGGCTGTTCTTCCAGAGATCCTGAGTTCAATTCCCAGGCAACCACACGGTGGCTCACAACCATCTATAATGAGATCCAGTACCCTCTTCTGTGTGCAGGCATACAGGCAGGCAGAACACTGTGTACACAATAAATTAAATAAATAAATAATCTTTAAGGGGACAAGAAACGGCTCAGTAGGTTAAGTGGAATTCTGGTGTTCAGAACACCAGCACCCTCATAAAAAGCTAGATGTGGTGGTTAGCTCAAGCTTGTAAGCCCAACAATGGAGAGGGGGAGCAATGGTAGATTTTGAGGGCTCACTGTCCAGCCGATCTAGCCAGGCTTACTGACTCATAAATAAATACAGTAGAGACAACAAAAGAAGATATCCATTGTCAGTCTTTGATCTACAAACACACACACACACACACACACACACACACACACACACACACACACACACACACACACACACACGATTTCCTAGTCTCCTTGTGCTAATCTTTATCTACCATAAAAATACTTGACTGAAGTGGAAGCAAAGGTGTGCACAGAGTAGTTGATTAGTAAACGGCCAATGAATAAAACCCCTTTGGAACTAATGTTATTCTTAATGAGAAAAAGCATCATGGATCTGAAAATAAATGGGACTAAAGATATGGTTCCCTTCTACAGCTCCCCACTGCCATTAGAATACATACCAATGAAGAAAGAAAGAGCTGCTGCTTTTGCACAAAAGCTGACATTTTTAGTGATTCGGTTGCTTATCCTGCATAAATGATACCAAGAGATGCTACATTCTGACAGTGATAACATAATGTGGTGGGGCTGGCGAGATGGCTCAGTGGATAGATGCACCCACTCACTACACAAATATAACAACCTGGGTTTGATCTTTGAACCCCTTAGTGGAATCAACTAAGGGTACGTGCTACACTGTGGCACACCACATCTTGCGTATATGCATACACACAAAATAACAATAAAATCAAAATTTTGAAAATAAAGATTAAGTAACGTAAAATAAAATAGTGAAACCATTCTACTTAGTTAAAAGTTCATTCCATCTTATAAGTGCATAGGTGCAGCTCAATTATCCTCAACAGTGGAGGGGTTGCCTGACTTTAGAAGATATCCTGAATTGTATTTCTGTGCAGACAATTCATACTAACAATGATCAGCTGAAAAGGGGGCATTAAGATATCAGCTACAATTTCACCTGAATTACTGAAGTTTAATATTTCAGCACAGCTGGGCTCAAGGCAACTGCAAGAATTACCCTGGCACTGGGCTTCCTAAACACTCTCTCTGCAAATTTTTATCATGCCAATGGCTACAGTCAGGGGACTCACAAAAGCCCATTTTAATTGGAAAACCAAGTGTGAATTTGCAATGGGAATTCAGGGCTAAGGCTTAAAATTTGACAGTGGGGAACTTTACTATAAGCTTTGTCATTTAAACCTTGGTTGGTAAGATATGAATTATCTTGCTTATCCTCGAGAGACAAGAAAGTGGTAAAAACAACAAAAGTTTCAAATGTTATTAATGGGTTGAAAACAGATACCAAAGAAGCTATGAACTTTCTACTTAAAGGTTTGACCAGACATTTCTGCCAGGTAAGCTTTAGGATATGGTAAGACAATGCCCAGACATGAGCTCAAGCCTTGTGCCAAGCCAGTGTGTGAGCAGACAGAACTGGAGAAAGCTGCCTCTTGTGGATGGACAATGGAGTCCAGGCAGCATCTTCTGGAGATTCCCAGTTTCTTGTGTCCCAGAACAAGGAGGTGGATCAGGACCATGTGGATAGTGGCAGAAACAGTTCATTAAGAAAGGGAACATTTTTGAGGGCTGAGAACAATTAATGCTGGAAGTTCAATGGCCCTGGGCGGCACAGTTGTGCTCTTTGGTGAATCATTTGCACAGTGCTTATCTTCTCCTGCATTTATATATCTACTATACTAATCAGGCTTCTCTAGAGTAACAGAATTTATAGAATCTCCTGTCTCTCTCCTTCTGTATATGTCTATCACATACATATACATCATATACTTATATGTCAGCAGGCTTCCAGTCTTTATATCTTTTCATATAGATATAAAAAGATATAGGTATAGACAGAAATAGATATAGATAGAATTATGATCTAGCTAACTCAGCAATGGCTGGCTATGAATGGAATATTCAAGAATGCAAGAATCAGTTCACAAAACTGATGTCTCATCTGGTCTACAGTAGCTGCTGAGATTCTGAAGAAGTAGGCTCTAATGCCAGTGAAGGAATGTTGACTCGCTAGCACACTGAGGGCAAGGAAAGAGCAAAAGCTTCCTTCTTCAGCGTCATTGTATAGGCTTCCAGCATAAGGTGTGGCCCAGATTAGAGGTGGGGTTTCCCTGTTCAAATGAGCTAGATTCAAAGGGTGTCCTCCCAACTCAAGATCCTATTGCAAAGATACAGGGTAGATGTGGATTTTCCTTCTCCAAATTAAGCAAAAGTCCCTCACAGATATGCCCTCCATGTGGGGATTTTAGTTAAATCCAGATGTACTCAAGTTGACAACTAAGAACAGCCATCACACCCAACATGCTGTGTCTCTTGGCCTTGGTAGTGGCAGTGAGTTTCCAGACTTTACTTCTGTCAGTGGCTTTTCTCATTTGCTAATTGTTTGTCTCTCTATGTGTGTGTGTGTGTATGTGTGTGTGCATGTGTGTGGAAGCCCTGCTCTGTGGTTTTCTGCCTTATTTCTTCAAGATGGGGCATCTCACTGAACTTTGTGCTAGACGGTTGGCCCACAGGCAAACCCCAGTGATCCTCCTGTCTCAGTTCCCCACAGTGCTGGGGTTGCAGGTGTGGCCAGAGCTAGGTGTTTATGTGAGTGTTAGGAATCTAAAGTCTGATCCTCATGCTTTCACAGCAATCACTGCTACCCACTGAGTATCTCCCAGCTCTAACATGTTTAATTTACTTTCTCTGTCTTACTGTTTTGCTACATAGCCAGCATTTGCTTCTCACCTAGACTTTACTGTTCTTTATCCATTGCTCCTCTGAATGCTCTCACTTCCAGAAAAGGACTTTTAAAAGAAATATTGGGGCATTTTTATATATTAAAAATTACCTGAATAATTGAAAATCTTCTAGAAACTTGAAGGTGTTTCTATTTGGGGCATATGGTTTTATATAACAGTAACAAGTGGCATTCAGCAACAACAAAAAAGACAGCTCAAGAAAACTAGAGATGCACACAATTTCCACAGGCACAGATCTCAGAATTCATGTAGATGATGCCAAGTACCAATTGTCTACACAGTGTGTGTGTGTGTGTGTGTGTGTGTGTGTGTGTGTTCAATAGAATATAGGAAGACAGGTGATAGGTAGTTAGATAGATGCAAAACATATTATTCTATATCTATCTAGAAAACAGATGGAGATATCTCCATGGAGATCGGAATAGGAATCATCAATATAAGAAAAGGAATGACTGTTGTGGGTTATAAAGAACCGATGCACCAGGGAATCTGTTTCCTCATATGGGTGACATTTTTGCCTTTCTTTAAGAAAGGAAAGTCTCTCATGTCTCCAGACTACCTGATCAATTTTTGCAATATTAAAGATTTGTAGAAGTGCAGGACAATACTACATTCATAACATTAAAACTACTCCTCAGAGAGGAAATTCATAAGAACAGTATAACTAAGGCTGCATATTTTCAATAAATCGTAGGATTATAAATAAAGGCAGAAATAATTTCAGGAAATCAGTGACCTTGTAGGAGGGACATCTCTTCAAATTGCAGATTCTTATTATCATCATTGCAGATCTTTCTCCACTGCTAACTGAACATAAGGATTAGGAATAATTCAAAGAATAAAACTGTTTTAACGTTAAAAAAATAACTAAAATTATATAAAAAATAGAGATTATTACATTACAAATTGCACTTTAAATATAAAATCATTCAAATTTTAAAAACATTGCTCTCTGAAATCCACTGAAAAGATAAAAAACCAAAGAAAAATGGAAGCCAGTTACCAAAAACCGTAAGACTGAGCTAGGCTCTCAAGCCTGTGACCTCACTGCCCATTGTCCCTGTGATTTATAAGAAATGGGGAAGCAGAAACCAGTAAAGGAAAAGAGATTTATTACAGTTTAACTTAAAGGAAGAAGTCTCTAATCCATCCCATAGTGAGCTCTAGCCAGCATACAATTTGTAGAAAGCCTGGAGACAGTGAATCTATGTAAATTTGGCTCTGAAGCTAATCAATCCTTTCTTAGGAAGAAGGAATCTGTGTTGTCTCCTCTTTTGGTTATAGAAGTAGTTAAGGGGTCTAAAGAGCCTCCATTTTTTAAAAGCAAAAATAAAATTCTCCATGCCAGGCTTGGCAAAGTCCTTTGCCTATGAGTACATTCCGTTGGTATGTGGTTTGAAGAACTGTTTTCTCTAATCTGAGGATCAATGTTAGGATGCCTTCCTGTTAAACACACTCACTGTACAAAGCAGTCTCACAGCTAAAAGGAGGGACACAAGTGCCTCTTTTTATAAGAGCATATTTCCTTTCCTACAGGGGCTTCAAATAAAGTCAGAAGCACAAAAAGGTCCCAACGCCATACCACGAAGTTAAACCACTTGGACAAGAATGCCAAATTCAATATGCACTTCCTGTATCCTCTTATCTTTATATCTCTGGAAATGATGCAGAAAAGTTTACTACATCCTTATAACGGTCAATGAGGAAGACCACATCCACACCCACACAGCAATTATTGTGAAGGGTAAGGGCTGATAATGCCAAGTGTCAGGGTTCAGTGGACACCTCCACAGGTCTTCTAGGTCTTCTAGGTTCCTGTGTTCCAGAACAAAGAACCGGTGAGACACACGGACAGTGTCTGAAGTAGGGCCAGTTTATTAGAGAACAATGTGTGCCTTTCCAGAGGAGCAGCAGGCCAGAGCAGGTAGAATGTGTAGAAGTTATATTCAAAAATATAGAATGTAGAACTCTATTCAAAATGGGAGCATGTGTACAGCACAAGCTTTCTCACACTCTGTTACATGTACTGCCACACCCAACTTCACACATCACATGCTTGCTTCGTCATTGTCTTCCATCTCCACCCTGGGGGTGTGATTTAGTGTGATGAGGTCAACCACAGACAATCCACCTGTACTATAGACTTTCTCCAATCAATTCTAGGCAGCCTCACTGGGGTCTGGAGCTTTCCACTTTCGCACAGGTTTTGTCTCGTATGCTAATTCTGCAGCTTCGTGGAAGGCCTTCCCAATCTCAGTCTGCACTGCTATCCTGCTCTAGGGCCAGAGGGCTAAAGAGACCCTGGCCAGTGCTTCTGTTCGCAGTGATTAGAGAATCCTGCCGTAGTAACTGTGACACTCAAATAATATGTACATGGCAAGGAGAAAAGCTACAAAAGAATATTGTGGCTCCTAAGCAAAGACCACATGTCATTAAGATCTCACTGTGGGTTCCCTTGACTCCCCAGGTCATGTGATCTCTCTTGAAAGAATTCAAAGTAGACGCACAAAATAAAATGAGGAAGACAGGGAATCCATTGCAGATTGCAGAAGAGCACACTCTCCAGGGGTGAGAGCTGGCATGAGAGGCCATCATGCTGACATATGTTCTACCCAGACCTACCTAGATGACTTCCAAGTTCTCTCGGATGAACATATTTTCCTGAGGCATGCATGGTTCCTGTCCACGTACTGCAAAAGGCCCACTGGAGCAACTCTCGTGGAAAAGGGCAATGGTGTGAGTAAGACATAGCTACCTACTAATGACCTTGCAGACAGGCAATTCCCCACCCAGGACCAAAGCTATTAAGGCAAGATTTTTTAAAAGGAAGAAAACTAAAGCAAGAAGGGAAAAGGGCTCTTTCCTAAAGATGAGATTTTCTAAGAGTCAGGAAATGTCAAGCACCACTGAGAAAACCTAAGTTGTCTACAGAGGCCGTGTGTTTCCTAAAGACATCTCAAACAGAGATGTTGAACATAATAAAGGAACCTTGGATTTTACACTCCTCATTTTAAGTTCGGACTATATTCCTTATAAATCCACATTATAATTTTTTCCCTTACAATGGGAAAATCATTAACCTTTAATCTTTGCTTTAAATTTTACTGACCAAGCTATGAAACTTGGACAGTCTCGGACAGTCACAGGATCATACACAGCTACTGTAAAAAAACAAGGTGTGCTCTTCTTTGACTCATGCTGGGCCATTACTTTTCCTGAGGGCTTCCTCATCTTCGCACTTGGTTTAAATTCTAAACCGTGATCTCCTTGATAAACCACAATCACGTTTTTTGTTCTAGTTTGTCCTGAAACACTTTTCTGCCACAAATCAAAGCATCTTACATTTACCTGAGCAGAAGTCTCCAAAACAAAACAAAAACTCTGGTACTGTTGCCAATGACAGTGTGGAGCTGTGTCACTGTGTCTTCCATCACTGATAGGACACAGGTCTGTATAGGGCTATGCTCAAGTTCTAGGCTAACATATATTTAGATATTTCAGAATTTACTATAGAAAAGTAGTACCTATCCTAGATACTATCTGAACAAGGTAGACCTTTGAATCATTGGCTTTTATAGGAAAATGACTTTTGTTCAGGGAATGCTGGTTAATTCTAGGGTCCGCCCAGTTAATGCAATAGTTTGAAGATCAAAGGTTGAGCATGCAGAGATCATGTACAGAAACTTGACACTTTTCTTCTCTGCCTATTCATTCTATACAGTCTAAGCTCTAAGCAGATGAGAATGAAGCCCAAAACATAAAATAGCAGAACTCCAAGCAAAACCAAGTTTCAGTAGGTGTAGCTGTGACGGCGAGAGACTGCACAGTGGCAGAAGGGGATGAACATGACTTCTGTTAAGGATGAATGAACACAGAAAAACACCACTCAAAAGTTCTATGAAGTATATGATAAAATAAAAAGGATTTACCTAGAAATGGTAAATTAATGAGGTGTGTTAGAAAAATATTTATTCCAAAGAGCTCAGAAGAGAACTTAAGAAACAACTAAGTTATGATGATCTCCAGGTAGCTAACAGATGTAACTACTGTTTAGGAGACTCTGGAGAAGCAACGTGAAGGGAACGGGGTTTATAAATAATAGAAGATAATAACAACTAAGCTGACAATAGTAACAAAACCATTATTGTGGAATTCAGAATTAGCACATACATCTCAGAAGAGAAAATACTGAAGTGTTAGACTAATTAGTCTTACTAATAAAAACCTGGAGTCAGAGATTAGGGTGAAAGCTGAGAGGTCAGAGACACAGAGCAGCAGTCACTAAGACTTATTACCTCTACAAATCCTCAAATCCACCTGCCTTATATTCTTGTCTCCACCTTCCTAGTGCTGGCATCAAAGGTGTGTACCACCACTACCCAGATCTTTATGTCTTTTATATTGGTTCAATCTTGCGTAGCCCAGGGTGGCCTCTGAACTCCTGATCTCCCTGCTTCCTCCTCCCAAGTGCTGAGACTAAAGGTGTGTGCCACCATAGCCAGGCCTCTATGGTGAACTAGTGGCTGGCTCCACCCTCAGATCTCCAGGCAAGCTTTATTTGTCAGAACAACAACAAAATATCATAGGACAAATACTATAGCAAAATCTCAACCAGGGTCATAGAGATTAGACTAGGGACCTTCACACACTCAAACCACTTAGAAAGAAACAAGAAAAACACATTAATTAGGGGGAAAGTATATGCACCAGAGACAGATACTAAATATAGATGTATATGTACTAGACAGTTCTTTAAAATTGAGCATTAAAAATTAAACATTGGAAACTTTCTAGAGACCAAAAATATGGGAATCTGTGCTACTTTTCATTCTCTCTGTGTGAAATTCTTATGCAAGCTCAAAGTGTTACTGAAAAATTTAATGAAGAACAACTCACCTCAATCCTCAAGGTATACAAACGTAAAAGTGAGGGCGAACTGATCTGACCTCTACCTTCATCCAGGTAACAACAAAAACAAAACCCACAAAACTGTTCTCTTACTGTCTTATTTCCTTCTGTTTTACTTATGGCCTGGCATTAAAAACAGGGTCTTACCAGTTAGTCTAGAATATCCTTTGTCGCGCGCACTCTCGCCCGCCCGCAAGGACGAGGCGACACCAGGCTCTTCCTTCAGTGGTTTATTCAGGACCTTGAAACTTCTTCTTTCTCTGCTCTGCCTCTCCCACTGCCTCTCCCACTGCCTTCTCTTACTGCGGAAAACCTGCTCCCAGCTATATACCCTCTGGACTGCTAGTCACGGGGCACCACATGGGCCATGCCAATAGATCCAGGTGCACCAAAGCAAGTCACACCTGGAAGCAAGCCACGAGCTTAGCCTTAGCCAAATGAGTTGTCGTTTATCTCAGAGAGCTCTCCGGTGGAAGGCAGAAGCCAGCACCATCTTTAAGGTGCGGCCACGCGGCTCTCTACAATGCTTGACTTTGAAATCCTCCTGTCTCAATCCCTCAAACACTGAGGTTATAGATGTGCTTCCCCATAGTTGGCCATTCACTAAGTGGCAGAGGCCACTTAGCCCTACATTCTATATAAAGCAAAGATAATTTTTATAAGTAGGAGCAGTTATGTTTTCACATCAAACTTTAAAATGTGTTTAAATGTTCAAATATTCAGGAGGTAACATCAGAGTATGTCTCTCAGAAAAAGAAATCAACCTGAGTCCTAACCTCACCATAAAACACAAATCGAAATAACTCCATTCAGTTATTGTGTAAGAATGTTTCAGCCGTCAATAGACCAGATATACCAACACGGTCCCACAAGTTTATAGTGAAACTTAAGAATCCCTGTCATTAAGTTTTTATCATACCTTTTCTGTATGTAAATTCATAAACTCATGTCACTGTGTTAAAATTCCATACTTTGTTCAACACAAGAGATAGGCTATATCATAAGGCCTAGGTGTGTTGTTGCAGAATAAATTATGTATGTTGTTATCATAACAAAATTTCCCAATGATACTTTTCCCAGATTACAACCCCGCTATTAACTGACCTGTGGCTGTAATTCACAATGAAGAAGTCTCGATCTTGAAGAATTCAAATGGCGAATAATTTTTATGTAGAATTATAAATAAATAATAGAGATTAACTATGAAAACATTCTGCTTCTTTTTCAAATAGCTACAGAAAGTCTGGCAACTCGGTTGGAGTACTTGCATAACATACATGATCCCAGTAGTCCAGTTTGATCCCCAGCACCTCATAAAGCCAGGTCTAGTAACTCATGCCTGTTTGGTATCTCAGCAAAGAGACAGAGGGAGATAGAGGCAGGAAATCAGAAACTTAAGATTGCATTCAACTGCACAGGAAGTGTGAAATTATCCTGGACTATATGGGCCCCTGTCCCCATTCCCCCGAAATAGGGACATGTAAATATCAGATTTGTAGATGCAAAGTCTTAGGAAGAGAATCCCAGTTCCTGGTTAATAATGAGCAAGCTGAATGAAGAATGAAGGATAACATGAATGACACACACTGTTTTTCTCTTATTTTAGGCTGACTATATATGGCTAAACCATAAAATCTCATCAGTCAAAAAAGCAATAATTATTTTATTAAAAATATTAAAATTGACAATATCTTAACATCTACCAAATTAAAGGGAAGAAAAAGAAAGCCTCACACTGCTTAGTCAAAGACAGAACACCTGTTTAGGTAATGTTTGGATCTTGTACATTTAGGAATGCTTTACAAAACACCAACAAAAAACTAATGTGTACCAAGCATGATGTATGATATCAGTATCAGGAGTAACTGAGGCAGGAAAATCATCAGTAGAAGGACTAACTAGACTATATGACAAGTTATAGTCTAGGCTGAGCTGCAAAACAAGACCTTTTCTCAAGTGAGTACTAGAGAGATGGTTCAACAGACAAGAGGTGCGTGGCTGCTCCTCAGAGCACCTGAGCTCCGTTCCCAGTACCCACGATGCTCACAACCCTCTGTAACTCCAGTTCCAAGGGATCTGCTGCCCTCTTAAGATTTCTGTAACAGGCAATATAATGTAGTATACGTACATATACACAGACATAACACTCATACATATAAAATAAATAAAATCCTTTAAAAATATTAAATAAATTTCTGAATAAGTTTAGTACAAAGATGAACTCCTCAGTTTTAAAACTTTCAGGGACTGGGAAGATAGCTCAGTGGCTTAAGTGCTTTCTGTGTAAGCACGAGGTCCTAATTTTAGTCCCCAGGGCCTGCATGCAAAACTTGACTATAGGGAAGGAAGTTCAGTTGTGATCCTGGCTCTTGGAAGGTAGAGTTTAGCAGATCCCTAGGGCTCATTGGTCTGATAACTTACCCTGCTGGGCAAAAGATGGGGAAAAAATGAACAAGAAATCGACAGCCCTGCAAAAAAGAAGAAGAGGATGAAGAAGGAGGAGAAGAAGAAAGAAGAAAGAACCTCTATGCCTCTGTCATCTATTGAAGCATAGCAGAGCACTAAACATCTAGTGATTCAAAACATTAACTATTGTACTGTATCTAGATATTTTGTGGCCGGTTCAGGACACACTCAGAAAGGTAATACTATTTCATATGGTGTCATACATGATCAGCAGGGTCCAGTACAACTTCATCACACAGGTGTCTAAAAAGCCAGGTTCACCAAGTATCACCAACTATAGTGTTGGTGTAAGCACCATGGGGTAACCAAACTCCTTATGCAGAGGACTGTGGTTCCCAAAAACAATTTTGAAAGAAGCCCATGAAGAAGCTGAAAGCTTCTGGGAGCCTATCCCCAGAGGAACAACACCTTCTTTCTACTGGGTTTGCAAGTCCCTATATCTGGCTGGATTAAACTCACCTGTCACATAAATAAATAAACTGGCAGCTATCCTTAATCTACCACAGTCCAATGTTTATGTAATAGGAATTCTGGAAGGAAAAAAGAGAAGAGAAGAGATGGTGGTAACAATTGAAAAGCTGGTGACTGCAATAGTGCCATTGAGAGAGACTACTCTGAAGAGAAACACAAACTGTTACAGGGGTGTGCCAAGAAGGATGAGACAGACCCAAGGAGGAGGAGGAGGAGGAGGGGAAGAAGGAGGAAGAGCAGGAGGAAGAGAGGGAGCAGGAGGAGCAGAAGAAGGGGGAGGAGGGAGAGCGGGAGAAGGAGGAGGAGCAGAGGGAGAAGGAGCAGAGGGAGGAGGGGGAGCAGAGAGAGGAGGGGGAGCAGAGGGAGGAGGGGAAGCAGAGGGAGGAGGGGAAGCAGAGGGAGGAGGGGGAGCAGAGGGAGGAGGGGGAGCAGAGGGAGGAGGGGGAGCAGAGGGAGGAGGGGGAGCAGAGGGAGGAGGGGGAGAAATAAAGTGAAGAAGGATAATGGCAAACATCATTGGCTTAACCAAATCAAAGGGTGGCTGCTGTAGAGGGTCATAAACCAGGACCGAGGCACAGCAGAAGAGGGTAGCAAGAGAGCAGAGCTGGAGGGGCCTGTCAACGTGTCCACCTTCATACCTTAAATACAGACTTTTAAGTGTTGAGGCAGCTGACAAAAGTATTTCTAAGTGACTTTAAAGACAGCAGAAGAGAAAGTGCAATTAAGGAAAATCAAGCCATTCAATAGAAGACACAAAAGAAAGACAGGGAAGGAGTTTTTAAAAGAAAATAAAATGAGAAGGAATAAATCCAAATAGACCAGCTATTTCATGAATGTAAATAAATAGTATTACTAGTTAAAACCGAGAAATTCACAGACTAGATAAATATAAATAAAATTACATGTAAGGTAAAAAGTTGTCTGTAAAATGATATACAAAGAAACAGCTACCTAAAAGAAGTCTAAAACAGACAGGTGAGAGGCACAAGGAAAGACAGAGGTCTCTCCATAAGGAAAGCCACTGCTCACTAGGGGGAGATAATGATGCTGAATCCCTGTGGACACATAGTAGACAACACATATTCAAACTCCTACAAAAACGGGTTTCACAGAGTCAATACTCTCAAGAAGACAAACATACAATTAAAAAATAGATATCATAGCACAACCTGAAAGAACCTATTCTTCTCAAACTGACCTACATTCCTAAAAATCTAACTATGTTTCAGCCTCTAAAGCAAGCCCCAGAAAATCCTAAGTATGTATATGTATAGATGACAGACAGATCACACAAAACAGAAAATGAATAATCTAATTTTTAAAATATTAATAAAACTATCCTTATTCTTAAATACACTTTCTAATAATTCGTAAGTCAGAAAAGGCATCTTAAGTTTAGAAAATGTTTTAAAAAATGGTGCTGAAAAGGGCATATTAAGTTGTGGGCTGTAGGAAAGACAGGGAGATGGACCTACTTAAATGTATGTATTGAAATTCAACATTGACAACCAATGCGTTGGGCATTCAACTCAGACTCATAAAATCGGGCAGAATAAATCCAGATAATGTGAAATATAGCACCCCAAACTGACGCTAAAAGATAAGGACATTAGATTAGCCCATGGAGCATTTTTTGTTGGTTCTTTTTTCCTAAACAATAAGCTGTCTTCAACAGCCTCGGGCTTTTCTCCCACGTCTGAAAGCAGAGCTGAGACAAGTGCTTTTGTACAGTAGCTTATTTTAAAATCTATCTCCAGGAGAAAGGACTTTAATAAAAAACCCGAAGAAAGAAAAGCAGAAGAAAGCCAGGACAAAAATATATCATCAAGTCAGACACTCCGTGAAGGACCCATACTGGGGATCCTCTGAGGAGCCAGATAGCATGTGACGGAGGAGTGTCTGCAACTGCATATTGCATTTTAAGGTTGCCCAGGAATGAGTGACAGGTGTCCTGCAGTGTGTCGTATCCCTAGATCAAACTTTGACTCAGAGGAGACTGTTATTCGTATAAATAAGTTCTCCTTTAGTCTTCTATTCTGACTCGTCTGCCCACACACTTTTGAGATCCAGACCCAGATGTGCACTGCTGGTGTGCTGCCCCACTGCTGGTTGTAAACCTGCCCCTCCAACGGTGCAGGCAACATTGTCTGCTGAAGGCATACTCTGGACCCTAGAAATTGATCTGAAGGCAATGAGGAAGGTGAGGGCAGATCTACAAGTACATAAAAAGATACCATAGTATTAATATCTACCTTTGAGGACTTTGCAATAGGTGGGACAAGCGGAAGCTGCTCTGTCTCAGCAGGGGGAAGGAGCAGCACCTGGCAGCTCACAAGGAGGCAGATGTGTCTAGCTTTTTAACACTGCCACATGACGTTGCCATCTACAATTATACTCAAGGACATACAATCACTTCTCCCCCTCATTATTTTAAACAACATTGAGGTTTTGTTTTGGTCTGTATTCACAGTTAGTCTTGGTTTTATGTAGTCCATAGACCACAGCTTGGGTGTGACTGGTAGGAACCCCCGAGGGCTCAAGATTTTTGACTAATTTTCTCAAACCTCCAAGACAGATTTCAAAGTCTCACTCCTTTCTATCATAATCTTGATATTCGCACAGGCTACTTGTCCATGCTGTCTACTGATGCAATCATCCAACGAGTATAGCTCGTTACCCCATGAAATTCAATCCTGGATCAGAATTCACTGTAGCTGGCAGTGATGTTCTCTTGAAAATCATTACTCGGGGTCCTCTAGCATTCAAACAAGGGTCCTCCTGTTTGCTTCTAGCTGAGAGCAGGCTGATTTATACCTTCCACTTTCTTAACATTTCTAAAGAATTCTCAAAAATCTACCAGTCCATATTCTTGGAAACGACCACGACCCTACCATATAAAGAATTTACCTGACTGGTTCATCTTCACTGGCAACTCACCCCAATTTACTCCAGTGAAGTCCCAGGACTTTCTTCACATCACACCAGCACAGAAACCTGAGACTAAGAAAGAAGATTATTCACATACAAAGTACCCAGAATAAAGCTGCCAGAAGACTGGGCAAAATCCTGCAGCTGAGAAGGAAGTTACAAGGTAGAGTTCCTGGGTTCCTATCAGAGCATTGCATCTACTGCTGTGGAAGTTTATAATATCTTTATGTAAAAAAAAATAGAGCTAATGAGAGCAGTACTCACTTCCTTGTACTGCCATAAATCCATGAGACGTCCAAGCCACAACTGTTAGCATTCATCTGTGTGGTTCGATGTGAGAAAATCTAATTTATTGCCAAGACTAAAGTAAAATTATGACTGTGTTAGCAAAGAAACTTCCCAAACTGAACATATCTTTCATAGTTGAAGATGAATTTGATAGCAGAGTCTAGTAGAACAATAAAATAAACATCTAAAGTTGCTTAGTTCTCATTAACAAGAATGCCTTTCAGGTTAAGAGTTAATGTCTCAGTATTCTTGAGGAATGAAATGAATCTCCGAGGTCCTTCGTGGATCATGAGACAACTCAACACTCCAAAAATAAGTTTCTTAATATCATTAAAACTTTAAGACTAAGTGAGACCATCTAAAATATTCAAAACTCTATTCATACTTTAAGAATCAGTATAATTAAAAGACCATGAGTTGACCTCTCTCTGTATTTGGTTTTCGGGGTTAGAATTAATAATGCAGATATCTGTTTGTAGAGAAGAGAAAATTAGAAAATGTCTGACTGTATAGTCAGTGGCAATGAACCTGAGTAATGTTCCTCACTATTCACTTACATGGCAATTGGTTCCCAGAACTTTGAATAGAATTTAGACTTAGATGAGAGTTTGTAGCTCTCTTGCTTGAGTGATTCAACTTTTAATTTTCACTGAGGATATCTTTCTTCTAGACATCCCTCTACTTTATGGTCTTATATGTCCAAAATTGAGGGAAAAATAGCCAGAAGTGCCTGGAAATGAGACATGATTCCTAGATAATTTTCTTCTGTACTTCTGTCTTTCTAGAACCGTTAACGGTATGTATGCATGAGGCACAGGAGAAATGAAGTCATCATGAATCTGCACCCTTCCTTTGTAACTGCTATTCCGTTCTTTGTTCCTGAAAAGTTGTTTGAACTTACTCTCTCCCCTTTTCTCCTGATAAGATATTAGCTGAACAAAATAGAAACTACCCTTCAAGCCTAAATGGCCAGGACTTCCTTCTTCCTTTTCTTGTTTCATTCCCTGCCCAGGACATATGCCACCTATATATATATATATTCCTGTTTTCCATCTCTCCCAGTTACACAGAAAACTCACAAAGGCAAGGAGCACTTGGTCCTATTTCTATATTCCTATTTTTCCCGTTACTGTTTTCCCCCTGTATATTTCAATGGTCTTCAGTGATGCTACATGTAGTGTGAATTACAATGAAAGAGTCAAGACCAGAATAAGTTTCCATCACTAAATGGGGCAGAATAAAGTATAATGAAAAAACATACACAGAGCATTTGGCCCATAGAATGAAAAATTTAATTGGATCATTTTCCCGATACTCATTTTTATTAAAAATTTCAATTGGGCATATTTCCCTAGGAAAAATAGGATGCAAAAGTGAAGCGCAGAGATTTTAATACTCTGTACCATGGTCTGCACCATAAACTGTACTTAGTCCAACACTCAAGCCCCTCGTTTAAGTGAAAAGTCATGAGACGTCCATATAAGTAGGTCTGATGTATACCTTGCCTGGGTGTGTGGTACTCAGCAGATGTTTGTTTGCCCTCTCTGAATTTTCTCATTGGCAAAGCAGGGGTATCCTCCCTGCCAGAGACTCCTTTCATTATACTGGGCCCTCTAAATAAAGAGAATCACCCTGACACACCCACACATGTGCATAAACTTAGTAAATGGAATCACAAAATTTGGCCTTATATCCTTTTGAGATAACACTGGTATTTGTTTTGGAAGGACAAAGGTGTTAACATCCAAAAATAAAATTAAAGATTGAAAGAGCAATTTATATCCTTTCCATTTCTGAATACTTGGTCTAATCTGATCTAATAGTTCTAGAGACCTGAAGACAGGGAGAGAGAGATAACTCAGTCAGCAAAGTGCTTGGCTGCATGAGGGAAAGTTCATCCTTAGAATTCCAACTAAACAATTTCAGAGCACAATGATCAGGTGGTGGAGATGGGCAGAACCCTGAGGCTCACTGCCCAGCCTAATCTAAGGATTCTAGACCAGTGGGAGACCCTGTCTCAAAAGAGAAATCTGGACAGCTCCTAAAAATTGGCTTCAGGTTGGTTGTCCTCTGGCCTCTACAAATGTGTGTGTGTGTGTGTGTGTGTGTGTGTGTGTGTGTGTGTGTGTGTGTGTGTGTGTGTGTGTGTACATACAGATACACACAGAGACATAAAATTACACACAGCACACACAGAGAGAGAGAGGTTTGAGCACTTCTGAAATAAGTCTACATTTTTACACATTAGAAAGCATGTACCTCTCTGGGGTAGGGGTGACACAGAGATGATAGGAGGAGTGAGCAAGTAATGACTGGTCCAGGCTGAAACCTAGGCCATGAGAGTGAGCTCACCCCTGACACTGCCTGGAGCTCCAGGACCCAGAGCTGGACCACCCAAAAACCTAGGCTAGAACCTCACATGACTAGGGAATAACAGTCAATGTAATGATGTCTATCGATATTCTGCTGTACTCATAGATTGGTTCCTAGACCAGCAGTCATCAGAGAGGCTTCAGCCAGCAGGTGGTAGAACCAGATACAGAGACCCACAGGCAGACAGTAGACCAAGCTTGGGAATCCCTGCTGGAGAGAGAGAGGAGGATTGACTGTAGGAGCCAGAGGGGTCAAGGACATCACAAGAAAACCCACAGAATCAATTCATCAGGCTCCCATAGACTGAAAACACAACCAGGGAGCCTGCATGGAACCAAATAGGTCCTCTTTATGTATGTTACAGTTATGCAGCTTGGTCTTCTTGTGGGTCTCCTGATGGTGGGAGCAGGGGCTGCCTCTGACTCTTCTGCTGGTTTGGGGACCCTTTTCCTTGCATTGGGTTGCCTTATTCATGCTTAATACATGGGAAGGTGCCTAGTCTTTCTGTGACTTGATATGTCATGTTTGGTCAATATCCATAGGAGGCCTCCCTTTTTAAAGTTGAAATGGAGGAATGGGGGTGAGGAAGCAGAGAGGAGGTAGAAGAACTGGGAGGAGGGGGGAATTAAAGCTGAAGTTGGGATATGGAGGGAGGGAGGAGGGAGGGAGGGAGGGAGGGAGGGAGGGAGGGAGGGAGGGAGAGAGGGAAGATGGAAGGAAGGATGTTCTTCATTTTCAATCACCTGCCAAATATCTGTCAAATACCCCCACAGGTGACTCTAATGCCTCCATCCCAATCAGTGGCATGTTTGTCTACTTGTTCATATTTCTATTTCCAGTAAAAGAGACATGAATGTGCAGAAGAAATCAAGGTCCTTCCAAATACACACACACACACACACACACACACACACACACACACACACACACACACACACACACACACACACACACACACACACACACACACACTGACCCAGAGTAACCAGTATAATGTAAAAAACCACTGTGGGGCTCACCAGCTGCTGTGATTAATAGAGAAGCAAGCACAAAAGATGTGTGATGGCCATAAGTAACTAATGCATCCTGTAAAAGGTTATCCAAAGTAATGGCCCAGAAACCTATCAAGTATTTATGCTGTTTTTTATAAATACTGTACACATTTCATTTGCTACTGAATATAAAATATTCACCTTTTTTTCCTTTAAAAGATACTGTAAATTATTCAAAGTGCAGTGCATTTTACCATGTCTTCCCACAGGTGAAAAAGATTTCTTGGATCAGTAGCAAAGTTTTAAAAATGCAAGCTGAAGAGCCCAGAAAAAGCACAATAGAGCAAAACCAAGTACGCATAAGGAGTCTTAATTTTTCCAACAACTAAAAATGGGAAACTGGCTATCCAAATGGAAAATCGGAGGTAGTCATTTAGGGATTAACAAATAGCCCTATTGTAATTGAAAAATAGCACAGAAATTAGACACTCTTCCTTCATGCTCACTGGGGTAGAAGATGAAAATTATGGTTTGGAGGCATTTTGAGTTCAATCACGTGAATGGCACTCAAATTCTGATATTTAAGGAAGTCTTTATTGTTGTATTTTTAATTTGAGACAGGGTTTCATTGTAACTGGGACTAGTTTGAAATTCATTGGGTAGCCAAGGGTGATGCTAAATTCCTGATCCTCCCGCCTCCCCTTTCCAAGCACAGGGCCAGCCATGACTAGCTAAGAAAACCCTTGATAATGAAACATATCTTTTCAGATATTTTATCTCTTTCTGTATGGCATAGACAGCATTGCCCTGGAGTGTGGCTGATAAGAACCCCACTTTTTATTCGTTCTGTTCTTTCTGTCACTGACTTTCTGGGGATCAATGACCCCACGAGAGATCCATTGATATCCTCAATGTTACAAAGGCATAAACTAGGATTCTTATTCTCTTGGAGTCTACATGATATGCAAAGTGATAATTTTACATTTAAGTTATGAGATAACCCAAATGTTTACTAAGTTTAATTAATTTTCCGTTGGAAAAAATTTCCTTTTAATTATCTTTTGCATATTTGAATGACTCTCATTTTCTACCTGTGTTCAACCTGATTTTAATGACTTGATTCTCTGGGTTATGGAAAGGATACCATTACATTTTCTCTGTTTTGATAACTGACCCTACAAGTTTGACCTAGCTAGAATTCTGTGCCCTATTTTCTCACCTCATTAACTAGATTAAGATGTTTCAATGACATTTGCCATCTAACAACTAATTAAAATACAAATTTAATTAAAGTTACTTCATAACAAAATGATAGGATCAAGAGTACTCTAAGTTCTCTTTTGCTTTTTCTGGGGGAACTGAAACTTAGATCCTCTCTCAGCCAGTGTTCTGCACTGTTCTCTGACTGCTCTGCAGCAGCCATGCTTATCTGCTTCCAACAAGTTTTGAGTATCCTGCTGTTCTTCCATCAAGCTCACGACCTGTGTATGAAGTATGAATAACTTATTAGAACACTGGAGCCCACATCAGGCTTAGAATGGTGCTAGAATTTTCCTTCCTGCCTCATCCAAACAAAAGCCTCATTATTCCTTCTATTCCAGCTGTGAAAGCCCAGCCAGTAGGAAGTGAAATGATTTCTTTTCCGGGTCCCAGAGCAAGTTATTAGCAGCAATGGACTCAAACATCTCTACTGTCTCCTTGGGTAGCATCAGCCATTACCCTCTGTGTCCACTTGAAGGACGGTACTGTTTCCTTCTTTCTGGCAGCAACTGCACGTTGCCAAGGTCCTTTGATTTCATCCTGACTTACAATTATTATTGTTTTAATTATTTTAAAATTATTCCTAAAACTAGCTTGCATAAGTACAGTAATTTGGGTATATTACTGCAGCCCATACTTCAAGTTAAAATGCATACAAATTAAAGAATTTTTACTTATGTCCTTTTTTCAGGTACATTCATACAAATTGGAGGAATTTGTTGATAGTGTAGAGATAGGGAGAGCAGAACAGACCGAAGACTCCAAAAAAATATTTAGAGATTTAATTAAAGGCAAGTACAGCTGGAGAATTAATTTTTAATACAAAGGGTGGCAAAATCTAAAATTACAGGGGGAGAATGAGTTGCTATCTTAAGAAATCATCACTTTATGGATTCAGCAATGATTTCTGAGAGGACCTAAATGTTACCCCACTCAGATAAGATATTCAACCAGAAATCAGCTCATTTTTAAACTACTTTTTAGATCGTATGATATTTCAATAATAAAATCAGGATAACTTATTTGGAGGCAGACATTATAAATTTTCCATTCTCCCAACTACGTGTGTGTGTGTGTGTGTGTGTGTGTGTGTGTGTGTGTGTGTGTGTGTGTGTGTGTGTGTGTGTGTTGGAGGAATCTAATCTTCAAACCTAGTAACCAAAGGATAACTAAAAGTTCTTATTCACTGAGCAACACTACCCTTTCTTATCTCCCTTTTCATAGCTTATTTCACCTAAGGAAACTGGTTAAAACTTGGAAGTCAGGTGTCTTTGGAGATGAGAATGTTGATGTCTTGTATAAAATATCCCCATCACTCACGACTGCACAGTTACTAAAATAAATGATACTGATGATTTACTGTTACTAAACAGATGATTCATTCATTTGTAAAATGAATGAACAAGTGAGATGCTGTTTGTTAAACATCGACTATATGTTTTGTAAATTGTGCATTATTCCTGGGTATGGTGGCATACAGCTAGCTGTAAATTGGGCACTCAAGAGGTACAGGCAGGGATCATGAATTTAAAGCCAGCCTGGGTTACATTGTGAGACCTATCCCCAAAGATATATGTGATCATTATGGTTTCTTATACATAAATTTTGCATTATTTATATTTTTTTAAAGTTTAATTGTGAGTCTCACAATGGCAGGACCTATGGGAATCCCCATGATGGAAGATGCCAAAAGAATAACATTTTCTTCTGAGACCATGAGCAAGCCTGACTAAAATCTTATTTTTCTTAGTCAAATGAGACAAGTTCTATTTGCAAAGTAGTGAGACCTACACATGAAGAGTGTTTTCAGAAACAGGAACCCCGAGAAGGATGACATAGAGCTTATTCACAAAAATCTGCAGCCAGAAAGAGGTGGGTGGTTTGACCAGTTGTATATACACCCACACACACCACAGGAATCAACCATAAAAAGAAGAAAAGAATGGTTCCTTCACAGAAGAGAGAAGACAGATTGGCCAGTCAGCTCCTAGGAGCAGCTCCTGCAGGAGCTCAGGTCAGCATGCCTCGTCCCAAACTCACACAAGTCACCTACTGGTCAGTTAAAGGGTCTGTTAGCAAAGTGGGCGTGACACCTATTGGAATTTGAGTGCAGAAGTACTTGAGTGTTTCTTCCAAGCCCAATCCTCCATGACATCCCTCGATGCTTCTCAGGGCATCCTTTCTGTTGGGTGAAAGACTTCAACTTTTGTTTTGTTGAATGAATAGAAACTCCTGTCTCTAGACACCTCCTGAGCATCTTCCCTCACCTGCTCCTCTCCTTCCAGACAGTCTCCCCAGTTGACAGGACACCACAGCTGCTGGCAATCTTGTACATTTCTTGAGTTCCTCTTTAGTGGCCCCCGTGCTCTTCCCATCACCTCATTCCTCTCCACCATGTCTATCCTCCTCTCTAAAGCACCAAAGCAGGCTCCTTGACTTCACTGCCAAGCCCATTCCACATTCAGCTACTAAAGCATGTCTCGTTAGAGTTCCTGCAAAACCATCTCCTGTGCCTGACCTGAAATCAATACATCAACATCTCTGCCAGTCAATTGGTGACAAACCTGGTGATCAACAATCAACCTTCTTTCTCTTGTAATGATTAGGACTCAGAAACCTGAGTTCAGCATTCTACATTTGTCACTGTGTCAAGCCAGTTGCTGACTTTTTGTCTTTTTCTACACAGGAAAATTTCCTCTTAGAGCCATGTAAAGCAGTACCAAGTATTTAGTACTTTGTATCTGTTCCTGATGATCAAAATTATAACATAAATACTAGGACCACTTACCATTTCCTAAACACGACTTCACTTTGATGATTCCCTAACTCTCCTTCAAATTGATCCCTTTGAATTAAATGCATTTTCACATCCCCAAGTCTACCTATTTTTCTAAATCTACCTCAAATACCAACTCTTCCCTAGACCCCTCACTTAAAAGATGTGTCATTTTCTAAATTCAAAGTACCTGCTTCCCTTATGTGCTTGTACTTACCAGTGATTTGATACAGATTTGGGCATCTTTAGATGTCTGTATGATGGGACAGTCTACAGAGTTTTCATGCACTTCCATTTTCTGCAGCTATTCTCCATAATTTCATGATGTTTCATTGTTTGTAACTTGCAATGTGAGATTGTTTTCAATAGCAAAATCAGAGACAAAAAAATCACAGCTTTAGGAAGATCCTTCCAAAAATCATAGCACTACAAGGTTTAGGAATAATCTTAAAGGAGTGTTTAAATTTTTAAGTGTACACATATAAAAGATTTTGTGGAAAATTAAGCACTGTGCCAATATTGTACCATTTAATGCTATTTCACAGATGATTTTTAAAATTGGATGACTCTGTTTTCCTTTCAACTTTTCTTTTCCCTGCTATATTTGATACCTTGCAAAGTTTTAAAGATTGATCTCTCACGGTTAGCAAATTATACCTGGGTAAATTAGTCCAGGATTGGCCAATTAATTGTAGTTTGGGAAACTCCCTAGTGGGCTCGGATGAGCTTCCCCACTGTCTTCTGTACTTCATGCTTCAGCGATAGATCTGTCTTTCTAAAGGAAGAAACGTAGCCCTGTGTGCTTTAGTACTTGACCTTGGAATTTTTTTCAATCTAAATACTATTCACTTTTCTTAAGGCAGGAGAAAGACAATGTTCACCCTGGCTTCTGTCCTTCCTTATCCTGTGACTTTTCCAGGGAAGTAATTAAAAAATATTCATCCACCTCATAGAGGGCACTGGTAATGGACCATGGGAACAACTCCAGCCAAGTCCACCTTAATGAATTGGTGATTTTTTTTACAGGAATTACACATAAGAAATTATTTATAGGAGGTGCGTGGATGACTCAAAGACAAGTACATCATGGAAAAGCCTACCTTAGCATTAACAACCAAACAAAAGCTGCATCTATGGATCTCTCTGTATAGCTTGCAGGCAGTTCTGCCTGTTGGAGATTCTCCACCCGAGAAATTGTTATTGTTCACATAACTGCAGGGAAGGATCTTATGAAACTTGTAAGTTTCAGGAAGCCTGAGACTTATGAGTTGTTTACTTCCTGAGTCTTAGCCATAAACCTCTCAGTTTGCAATGATTAAATTTGAAGGAAACCGTTGCATAATTTCCTCACTACAATTCTTATGAGTGGCAGGTCTTCTAGTCTCAAATTGATGTGCTTATACCATCCTCTATCCATCCATACTTGTGTTTTGTCAAATCTAGGAACTTGTCATGAGCCAATCCATTCTAATATTTTTACAAAACAGAAATTCAGCAGTCTGTGATGGGCTTTCTCCTTTCATCTACTGTATTCTCATTGTTTTCTTTCCCATTCTTCTTCCCTAAAGTCACCCTTTCAGCCTTTCCAATGTCTCTGATGAAACTCTCCTGCTGTGTTTATTCTTATCAACTGTTGATTTTGATATTATATGTATTGCTTATGGCTTTATGTAAATAGTATTAAATATTAATGCTATGGATTGCATCCTTTCTTATGTTAGCTATTTAGGACTCTGATTTAAGACTTGTTGGCATTGTTCTGTGCTCATAAAGTGCCTTGCTCTAGCCAGTCCTCTAAATACCATAGTGGACATGTAGAACATCTGACCCCTAACCCAGTGCCAGACACCGTGATTGCTTCCAGCACTTACAAAAACAAAACACCATGACAAACACCCACAGCATGTTCCTGAGTAGCACTATGCATGAGCTTCTTTAGGAAATTATAAGGACTTGTAATACTACTTCTGAACCTTACAGTACACATATGGTTAATTTGATTGTTTCCTTCCAGAATATTCCATAGCAGATTTTGCCAATTTACATTCCTATCAGCCATGCATAATCACAGGATTCCATATCCCTATTGTTTTTCAAGGCTATTGTGTGAAATCTTTCATTGTGATATAACTTAAATGCTGATGAATAATAAATTTAAGCAGCTTTTTTAGTGTGTGTCAAACTTTAGGGCTTTCTGTTCTGTAAATTGCCTATTCATGGTCTCAGCCTGTTTTGATGTTAGGGCTCCTCCCTTCTAGCTGACTTGCAGAACTCTTTGGTTCATTCTGTATTCTCGTTGTTAGTCTCTTGTCAGCTTGGAACCCTGTTAAACAAGGTCTCAATACCTGTCACTTCAACTTTTGTTCATGGCGTCTTTCATGCAATGAAAACCTTGTGTTATCCAATTTGCATGTTCTTTCAGAAAAGAACAGGCTCAGAGCAGCTAAAAAAAAATAACCAGTTCTGGCAGGAAATTTTATCCATTGGCCAATAAGCACAGAAGGGAAGCTTTAGAGACACCGTATTCCCAAGCAGACCTGGTGTGAGGTACATGCTGTCATCATGGGAGGGGAATAGATACCCAGGGATCCTCAATAGCTTCTGTCTTTCCCCATTTGGACATTATCGGCTCTGTCATGGTGCTAGTGAGTCAATGTAGTGGCATGTAGCTTAGGCAGGCTTTCAGCATGCAACTCTGCTGCTGCAGGCCAGGTAGTTGGATGTTGTTGGCTGTTTTGTTTATACACACACACACACACACACACACACACACACACATACACACACTGTGTTTGGCACTTTGTGAGTGTCTGTACTGGTTAAATATTCATCTGTAAACTACTTCAAAGAGTAAGTATTACAATTTAGCAGCCATTCTTGGCCACCATCTGCCTGTTCTATGGATTTACAAGGATGAGGTAAAAAAGAATGTGGCTGGTCACTCCTCATCTGACTTTATAAATATCTCATTTCTGAAAGATCCTTTTCTACACTAGAATTTCTTCCAAGATTCTTATTCCATGCAACACAGGACTGGGTTATAAAGAGCTGGTGTCTGCAGTAGAATATCTGGCAACCATTTCCCCAAGATCAAGATAGGAGGAAGGGAGAAGAGCTTGCATGCTATTCCCCAGCCCATGTACCTACGGTGTTCTCCTCAGGCTATCCTTTCCCCAACCTGCCTTCCATCTCCCAGGAGGTTTGTGCTACCTTTGCACTTGTTCTCAGATCTATCCTTTCTTTTCCTTTCTCCAAGGTTGATTTGGAGAGAGAATCTGCACACCTATCCATTCTATCCTTCTAACAGGAAGCCAAAAGCAGGAGAGTTTTAAGCCACTTTATGCGGGTGCTGGCATTCAGCAGTCCCCTCTTACCCACATTTAGCTTTACCTGTTTTCAGTTATCAGTGATAAATAGAAGAAATGTTATGAAGGGAAAACCTAAATAAACCCTTTAGTATTACTAGCTCTTAGCTGGCTTCTAGAAATCACTGACTTTGGAAGCCACAGGGCTGAACAATACATTATCAGTTCCTAAACAGCTTTGTTATAGATAAGACCCCTGATGTGTGGGTCATGATGATAATGGTCACCTAAGTGACTTTTCAGAGACTCAGTGTCCACTTTTACTGGATCCACTGACTCTTGCTTTGGGCACTACCATATGTAAAAAAAATTAAGAAGAATTGGTGTCTTTGTCTTTGAACTGACTACTTTTCTTCTTGGTGGAAAAAGATGGCAGAGAAAAGAAACTCAAGAAAGGAAAGCTTTATGGCTCATACATAAAGTACAGTCTATTGCAGCAGGAACCCCATGCCAGTGGGAACTTAGGGCAGCTGGTGACACTGTATCTGAGTCAAGAAGCAGAGGGACGAACACTAACACTCAGTCCACTTTATTCACTTTATTCAGCCTTGCCCATAGGATGGTGCTGCTGCCCATATTTAGGCTTTGCATTTCTGAAAGCATTCTCATAGACACACACATGTGTTTCCATGTTAATTAGAATCCCATCGAATTGACAATGAAGGTTAGGCAGCATAGCTTTTGTAATACGTTCACCTTCTTTGCTGCCTTAACCCTTGGGCCAATTCTGCCTCAGTTCTATGTACAGACACATGGATCGCATGAGAAAAGCTGTGTCTAGATGTTTAGTGTTAACTTGACCTAGACTTGTCTAGTCTTTCTTTCCCTTTGAGACTTAAAATGCCTGTCTAATACCATGATTGGATGTTCTCCCCTTCTCACTAGAAAAAACCTGGATATTCTTTCCATTTCTCAGCCTATGTGTCCCTCACTATTTCTCCCCCATGTCTGTCACTTCTCAGCCCCTTGAGGCTGACAAGCTGTTTGTAAATGCAGCTTCCTCTTCTTAATTTTTTTACCCACTACCTAAATCCTCAATACTCTTCTTTTGGACACTGGTTTTTCTGTAGGAGGAGAGACCTCAGTGAAAAGAGTGTAAGAAGGTCTTTTAAGAGCAAGGCAAACCACAGCCACATGGCTATGGTGATGATGGTGGATCAAATGCCCTATTTTATTGTAGCTGCTGCTGTTACTCTCTCATTGCACCTAGTTTAGACATAAAACTTTATCACTGGAGACCCTGAAATATATCCCTGAAGTTAATAGAAAGGACAATCCTTGTCAGTGAAACTTCTAGGCTAAAAAGGAGAGTGAAAGGGTCGTCACTAGGGTGTGGATCAAAAGAAAACTTCATCCCGATGAAACATTGCTGGACTACTTTACTCCCCTTTACAATTAGATACAAATTACTCAAAACCATCGTGTCTAAGAAGGACTAACACTTGAAATCTCAGAGATAGCCACCCAGTCTCTCTCTCTCTCTCTCTCTCTCTCTCTCTCTCTCTCTCTCTCTCTCTCTCTCTCTGTGTGTGTGTGTGTGTGTGTGTGTGTATAAAGAGAGAAGTCTAATAAAGCTTTCTTCTCCATCACCCATCAGTGATTCTCAGAAATTCATTACATATTGAACACATCCAGAATAAGTCTTCCGTGTGCTGTGGGTGTTTTCTGAAATCTCTGTGGGCTGTTCATTATCTACACAGAAATTGACTCAAGGACTGAACGTCACTATTGGAGCCATCTTCTAGCACACAGAAGTACAAGGTGAAGCAGTCAAAAGAATATGAATGCCTTACTGCTCAGTGCTGCTGAGTCAACTTGACTTTGATTGAGCCCAAGGACCATTTAGAAATCACGCCTCTGGGCACTGTCATAGCCCAAAGCCCATAGACCCAAAGAACCTGTCTGGACTGGATGAAACTGATAAATGTCAAGAATGGGAGAAATAGTCCTAAAATATCGCATAAGAAATTTGATGAGTCTAAGTGTGGTTTCCTTACCCTTTCCAAAGAAAAGTAGAGATGTCTACAGTCTTTTAAAATAAGAATAAGAAAATACAAACCGCAGAAAACTCTTCTAAAAAATTATAGAAAAATATCAATAAGGGATAATAGTACTAACTATTAGATGGGATTGATCTGGAAATAATACCTTCACACACTACCGTTATTATAAAACCTTCACATTACCTTTATTATAAAACCTTCACACTACCTTTATTATAAAACTTCCATACTACCTTTATTATAAAACCTTCACACTACCTTTATTATAAAACTTTCACATTACCTTTATTGTAAATCCTTCAGCTACCTTTATTGTAAATCCTTCAGCTACCTTTACTGTAAATCCTTCAGCTACCTTTATTATCTGTTTCCCAGATGTTATCCTCACAGCCATACCATCTCCCTCTAGAGACAGCTTTGCCTATTAGTATTAATTAAATGTGAATGTTAGCATGTAGGAAGATTTATAACTTCTGTGGCCTGACAGCTGTGCAGAGATGAAATGCACCAGAGAGGATGAATGGCCCTGTCTGTCACACATGAATTATGACCCACTTCTCCAAATTGGCCAGAGCATTTTTAAACATATTTGGGGAACTTGCCAAACAAGCCTTTTCAACCCCATCTCCTTGTTCCGTCCCAAGTACTACCACCATCTTAAGTGGACCATATCTGCTTGAGGCTGTGAGTGAAATCAGGGCTCAAGTTTAAAAGGGGGAAATAAACATAATCTAGGGATTTGGGGAAGGAAGACCACAAGTTCACGTTCAGGCCAGCCTGGATGACACAGGGAGGTAAGGGTAGTCTGGGCTATATAACGAGAACCCATTTCAAACAAACAAACAAACAAACAAACAAAAACCTCAAATTCATCAATACCCCCCCCCAAAAAAGTTCAAAAGGTAATGACAACATGATCTCATGGTAAATATTTTGTGTTCAAATCCAATCTGTTAGGCCACCATCAATTTGTATCAGTAAAACAATACATTTTCACATACTTTATTTCTTTAGAATTAGGATGAGGCAGATACAAAATTCTTGTCCTGTGCTCAACTGTAGAGACACCTGACTAAAGGGATGGTTGTCAAAATATCTCTGACATTATAATCATGACATTGCACATATTTCCAAACCTGACTTTTTAAAGCTTGAAAAACGTAGGTCATATTATGTTTTCTGAGAACCACACAAAGCTTTCAAACTCTAGTTTTGCTGGGGATATAACTCGGTGGCAATATGATTGCCTAACAAGCCCAAGGGCCCAAGTTCATTCCCCACCACAATACAAAAAATACATTGTTTGGTACATATTCAATTTATCATATAATCAAAGTGATCTCATTAACATGCCTCTTACTAACCCATTGTCTTTACAGCTTTATTAGCATAACTTTATTATTCCAGTGATTTGATAGCTCATTGATGTGGGAATGCCTTTCTGTATTCTGTGCATAGCAATCTTTAAATAAAGGAGCTGTTTTGGCCCATGACAGGCACCATAGAAAAAGTAGGAGGAGGAATCAGAACAGGTAGGAGGAGCAAGGGCGGAGTCAGACAGAAGGAGCCAGAAGCCCAAAGGAGCAACAGCTCATTAGTGAAAATTCCTGGTAGACCCATCAATGGTTCATAGGAAACACCAAAAGAAAGGGTTATGCTTCCTTAAACACGTCTCAAGGTTCCTGCATTGCATAGCCACCAACCCTAAATCGCCAAACACAATTTGTCCTATAACCATATTAGGTCTCACAAAACTTCTAGCTTTCAATAGAAATTGATCTTTCCTCTCTCCAGAAGACCCTTAGGAAGCTGGTGGATAAACTTCCCTCCCTTCCTGGACACTACAGCAAACGTGGCTTTGTCGGATCTGCAGACTGCATTGCTGAAGTTTGGCGAGCTTTCTTCACTGCACACCATGCAGGAGAGCACTTAACGGCTTAAAGGGCACACTTTTCCTATCAGTGAAGATAGATATGGAAGAGAAGCTTATGGAAAGATTAAGTTGTTAGGAAAGGTAAGTGTGTGGGTCCTATGCTCCAGCACCCCAGGTCCCCCATATCTACCTGTCATAACTGGGAGTAGTTTCAGCACTTACCATGACCTGACATGCTGGTCACATACCTACATATTTTCTTGTTTATTTTACATCAGTCCTCAGTCAAACATAAACTTCACAAAGGACAGAATCTTGGCTTATCCTCTGCAGTATTCTCAGCATCATAAACAGTAGAATAGGAAGACAGCAAAGAAAGAAGGGGAGGGAGGCAGGGGAGAAGGAGGGAGGGAGAGAGGGAGCAAGGGGGAGGAAGGGAGAGAGTGAGTGAGGGGGAGGGAAGGAGAGAGGGAGGGGAGGAGGGGAGAGATAGGAAGAGGGGGAGAGAGGGAGGGAGAGAAGGAGAGAGGGAGCGAGGGAGGAGGGAGAGAAGGAGAAAGTTTTTTTTGTTTGTATATCATGGGACTGAATCCCTACAATTATATGGACAAGGTACAAATTAACACAAAAAGGATTCTAAATATTGAATGTACCCACAAAGACCTCAATGGTGATAGTATCACATGGATGGACTGTGTAGCATCTTAACAAGAACAATCATTTTGAGGAGAAGTAAAAAGACAAAAGTGGTAACAGGCTCTTGGGTCAGCTAACGCACTGTGGAAAGGAAAATACGTAAAGAAAGCTAAGAGAGGACAGGGTGCTTTTGCAAAGCTGGTACCATTGCCCCGGCTGTCTCCTGCCCTGACTGCCATGAATCACCCTCTCTGCTAAATGCCTTCACTGCCTTCTTGAATGTCTTCCAAAGCCCATGTGCAAGGCTTGGTTTCTGGTCTTAGGAGAAAATGAAGTTGTTGAGGATGTGAACTTGAAGGGAATACCATAACCTTGGTTTCTTCTTCCTTTTTTTTCTTCTGCCTTCCCTTTCTTGGCACCATGAGGTGAACAACTTCCTTTTGCCCAATACCGCCCATTATAGTGCTCCGCCAAACAACCACAGACGGAAACGTCTGAAACCCTGAGTCAGAATCAGTCTTTCTTTCTTGTAAGCTATTGCCTCAAGTGTTTTTCCACAGTGATGGAAACTCCTCTAGAAGTACAGTGCAGGATGGCACAGAACTTTTGTTGTGTGTGCTTTTCCTCAATTGCCTGTAGTTTAACACAACCCACAGGTAAGATGGACATACTTACAGGCACGGCCAGTCTGTGCCCTTCGGGTCCACGGAGCTACAAATGATGGAGGGCAGCTATTCAAAGGATCCAAAAACAAAAGGCATAGACTTAATTTAAAAATAAGATTTTTGGAATTTAATTGCATAGTTTGTAAATGTGAACCTTCTGGATGACAGCATTGTGTTGCAGGGTCCGAAAGTCTGGGCATACTAGAATGTCACACTATTCTGAACAGGAAGAAGAGAGAGAAAGAGCCAAATTAGAATACAGTCATGAGAAATTCCCAAGGGCAGGAACGATGGCATCTATTATTCAGCTCAGGTTTTAAAGTCTCTGTGTTATCCTCTTCCAATATTTTAAGCCTACTGGGAAAGTTGACTCTGGACACCTGTGTTATATTAGTGGTACTCTGGGGATTTTGGGGAAGTGCTGTCCACAGTCCTCTGGTCTTAGATGCTCAAGTGGCTTTGAGATGCATTTTATAAAGGGAGAGTGGTGCTTGGGAGATCTAGAAGCAGCAGGCAAACATATTCTAGCCTCTGCTGACTCTGGAGCACACAAAACCAAACCCCACATGCTCAAAGAGAGCAGAAGAAAACTAGAGACTGCCACCATACTGACCCTGACATTGGAAGGTGTGGTTTGAAATGTTTCCAATAGGCTCATGTTTTTTAGCCTGTCCCTACATGATAACTCTGAAGATGTGGAAGCTTCGGGAGATGAACCTCACTGAAGGAAGTTGGATGCCGGATGGTGGGGCCAGAGATTATAGGCTCCTTTGCTTCTGACCTATTCTTTCTTCTTACAGGTTTGCTTTGACGCAACTGAGGTATTTCCCAGGATCTGGTCCTGCCCTGCACTGGCACACTGATCTTCCCAAAGGCATTGGCCACAATGCATCCTCCCTCTTCTCAACTCTGTGTGTCAATTATTTGGTCACGTGATGAAAAGGTAACGGACCCTGGGAGGCAGATATGCTGACAGTGGGGAGGCTATAGACTGCAGCAGGCTCAGGACAAGGACAAGCCCAGTCACCAAAATTTCAGGGTGCTTCAAAACACTGGGTAATTCAGGAAATAAGCTTTTCACTCCGCGATTTAATAAATTAAAATTAATGCAGAGCAACTATGATGAACAAATATCCAATTTTAGAACAAAGACAGAATCATTGTGAATGATTTGTTTTTTCTTTTGTCTCAGACTCCAACATAGCTCATCATGGCACTGTGACTGATCCCTACTTTTTCTAAAATGTTGATATTCTGTTCACTGTAGATATTTCTGCATTAATATTGATACTTGAAAAATAGGGCTCAGGAGATGACTCAGTTGACAGTATGCTTGCCTGACAAACTCAAAGACCTGAATTCAGTCTCGATCATCCACATAAAAAGTGGGTATGGCAGAATGCGTCCAGAATCTAGGTGCTAGAAGATGGGATAATCTATGGGGCTCACTGACCAGCCTGTAAAGTAAGTGAGCTACAGATTCAGTGAGACACATTTTCTCAAAAAATAAGGTATAAAGTAACTGAGGGAATCACCTGTTGTAGATTAGTGGTCTACACACACACACACACACACACACACACACACACACACACACACACACCCCTATGATTACATGGATAGGAAGTACTACAATCTAGGCATTGCATTTAGAGATACAGAGAAGCCCATGAATTAGAATTAGCTTCTGTTCCCAATTGCTGTGATAAAATACTTGATGAGCACAACTTAGAGGGAGAAAGGGTTTATTCCCCTCACAGTTCCAGAAGGATAACATTGGGGGTGGAGGGGTAGGCACTGTGGCAGAAGCAGGAGGCTCATGAGTCACACTTCATTCATACTTAATAAATAAAGCAGGAGGTAGGGCTGGACTCTACAGCCTGAACACACGCACACTCACACCCTGACCGCAATGACTTACTTCCTCCAGCAGGGCCCCATCTCCTCAATATCCTTCCACCTTCCCAAACAACACCATCAACTTGGGATCAAGTGAGATCATGGAAATATTTCACATTCAAACCATAAGAGTGTCAAGTCTGAGACCCATAGAACTAATGGTACAGATTATAGTCTGAATCTGAGACCTGAGGACCAGTGTGCCAATGACAGGAGAAATCTTATGTTCTAGTTCCCAGAAGTCAAGCAGAAAAAAAAGGTGCATTCTATCTTTTTTGTTCTATCTTGGTCTTCAATGCTTTTGGTAATGCCTGTGATGCTGTGATATAGCTCAGCTGGTTAAGCATTTGCTTAACGTGTACAAGGCTCTAGGTTCAATCTTCAGTACTGAAATAAATAAACAAAAATATATGATGCCTATGCACACTGGGGAGGAGCACCTGTTTTATTCCCTACCTTGAAACACACCCACAGACACACGCAGAAATAATGCTAGCCAGCACAGTTAACATGACACAAACTTGAGTCACAGGGAAAGAGAGAACTCCAGTTGAGGAATTCCCTCCATCAGATTTGTCTGTAGTCATCTCTGAGGAATTTTCTTGATGATTGCCATTGAATACAGGGCATTGAAGTATTCATTCCAATGATCTTTCCTCCTGAAATCCTTTCCAAATCCTATCAAGTGGTTTTCACTGTTTTTAAACAGAATTTTGTTTATTGTCTGATATGTTTCTTAGAGAAAAGAAATGATAATATAATAAAGAAAAGCAAACTCTGACCTTGGGTTTTGCATGCTTTAAAATGACTGCAGAACCACAATTGTTGTAAAGTAACCCATGGACAAAAGGCAGCTGTATGTAGCAGCACCCGTGACTGCCTTTTAAACTGTCCTCTAACCCTCCAACAAAGGTAGATGATCCATTGTTATAAAACAAAGACAAAGTCTATAGGTGACATGTATAACAAAAGCGAAACAACATTCCAGTGAGTAGCAGGCTTCGGATCACCAAGAAACAACAGGATTCCTGTGCTCACAAGTAAGAGAGAAGACCGGGGAAAGTGAGCAACCTAGAAGTTGAGTTGTTAATAGATGACCATTTCCAAGGGGGAACAATCAACTCTCATCATGGGCAGGGTTCAATTCCAAGGGAGAAAATTCAACCCTCAGCATGAATGGTGCCCAATCCTGGCATTGGAGTAGGAACCAATCTCAGAATGGAAGACGTCCAATTCTAACCAGGTAAAATCTATCTTCGGCATAAGTGGTACCCAATCCCAAGGCAGAGAATTCACCCTCAGCGTAAGTCCAATGGAGGAGAAGTCTACTGTCAAAGCGGGGCTTCTCTCCAGGTAAAGTAGTGATGCGAAAACCCCAAGGACTGTTTACTCTTAGCATGGGTGGTACCTGATCTCAAGGGTAAAGAAAGGGTCTATCCAGAGTATATACAGTATCCAGTTCCAAATCTACCCTCAGCATCGATGGCACTCATTGTCCGGATGTTCTTGACTCCAGTAACCCAAATTGGGAAGTGCCTTTGCAGGCTCAAGGTCCTTCTCAAACTCTCAGATAAAAATATATCTTAAAAGAGTATGAAGTCTTTGTGATCCTAACATTCACATAATGGTGGAATAATGAATTTTTATTCATTCAATGTTACCCTAGAAATTTTGAACAAATATTCATACCATAGGAAACTGTAAGGTATTATGTGAACAAAACAGGATAGGGATACCCAGACGAAAGAGAAGGTCCAGATCACAGCAGATGGGTCCGCCCTGAGGTACAAACAGCACAGTGGCAACAGACAGTAGAGTTCCCAGCACTAAATCTGGGAAGTTGTCTGTTACTGTGCTCTCTGGGAACTAGAAGAGATAATGGGAGACAACTGGTTGACTTCTATATCATGTCCTCTTAAGAAAGGATAACAGACCATTATTCCCATAGACAATGAAATCATGACATAAAGATAAGAGCGGGCAACAATGAAAATATTACCATGCATTTCCAAGTGAGCTTCCAGAGTTTAAAAACATTAGAAACCATGGGACAATAACGGAGACTCAGTGACTGACAGAAAAGAGAAGCTTCTATGAATCATAGTTTGGAATTAGAAAAGGGGGTGTCTAGACAAAGCTTAAAAAGAGGAATGAGCACATTTAAAGAAGAATTCAAAGTAAAAGAAGAAACTTGGGAACGCAGACTAAGGTGGAACGGGTGAAGGACAAATGAACGCAATAAAGAAAATGATAGAAAGGGGGAGTTGGAGAAAATTGAAAAATAGAAAAAAAAAATTTGTAAAAAGATGGAAAGGGCTGAGGTAAAATGAAATAAATGGTCACTCCGAGATGTAATTTGAAGGTTTTCTCCAAGACTCAGTTTGAAATTCATCTGCATATTAAGAGGGACCTTTAAGTGGTGATGTCATGAAGACACTGCCCTCAGCAGGAATGAAGGCCATTATGGTAGAAATGGTTTGCTATTCATGAAATGGGAACCTGGCGAAGGGATAGCTTTAAACTCATTTTCTTGTTTGCCCTTCCACTGAGGAAACACAGAAGAGACCTTCTGAGACGGCTGTGGTGTACTCTTGAACTCCACGGCGTCCTAAATTACAAGCCGAATAAACACCTATATTCTCTATAAATTACTCACTCCTGTGTATTGTTATTGCAATACAAAAATGATTAAGATAGTTACATAGTAGCATATATCTGCAAAAAGAATTCTCCAAAAGGAAAATCAAAACAAGGATCTAATATAAACTGAAATATTCTTGGGATACAGAAAATCTGAATCTACATGTTCACAGATAACTGCAGATGCCTTTCAAAATCATCAAGACTAGGAAAAAATGAAATGTTTTAACAAATCTGTTGAATATAAAGAAAAAGAAAGCAAAACTTTTAAATACAAAAGAAAAAAAAGATGGACACGGATTTCTCAGTAACATTTCATCATAGTATAAGCAAGTAACATGGGAATATTGAAAGAGCTACAAAATGTAGACAAGAGTTTTGGACCCAGGCAAACAGACATTTGGGTTTAAAGTTATATACAATAGAATAAAACTATTTTTTAATGTTGAAACTGTTATAGTAGCATTCAGTTGGGAATGTACCTGTGAACTATGGATGCAAATGAAAAGGCTCCTTGTGTACATACAATGCCCAGTTGCAGCTCCTCTGACATGGCCACCAGCAGGAAGAGCAAAGTAAAGGCATCAATAAAACAAAGAGTTGTTTCTTTGAGAAAATCAATAGTTTCAACAAATCTTTATCCAAATTAATGAAAGGGGCATAACAACAAGCAACAAGGAGGAAGGGAGGCCTGATGGATCCCCTGACTGACAAACTCAGCTATACCCAGGCACACATCCAGGGCCTTGTGTTGGATCACTCCAATAGCTACCCAACAGGACCAGTCCTGCAGAACCATAGCCGCAGAGTCTCCATGACTCTGGGCAACAGCAGGATATCTGAGAGAGTCCAGGATGATACTGATGGCATAGCAGGAGACAGACCAGTGACTCATGAGCACTAGCAAGTTGTTTAGACAAAGGGTTATGCTGTGTGACACACCTCAGCTTCCAAAAGCCACTATGATGGATGAACATGTGATGGAGAGGCGGGAAAGAGGGAGGAGCAGATCTGGAGACATGACAGCTCTGGGTGGTATGAGAGAAGGCAGCAATTGATAGAGAAGCAAGTCATTGCCCAGAGGGGTCAGAAAGACGTTTTTGCTGTTGCTATTGTGTTTAGTTTTTTGGTGTTTTTCCCTTTGTTGAGGCAAAAGCTATAAGAGCAGAGGGCAGACATGGAAGGACTGGGGAATGAGTGGGATTGGGATACATGAGGTTTCTTCTTACTTAGGGCTTAACTCTCCAAATGTGCAGCTCTCTAATCTGTTCTCAGAGGCTCCAGATCCCCTGAGGAGACTGGGCTGTTAAAGCCCCTGAAATAGGGGTTTCCAGGGTCAGCCTAGGCAAAGCCACAAGAAGCCAAGCTCTGTCTCACACCTAAGACAAAGGGTAGGTGATGGGTTCCAGGTTCACACTGCCATCTGTGACCCAAAGTGAATTAGTGACTCTGGGTCTTCTGCACACATAAACAAGAATGACTGAGACAGTGTGAAGGAGACCAGTTCCTTCCCTTAAGCCAGTTTTCAAACGGGTTAGTTACAAAGGGGGCGAGGGGAGGGGGGAGGGGGGAGGGAAGAAACCATGACTGCTCATATAAACGGCTGCCTTGAAGTCTAGAGCAAGAAACCTATAAGATAAGTCTAAAATATTGTGATACTTACAATAAGCCTAAGATATCATGCCAAAAGCATTTCAAGAGCCAAGTTAAAGAATCTCCAACTGACCTGTGATGGAAATTTTCAACATCAAAGAAATAACAACTGTTGTTAATTGAAACAGATCAAACTCCTATTAAGCCATCAGTCCACATTGAGCCTTAAAAAACTGTCATTGGATGCACATAAGATGCTAGGCGTACACACTTGTTAATTTGAAAACTGGTGAAGTTACTATGAAATCAGAGAGATATCCTGGCTTACAGGTGTTAACTGTATCTCATGCTTGTATTTATGAGAGGAAAATTTGGAGATGCTATACGGCTATTACATGAAGGAAAAAATTGGTAGAATCAGAACATCATGGCATTGGCAAATCTTGTTTTGTAATCAAGGATATGTTTTTCTCATACTTTGGACAAATAAAACAAGAAATAGAGGAAAACAGAACAGCATGTAACTGCCAGATGGACAGTTTGTAGGGAACAGACCACAGAGCCACATTTGCCTCAGAAGTCAGTAATGCTCTGTATTCTTCAAAATCGTCATCCATGACAGAAAGTAATCCCTAGTTTAAAGCAACTACTTGAGTCCTCTTCACAGAGATCTGGGTTCTCAGTTCAGGATATGGTAAACCATTTCTTCTTTAAAAACAAAACATTTTATTAGCTAAGCAGCCATTTATAATCTATAGCAAGTAAATCTGGACCCAGGCAACAATCGTTGATATCTATCCTAAAGGGCCTCCTCGTGGAGAGATGCAAAGACACTTAGAGAGTATTACCATCGAAACATTGAACATGAACCATTAAGCCTCTATGCCTTACTACCCAGCTCATGAGAAATGCAAAGAAGAGAAGCATTTCTTAGTAGACACTGTGAAGGTGAAATCAGAAAATCATAGATATGGAAGTTTAACAAAGACTCTGGTTTTCTTAATAAGTAATTCATATTGGCACACACTTATAATCTCAGCTTTCCTAAGACAGAAGCAAGAGAGCCATGATTTGAGGTAGGTCATGGACAAATGAAATAACAACAGATTAAAAGACTATGAGATATGCCAATAAATACTAGAGATCTTATTTGTATCTCAATATAGACAAGTCACCTATTTAAAATTATGATATAACCAGACAAATTTGAACACAGTAAATAGCTGGTCAAAGAATCAACAAAAAGTTTAAAAAGTCAACAAGCAAATACATAAATAAAAATCACCAAATGTTTATAGATATGTGAGAAAAAATAAATTAGGGCTTGGGAGATAGCCCCAGGTTATAAAGTGCTTGCCACACAAATATGAAGACCTGAATTCAATCACCAGCACGTGTAAAAATATCTGAGTATGGTGCATATGTGAGTAGGTCCAGAACCAGGTAGGCAAATACAGAATGCTCCTTGGATTGATCAGCCAGCCTGCCAATCTTAATTTGTGAACCTTAAGTTCCAGTAAGAAGCCTTGTCTCAAGACACAGGGAGGGTGAAACTTTAGGAATGACACCTAAAGTTGACTTTTGGTTTGTACATACACGTACACACACACGTACACACCATACACAAAAAGTAAATTATTTATGGTGTGCTTAGGTTTAATAACTATGTTCCTGTAATATTTCAAGAGTTCATATGCTTTAAAGGTGCACACTAATACACTTTTGATCCAAAACATTTACTTTACTGCAAAGCCAGTTTGCCTCAAAAACAAACAAACAAACAAACAAATCCAAAAGCTCAAATTGGCCCTGAATTGGTAATTGTTACAAACAAGTGACAAGATGTGGGGTGTGCATACTCTGTACATACGCTCAAAAGTTTGCTTGAAATTATGTCAGGAGGTCTGTGATAGTTTCTGTGATAGCTGAGCCAACTGGAGACACCTAGGGAAGAGAGAGTTTCAACTGAAGAATTAACTACACCAGATTGGCCTCTGGGGAAACACCTCAGCACACGATTGATAACAGCCTGGCCCACTGTGGGCAGCACCGCCCCTGGCTAGGTGGTCCTCGGCTTTATAGGACAAATAACTGAACCTGAGCCTGGAAGCAAGTTGGGAAGCAACACTGTGTCTTGGTCTCCACTTCAGCTCCCACCTCCGGTTTCCTGCCCTGAGTTCCTACCTTGGCTTGCCACTGTGAAAGACTGCAATAGGGAAGTATAAGCCAAATAAACTCGTTTTCTCCCAAAGTTGCTTTTAGTCAAAATGGTTTATCACAGCAACCAAAAGCAAACTGGTATAGAGTTTTAAGCCTACACATTCATGTCCCCGTTTTACTATTCACAGTTTGCCGCAGTCAGTTCACCCATAATGAACATATTAAATTATTGGTCTGGGTTACTAAGCCATTTGAAAATGGGCCCCACACTGGAGAAATAAATCATACTGTAAGTGTGTCATATTCCCCTTGATGCTGTATATCATTTGTCAATGAATTTTAATAAACGCTAGGTGGTATAGTGATCGCTTTATACCAAACAGGCAAAAGGGAAACCAGATTATCTCACTGACATGAGTAACACTATCTATCAACATTGTGAGATGATGACATCACTTTTGAAATTATGGCATTTCTTAAGAGGTAAAGTTATATTTTTCATTTTAAAGTGACAATATTGCCTATATGTTATAGTTCACCTAACCTTAATCTTCTAAAACTTTTCTTTACACAATTATGCTTGCATTTGCTCATCTTCCAATATTTTAAAACATGGCGATAAATGGGAAAAACCTTTTTATTTTAAAATTACAGTGTTGCCTACATATTACAGTCCACCTAAACTTATTATTTTGAACTTTTCCTTACATAAAAATTGTTCTTGTACCTGTACTCTGACAGGATAAAAACTGAAATTGAACTCTGCATAGTTAAGTAGGAAGGAAAATTTTGTATTTTTCAAACCAGATTGACACAAAATATTCCATGTGCTACAAAAATTAATATGAAGTAGCCCCGAGTCTTTTCTCTAATATCTGCATATTGCTTCCAGCTTTCAACTCTCATGTCATTAATTGGTCCCAGCTTTTAGTTTAGTGTTTGCTGTTCCTTCCAGCTGATTTTTCCACAAGCAAATAATTTGTCATTCTATTTTTATAGTACATGACTAATTTGGGAAACCACTGAGATTTTAATTAATGACTTTAGATTTAAAAATTCCAATTCTAAGTAAATTATTTTAAACAAAGCCTAACTTTAGATTCCAGTGACACCAGAGAAAGGCTGGCATTTGGATATCTAGAGATTTACTCTGCCTGGTAGTACTGACCCACTTAATCCATTTCATTCATTCCTTCATTGACTAAATATTTACTTACTTCCCAAGTGACCAGATTCAGTCCAAAGCTAGGAATACAGAGGTGAGCACAGTATTAAATCTCCACAGAAGGACCTGAGGGAGGATCCTGGAGAATTGGCAAGGTGGAGTGGAGCAGAAGTGTTGGGAGTGAAGGTAAGTTCAATGACGCAGAGGAAAAGAGAGAGTGTAAAGTGGGGAATCATGGATTAGAACGAAGAAAGAGTAACAGGAAGTGGAGAGGCACACCACAGAATGGTGAGCCTGAACCTGGTGACCCATTAGGTCTTCCCACATACATAACCGTGTAGCGGTTGGCATCGGAGAATCTTGGCTTCACCGTTTGCAATTTCCATGATTATTGGCAATTTTTTTTCCCTCTCTCTAAACCTCCGTGTCCCAGCCCATCAAACAGTGGTGCCAATGTAGGAGGGTACACTTGGAGCCCGCATCTGGCATATGCTAAGCATCCTGTACCTATAAACAGTGATCATTAAGATTTTTATGTCCCTTCTCAAAACATATGAACTGGATATGTTGTTAATTTACTCCCCTAAAAGCCCTAAGAGAGACTTGGGAGGTTTTTTTTTTTTTTTCTTTCTTAACAACTTTTGTCATTTTCGTATTTACAAAAGAGACTCAAACTCAAACAGGGTATGTCTGTCGTGAGTGAAGCATCCCCTGGCCTAGTCAGGCCTCTTTTGACCATCACGCAGGATTCTGTTTTAACTTCTATTTGAACAAGCACAAAACTTCAAATCCTACTGGGGACTCGTACAGATTTCTTTATCTCACAGCTCAAGACGTCAGGTTCCCCTTTGGGTTTTTCCTACTTTTCCAGTGGATTGATGTTACACAGATGCACTTTCCCTCCCACAAAGCCTTCTGTTTTGGAAGTTCAAGGTTACGAATGTCCTGCCAGTCAACGATCTGCTTGAATGAAGACCAGAAAGTGTTTTTAATCATCTTATGTGCACTAAAGTCTCTCTCCTGTCTTTCTTCCATTACTTTGGATTTTCTAAACTAAAGCTTTCTCTACAAGCTGTTTCTTAGGAAATCCTTAAAGCTTCTGTTGGAGATTGCCTCAATAAAATGACATGCCTCAAATAAAAAGTCACACCATCTTATAGTTAGTTCATTCTTTCTTGAAAATTCGGTCATAAAGCCGTGCCTAGCCTACTTTTTACTTGAATTGCAGATAATAAAGGGAAACCTAAAAAATCTATCATGGCTTTAGGAGACATAGGAAAGGAAGGTGATTGCTCCCTGGGGACACAGGGCAATAGTCTCTCCTCCATTTAAACACTTCAGAGCTGACCCTTCTGCCAGCTCAAAATGTCAGGATAGTGTTTGTCATCTCTAACTGCTGTGGGTACAGGTGTGTAGCAGTATCATAAATCTCTCCGACACAGTCCCTGCATGATCCAGAAGGAGAAATAAGATATTTCTTTTTTGAAAGCTTCTGGAAAGTGATGCTTGATTATATATTTCATAACTCTGGAAAGGAAATGTTTCTGCCAGTGATGTAATACCAGATTATACGAAATCTGTGGCATAGTCAAAGATGTCTCCTAACACATCACACCTACTTTGACTGTGGCAAGCACACTTTAATTTTACTAAAGTCCCTGCTCCTGTTAGTATATGTCAAGGGTCTTTCTTCCTAATTCTCCCCATCCTAATTGGGTTAAGACAATGCCTGGGACCTGTATTTCATGCCTGTACTCATGGATCTGCACACCTCCTTTCAGCTCTGGTTTCCCTTCCTAAGCTTGGCTGGTTCAATCTCACTTCAAGCACTTAGCATCGCTCCCTGCATATGGCAGGCAGGAGCTGAGGAAATGTAAACAGAATTGAATTTTCCTATCTTAAACTCAAAGGACTTTATGTACCAGAAAGACAATGCTTAGGAAAAAAAAAAAATAATGCGTTCTTTTGAAGCCTTCAGAAGGGGGGAAAAAAAAGATAATAACAATGAGACAGTATACTTCAGATTATGCATCTCAGAATCCTAAGCTTTTAACTCAAGCCATAAATTTAGGCATCGAATTATTCTTGCTACAAAATAGAGAGTGAAAGGGGGGGTTATATGCTGATGATCTGGATTCTTTTTGATGATGAGAGAATCTATCATGGGACTCAGCTGCGTGTGGCAGAGTGGTTACTGCTCAACACAAGGCTAGCAAAGGGCTTGCTTCCCTAAAAATTATTTCTAGCCATATTTGTCTTGAGTAGTTTTATTTCAAAAACAAGTGTTTTGCTGAATAAAAAATGAACAAGTGAAAAGAAATGAATATTGATGACAGGGGATCAATACTGACAAAAGGTTCCCAGAATAGACCAGAGCACAGTGCTTGACTTAGTAGGTTTCCTGACTTATCAAGACCTTGTAATGATTTATTTTATAAAGATAAAAACTGCAGGGAGGGGCACCAATATAATTAGACTCTTTGTTGCAAATCAGTTAAGCCAGATGGTACTTTACAATCATACACTATTATGTTTTAGATAAAAGCCTTTGAGAGGCAATGTAATTATTAAAAGCTGAGCTATAGTACAAGGACATGAAATTTCTGGGAGAGTGTCCTTGAGGGACATATTTAGACCCTGGCTCCTTCTCTGTCTCTCTTTGCTTCCTGGCTGCCATGAAGTAAACAATTTTCTTCCATCCCATGTTCCCACCAGGCTGCACTGTATCATAACAGGACCCAAGCAACCATGAGCCGGCAACTCCTGCCACTGTGAGCAAAAATAAATACATATTCCTTGCAAGTGGTTTATCCCAAGATGTTTGTCATAACTATGTAAATTTAATACATAGATATTGTAAATTAAATAGACACATAATAAGGGACTTATGAACTTTCCTGAAACACCTTCTAACAGGTTTTAAAACTGCTGATACTGCCAGACATTATGGGTCAGGCCTTTAACTCTGGCACTCAGGGGGCAGAGGCAGCAGTTCTCTGTGAGTTACATATGATGTATGATTCATGCCTTTAGATTCATGACTCTGGGTCACTTTTTCCTCATGTGTCTTTATCCCATGATAATTTGAATTTTAGAGCTCAAAAGTTTGAGATTCTCTTTTTCATAGCCACCAGGTATTCAGTCTCAATCTTGCAACTTAGTTCAATAAATGCAAAATGCCATGCTAGATACATGTTCGAAAATTTCTAATATTTTTTTCCTCTTAAAGGCAATATTAAGTAATTGAGCTAACTCTAAACCCGATGGTCTCCACAGTCCAATTTGCAAATGTTCCAGGAAATGAAGATTAACCACAGGAAGGCAGTTCTTTGAGGCTAAGGATACAGCCCTCAAAGGGAAACAGGGTGGGGGTGGGGATAGGCAGTGAAACAAGACTTGTTTTAATGCTAATAAAACGGAGGGGCGTTTGTTCTTACTGTTATAAAATAAAATATTCATGATCACTAATGAGTAAACTTTCTTAAAATTAACCCAGTCTGAAAAGTACACACGGACAGAAAGAAAATCGGCCAGAATTATTTTTGTTTGATTTTTAAGTGTTTTGTAGCTGCTCTTCCATTGCTAGTGAGCTTGTATTTGGTCTGGTCTTCACTTTTAGTTTTAAGCCTGTGGCCACATTATACACTGCTTTTAAGGCATATGCAAATCTTTACAGAATAAATAATGATAAGAACTTAGAAATAACTCCAGCTGCTAGAAAATACACTTGACATGGAGCTTTTCCAGAAGGTAAAACTCAAGCAAAAAAAAATTAAAAAATAGTAGAAAAATAGATTAGACATGAAACAGCATCATGCTTAATAACTGTCCGCTAGAGGTTTGCTGGCAGCCTGATCATGCAATAATCCATCTAGTATCTTGAAATTAATTATCTGTCTTAAGCACAGATTAGATGGCATTACTTATCTAATTTACATAACCATACTGCTTATGTAATTATCTGTCTTAAACAAAGATGAGATCATTTTGTTTTTTCTGTTCAGAATCCATAGCAGCCACTGTTGCAGAATAAAGTGCAAGTTCGGGATGTGACATTCAAAGATTTTACAACAAGCCGCCTTACCAATCAGACTAACTCTTCCCACTTCATCATTACCATGCCCCTTTGTAAAATCTAAAATCGTTTTCGAGAGTTCCTGAGTATGCCCTGCTGGTGCCCACTTTCAAGACTTCTCTCCCCTCATTCTCTCAAAAATAACCCTTATTCATTTCCTTTCTGACCCAGCATACTTCCCACCCTGAGTTAATTTTAAGTCGGCTCAGAAGCTAGAAGCAGAGTGTATGACGTTGAGACCCTTGAGGGCCTGGTTGCAAAAGACCAGCAATCCAGGAGGCTGAAACAGGAGGCTCACAACTTCGAGGCCTCCCTCCAAAATTTCATCAGACTGTTTCAAAATAACAAATAAAAGGTGATCTGGGGATATAGCTCAGTGTCGAGTTCTTGCTTGGTGTGCTGGTTTAATTGGATTAAGACATTCCCATTACAGCAATGTCTGTGGGAGACCTTCTGGAGAGTATTAAGTGAGGGACAAGGATCTATACTGAATGTTGGTGGCTCCATCCTGTGGAATAGATGAAAAGGGAAAGACAATGCCAGCTGTGTTCCTCTCTCTGCTCCCTGATCCATCAAGATGTGAATAAGAAGTCCACTCACCCCATGAATAGGAGCTGGTCCATGTCATGCCTTCCCTGCCATGGACCATGAACAACTATAAATTGTTCCTCCATTAAGTTGTTTCTTCTCAGGCAGCTGGTCCTGCAATGAGAAAAATAACCAAGACATCCTGTAGTATGAGGTTTCTGGCCCGGACTTTCTGGCCTAATCTCGAGGTCTAGGCCCATAGACCCGTAGTCCCGCAGTCCCACAGAGACACCCAGATGCTTCCAGTAGTTTTAGGCTGATCAGCCTTAGGCCCAGGCATATAGTTTGCTAACTCTCTACCCTTAAGCTATCCCATGTCTCTTGTTCAGCCATGCCGCTCAGTACCTTTCTTTAAAGCTGCATGGTTGTCCTCTGCATCCTGCAGCTTCTCTCTGGTGCTCTGTCTGGCGGTCTGTTCTCAGAGTTTTTAGTCTAGTAGCCCCACCCACACTTCCTGCCTGCCTTTGGCCAATCAGCTCTTTTGATTAAACCAGTGGGTGGGACAGTTATTTTCCATGAAACAACACAATACCCCTACAACATCCTGAATTCTGGAGAGCATTGGTTCAATCCCCAGCGCAGCAAGAAGAAAATGAAATAAAAACCTAAAACCTGAGGCATTGGTGGTGAGGCCACTGTCACTGAATGGGTGGGTCTTAGAGCAATAATTCTCAACCTGTCAGCCCTGACCCCCTTTAGGGTCGCATATCAGAAATCGGGCATATCAGATAACTACATTGCAATTATAACAGTAACAGAATTACAGTTATGATGTAGTAATGAAAATAATTTTGTAGCTGGGGTCACCACAGCATGAGGAACTGTATTAAAGTGTAGCAGTATTAGGAAGGTTGAGAACCACTTATATTAAAGACATTGTTGGTGCAACCCTGACAATTCAGAGGAGTTCACTGGTGATGGGATTGAAGAGAAGCCGGGGAACTGTTCTGGAGATTATAAGATTCAAACAAACAAACAACCTCAACTTTTATAGCCTGGTTGGTAGCAGAGGGTTGGGCCGGAGCGTTTACATGTGGTAACACAAAAACACTAAACATTTCTAAGGAAGTTGATGACCTAGTTTAACAGATTTTTCCTATGAAATATTAAAAGAGCCACCTGGCTTCTTCTTGCTGCCTATGACAAAAGCACAAAAGTAGACAGTTGAGCTATAATACAAACTGTTTTGTTTACAAACCAAAACTTAGGAGTAAAAATGAGGAAGAAATTGCTGGATGAAAAACAAACCTGCTTCTAATTCCTCATATGTTCAAAGGGCAAAGAAAGGGCTTAAGTGGGAGACCCCATCTGAAACAGGAGCTAGGGGAGCATTCGTTAAATCCTCAAAAGAGAGGGAGAGGGAGAGAGAGAGAGAGAGAGAGAGAGAGAGAGAGACAGAGAGAGAGAGACAGAGAGGGACAGAGAGAGAGCAATGCCTGTTGGGATCTTTCAGTTGTGAACAAAGAGCCACTAAGGAACAGGAGAGATGACTCTGTGTGGTTTAGGGTTCTTGCTGCTTTTGCACAGGACCAGAGCTTCATGTCGGGCAGCTAACAACCATCTGTTACTCTAAAATAATTGTGTATGTGTGTGTGTTAGAAACAGGGCGCACAGAGGATGTGGGAGGCATACCTGTGCAGTATAGAAGAGGGCAGGAGGACATCATGTTCCTCAGGAACTAAGCTTCCTGGTGGTTGTGAACTCTGACCTGAAAACTGGAAACTGAACTCTGATCCTGAGGAAAAAGAGCAAGCGCCTTTAACTGCTCTCCATGAAGTTGCAATAGGGTTATATTGAAGGAAGCAGGTCAATGTCTCCTGAGAGGGACAGAAATAATATGTAATGAAGGGAAACCTTTGCCCTAGAACCACAACTATTATGAGAAGAAAATAAAATCTGTCATTTGCAAATCTGGATTAAGTCCATGGAAAATAAAGGCTATCTCAAAGGTGGAGCAAAGGGCTCAAATGGTAGAATCAAGAGCTGGAGATGCAAACTCAAAAAGGAGAACTGAGCTCTACTGAGACAGAGGCACTGTGTGCCCCACTGTTTCCTAGAACTAACTGTATTTGCTAATGCATTGCTAGTCCCTGTTTTTGTCAATGTCACAGGACTCCTTACAGAAGAAACTTAAAGCAGAAAAGCTTTAATTTGGGGGGGGGGCTTTTGAGTTTAGTTTATTGTTGAATGGGCATGGTAGTAGGGCCCTTTTATGGTAGGAACATATGACAAGGGCTCCTTATACTTTACTGGACCAGGAATAAAGGCTACAAGCCAGACTAAGAGGGTGACAACATCCAGAGGCCTTACCATAGTGACGTACTTCACCTCCATTGCCTCAACTCCTCAAGGTTCCATTGATGTCAAAATAGCACCATGGGATGGGACTAAGCATTTAAGAAATGAGCCTGTGGAGGCCAGTACAGTCCAAAGCACAGCTGCTGGTGATTGCTGTGTGCCTCCCAGATGTGACCATTTTGAACCAGAATACATATATAGCAATTAAGATGTGCCCATTTCACCTGTGAGAGCAGGGGGTATACCATTTGTTCCTTTACTTCATAGGTCTCTGGATAAACAGGAACTGAACTTGAAGAGTCTTAATGGAGTAGCTGAACTGATGAGTCATCAGCACATATAAAAGCTATTAAATAATCCTCTTGTACACTGTAAAGAATTAGTTTAATAAAATGCTGATTGGCCAGTAGCCAGGCAGGAAATATAGGTGGAGCAACCAAACTAAGGATGATACAAATGAGAAGGGTAGAGTCAGAGGATCTCCAGCCAGATACAGAGGGAGCGGGAGATGAATATGCCATGCAAACAAAGGTACTGAAGAGTGTAAATAAGGAATATGGGTTAACTTAAAATGTAAAAGCTGGTTAATAACAAGCCTGAGCTATTGGCCAATCATTTATAACTAATATAAACCTTTGTACAGTAATTTGGGAAGTGACTGCTAGGTATTTGGGAATAGGCATTAGGGACAGGAAACATCTGTTTACACATGACTGATAATGATATTATACTAGATCTCAAGCTCCAGCTCCATGGGTCATAGATGCCACTTTTAGGAGCTTCTAGGATAAAACAAGTGCTATGCATGACATAGAGTATATGTATTCTAAAATGAGTCTGCAAATTATTTCATCCCCTCTTTTCAAGTGGTATGATACCTGTTCTTCCTCTCCCCAATTCTACACACACACACACACACACACACACACACACACTGGCCATTCAGCTGTGATGAACGGAATGTGATGAACGGAATGTGATTCAGACAACTATAGATTTTAAGTATTGCTGCTGCAAGACACTGAGGTTATTCATAAAACCCAGCCCTACTATTCTCACTTTGGGATGTCTTGCAATCATCATAGCGAGAGGACATTCAGACCATCAGACCATCTTGAAAAGCCATGTCTAGATGACCTATTCAAAATCCCTAGGTGTCAGTCAATATCACCCTCCAGCCACATAAATAAGGAGAGTTGTTTCTGGTGACTTGAGTCCTCAAACTCTCAAATGATTGATGATACCAAATAAATGTGTCATATCCAGACCACTTCTCCTGTAGTCTAAGTTTTAGGCACAACTGTGAGCAGGATGGATGTGCTTATGGTAAATTGCTGAGGGAAGGAGGTCTGTGCAGACAGCAACAGTCTTTGGGTCAGCACCTCCTGTGATTCTTGTGAGAATTAAGTAAAACATGTGTGTAAAGCAAACTAAATGTTGGATAGCTCAATTTTTTTTTTTTTTTTTTTTTTTTTTGCTTATTTTGATTTCCTCAGAATATCTAGCATGGCACAGGAGTATGCAAGAGATCTCGACTTGTAGACTTGAGATGGCAACACAGTTAGGAATGAAGAAGGGATAAGCTTCCAGAGAAGAGGAACCCTAGCCTAGCAGCATGAGAAGGTTTTCAACATTAAGTAAGAAGTGAAGTACCTTCTGTATAGTCTATCACATACTGTCATTTATGCTGGGGAAAGTCAGACTGTATCTTTGGTTCTTGCCTTCTGGGCTGTCGTGGGAACAAAATTACAGATGTTTGGATGGCTTGAATAAGAATTAGTTTAGGAAATAAGAGACCATGTACAAAGGGGCACACATATGTTCCAACCTCCAAGGCATCTCCAAAACCAGTAAGGTTGTTTTAGCCTCTTGCATCTGTTATTTCCTACTCTCAAGCCCACTCTAAAATCTAACCTCATCCCTGTCATCCTCACCTATTACTGTCACCATACCTCATTGTGTAGAGCCAATACTGGAAGGAATTTTTGTTTTATAGTATCTAATATTTTGGGGGGAAAACTCCACCTAAACTTTTGGGGTATGTGAACCATATTTAAGAAACACATTGAATCAGGAAATCACAATGCCTTTCCCTAACCTTTCCCGTGCTTGGTCAGTTTATTCAAGAAGCGAGAGAAAGGGGCACATGAGCCTTGCTGATTCCTACCTGGAAGCCATTACTTTATAGAGATGTTGTGGGGGGCGGTGGATCTTCATATTGGTCTCGTCTTATTTAGAAGGTATTTATTTGCATAGTCTAAGCTCAAGCAGCAATCACACATACTGATGCCTGTGCTTGTGTACAATAAGTGATCAATACTTCATTTTGACCGCGGAAGTCTTAGTTCCTCTTGGACAAATGTCTTTTTCACACTACTTTAGTGATTCTCAACCTGTAGGTTGAGACCCCTTTGGCATTAGAATAATCCTTTTATAGAGGTCGCATATCAGATATTTACAATCGATAACAGTAACAAAATTACAGTTACAAAGTAGCAACAAAAGTAAGGACATTTCCAGAGAGGTTTAGCTAAGAAAGACCATAATTCATCACTTTCTTTATCCTGACTTTAAATACAATGTGCCCAGCCACTTTACATTCCCTGCTGCTACACTGGGACTACTCTGATCATCAAGCCTTCCTTATCATGATGGACTATACCCTTAAGCTACAAGCCAAAATGAACTTCTGTCCTAACATCCACAGCAGTAGAGCCAGGTTACAATGGACTGAGACCTCTGACACCATTGCATCAGGTCCTTTGCTCATTGCTGTCAAAAGTGCCTGGTGAAACTTTATTTTATGATTTGAGGGTATAATCTATCATGGTACACAGTGCCTTGGGATGAGATCCTGTAGTAGTGGAGGCATCTTGTACCCAGGAGACAAGGACCAGAGAGCAAGAAGAGGCCCAGACCCAGTATTTACTACAAATGCACACTCTCCCAGTCACTCAGTTTCCTTCTTCTAGTCACCAACTACCAATGGTGCACCTCTCACCCCAATAATGCTAAACCTTCAACTTTAGGCGAATAGTGAAGAGTCAAGTCAGTATCCATTTAAATCCTTTGTGGTACCTACAGATTGTGTGCCACTAAGGGTCCACAATTAAGACTCCAAAAGTTGCTCATACCCGCTTTCTCCCTTGCCAAGACAGGGAAGTCATCTGAGCACTCTGATGCTTTTGCCAGATGTCTCCCTGTTAGCTTGTCTGCCAACATTCTCACTAAATGAATTTCTGCTGCTATATAGAATTCTCCCAGCATCCAAAGGATGAGACCCATTTTGTTGTGGTTAAGCAAATTGTGAAGGATGAAGTGGTAGTAATGAGATGAGGAAATATCAGCTCTTCAGATAGCTCTGTTCCATACTCATAACATGACAAATTAAATATGCAAATGTCTTTGCTCCTTGAACCAATCCTTTGGAGATGAGATTCCAAAAATATCTATAAATTGAAGCCAGAGGACATAGCTTCCGGTCATCTGAATAATTATTTCTCTGCTGCGGAAAGAGCAAACAGTAAATAATTTCTTTTTATTTAATACTAAAGATACAGAAAATAGGACTTTTACATTTATCTCTAAAACACTGTCCAGAAACTGACTTGGCTCTAGGGAAAGATTTCAAATACAACCAATAAATAATAAAAGGGAAGAACACTCAGAATATCGGATTTTATACTTATTTTGAATTGAAGAAGCACTCTCTGAGGAGAGAGTAGGGAAGGGAGAATAAATGTTAAAGTCCATGGACTTTGCCCATTGGGACCAAATCCTGGAGATAATGGGGCAGAAATGTTTGACAGGTCTCCCCAAGGAGAAAGCCAAAAGCCCTTTAAGCAGCCACTGCAGAAGCTGAACCACAAAGTTCTTAGATTTCTTACCCACTAAAATTCTAGGAAAGTAAAGCAAAAATTTTCAAGTAGCTAATTCTAACTTCAGGTCTATGTTGCTCTTAATAAATGCCAAGAAATGGATTATAATTACAAGAATATTTGACTAGTTATAGATATGTTTCCAGTTATGCATAAATATTTAGTATATTATCTGGCATGTCTGCAACTACTGGTTTAAATAATTAATTTGAATGTCAAGCACAAAAGTGCTATTGAAATCAATGCAGTTATATAGGACAGTCCACTCTTTTTGTACCCACAGATTCTGCAATGCCCTGGGGAGTCTACATTGAAGATGCCTGGAGCATAGGCTCAACACTGATAAAATGAACATCCCATGAAAACGGAGAGATAACCTCCAGAAAAATGAGATGAATAATTAAGATAGTAGAAAACACAAGCTGTTGCCCACCAGTGAACGTGATTAGATATTAGGGTACACAGTTGTCAGAAATTTTCCAGCTTTCTGGAGATGCGTGTGATTCCTTCCATCAACAGAAAGAGTCTATCACCTTCTCCCTCAAGTCAGGACTGTCTAAAATTTAAGTTTGAAATCAAAGGCAATGATGGGGTGACCTTGACGAGGACTTCAGAGCAACAATCCAAAGAGTCTTTGCATTCTCACTTCGGTATTGGAAGAAAGCAACTTCAGGGTTGTAGTATGAAGTTTCTGGCCTGAACTAACCCTGAGGTCTGTACCCACAGTCCCAAATAATCTGTTTGGCCTATGGCTCAGGCATATTACTTGCTAACTCTTACTCTTAAACTAACCCATGATTAGCAAATGTCTTAGCACCTTTTCTCAGAGCAGCATTTCGTCTTCTTTCCTCTGCGTCTTCCTGGCATCTCTGCTCTGCTCTTCCTCTTCCCAGAGTTTTCTTAGTCTGGTAGCCCCGCCCACACTTCCTGTCTGCCTTCTGGCCAATCAGAGTTTTATTAAACTCATAGGAGGGACAAATATTTACAATGTACAAGAGCAGAGTCCCACAGCACAAGGTTATGAGAGATCACATAAAGAATGAGAAGCTGTTATGGTGTGAATATAAAAAAGGCCCCTCACAGCTCATATGTTGACCGCTTGGCATCAAGCTGACAGTGTTGTTTTGGGAAGTCATGGAACTCTTGACAATAGGTGCCTAACTGGATGAAACAAGTCACTAGGGGAAGAACCTTGGAGCTTATACCTTGTCCCACTCTCTGTCCCATCTCTGCTTCCTAGCTCACTAAACTTTTAGCAAGAAGCTGAAATATGTTCCCACCACCAATAAGCCTCCTGCTGCTGTGAAGTACAGGGCTGTATCATCTCAAACCATGAAACAAATAAACAATTCACCCTTTAAGCCATTACTTGGTCATGACAATGCTAAGTGGAAAACAAATCAAAACAAAACAACAACAATAAAAAAAAAAAAAGCCCTAGTACAGAAAACTGGTACCAAGAATTGAGGGCTTTGCTGTAATTAACCTGATTGTGTTGTCCACTGGCCTTCTGAACTGATCTGAAGTTTGGAGCTGTGGGCTAGAAAGCCCTAGAATGTGGCAAGCATAGTTCAATAGGCCATTCTTGAAAAGCAAAATGGTTATAGAAAAGTGGCTAGTGAAGGCCGTGTTCACGAAGTTTTGAAAAGAACAAGGACTGTCAGGACCATCCATTTTACATTCTGGCCAAACACCCACTTGAGCTCTGTCTGTGTCCTCCAACTTGAGAGAGACTGAATTCAGAAGTAAAGGACCAATTCCTGTGGTGGCAGAAATTTCATGACAGGGTAGCATTCAGGCTGTTCTGTGGTTACTGCTTGCTACATTTGCCACTTGTACATGGTGAAGAGCAGTGATCAGGGCAGAAAACTATGAATAATGTGCAGTTTGGCGAGGAAAGATACATGAGAGGAAGTGACACTGTGGACAGAGCAATTGTCATTTTTAAGGTTAGTACTGCCACAGTTAAGGAGCAAGCCCAGACTTTGCATTGAGACCATAAAAATGGTGAATTAATAAGGCTGCACCCACAGAGAGCTCCAGGGTCCAATCATAAGAACACATACGTGTGAGAGAAGGTACCTGAAAATGTAAAACCTTTAAGTTATTCTGCAGGAAAATGCCACACTCAGCTTAGCCACAGAGTCACACAAAGGCTGAAGTGGTTGTAGACCAAAGGACCCATTCCTTTGAGCTAGGCAGCTTAAGCTGACAGCAGTACTTGGCTATGTATTTGAGTAGTGTTGTTTTACAACCATACAAGAATAGGAGATGGGCATGGAGGGTTGTACAGAGCTACAAAAGGCTGTTGGGGTTAATAATGTACACTACAGCTAGATTCTCTGCATGGAACTCGCAAGAAAGCTGAGTATGAAGCTGTGAGGGCAAAGCTCAAGTTATACTAGAGACAAACTGGGATTGATTTCCCTGGTACTTCTAAAGTCAGGCCATGTGATGCTTAATCTTAATAGTTAACCTGACTGGATTAAGAAATATCAAGACTTGTAAAGCATACCTCTAAGTATATCTGTGAACCAAGAGATGATTCGGTCATTACGGTTCTGATTTAATTAATGGACTGGTACCCTGATGGATTTATATAACAATGGCATTATTAAGAGGTAGTGAAAAGTAGTAGGAGGAAACCAGTTGAGTGGATGACATTCTAAGTCCATCCCTGTGGACTGGATCTTGCCTTGGGTATGTCCCATTTCTTTTGTGTGGTCTCTGGCTGCCACTATCATAATAAACTGCCACACTCCGTCATGCCCTTCCTATCATGATGCACCAACACCTCTGAAACCATGCATCAGAATAAATCTTTCATACTTTAAAATGCTTTTCTTGGGTGTTTAATCATACTACAGAAAAATTCTAATTAACACATACCACCTGTGGAATCCCAAGGAAGTTTAATGCCATACCATAACAAGAGTTGCTTTCCAAAGTCAGTCACACAACTCTGGGTAGAAAGAAGAAATAGAATGACAATGTATTGTGGATACAGAGAGAAGAGAAGAGAAACTGAGAAGTGGGCATGAAGGTAACCAAAGTATTAAGCCCATTACTAGAGCCAGTGATTAAAATCCCCAAGAAACTTCAAGGCAGTGTACCCCAGAGTCATTCAAGCCAAGCTGGAAGGAGTAAATATTCTCTCTCACACACATAAACATAGCTATGGAGAGTTTTCCAGGGACACTGAGAAAGGAAGTAGAATGTGCTTCTTTATACGTTCTAGGTACCTAACATCTGGAGAAAGGCACATATTCTGATTAAGGTTTATGTAAGCTCTGCAGACCTTCTCAGTGAAATAGACCTCACAAGCCATCCCTTTGCCGAGTGTTAAACTGGAACAGCAGTGACCAGGCCTCAGATTTGAAGCAAATTCACAAGAATAAAGGTAAGTATAAGGCTAATGTAAATGTGAGGAAGGCATTATCTCACTTCTGTATGCCACAACAGGCTGTCAAGTGACAAATTAATTAACACATCAAAGTACTTAGACACTTCTAAGACAATAAAAACTGTTTCATGGGAACATAACTTTTATTGGTAATAAGATAAAATATAATAGCCACAGGATCCTGCAATTTCAAAACATCTGACAAATGAATTTGTTTTCATGACAGAAATCTTCAAGATGTCAAGAAAGAAAATGAGTATTAAAGAACTTTAATAAAGCATTCTTCATACAGTAAAATAAAGTCTTTAAATTAGAATTTTGCTTTCTAGTGCTTGTTTCTAAATTGATAATCAACACACATACTTGATATTTACTAAAATATAGCCTGTAAATATTAACCTGCTAGGTTGTTTATAATTGTTTACTAGCTTTAGATATTAACATAGTTTTATTGTCAAAAAGCACATACTTAGCTTGTAATCAATCTATAAAAGTTTTCATAATTGTAGTCTCCCTACTATATTTGTGCACCAAAAAGTTAGTTCATTAGGTAGACAATGGTACCTTAGAGAAGAGATTCAAGTACGTAATATAATTGGATGAAAATGAAGTAATGGCCACTTGTCCTTGATGTTTTAATACTTTCAATCTTACTCTGCCTAAAATATAACTATTCTAATAAGAGCATCCAAAAGAACCAAAATAAAGCCAACACCCTGCTGTGATAATAAGACTTGAGTCTAAGGCATATCAAAAATTATTACAAACAAAATAACTACTTATATCGTGGTGCTCTGTAATTAGAGAAGATGAGAGGAAACAATAAAACTATGTTTTGGTAAGGAAGAAAACTATTGAAGAGAAAAATTGATTATAATCAGTTGATAAGATGTCTGCATTTTATAGCCGCTCATGACCTATAAGCAGATGCAGTTTTAATAATATACCTAAGAGATGGATTTTGTAGATGAAAACAAGAAATGATTGCCTAAGAAAATATGGACAAACTACCAAGTCCATGCTGATCATTTAAAACAAAACAAGAATTTTGGAGGCTTTTATAACATCAGAAACTCCTTCTCTTTTACTGGAGTATCAGGTTTACATATTCCCAAGGATTTAGGATCAAAGTCATGCATTTTAAAAATAACATAGAAATCAAAATAATGTGGGCAAAAAATCTTTAATTTTCTAATAATGTTTCAGCAGTTCTTTAGCTACGAATATAAAAGTACTAATAGTACGAATTCTTTATTAAATAATTTCAATTAGCAATAAATGCTCCTTCTGTGATATTTAAAAAGGATGATTTTAAAAGATAATGACCCTTCTATTCAAAGACATAGTACAACATTGTAATAACTGCATAGACAAAATTCCTTTGGAAAGAACCTTATGGTAATTTGTCTATATTCATTGGTTCTCAACCTGTGGGTTCAGCCCCTTTGCAGGTTGAATGACCTTGGGACCACCCAACACCATCAGAAAACGCAGATGTTACATTATGATTCATAATTATAGCAAAATTGCAGTTATGAAGTAGCAGAAAAATTAATTTTATGAGTGAGTGGTCACTACAACATGAAGTGTGTGTGTGTGTGTGTGTGTGTGTGTGTGTGTGTGTGTGTGTGTGGTGTATGGGTGCAGTGTCTGTACATGGTATGTTTATCTATGTGCTATGTGATGTGTGGTATGAATATGTATGGTATGTATAGTGTGTATATGTTGTAGAGTTTATGTGATGTGTGTGTGTGTGTGTGTGTGTGTGTGTGTGTGTGTGTGTGGTATATGTATGTAATGTGTGCCGTGGATATATGTGTGGTATGTGTTGTGTGGTGTATGGTGTGTGTATGTGTGCGTGTGGTAGCAGTGGTAGTGATAAGTATCAAACCAAGAGTCACAAGCATAACAGACAATTGTTTTACCACTTACCTCCTAAGTCCTCAAGTATATTTTAAATCTTAGATTGGCATTCTTCTTTCTTCTCCAACCTCAGTGCTACTTTCAAGCCTAAATGTACTCACTTAATTTAAAAAACTGCAATATCTGAAGTTGGTGGGATTGCTCAGTGGTTTAGATCACATACTACTGAGGCAAAGGACCTGGTTTACTTCCTATCATCTACATCAAGCAGCTCAGCTAAAGAGAGATCTGATGCCTATGACTTCTACAGACACCTGCATAAATGCACATAGTCACACTCAGACACACACACACAATTTAAAATAATAAAAAAAAATCTTTTAAAATTTGGGTCAGTCACAGATGGAGAGAGTGCTGAGGGGGACTCCAGGAAGGGTCGTTTCAGAGGTGGGTAGAAGCCTGGAGCAGAGATATCTCCCAGGAGTCCATAGGGAGGACCCCAGCTTAGACTACTAAGTAGCAGATAAGTAGCCTAAAGTGGACAACTCCTGTCACCCGACTGTGCCTGTCATTAGAGAGGCATCATCCAGCAACTGATGGAGACAGATACAGAGACCCATAGCCAAACATTAGGTGGAGTTCGGGAGTCCTTCAGAGGAGGAGGAGAAAGGAGTTCAGGAGCCAGAGGGGTCAAGAACACCCCGGGAAGACTCAGGCAATTGACATTGGCTCACAGGGGCTCCCAGAGCCTGAATGGACAACAGGGAGCCTGCATCCGATTGACCTAGACACTCTACATATATATGTTACAGTTGTATAATTTGGTCCTTTTGTTGGATTCTAACAGCAGGAACAAGGGCTGTCTCTGACTCTTATTGGCTTTTAGGACCCTACTTCTTATACTTGGTCACCTTGCACAGCCTCAATATATGAGAAGGTGCTTAGTTTTACTACAACTAGATAGGCTATGTTATGTTGATACTCATGGGAGACCTGTCCTTTCCTGGATGAAGATGGGAGAGGAGGGCATTGGGGGGTGGGGGAGGGAGGAAGGACTAGGGGAGGAGGGCATTGGGGGTGGGAGGAGGGACTGGGAGAGGAGGGAATTGGGTGTGGGAGGAGGGACTAGGGGAGGAGGGCATTGGGGGTGGGAGGAGGGACTAGGGGAGGAGGGCATAGGGGGTGGGAGGAGGGACTAGGGGAGGAGGGCATTGGGGGTGGGGTGGGAGGAGGGACTAGGGGAGGAGGGCATTGGGGGTGGTGGTGGGAAGAGGGGCTAGGAGAGGAGGGCATTGGGGTGGGAGGAGGGACTAGGAGAGGAGGGCATTGAGGGTGGGAGGGGGGACTAGGGGAAGAGGGCATTGGGGGTGGGAGGAGGGACTAGGAGAGGAGGGCATTGGGGGTGGGAGGAGGGACTAGGAGAGGAGGATTGAAGGGTAGAGTGCAGCTGGGATGTAAAATAAATAGATGGATAAAAAAATAATTGTCAACTAAAATATTTTTGCAAGTCTGATCATATGCCACCTTCAGGCACAATTAAGGCTATATCACTTTCATTTTCAAATGAATAAGATCAAATATCCATGTTGTGATTAACCTTCATAGTCAGCTTGGTTGGATTTACAATCACTGTGGGAACATAGCTCTCTGTGTGTCTTAAGATGTTCCTCAAAAAGTTCAGTGAAGGTGGGAAGACCCAATCTTGGGGTACAATATCATTCCAAGGAGTGTAACCTCCAACTGAATAAAAATGAAAATATGAGCTGAGCATAAGCAATCATCTCTGTCTGTGTCTGGACTGATACAATACGACCAGCTGCCCAATGCTCCTGCGGCTACAACTTCCATGCTAAGATGGATGTGCCCTCTAATTGGGAGGGAGCACACACACACATACACAAACACATATATACTTACATATATATATTCTTACACACACACGTGCACACAGAAGCACACACATATGCACAGACCTACACACGCACAAATGTACACATACGCACATATAAATACACACACGCACAACAACAACAACAAAATCAAAAACTTCTTTTTACATTCTTAGGTTGTTTTGTCGTGTATTTTGTCAGGACAGCGAGGAGAGTAACTAATACAGAAAATTGCTACAATAAACCTGAACGTGTGGCTTTTAGGCCTGTGGACTGGGTTTATGTGAGAAATGTCTGAGATGGAGCTCAGATGGTAAAGAAACCATAGGATGTCGTAAGCAGAGACTAATGGGCAATCCGGTGAGAGTTCAGAAGGCCAGAATGCTAAGAAAAATGTGGACATTGGAAGCAGCCCATGGGATTTCAGAGGGGGACAAAGACTACAAAAAGCTAGGCAATTTCTGTTAGGTTTTGGCAAGGAATCTGGCCATGTTCTGCCCATGTCCTTGAGTTATGCCCTCCCCAACATGATGGATTGAACATTCAAACTCTGAGCCAAAATAAGCCATTTCTTAAGTTGCTTTGGTTGGGTACGTTGTCATCTCAATGAGAACAATCACTCAACCCACTGTATCAGAGTGATTCAAGAATTCTGAAAAATTTCATCAACCCAAAGTGCCCAATCTTGCATCCCAAGAGTAGGCACAGAGAAAGCAATGAGCCCAACACATTCTATATTTCTTCCTTTCCTTAACACGGTGACCAAATACCCAGTGAAGCACCCTCGGGAGCAAAGTTTTATTTGGACTCACAATGGCAGAAAAAGCACGGTGCCATCTCAACACAAAACACATCATTTTCAAACCATGGCAAGTCTTGACTGTCTTGTTGATGTTGCTGTCAGTAAATTTTCCCAAGTCTGTGTGTCCTAGCCCTCTCTGCAGGTGATCGCATGCTCAGGCTCAGACCAGTTGTTTCTTAAAGATGCATCCCAGTGGTGCCTCTTTTTCTTATTTGTATTATCTGTTCAGTTACTGCGCGCCAGACGTGGCCAGCGAGAGAGATCTCTAGCTTCACCCAACAAGCAATGTCTTACGCAGATACATGGCCACCGGCCCAGACATCTGCTTTCTAATGTGAGCTCCACCTTAGAAAGCCTTTTTCATCTTTGCATACCAGCCAGACGCCCATCAGTTAACCACCTTCATCCTCAGTGATGCACTTTTGGTGATGGCTGGTTGCTAAGTCTGTTCAAAGCATGGTATTTAATCCTTACAGGGATCCTTTGAGGTAAATGTTTACCCCAGTTTTTTATGATAAAGAAAGGAGAAAACAATGAGGTGACGTAGCACACATAGTAACGAATAGTCAGGCTGGAGATTTGAACCTAAGAAAGTTAGCTATAGAGCTTACGATTTAGCCACATCTCCCTTAAACTCAGAGAAGGGAAGTTTTTGTGTTTCCCTGGAAATGCCATGAATCCTATGTAAGATTGCCCCTTCCTCAGAAGCATCTCTCCCCAATAGAAATTAGACCAGAAACTTTTCACACAAGAAAAAGAGTTATATACTCCTACTCCACAAAGAAATCAGCACTTATGTGTTACATTAGGTTTTCTGCCCCGGCTGGCCAGAGCTCCAGACCCACAGACCTGCCATCCCAGAGCGCCCAGCCACCTGCTGCTGCTCAGGTCCCCAAAATGACTCAGACGCTTATATTAGCTTCATGCTGTTTGGCCTATGGCTCAGGCACATTGCTAGCTAGCTTCTTCATCTTAGCTCAACCCATTTCCACTAATCTTTCCTGCCAAGTGACCCGTGGCTCACCTGTGTTCCTTACATGTTGCTCCTTTGGGCATCTGGCTCAATCTGTCTTGACTCCGCCCTTCTTTTCCTACCTATTCTGACTCTCCTCCTACTTCTTCTATGGTGCTCACCAAGGGTCAAAACAGCTCCTTTATTTAAAGATTGATATTCACAACATACAGAAAGGCATTCCCACATCACTTATGTGTCCCCGTGAGTAGAGTCCACCCTGATGGTCCTTCCAAAGATACAAAATTAGAGATGAGCTTTAAGGACCTTTGGTTTCCACCTGGATAAGAAATATCTGGAAACTTTTAGAACAATGATATTTAACATGCATCTATGAATCCTGCACCAAAGAAATGCATCTTAATTCTCCTGTCCTTTCCCTAGAATCCAGCATTGTCTTTAGTTATAAATATTACTGACAAGCTGAAGCAGTGTTATCAAAAGCTCAGACTTTTGGAACCTATTGAAATCACGTCTATTTTCATATCACCACAGTTTGTAGATGTCTCAAAAAATCTCATACATTTAGCACTTCTTTGAAATTTCCGCTAGATAAGTGTACTTAGTGCAAAATTTTGTTATGAACATAAAATAAAAATATCTACATTGCTAAATCAGAAATACATGTTAGTTTTCTTTGGTAATGGTATTTCAGTATATTTGGAATACTTTGAAATAGGATTTATTTTTATTTACTTATTTATGATTTATGCAAGTATTTTGCCTGCTTGTGTATAACATGTGCATGCCTGGTACCCTCTGAGGATTCTCCGGAACTAGAGCTCCAGAACTTCCATGCAAGTCTGAGAATCAAACTGTGGTGGCCTGCAAGAGTAGCAAATGCTCTGGACCACTAAGCCATGTCTACATTCCCAATGCTGTGTATAATAGATTTAGTAAGATCATTTGAGAAGAGATCTCTAGACACAAAGATTCAGATATCACCTCTATGTTATTTAGTTTTTCAGGATATTGTACAAGCAAAGTTAGCACTTACCATGGAGATATATCCTCAGTTCCACATCCCTGTTGCAAATAGACTCCTCTTTTTGCTCCGTAGCCTTGGTCTCTTTTAATCTATAGCACACCTTAGACCTTATTTTTTTTTTCAACACAGCACTTCTTACATTCCACTTTTAAGGTCAACTGTAGACCTTGTCAGACTTCAAAACAATTAAACAAATTTGAAGTTCCCCTTAGAAAGTTCCGGAAGCTGGGCTTAGAACAGAGAAAAATCCCTATGAAGAGAGCAGAAGAGCTGGATGGAGCCCATATAAGAAGCTCTCCTCACTCTGTTTCTCATTTTTCTCAGTAACTTCCTGTTCCTCCTCCTTTATCCTTGTAAGTCTCCCGCCTCTCTAAGCTCATCCTGAGACCTGCTCTTCAGAGGACCTGAAATGACCTGTTCTGTTTATGTCTTGTTCCTTTTAGAGGTTCATTATTGCCGTGACTACATCCATTACTTGCTATAACTAGGAAAATCGTAGCTCCTGGTTTGTTCTAGAAGGTCCAGTTTGTATTTGCTGTCAGGCATAATTACTTAGAGCCACCTGCACACTCTCAACATCTCCTATATTTGTATAACAAATTCTCCAGTTATTTCACATATAACTTGTTTTCAAAGACTCACCTAACAGAATGTTTCCCACACCCTTAAAAGATGTTCTATGGGGGGAAAATGGCTAACTGGATGGATCAATGTAGGAAATAAGCCTGTAAACTCACATTTAATATCAGTGTGTTAAAACCTGGAGGAGGTCCTGAAGTAGAAAATCTTTTTTAACTTTGCTATTACTCAGGGTTTACCAAGCTTGTTTAACCGCCAAACCATTTCCCCTTGAATCCATAATGCAATTTTGATAGATTTCTGCCGAGATCGACTTCTCTCTATTAGCAGCTGCTCTTCAATACAGCTGAAAGCGCTGGCTTTCGGAGGGCAGCAGCTCGCCCATTCAGAACCTCTGGCTGAATGCATGAAGCAACTGGGTTCCAGTCTGTTCTGCCTCTCAGGTCACCACTGAGTGCAATTCACATTAACAGCTGTGATCCACACAGCCATTTTGGCCCTTGGTTAAGTGAAGTAATTTGGATCTCAGCGGTGCTTTTAATGGCTTCTAATTTCACTCATAAAATTTTTCAATCATAAAAATCTTCATTTTTAGTACCAAATGGGGAATTTTGTCAGCAAATCACTTGATCTACAGTCACTAAGGTGATTTTGAAGAGGCCCTTCCATCTGGCCAGGTTTTCTGCTCCCAGCCTTGCCAAGACCACACCATTTACTCAGCTTCTCCATTTGGAAGCAGGAGATAAGTGCTTTCATATTTAGCACACATTGAGCTCATTCATCTCTTGGTTTTCCATGGTATATTATACTCCCACTAGATGCAGGTCCTTAAAGGGTGAACAGCATGCTATAGACATATGCAGGTCCCATCGGTGCTGTGGTTTGAATCTACATCTCCCTAACAAGTTATATGTTAGAACTTGAGATACAGCATGGTGATATTACAAAGGAGACTCTCCATGGGAAGTTACTAAGTAGCTCCCATCTTGGTAGGTGATTGAGTCTGTCCCCAAAGATGGAGGTCAATATCATTACAGAAGAGGTTGCAGAGACTGCCTGGCTTTTCCCATAAGGCCTCTGACTTCATCTCTCCCCTTCTCTCCTTTTCACCGCTGGAGGACACATCTGTAGAGATGACGCACCCCCTGGAAAGCAGAGAGAAGCTGTTACCAGACACCCCATCTGTAAGAGCCTTGGGACTGGGCTTCCTTTTCTCCAGAGCCATGAGAAATCAGTTCCCATTTTTGCAAATTACTGAATCTAAGATATTTTTGTTATATCAGTAGCAATAGATTAAAGACTGCATGTATTTGGTCAAATGCTTTGAACTTTGTGCCCGATTTGTCTGTGTTGTTAGGTTGGTGGTTTAGTTTAGTTTTTAAGGGAAAGAAAAGATGAAGAGAAGAACAAAGAAGAATGAAAGGGAGGGAGAAGAGAGCATGGAGTGTTGCTGGCAGAAATAAGATGAAACACGGCCTTCTGCTTACACTGAAATGACTAACACTGGGTCAAACGGTACTTGTGGGGTTAAATCATATTGGAAACAAATCATGTATGTAAGTGTTCACAAAGCAAAGACCCCAGGGAAAGGAGGTTAATAAAGTCTAAGACCCACCGGGTTTTCATTGAGGGAACCCTGACTCAGTTCACACTTGCTGCACGCTACCTTTTGCCATCTCCCAAACTACGAACCAGACAGAGTGGTTGTGAGCTAGACAGATGGAAAGCCATGTGTGTACTATATTGATGTGCAGAAAGGGCCTAGTGCTGAGTAACAGCCGTGGATAAGAAGGAAGTTCTCGTGAGGCTACACAAATAACAATACTTTCATTTAAAAAAAAATACAGAAATGCAAAAGGGAGCATCTGTGAGGAAGAAGGGGCTAGTGAGACAAAAGAGAAAATCCTAAGAATGTTAATGTGAGCAAAGTACGTTGGCGCACATATGGGGAATGCCAGAATGGAATTCATTATTTGGTACGCCAACTAAAACAATTAGTAAGATATTAACGAAAACATAATGCCAAATCCCTTGTTTTAAAGAAAACATAACAATACAGCATGGTATTATTTCTTTAGCTCTGGGTCCTCTGACAAAGCAGAAGGATTCATTTACACTAAGTGGTAAAGTATCAGCATGCAAACTGCAAAACAAAGACTATAAGCCCAGTGTGGCAGAGCGTGCCTGGAATGTCAACACTCAAAAAATAGTCAGAAGGAATACAGCAAGTTCCAAAGCAGCCTGGGCTAAATAGTGTGTCCTAGGCCTAAGTCATACAGCTAGATGCTGTGCACACTAGCCAAGCAGTCTACCAACTGAGCTGCAGCTTCAGTCCTGGGACTTCAAGGTCTTGTTGTTACTTTCTGTGCGCTACCTTTAAGTGTCTTTAACTAGCACTGTTTTTCAGGCAGCATTTAAGTAAAATCGGAAAGTGGAAAACTTGACCACTCAAAGCACAGTGAAGTGCATCTAACAAAGTAAAATGTGACATCCTGAGCTGTCCTTAAAGCACGTTCATGCTGGACTGGAGAGCTGGCTCAGCAGTTAACAGAACTTGTTGGCCTTGCAGGGGACCTGGGTTCAGTTCCTGGCACTCACATGATGATTCACAAGCAGCTGTTATTCTAATTGTAAGGCATCCAATGTCCTCTTCTACCCTCCAAGAGTACCAGACATGCCCATGGCACACTTAAATACATGCAGGAAAAACACATATAAAATAAATCTAATTCTTTAAAAAAATGTAAAAGTGTTATCCAACAAGAGGAAAATAAAATGAAATATTATAGAACTCCATATCACCATATTCAATGCCTCCCACCCCCACGCCACCTTCTCCTGTCCCTGTGACTGTCTCTGCTGCCCCTCTTTTCTCCATACAAATAGTTCCTCTTTTACATTATCATTTTTAAATATCTGGGACATTCTGTTTATTAGGAGGCCAGTGGAACTGCAACATAATTGAGCCTCAGCAACCAAAAAAAATAAGCAAATTCTAGGTCCAACTCAGTGTCTCTCCTAGGTCCCAGACATCAGGCTTGAGCCAGGGAGCCATATCTGATGCTGTTATGCCTGAGTCCACTTTAGAGATAAAAGACACTGTTGGGTGCTCCCACCTCCACTGCATCTCTCTCTGGGTGTTGCCAGGTACTATCTTCCAATGTCTATCTGGAGGTTGAAAGCACCATAAAATCAACTCCACAGAAAAGCAAGCTGCAGGCTGGAAGTGGTGCCTTCCATTTAAGAAAGTCATCTGCCCACTTTTGGTCAAAACTGAAGCATCTAAGATAACAGTCAAACCTTGTGCCTCACTCCAAACTGTGTACTTGACCATCACTCTACTACAAGTGCTGACGACATCCAGAGTCCACCGTGAGCCAAAAGCCTCATGCTCCAGTTTGCTGACCCACCAGTGTATCTCTCAAAAAGCACCACATTCACCCAGCTAATGATGCTTGAAGCCAGAAATTATTCATTCCTCTCTCTGTCAGAGTTAGTTCTGCCTTGTATGTCTCTGATGAAGGCATCTCCTACCCCTTCATCATCACGTCACTTCCAGCCAGCATCCTCAATTCTCTTCAGTGACCATATAATGGTTAGTATCATATGCCAACTTGACTAGGCTACAGGCTGCTCAGACATCTGTTCCGTGTTATACGAGGAGTGTCTGGAACTGTATTTCTGAATGGTGTCAGCATTTTTATCAGACAGACAACCCTCTCTGAGGGAAATGGAGCTCATCCCTTCAGTTGAAGGTCTAGACAGAACTAAACAGGCCCACAGTTCCTCAGTTCCTATCAGATCAAGAGCGGCTACCTGAGACCTGCAGTTCCTCAGCACCTACTGGATTAAGAGGGGTACCTGAGACCCACAATTCACCAGCATGTATTGGATCAAGAACTCCTATAGGATTAAAGCTCCCTCTGAATCAAATGCTCTATTGGATCAAGGTAGGATCCCTAAGACACAGAATCAGCTAGCTTTTATTACACCAAGTACGGGTCACTGTGACACAGAACACACCACCTCCAAGTGGACCAAGGGAAGCTTCCTGAGACACAGGCACAGACAGTAGATTATACCAAAATCAGCTCCCTGCGATACAAATTCTGCAGTGATCCAAGGAAGCAATGGACAGACGCCAGTGCAAGAATGCATAAAATAACATAAAGAACAATATGACACCACCAGAATCTGGTGGTTCTACAACAACAATACCTGATCATGGCAATGCGGAAGAAGCAGCAAAAGCAAACAACCTTAAAAACATTATGAAGATAATTCCCTTAAAGAAACAGAAGAAAAGACAAACAAAAAATTGGAAGAGATCAAAAAATTTCTGAGAGAAAATAAAGAAAACATGAAAAGGCAATAAAACAGGTGAAGGAAATATTTCAATATTTAAAAATTGAAATAGAAGCAATAAAGAAGACACACATCAAGGAATGTTGGAAATAGAAAACCTGAAGAAACAAACTGGAACTACAGGTGCAAACATAACCAACAGAGTGCAAGAGATGGAAGAGAGAATCTCTGGAGTGGAAGATTCAATAGGGGAAATAGATACGTCACTCAAAGAAAACACTAAAACTAAAAAAGTCATAACACAAAATGTCCAGGAAATCTGGGATATCATGAAAGGATGAAACCTGAGAATAACTGGAATCAGAGAAGGAAAAGAATATGAGATCAAAGGCACAGAAAATATATGCAACAAAATCATATAAGAAAACTTTTTCAGTCTAAAGAAGGAAATTCCTATAAAGACACAAGAAGCTTACAGAACACCAAATAGACTAGACCCATAAAGGGTCTGCTCACCACATAGTAATCAAGCCAATAAACCTACAAAATTAAGAAAAAAATACTGAGAGCTACAAGTGAAAGAGGTCAAATTACCTATAAAGGCAGACCCATCAGAATAACACCAGACTACTCAATGGAAACAATGAAAGCAAAAAGGTCCTGGTCAGATGTTATACAGACACTAAAGACCATGGTTGGCAGCCCAGACTACTATACCCAGCAAAACTATCAGTCATTATAGATGGAGTAAAGAAGATACTTCACTACAAAACCAGATTTAAACAATACCTATCCACAAATCCAGGCTTACAGAAAGCCCTAGAGGGAAAACTCCAACCTAAGGAAGTTATATACACCCATGAAACCACAAACAATGGATAATCCCACAGAAGAGAAACCCGAAGAAGGGAAACACACACATACTACCACCAAAAATAATAGAAAATAACAATCACTGGTGGTTAATATCCCTTAATATCAATGGACTCAATTCACCCACAAAAAGACATAGGCTAAGACAATGGATACAAAAACAGAATCCATTCTTCTTCTGCATACAAGATACACACCTCAACTTCAAAGACAGATACTGGCTCAGAGTAAAGAGTTGAGAAAAGACTTTCCAATCAAATGGACCTAAGAAACAAGCTGGTGTAGCTATTCTAATATCTAACAGAATAGACTTGAAACTAAAATCAATCAAAAGAGATCATGACAGACATTACTTATTCATCTCAAGAAAAATGCACCAAGATGAAGTCTCAACTCTGAGTATTTATGCCCCCAACACAAGGGCACCTACACATAAAAAAATAAAAATAAAAACATTACTGAAGCGTAAATCTCATATAAAACCCCACACATTAATAGAGGGAGACTTCAATACCCCATCTCACCAATGGATAGATCTACCAGACAAAAACATAACAGAAAAGTCAGAGATCTAATAAATGTTATGGCTCAAATGGACTTAATAGATATATACAGAACTTTCCACCCAAACACAAAGGAATATACCTTTTTCTCAGCACCCCATGGAGCTTTCTCTAAAATTGACCACATATTCAGTCATAAAGCACATATGAATAGATATTTAAAAATGGAAATAACTCCTTGTATCTTATCATACCACCATAGTCTAAAGTTATAGTTCAACAACAAAAACCACAGAAAGCCTAGAAATTCATGGAAACTGAACATCTCTCGATTGAAACACCTCTGGGTCAAGGAAGAAGTAAAGAAAAAAAAAACAAAGACTTCCTAGAATTCAATTAAAATGAATCCACAACATACCCAAACTTATGGGACACAATGATGCAGTGTTAAGAAAAAAATTTATAGCACAGATACCTATATGAAAAACCTAGAGAAATCTCACACACGAGACTTAACAGCATAGCTGAAAGCTCTAGAACAATTAGAAGCAAACTCACCTAGAAGGAGTAGAAGGCAGGAAATAATCAACTCAGGACTGAAATCAATAAAACTGAAACAGAGAGAACAATACGAAGAATAAATAAATCAGAGTTGATAACCAAAGGATGCACATTCTTACCCCAAGGGCATTAGCTCAGCTATGCTCAGAGCAGCATTATTCGTAATAGCCATAAGCTGGAAACAGCCTAGATGTCCCTCAACTGAAGAATGGATTAAAGAATTGTGGTGCATTTACATAATACAGTACTACTCAGCAGCAAAAATAAATAAACAAATAAATAACATCCTAAAATTTGCAGGCAAATGGATGGATTTGGAAAGATAGACATGGTATGTGCTCACTCATAAGTGTATTTTAGATATAAAGCAAAGGATAACCAGACTGCAAACCACAATGCCTGAACAGCTTGGTAACAGGAGGAACTTAAGAGGGACATCCTTGGATTCTCCTGAGAAGGGGAAATAGAGAAGATCTCCTGAATAAATTGGGGTCGTAACAGGAAGCGACCAAGGGGAGGTGGGAACAAGTCATAAGAGATAAAGATGGTTGAGTGGGAGGAGCAACAGAGAGGGAGAAAAAAGAAATGAATATCTTGTTAGAGGAAGCCACTGTGGGGTTAGAGAGAAACCTGGTGCTAAGGAACCCCCAAGAGCCCACAAGATATCCCTGGATAGGTCTCCAAGAAATAGTGGAGAGGGTGCCTAAACAGGACTTCCCCTATAATCAAATGAATGACCACCCTAAGTAACATTATAGAAACTTCATTCAGCAATGGATAAAGGCAGAAGCAGAGATCCATAGCCAAGCACCTGGTGAAGCTCCCAGTCCAGCTGAAGGGGGCTGGGGAAGTATATGAATAAAGGGATCAGGATCATGAGGAGGATACCCATAGAGACGGCTGACCAGAGCTATTGGGAGCTCACTGACTGAAATAATAGCTGAGGGACCTTCAGCGAGGAGTGGAGTTAAACCCTCTGAAGGTAGATGACAGTCAAAAGTCGTGGGCAGTTTGAGGATCCTTTTGCAGTAGGATCAGAGTATATTCCTGGTGCGTGAATTGACATATTGAAGTCCATTCCCTACAGAGGAACACCTAACTTGGCCTTGATACTAGGATGAAGGACTTGGACCTACCACAACTGGATATGCTAGACAGAACTGTCTCAGCTTGAGATTTCCTGCCCCCCTTGGGGAAGGGATGGAGAATGAGGTGGGGGAGGCTGAGAGAGGACTGGGAGGAGGGAAGGGAGAATGAGCAGTGGTAGGTATGGGAAAAAGCTTTTTAAATAAAAAGAGAAAAGAAAAGAATATTTAAAGTGATTAGTATATACTGTTTTTAGTATGTGGTCCACATACATTAAAGACTAAAACATAGAAAATATCTAAAGACAGACTAACATATTAGAGGCAGTAAGTCTTTAGAGATCCATTTTTTTCTTAGCTTTTTTAGAACTTGACCCATCTTTTGCAGAAGAACATTAACTCTATTTTTTTTTTAAGATAAAGAAAAGATGCTATCCAAAGACTTATCTTCCCTTCTCAAACCATTGCATAAAGTACCTGACAGTTTTGACAGATATAATGCAAAGGTCCCATGACACTTCCTGCTCAGGCACTTAAAATAAGCCCAGGCAAGGCTGTGGTGGATGGGAAACTGTTTTTGATCTATGCATGTCTCCAACATTCTCCTTGGCTCTCCCTCTTGTATAGGCTTAGCTTCCTCCACCCTACCCCCTCCTCCCTTTCCGTGCATTATCTTTTTTCTACTTTTAAATCCTTTATTGCTTTCCAAACAGACAGATAGGACAATTTCATTTTTATCAAGAGGTGATTCACATTCAAGAGTTCACTTCCCCATGCCAAGAAAAAGCTCTCCTGCCCTGACTTCTCACCTCCATACTTTCTTGCTTATTTGTACAGAAATAATTAGGTGCCTAGAACTTTCCCCTTATCCCAATACTCACTACTGAACCACGAGTGTCAAAACCTCAGGAAAAGCTTCATTTCGCCTTTGTCCTCTGCTGGGTGCAGTGTGTTGCCTACGCAAAGGACAAGAGCACACCTTCCCTCTGCATCCCAGTCTACACACAGCCCTAGAAGCACGCCTTCCTTCTGCAGCCGAACTTCACAGTTTTCCAAATGTCTCTTTGTCCTTTACTCCTCCACATTCTCGCATAAAACCCATCAGAAGAAAGGGAACTTACAGCCTATTCATTGGTGATCCCTCCTCAGCCCAGCCTCTCTCTAAACATGGCCCATTCTGTTATAACCCAGTGTAGATGTTACAGAAGATCTCTGTACTGTTCAAAATTACCTTGTGCCAAGAGAACCAATATGGAAGAAAAAGGTTACTTGGTCTCCAGAAGTTTCAGCTGATGCCCAGTTTGTTCTGCTCAGATGGGAAGAAGAACACAAAGCAGAGGAAAACTCCTCTTATGGTGAGGAAGCAAAAAAGAGAGAGAGAAAGGGAGGAAGAATCTAGGGAGGTGATTATGCCTTAACAACACTCTTAGTGATCCAGTTTCCCCAGCTGGGCTCTGTGCCTCCTAAAACTCATCATCTTAGTCAGGGTTCCTATCACTACAATGAAACGCCATGACTGTAAAGCAAGCTGGGAAGCAAGGCTTTATTCAGCTTACACTTCAACATTGCATTGCTGTTCACCACTGAGGGATGTCAGGACAGGAATTCAAACAGGACAAGATCCTGGAGGAAGGAATCAATGCAGAGGTCATGGAGGAGAGCTCTGTACTGACTTGCTTCCCACGGCTTGCTCAGCCTGCCCTCTTATAGAGCCCAGGACCACCAGCCCAGAGCTGGCACCACCCACAATGCACTGGGCCCTCCCCCACTGATCACTAATTGAGAAAATGCCTTACAGCTGAATCTCATGGAGGCATTACCACAACTGACACATCTTCCTCTCTGATGAATCTAGCCTGTGTCAAGTTGACACATAAAACTAGTCAGTACAATACCCTATAAATCTGATATGGTTTATGTGAAAAATATCATTGGATATAACAGACAAAACTCTCACCGGTGACCTTCTTAAAGGTAGTGGAAACAGTGGCATCCTTCTGTGTGTACTAAATGGCTATGAAATATATTGCAAGAGACATAGTTCTTTATTTGAAAAGTTCTGAATTGTGCCCATGGAGTGGGTTACAGAAAAATCAGACCCCAACCAATGAGGAAACTATAAAATTCCGCAAATAACTGAAAAGCACGTAGAGCACTGTTGGTGAGCCATGGATCCAAGAAGGAATCACAACGGAAAACAGAAACTGTTTTAAATCCAGTGATAGTAAAATATGATACATCAAAATCTGTGGGACTCAAGGAAAGTAGTGTGAGAAGAAAGTTCTACACAGCAGAAAAAATGGCTCTGTCAACAAAGAACCAGCCTGTACTACTGTACTGGGGAGGCAGAGGTAGGCAATCCTTAGAATGTGCTGACCAACCAACCAGTCTACCCAGTTGGTGACCTCCCTGTTTAGTGAGAGACCCTGAAAAAGTAAACAAAAACAGGAAGGAAGGAAGGAAGGAAGGAAGGAAGGAAGGAAGGAAGGAAGGAAGGAAGGAAGGAAGGAAAGGAGGGAGGGATGGATGGAGGGACGGATGGAGGGACAGAGGGATGAAGGGACGAAGGGATGAAGGGATGAAGGGACGGAGGGATGAAGGGATGGAGGGAGGGACAGAGGAAGGAAGGAAGGATAGAAGAGGGAAGGAAGGAAAATTATATAGTATATATTCAATATTATATAATGATGTTTTACCCAAGACAAAGAATATTTATAATGGTGTCTCCATAGATGACATCACTTAATGAAATTGTACCATTCTGGTCCGTGTATGGGCACATTATAGTGCTCACACAACAGCAACAACACAACGCATCTCTCAACAATATGTCTCCATAGTTGAGTGATGTATAACTGCTTAAATAAAATATCTGAAGTCAATTAGCTATGATTTCTCCAAAAGAAGCGAGAATCCTAACAGCAAAGTGAATCATGGACACTAAGGGAAATAGTGTGGGTAAGAAGAATCCCATGCAGCAAAAGCAAGGGCAGAGGGTAGAGAAGTCAACAAAGCCAAGGGTGTTTTTGTTTACGATTAGTAAAGCCAATAAAGCTTAAAAAGAAAAAGAAAAATGATCAAGACTGGCCTGTGGGTCCTGTGATGCTAACACAAAATTAAATGAACAAGAAATTCCCTGGAATTGGACAAAACCCTTTAAAAGCAGAACTCTGAAGGAAGTTTCATGAGAAGAAACAAAAATCCTTGAGAATATAATTCTATTAAAGAAATTGAATGCTAATTTAAAGTAAATACTACCAGAATTCACTGATTAATTTAATAAAATTTCAAGGAAGAAATAATATCCAAACCTGTTTAGCGTATGAAGAGAAAACATTTCCCAGACTCATTTACAAAAACCAATATAAACATTGAGAAAAAAGACATCATAAGAAGCTACATATTGATATTCCTCCAAAGCAGAAAAAGAAAAATCTTTAATAAAATATTTAGAAGTCAATTCAGCAATATATCAAAAGGATAATCTCTCAATTCAAAGTAAGATTTATTCTAGGAATGCAAATCAGTTTAACATTCAATAGGCAAACTGTGTGATTATCATATGAATGGATCCCTTCCACAATTTATATGTTATAAATTAATCCCCAGTCAAACCTATTATGTCATGCCAGCAGAGACACGCAGGTCATGAGGGCTCCACCTTCAGAAGTGAAGGATGCTACTGTGAAATGGGTCTGTAGCAGAATCCTATCTCCCCCTTGTCCTTCCCCCTCCCACCACATAATAATGCACCAACAAGGCTGGCACATTAATCTTGAAGACTGCAGCTTCCAGAACAGTGGAAATAAATTCTTCTTCTTTATAACTACTAACCAATGACAATCTGCTATAACTACACAGACAAATGAAGATATTGCCATTCACCACATTAACAAGACAAAAAAAATCAAAACATATAATGAACTTAGAACATAAAGAAAAGATGTTTGAGAAAAGGCAATACTAGACCAAAGATAAATCCATTAATAAGCCTTTAATAAGATATTTTCTCAATTGGATAAAATATAGATAGCAAAAAAAAGTGTTATTATCATTCTTAATGTTAGGCTATTACATGTTCTCTTTCTAACAGGGGAATATAAAGACAATGTAGTGATATCCACTCTTATCATGTTGGTCTGTGGGGATTTAGTAAAAGCTCCAGAAGTCGGAGATCTAACCACAGTCAGTCTAGGAGAATCAGAGAGTGGTGATTCACACCTTTAATCCCAGCACAGGGAGTATCCTGGGAGTGGTGACCTACACCCTTAATCCCAACTGAGTCAAGGTCATTTTAGATTATAGAAGGAATTTCAGGCTCCCAAGCAGGCAGTGGTGGGGCCATGCCTTAATTTAACCATAAGAGTATTTAAGGCATGGATAGAAAGACAGGGGAGAGGAAGCCAAGGAAAGCCAGGCTGAGGAAGCTGGAAGACAGCTGGGTAAGATCTGACTGTGGTGTTTATTTTCTCTAATATCTCCGACTTTCTCAGAGATCTATCCCTGAGTCTCATTTACTCATGCAACACTGATCCAATATTAGACTACACTGAGATAGTTGGTTGATTAGACAGACATATAGATAGATAATTATAACTGTTGGAAAGAAAAAATAAAACTGTTATTCACAGATAAAATAGTTCTGTGCTTAAATATCCAAAAGATTCTATAAACTGCTAGAACTGATTTGGTTGAATATGATTTTAGGATACAAGGTCAACTCAAAAAAATCAATTGTATTTCTCTATACCAGGAACAAACAATTGAAAATTAAATTTTAGAAATCTACAATGTATAATAGCATCAATAACACAAAATGCTTTTGAATAAATTTAGTTTTAAAACTATGTTAAAACTCTAAAATAAAAACAGTTCTGGTATAAACAAGACATAACAAATGGAGACACACATGTTGTTTTGTGGAATGTAAACCTGAGGAGCATTGATATTTTACTCTATTTAAGTTGGCCTTTTGTTTTGCTGCACACCCAACAGATGTTGGAGAGTTAGGTGTCTATTTCTATTACTACAACAAACACCCAACAGATCCAACTTATAATGAGAGAAAGCTTATTTTGGCTTCCAGTTTTAAAGGACCCAGTGCATCTTGTGTCCTTGGACCTACAGCAAGGCCGCACATCACCATGATAGCACATGGCAGAACTCTTATTATGGACATAAAAAAAAAAGAGAGGAGACCAAGGCCCCCAAATACCCAGGAACACATTCCCATGACCTGAATACCGCCACAAGATCCCACATCTTAGAGATGCTTTCATATCCAAGTATCCACACTCGACACTAAGGTCAAACTTTCAACATGCATACCTTTGTGAGACCTGTAAGATGAAAGCTTTACATGGAGGTGGATGAATATTGATGGTATGATTTAAAATGATTTAAATCCATTTGGCTGCTTGTAATACAGTTACACAAGAGATGTCCTATGACTTAGGATTGTACTCCTCCATAAAAGAAGCAAATAAGTGTGTTCAGAAATAAGATGCCTCCAGAACTAATCATTTATGCTTTGTACATGGTGGGTCAAACTTTAAATAATTAAATTGTACACTTATGAAAGAACATCTAAGCCTGTGGGATGGTCTTTCTCTACAGTGTGAATATGTGTTGCTACCATTGGTTAATTATATATATAAAATATATATATAAAGTTCCTACAGCCTATGGCAAGACAGGATACAGCCAGGTAGGAAGTTCAGAAGAGTTACAGGGAGAAGAAAGACAGGGTCAGGGAAGATGATGCCAGCTGCCGGGGGAACAAGATATAGTGGAACACAGATAAGCCACAAGCCATGTGGCAAAACATAGATTAATAGAAATTGGGTAAATGAAGTTGTAAGAGCTAGTTAATAATGAACCTGAGCCATAGTCCAGAGTTTGTAATTAATATTAAGCCTCTGAGTGATTATTTTGTAAGAGGCCATGGGATGGGGGAGCAGCTGAGATACAGAAAAACTTCCAACCACTATATATATATTATGGGATATTCTTATAATGAGATACCTCTCAATGTTTAAAGCACTCATGACAGAATATGAATCCACCTCAGTCCAGTGAATGAATTGACTCAGTGGGTAAAGAAGCGTGCTGTCATGCCTAATGACCTAAGTTCAAATCTAGAACCCACATGGTAAAAGGAAAGAAGTGACTGCGCAGTTTTCCTCTCACCTCTACCCTCTACTATTGAACATGTGTGCATACAGAGAGACAGACAGACAGACGACGGGAGAATAAATACATATAAAAAAGAATAATAAATTCATATCAAAACCGTTATTTATGAAAGCTGAAAGAAAACAGACACACACCAAAAAATACATTCTCTTCTTAAGGCTTAGCTTTCCCTGACAGTGCTATCCACCTGCACTCATAATGGACTCATCAAAGCATCTAAGCATGAAAGCTCCCTACCCACTGCAGTGAACAGGCAGCACCCCAGGAAGAGAACAGATTTACAAAAGCCAATCCTGGGAGGAATCATGGTCCATGAGTAGTATGCAGAGGACATGTTGGGGACCTCTACACCACTGTCTTTCCAAAGGGAGGCTGTCTGATGACTCAAATTTAAAAGGGGGGATAGAAAACAGTCGTTTTCATTCTGATTACAGGCTCAGGAGGACTCCAAAAGTGAAAAGGAGAAAGCAACTGTTTTAAAATGGCTCATTGTACAAATAATACCAATTATAGTCATTCAAGTGAACTAAGAGCCATTTCCATAATCACCATGCAGCTTATTAACAATAGTCTGCAGCAGCCCATATGTGTCTGATTAAGTTTAATTGAACATTGTGAACTGGATCATCAGAGTTCATAGCTTGTGTAGCTTAACCGAGCCTATCTGCCCTTAGGGTTAAAGACATCCAGGGAACAGTGTGGCTCCATAATTTCTTTTACCTGCAGTAAAATCTGAATGTGAGCAAGCTTTGAGCTTTCCACAGTTGGGAGGTTAGTCACTGTTTGTGTGTGTTTACAAGCCCCTCTCCACCCTCACTGTTGCAACTGCTGCTGGGCTTGCATCTGTTGGAACCCCAGCCTTAGAGAAAGAAACACAATAGAAACCGCTGGTATTCGAAACAGAAATTGATTGGTGTGATAATTAATCAAGGACACAAATGCAATTACTGCCCTCTGCCTCTGTCATGTAATTACACACCAACTTGGACAAACTTGCTGAGCTATTTATGGCAAGACATTCCAGGTTTCCCAAAACTGAAGATTTCAAATACTCCCAGTCTCCACTCTCTAGCTTGAAAAGTTTGGTTTCCATACTCTTTGTTCATGGTTATTTTGCAGTTTGTTTCCCAAGTAATGATACTTAAAAAAAAACAAAACAACAAAAACAAAAAAACCACAACAGTGAGTTTTCACTCTGTTGCAGAGCAGAGCATAGTGCTCTGTGAGACTGTTCAGTGATAAGACTTCTCCACAGACAGAAAAGGGGTGGTAGTATTGGGAGATACAATCCAGGGCCACTTTAATGGCCAAGTCATGGAAACTGGTCCTACTCTACACTCATGAGCTGAACTTCAGTCCATGGAGACCAGCAGCCTTGATGCAGTTACTATTTCAGAAAGTTTGCTCTTGGGAGACAAAAACGTGTTGGGAAACTGTGTTCCGTTAGATCAACAATCAATTATGTTTTACCATTATTGCATATGGTGCTTCTTGCTACAATAGCAGATTAATACAAATCAATGGCTAAACGCAAGTTATTCTGATGATCAGAATTCTAAAATTGTTGAGAGCCGTATTTTTCATGGAACATCTAGAACACAATCTGCTCCCTGACTTCCAGTTTTCAGATAATGCCAGCATTCTTCAGTCCTTGGTCCCTACCTCACTCTGATCTGGTCATATCTCATGTTCTCCTGCTTCTGAGATGCAGTTGTATGTTAGTTGGCTAGTTGGTTTCTTGGTTGGTTTTGGTGTTTTTGAAGTTGGAACCCAGAACCACGTGCTTGCTAGATAATTCTCTGCCATTGACTCACATCCTTTCCCTTCATGAAGACTGTTACTACTGCAGGCTCAGGCACATCATCAGAATAATCTTTGCATCTCAAAACCCATACTGTGGTTTGGATCTTTAATGCCCCCCATGTGTGTTTGGTCCCCAGAGGGTATGACCTACAGGAACTGCTTAGGTCACTGACCTAACTCTTGAAGGGGACAGTGGGGTGCTGACTCCTTCATTAATGCCTTTAACTTATTATTATTTTTAAAAATATTTGTTGGGTATGAAACCCAGAAACTTTCATTCTTTGAAAGTACTCTACCACTGAGCTATATCCCCTGCCCAGTCTCTTTCACTTATAAACCATGAGATGAGTAGATTCATGCTGCTGCAAGTTCAAGAAATAAGGTCAATCATGTCATCTCATGACCTAGGATAAATATTTTTCTTTAAAAATATTAATTTTTAAAACTTATTTTTAAGTGTATGGGTGTTTTGCCTGCATGTAAGTCTGTGCACCATATGCATGTAGTGCCCATAGAGGCCAGAAGAGGTTGTCAGCCCACCTGAAACTGAAGTTACAGATGGAAGTAGGCTAGCATGTGGATACTGGGAACTGAACCTGGATCCCCTAGAAGTGCAGTCAGGCTCTTAATCATTGATTCATCTCTACAGTTTCTAAATCTTTTATTGTCATAAATTGAGTAGAAAATATACTCGTTATAGTAATGGGAATCTGGCTAACACAATGCCCAATCTAAGTACATTTGAAAAGTCTTTTCTATGTAATGTAACAGTCACAGATCTAGGATTAGGATGTAAACATCTTGCAGAGGAGGTGATAATTATTTTTCACACAATAATGATTATGAGGTGAGTGGAGAGATTACTCTGCAGGTAACAGTACTTTCTCCATAACCAAGAAGACTGGAATCTCAATTCCAACACCCATGCATCGTGCCAGCATTCCCTGAAGATATCTGTCGTCCCAGTCCCATGTTGGGCAGAGATGGATCTCTGGAGCTTTCTGGCTTCTGGGCTAGCCAAGCAGGAGCCTAGAGTTCAAGGACAGACTCTCCATAGAGAAACCAGCAGAGAGTGATAATATAGGAGGCCAGTGGGTTCCCTCTTCTGGCATCTACGCATGCCCATTCACTGTACAGAGAAAAACAGAGAGAGGGAGAGAGAGAGAGAGAGAGAGAGAGAGAGAGAGAGAGAGAGAGAGAGAGAGAGAGAGAGAGAGATAAGGATTTTTACAATGAATCTGAAATATATCAACCTAAAATGAACATTTCTGATGCAAGGTTACTTGAAGGGAAATAGAAATCATTTGACAATTTTACATATGCAAAGGTACAGATGAACGTGGCATGGTCAAATGTGTAGAAAATTCTATGGAAGAAATAGGGCCATCTTCTTTCCAATATCCCTCCTATTCCTCTGTAAAGTGTATTTTCTTTCTTTTCATCATGTAGGCCCCAGAGATTAAACTGAGGTCGTCAGACTTGGTGGCTGGTGCCTTCATGTGCTAAGCCATCTCACTGGACCAAAATATTGAATTATCTTAGAACTGTATTCTGCCATACGTTGGATATTTATAAGAGCATTGAAAAAAGATGGTAATTAAAATTAACAAATGGCATACTTTCTTATCTTGACAAAGTCCCACTGTCCCTCCTAATTTTAAGAAAATAAAAAAATGAATGAATAGATAAAATTATGTTGGCCCAATGCTATTCAGTCATCAAACAATGGTGGTATAGTTGTTTGCAAGACTAAACGACAAATAGCTAGTACAGGACTCTAAACCTTTGCTGCACACTGCTTCTCAAGAAATGGCTTATAGCCTAAGTATTTTCTCTGTCTTCACAGTCTTCTCGGAATATAATCCACATATGACAAAATCTCTTTCTATAGGTTTCAGGGTTCCTAATCCCTAGAGCATATCCCTAGCATTCAATCATCATCAGTATTTAATTTGGAACATTTTTATCACCTGCAAAAGGAAACACAGGCTCAAACACAAAATATTTTATTCACAGTACTGATGTATACATAGTACTTTCAGGGTTCATCCACACCGCAGTGCCAATTTGAATTTCATTCCTGTTTATGGCCCAATAATATTCCACTCTAATAAAAACATCCTTACACCTGTCCACTCATCATTGACGGACACCTTCATACATCTATCTGGGGACTACTATGCACTATATCTGTGAGTACTTGTATATAATTACTAATGTGACATAGTTTTTATTTCTCTTGGGCATATTCTTAGAAGTGGAATTGTTGATGTTTCACATCTTGAGAAATTGAGAAACTGTTTTCCAAAGTGGCTGTAGATATTATAAGTCTCTTGGCAATGTATGAATGGTCTCTCCTATACTTGTCATCATCCATTTTTTTTTAACATTTTAGCCATCCTAGTAGGTACAAATAGACATCTCATTGTGATTTTTTATATCTCCCTAAAATTATAATGCTTAAAACATCTTTCCCTGTGGCTGCTGGCCATTGTATGCACTCTTCTAAGAACTTTTAATTAGAGATTCCAATCATCTGTCCAATTTAAAACTGAGTTTTCTTGTCATTAATGATTTTAGATGTCTTAATGGGAATTGGAAAGATGGCTCAGCAATTAAGAGGCCCGGCTTCTTTTCTAGAGGAACTGAGTTCACTTCCCAGCTCCAGCATCTCAACTCATAACTGTCTATGACTGTAGTCCCATTGTATTTGACACCCTCTTCTGTTGTGCAGATGTACATGAAGACAAAACACCTATATAAGTCAAGTAAAATATACAAATTAAAATGTAAGCTATTTGAACAAATTGTTTTATATATTCTAAATTAAATTCTCTGATCAAATATACACTTTGCAAGTATTTTTAATTCTATGAACATGTCATAATTTTTTAAAAACCAATACCACTATTGGGCATATACCCAAAGCATGCACATCCATACCCCAAAAGGCATTATCTCAGCTATGTTCACAGAAGCATTATTTGTAATAGCAAGAACCTGGAAACAACTGTCGATTGGCATGAGCATATCAGGAGCCTCGAGGGGTGGGATCAGCCTGTGTTCCTGTGCATGGACTGGCACTTGGAGCCCATTCCCTGCAGAGAAATACCTAGCCCAGCCTTGACTTTGGGATGAAGAAACTGGACTTGCCTGGAGTGGATGTGCTGTGCTGTGCTAACCCACCTTGAGACTTCTTGCCCTTTTAGGGGAGGGGATAGGTGGATGGGGGAGGAGAGAGGCTAAAGGCTGACTGGGAGGGATTAGGAGGAGAGGGAGGGGAAGCAGGGGGTACATAGGCAAAAATGACTTTTTTTATAATAAAATAAAACAAACAAAAACCCAAGTGACGTCATAGGTGCTTATTCAAAATTATAACAATGCCAGTAAATTCATGCTTGGCTATTATTCCTTATGCTCTTAAGTTTTTCTCCCTAATTCTTCCCTTCCTGCTTAAATTTTTGTGTTATCTTTCTACATTACTTAACGTGGGACTGCCAAAAGCGAACATTGCTTTGACATCTCACACGCAGTGGAAGTCCTTCCCATCAAACACTCCTCTTCATCTTCTTACACTACAGGCTTCATTGCTTTATATCAGTAACCAGCTTACAAAGCAAAGGGGGAGGAACGCTTCTAATCAGGACTGTCACGTTTTATCTCTGACTTACAGAACTGAGGCTAATACTCCACCTAGGTAGGTCCCCACAGGTTGCGGCTGTCACATTCTGAATAACTGAGGATGAATGTCTTGCCCCTGTCGGTAAGGCCTGCTTTTTACTTCCTTCCTGCAGTCAGTGTTTGCTGCTGTGCTTTTTAAACATAGAAATCTTCTGAGGAGCCATAATCCTTAATTGTGTAGTGGATAATCTCTATCCAGGCTGCCTTCAAATTTTAATAGCCTATAAATTTATATGAAAGGGACATCAACCATAATAACTGTCGTGGAATAAAGGAAGCGTTATACTCATGTGTCTGTGTCTATCAGTGCCTGCATGGTACCACCCTCCCCGCCTGCCTCTCTTCCTGCGTTCAGCTCTGCCCATTATTCACTCCCCTTCATCATCAGAAAGCTATCAACAAGGTACCACATCTAATCCTTATTTTCTTTCTCTAGCTCTTTCTATGGAGAGACCTACTAACCTGAACCTTTCAGTCTGCTTTTAATGCTTTTTCTTTCTCAGGGTGTTTCTTAGAACTCCAACTGTTCCCTTCTTCGGTCCTTTCTTAACATTTAAGAAGTCATTGAGAATTCTGTGCATTCTCCAATGGTCAGACAGCATAAGTACAGATTATTTGGTAAAGCTAATAAAGAGTTCTCTCTGTATTAAAGAATTCTGACCTGCTTTGATTCAATTTCTTTTTTAAAAAAATTATTTATTTTATTTTAAAAATGTCATTTTTATCTATGTATCCCCCTGCTTCCCCTCCCTTCCCTCCTCTCAATCTCTCCCAGTCAGCCTTCAGCCTTGCCCCTCCCCATCCGCCCATCCCCTCCCCCAAGGGGCAAGAAGTCCCAAGGTGGGTCAGCTCAGCTTGGTACATCCACTCCAGGCAAGTCCGATTCAATTTCTTAATTGTTTAAATTGTTTCAAAACATTTAATTCCTTTGAAGAAACATTTGAAAATTTATAGGTGTAGTCATATAAATAAGCGCTGGGGAGACGCGGGATGTAGTTCAGTGATGGGGACTTATATGGTAAGCACAAGGGCCTGGATTCAATCCCCAGTAACACACTCACCCAAATGCTTTTTTAGAAAAAGTAGATTAAATCTGGAGATATATTCAGCAATTAAGAGCACTTGATGCCCCTTAAAAGGACCCAAGTTAATTTCCCAGCACCTCTGTGGAGTGGCTCATAATTCCTTCTCCAGGGGTTCTGACACCCTCTTCTGACCTTTGCAGGAGCCTGTACACATGTTCTCTGCCCTTCTATTTAACAATATTTTTAAAACAAAAGAAATATGGTAAAGTACTCATACAACTGACAGTATATACTGTTTTCTTATCAACAATATCTAAGTTTCTACAAATGCACATTTACTGACTCTAGAGCATCCTTTGTAATAACCCATTTTAACCAAGCATTCTTTATAAGGATCCATCTTAACCTAAAATGGCCATTCTCACTCAGTTGTTACTGTGTAGCATCATAACCATCAGATGATCTTGACCTACCAAGAGTACTTATGATTCTTTTGAACTCATATGTATTCTTTTGAATTCATATGTATTCACATGTATGGTATGTATGTATAGATACATATATATGTGTATACATATAAATTATATGTATATACATATAATTTACTAGAATGGCTTACATGCTGTGGTCCAGATCACCCAACAATGGCTGTCCAATAATGGGAAGTCCAAGAATCTAGTAGTTGTTCAGTCCATAAAGCTGGATGTTTCCACTGGTCTTCAGTATAGACCAGGATCCTGAAGAAGTAGGTTCTAATGCCAGTGAAAAATGGATTTGCCAATGAGTATAAACAGGCAAAGAGATAAAGCTTCCTTCTTCCATATCCTTTGCATAGATTGCCAGCAGGAAGTCTGGTCCAGATTAAATATGGTGTGGTGGGATTGTGTTCTGCTACCTTGTCCCTCCTACTGGTTTAATAAAAAGCTGATTGACTGAAGACAGAAAGTGTGGGCGGGGCTACCAGACTGAGAAAACTCTGGGAATGGGAAGAGTAGAGCAGAGATGCCATTGAGACACCACACAGACAGCACGATGAGATGCCAGATGACATGCCAGATGAGATGCTAGCAGGTACAGGGGAAAAAGCTGAAATGCTGCTCTGAGAAAAGGTACCAAGCAGCTAAACAAGATAAACTCATAGGTTAGTTTAAGAGTGAAGAGTTAGCAAGGTATATGTCCAGGCCCTAGGTCAGTCAGCATAAAATTAATACAAGAATTTGTGTAGTTATTTGGGACTGCTGGTCTGGATCTTGGGACAAGGCCAGACCAGGAATCATCTACTACAAGGTGGACCTTTCCATCTCAAAAGAACTGGATTAAAGTTCATCTTCCCACCTCAAAAGATCTGTATTAAAAGTGGGTCTACCCACTTCAACTTATTTAATCAAGAAAAAAACAAAAACCCTCAGAGGTATACTCAGCCACTTGAGCTTTAGTTAATTCCAGATGTAGTCAAGCTGACAAACAAGAATAGCCAGCACACCAAGCTATAAAAACAGTTTTTAAGCTAGTCAGTAAATCATTTTTGTATTGAGTATTGATGATGCTTGGACTGCTTATTAACAAATATTAAGCATTTGATTTCTTGGAGGGAAAGGTCAGGAACATATCTGTGGCCTACCTTTGTCTGGATTAGCATACAAATTCCCTCTTCCAACGTAGGTATATGGATCCAAGTGTTGCTTCTAAAGAGCAAGACACACTTCTGTCCAAACAGCCATGCCCCAACATTACACACAGATGCACATCACTGCAGCTATCCTCATGGTATTTATTTTCTGTTTTGATTTAATAAAGGGGGGCTATGTTAAAGTAAACTAAAGAGATTTAGATAGGTCTATGGGTCACTTATGAGAATCTTTTAGAAGATAACTTTTAAAAGTGAGTATATATCCAACTAAATTGAGAAAATTCAAACAGAAGTCCTATGTTCTCCAGAATCCTGGGGTCTCTTTTGCCTGGATGCTTACTATCCATTTACCATTAATCTCCTTGTTGAATTCTTTCCATGGGTGAAGTCCAGTATGGCTGAGGAATTAGGTCCCTGTGGCTTTGCAAGATAATTGTATTAGCCGGGGTTTCTCCATAGGAGCAGAATGAATGGGATCTATACAGAAAGAGAGAGAGACTGATTGATAAAGAATGTGATCGTAGAAGTATGAAACTGCCAAAGCATACCACCGTGGCTGAGAGCCACAAGCTCTACCAGAGTCAGAAAGCGGCCAGGGAGCAGAACTGTTTCCCTTTCTGGGGAGAGAAGTCTCTTTTCTAATGACCTTTAATTAGACGAGGTCTGGCACACACTGCCTTACTCAAAGTCTACAGATTGAAAGGGCTAATTACATTTTTAAACACTGTTTTATAGAAACATCTAGGCTGGTATTGGATAAAATATCCAGATACCAGATTGACAGAGACAATCAAACACCAGGATAAGCAAACAGAGCTTGGAGCAAAGGAATGAGATTAGATTTGAGCTTCCGGAAATACGAATTGGAAACAATCTTCTAAGTCTAAGTGAGCAGACAAACCTGTGTCCCACAAACTTCACTGAAATGAGGAAGAAGTTCCCAGAGTCACACAGGATTAGTGGGGGGCCTTATTTTCTGTTTCTTTGGGGGCATGGCACAGTAGTCTAAAAATGAAGATCCTAAAGTCTCAGTGCTTCACAGAGCCTCATCCTGAGAGTGGCAAACGTTTTTCAGAAGAAATGTTTTGATGGAATCTCAATATCTTTTGTGTTGTCCCAAAAGGGTTCTAGCCATGTTTCTCGGGCCAAATTCACACTCTCGAATTACACAGCTCCTCTACTACAGCAGCCAACAGGTATGCACACCTGGATCCCTCTTTTCGTTACAAAACTCATCTCTTGAATTTAACCAGAGGGAGCTAAACTCTGATGTCTAAAAGATTGCATACTTCCCAATTTCTACCTGGGGAGATATTCCTTAGAAAGATGTGTTGTATAAAATGAGTACGAATCCACAGAGGAATCCAGCACGATCACATTTAAACCAGGAGAAACAAAGAAAAAGATGCTGGGCTCTCAGTGGAAAACACACTGAGCACTTTATCAGCAGCTGGACTGGTACTCTTGGTGTCAAGTTGCTCAGCTCACAGTAGAGAGATGCTATCTCTTTAACTTGGGGAAAACTTCATCAAATTGTTTCTTTTGCTTGAGATTAGGCTGTATGTGTGTGTGTGCATATGAGGATGCGTATATGAGTGCAATGCTCACAACAATCAGAAGAGGGCACTAGATCCTAGCGAGCTGGAGTTACAGGCAGTTGTGAGCCGCTCAATACAAGCTCAAATGTTCTTAATCACTGAGGTATTTCTCCAGCATCCAAGCTGGCTATTTTGAACAGGTAATGTGTGAAGAAGGCTGGCCTCAAGCTGTGAACTGCACATGCTCAGGAATGGGCCTGTCTCTATGTAAGTTTTCCCAGTAAATGATTTTTTTTTTTTTTTTTTTTTGCGGGGGGTGGAGGGGGTGGGGGGGAATGAAATGAGGCATCACTTTGAGAACTGCTCTAGAGGTCTCATACTTGCCGTAAATAATATTTTTCACTCTATCTTCTTGTTATACTTGGCTGTGCACTCACCCAGGGAACCCATTGTTCTCAATTACGACGCCCATACGTGAGAAACACTTTAATCATCATGCATACAATGGTGGAAAAGTTCTTTGGCTCTGGGTAAGGTTTATTTTTAGGAGAAAAACAAAATAATATTTATTGAACACTTAGTATCTGTCAATCAATAAGCTAAATAGTTTTTATGTATTATTACAACCCCTCCCTTAATTATTAGGATATTTACAGGTAACTATTATTTTAATATATACCTTTTATGTTAATTGATTCTTATATGATTATTAATAGTAGTTCGGTGTGAATTAAAGTTTCCAGAAAAAAAGTTGCACCTGTGTTAAACTTATCCAAGGATGATTGACTGATTATAATGTCTGTGATTACTGGAATGTTGCAGGTACAGAGCCAAATTATCTTGGGCTATCTTTAGTTCTCATAAGCCATTCCCTGCCCACAGTGACCTAACATCCATGCTTGAGACTATTAGATAAACCCTTTGGAATGTAAAACCAAAGCCCTTAGCTTCCAGCAACCCCAAGGTTTAGATGTCACCAGAAAACATCTGAGGATCATAACAGAGATTTCCCCCACTTTGCTACACCCTGACTATCTGATGTTTCCACAAATGGATTTCAAAAATACCATAATTTATGACATTTTTCTTCTGTCATTGTGAAAAGTTATTATCTGTTACCATATTAGAACATGTATTTGGGTAGCTTCAATCTGTTCTCTGGGCTGTGGTCTCATATAGCTCCAGAATAAGCAATCTCTTATTCCTTTTGGAGTGAGAACTGTGTTTTTGTATTGATACTTTTTAGGTGCCTGAATGTGGGACCACAAGGATGTTCTGCTTTTTCTGGAGGACGCAGATGAGTTGCCACTAGATGCCAGCATAGGCCCATCATGCCCAATCTGCCAGCATTGCCTCCTTAGGTAGAAGTCAATATGTTTTTTTTCTGGGACTCGGAGCACCCTTGGTTTGGCTGAGTGATCAAACAGCCCTATAGAAAGGACTAGGAGGAAAACACCCACGAAGCCATCAGCAATAGATAATCTCACAGAATCCTTCCATAGAAGGAAAACACACATACTACTACTAAAAATAACAGAAATTAACAATCATTGATCATTAATATCCCTCAATATCAATGAATTCAATTCACCTATTAAAAAGACACAGGATAGCACAATAAATATGAAAACAGAACCTATCCTGATGCATACAAGAGACACACCTCAACTTCAAAGACAGAAACTGCCTCAGAGGAAAGGACTGTGAAAGATTTCCCAATCAAATGGACCCAAGAAACAAGCTGGTGTAGCTATCTTAATACCTAACAAAATAGACTTCAAACTAAATTCAGTCAAAAGAGATCAGGAAGTGTATTACTTATTCATCTCAAGAAAAATCTATCAAGAAATCTCAATCCTGAACATTTGTTCCCCCAATACAAGGGCACCCACATATGTAAATATATATATATATATATATATATATATATATATATATATATATATATATATATATATATATACTAAAGCTTAAAACTAACATCAAACTTCACACATTAATAGTGTGAGACCTCAATACCCCACTCTCACCAATGGATAGGTCTTCCAGAAAAAATGTATAGAGAAATAAAGAGCTAATATATTATGACTCAAATGGACTTAACTGATACATAACAGATACATATACCAAAGAATATACTTTCTTCTCAGCACTCCATAGAACTTTCTCTAAAATTGAACACATACTCAGTCATAAAACAAATATAAATGGATATAAAAATGGGAATAAGTATCTTGTATCCTATCAAATCACCATTGACTAAAGTTAGAGTTCAACAACACAAACCACAGAAAGCCTGAACATCTCTCAACTGACCCACCCCTTGGTCAGGAAAGAAGTAAAGAAAGAAATTAAAGACTTTCTAGAATTTAATGAAAATGAACCCACAACATATCCAAACTTACGAGACAGTATGAAAGCAGTGTTTAGAGGAAAGTTCATAGCACTGGGTAAATACATTAAAAAAAAAAATTAGAGAATCTCACACACCAGACTTAACAGCACAGCTGAAAGCTCTAGAAAAATTAGAAGCAAACTCACCTAGAAGGAGTTGGAGGCAGAAAATAATCAAACTCAAGGCTGAAATCAATAAAATTGAAACAGAGAACAATACAAGGAATCAATGAATCAAAGAGTTAGTTCTCTAAGAAAGTCAACAATATAGACAAACCTTCATCCAAACTAACTAAAAGGCAGTGTGAGAATATCCAAATTAACAAAATCAGAAATGAAAATGTGTACATAACAACAGACATAGAAGACTTCCAGAGAATCATTAGGTCATTTTTTAAAAATCTGTACTCAAAATTGGAAAACCTAAAAAAAATGGACAGCTTCTGGACAGGTACCACTTACCAAAATTAAATCAAGACCAGATAAACGACCTAAGTAGACCTATAACACCTAGGAAAATAGAAGCAGTTATTAAAAGTCTCCCAAGCAAAAATAAAAGTCCAGAGCCAGATGACTTCAGTGAAGAATTCTACCAGAATATCAAAGAACCAATACTCCTCAAATTATTCCAAACAACAGAAACTGAAGGAACATTGCCAAATTCTTTTTATGAGGCCACAATAACCCTGAAACCCAAATCACATAAAGATGCAACAAAGAAAGAGAATTACAGACCAATCTACCTCATGAATATTGATGCAAAAATACTAAATATAATACTGGCAATCCAAATTCAAGAACACATCAAAAACAAAACAAAACGAACAAAGAAAACATCTACCCTGATCAAGTAGGCTTCATTCCAGAGATGCAGGATGGTTCAACATTTAAAAAACTATCAATGTCATCCTTCATATAAACAACCTGGAAAACAAAACAAAAAGCATGATCATTTCATTGGACGCTGAAAAAGCCTTTGACAAAATCCAGCTCTCCTTCATGATAAAAGTCCTAGAGAGATCAGAAATATGGGGAAAATACTTAAACATAGTAAAGGCAATATACAGGCCAACAGCAATATCAAACTAAAAGGAAAAAACTCAAAGCAATCCCACTAATATCAGAAACAAAACAAGGCTGTCCATTCTCCCTCTGTATATTCAATATAGTTCTCAAAGTTCTAGACAGAGGAATAAGACAACAGAAGGAGATCAAGGGGATACAAATTATAAAGAAAGAAGTCAAACTATCACTATTTGTAGATGATATGATCATATACATAAGTGATCTCCAAAATTCTACCATGGAACTCCTACAGCTGATAAACACCTTCAGCAAGGTATCAGGGTACAAGATCAATGCAAAAAAAAAAAATCAATAGCCTCTGTAGTAGGAGGGTTCTCGGGTCCCAGGCGGCCGAGACCCACAGACCTGTCTCTCAAACCCGCTTAGCCGCCCAGCCGCCCAGGCCCCCCAAAATGACTCAGACGCTTATATTAAGTCCATGCTGTTTGGCCTATGGCTCAGGCACATTGCTAGCTAGCTCTTACATCTTAACTCAACCCATTTCTATTAATCTGTCTGCCACGTGGCCCTTGGCTCACCTGTGTTCCTTACATGTCCACGTCACTCCTTTCGCGGCTTGCTGGATCTGCCTGACTCTGCCCTGCTTCTCCTACCTATGCTCTGATTTCTCCTCCTCCTTTTTCTATGGTGCCTTCCATGGCCCAAAACAGCTCCTTTATTTAAAGATTGAGATTCACAGCATACATAAATGCATTCCCACATCAAGCCTCCTATACACAAAGGATAAAGGAGCTGAAAAAGAAATCAAAGAAGCATCACCCTTTACAATAGCTGCAAAAACATCAAATATCTTGGGGGTAACTCTAACCAAAGAAGTGATAGACCTGTATGGCAAAAACTGTAACTCACTTAAGAAAGAAATTAAAGAAGATATCACAAAATGGAAAGATCTCCCATGCTCTTAGATAGGTAGGATCAACATAGTAAAAATGGCAATCTTACCAAAAACAATCTACAGATTCAATGCAATCTCCATCAAAATTTCAGCACAATTATTTACAGACTTCAAGAGAACAATACTCAATTTCATATGGAATAACAAAAATCCCAGGATTTCAAAAAAAAAAAAAAACCTGTACAATAAATAGAACTTCAGGAGGCATCACCATCCCTGACTTCAAGCTCTACTATAGAGCTACAGTATAAAAACAACTTGGTACTTGCATAAAAATAGACTTGTGGATCAATGGAATTGAATCAAAGACCCTGACATTAATCTACATACCTATGAATACCTGATTTTTGACAATGAGGCCAAAAGTATCCAATGGAAAAAAGATAGGATCTTCAACAAATGGTGCTGGCAACACTGGATGGAGGCACAAATAGGTCCATATCTATGAACCCACACAAAATTCAAGTCCAAGTGGCTCAAAGACCTCAACATAAACTAAACTTAATAGAGAAGAAACTGGTAAATATCCTTGAGCACATTGACACAGTCAACCATGTTCTAAATATAACACCATTAGCACAGACACTAAGAGCAACAATAAATTGGATCTCCTGAAACTGAGAAGCTTCTGTAAGGCAAAGGACACAGTCAATAAGACAAAACAAAAAGCCTACAGAATGGGAAAAGATCTTCACCAACCCTACATCTGACAAAGGACTGATATCTAAAATAAATAGAGAAAACAAGAAACTAGAGGCCAAAAACTCAAATAATCCAATTTTTAAAAATGAGTTCAAAGCTAAATAGGGAATTCTTAACAGAAGAATTACAAATGGCTGAAAGACACTTAAAGAATTGTTCAATATCCTTAGTCACCAAACAAATCAAAACAACTCTAAGGTACCATCTTACACCTGTCAGAATGGCTAAGATCAAAACCACAGATGACAGCCTGTGCTAGAGTAGATGTGGAGCAGAAGAAACACTGTTCCATTGCTAGTGGGAATGTAAACTTGTACAGCCACTTTGGAAATCTCTCCAATGATCCAGCAACACCACTATTGGGCATATACCCAAAGGATGCACATTCTTACATCAAGGGCATCAGCTCTTGTTCATAACAGCATTTTTCATAATAGCCAGAACCTGGAAACAACCTAGATTCCCCTCAACTGAAGAATGGATTAAAAAATTGTAGTACATTTACACAATGGAGTACTACTCAACAATAACAAAAACAATAAAAATCCTGAAATTTGCATCATCCTGAGTGAACTAACATAGACCCAGAAAGATAGACATGGTTATAAATGGATTTTATAAATAAAGCAAAGAATAACCAGGCTACCATCCGCAAGCTCCAAGCAGATAGATACCAAGAGGATCTTAAGAGAGACATCCATGGATGCCCCGGGAATGGGAAAAAGACAATATCTCCTGAGCAAATTGGGATCGTAGAGGAGAGCAAGGGGGAGTGGAAAGAGATCATGAGAGAAAAAGATGGTTGAGTGGGAGGAGCAACAGAGAGAGAGAACCAAGAAATAGATATCTTGATAGAGGAAGTCATTGAGGGGTTAGAGAGAAGCCTGGTGCTAGGGAAACATCCAAGAACCCACAAGATGTCCTTGGTTAGGACTCCAAACAATAGTGGAGAGGGTGCCTAAACAGGCCTCCCCCTATAATCAAATGAATGAACACCATAATTGTCTTTATATCCAGCAACTGATGAAGGTAGAAGCAGAGATCCTTAACTAAGCACCAAGTGGAGCTCCTGGTCTAGTTGAAGAGAGGTAAGAGAGAGTATATGAGCAAAGGGATCAGGATCATGAGGAGACCCACAGAGATGGCTGACCTGAGCTATTGGGAGCTCACTGACTCTGAAGTGACAGCTGAGAAACCTTCATGGACAGAAACTAAATCCTTGGAATGTAGGTGATAGTCAAATGGTGTGGGCAGTTTGTGGAGCTTCTTGTAGTAGGACCAGGGTTTATTCCTGATTCATGAACTAGCTTTTCAGTGTCAATTCTCTAAAGAGGAACTCAGCCTTGATATGAGGGGAGGTACTCAGACCTACCTCAACTGGATATACCAGACCGAACTGACTCACCTTGGGATTCCTTGCCCTCCCTGGGGAATGGATGTGGGATAGGGTGAGGGGAGGGCTGAGGGAGGTGAGGGAGCATGTGGAGGAGGAGGAGTGGAGGGTATGAGAAAAAACATTTTAAATTTAAAAAGTACTAATAAAAAATCTATGCATAGATAACCTTAAAGGGACCATGTAGCACATTTCCACTTTGAGATATAAGCAACAAGTGACTTGCCACCACGTTTAAGCAGCCATGTGGCTGACAGCCATCTCTGCTAGGACTGGAAAGGACAGCTGTCATGTGACTTCACCATCATCTTGATTAAAGGTGGTTGTATGGAATGGGCCAACTAAGGAGGCAACGGGTCTCTGAGATATTTGAATTGGGATGCATATTTATATGATAATTTTTTCCCTCTCCTGAAAACAAGCTTTATGCATGACAGAAGTTTAAAATAATGCTTGCTTAAAACAGTATTAAAGCTGTCCCTCCGTGCTTTTATATGCAAGGATGAATCTTGCTGTTGCAGCTAAATTTTGTAGAGTTGCGTGGGTAATACTGTTTTTAAAGAGACAAAGGGTTCAGGGGAACAGCTAAGACTTGCTAATGTGTGCCTGAGCTAGAGATCCCATTTGCAATGGTGGACCATAGCATTTTTGAAATGCCAGTGCCATGTGACAGTCACCAGAAGCATCAGCCACGATGAAATTGAGTAGACTAGGATCTAGAAGGCAGGCTATGTACATGCTGCCATGATGGAGGCAAAGAGGTGGTCTAAACCCCTCAGGGAAGCTTAAAGAACTTCAAATTAATCCCAGATATTGAGTTTAGGATTGTACTGTTGGAACTGTATTGAAGGGTTGAAACACTGGGAAGGTTGGCAATCACTGGCTTAGAGAATGTCTCTTCTTACCTAAAGTCTATTCATGCTTAAGAATTATGTCTAGCCCCCTTTTCTGTGATAATTTTGTTACATTTATGCTATTTTGATAAATTGAGTCACAAAAGAAATGTATATTCTGTAATGGTGTACTAGAAAAGGACTAGAAATTTTTCAAGTCTCTCTGGACTGTGTTCATGAATTAAAAGTTTTATTTAGATACTAAAAAGAGCTTCAGTTCAGAAACTGTTATTTTTAAGGCTCAAACTTAACAGAGATAAAGCTATAAAGTCCTACTTTTATTAAAATAAAAAACTCTAAGTTAAAGTGCTAAACATGATTAAGACATGTAAGCTAATAATTACCTCATACGAGATCAAATTCTTTAATGTGTTTGGGAGTGTACTTGTAGTTATGAAAAGTACTAATTAATTAACTACAGGAAAAAGATTTATTTAGCCTCCTATATGTGTTCTATTAAGGTCTGATCTAGGTTTGTTTAGCTCAGATATACTTAATAGATAATGATCCTCAAACTTGTCAGAGATCTGATGAATATGACATTTAGCATGTTTAGTGGAAAAAAAAATCTTACTATGAAAGAGATGTCCAGCTCCTAGCAATGACCCAAGATTTCCAAGAAGATAAGACATCATGATGACTCCACCAGGATTGAACAGTAAGCCTAACCCTTATTAGGTAAGACTGCCCCAATGCAGCACCTGTCACCAGGACCCGTCCAAACTATGGACAAGCAGGACACTGGAGAGTTGATTATCTCACTTTGCCTAGACAAAGCATGGCCAGTCCCTCCATGTTTCTCCTCCACAGAAAAAGCCTTTCATTTTCTGGGCCTGGTAAATGAATACTGATGCTGCCCTGATACCTCTGCCTCAGATGCCGTGGAGACAACAGGAACCTGGAATGACTGTCTAGGTAATGAACTAGTTTCTGTCATCTTAATTGATATAGAGATGATTTTGAATTATACTTTGTTATAATGTATTCTTCTCAGATCTCTGATGGTATTGACAGTTAGGCTAACTATAGCTTTGTCAGCTTAACAGCAGCAGGCAACCAGATCCTTACTCTAGGCTGCAACCACCTTGGTAGATAATTTCACATGTAAAAATTACACCTTGATTTTTTTAGAGTTACTAAGTCTGTTGAGAAAAAGTAGACAGGTTTGTTTTGCTAGCAGGTTTTATGTTAAAAGATTAACTGGTTTTGAATGTAACTTTCCACTAAAGGAACATGATTTGCAATGATTGTTCCAGTAATAACTACTTGTGTCTCTGGTAAATGATTAAATGGAAAGAAAAAAGAGTCTATGCAAATTTTGAGGGCCTAAGAAAATATTTTAAGATAAAGTTCTGAAGATGTGAAAGTTTATGTAACTTCTGAGGGTCTTGGAAAATGATTTAAGATGTATAAAGGTAAGTTGTAAGGGTATAAATAAGTGATTTAAGGTACGTGAAAATGAAAAATGTTTCATATGTCTTTCCTATACTATTTTTACAATAAGATTTCAAAAGTTCAGAGTTTTCACATTGACCAATAGAGTTCTGATAAGCTGGTAGAACACTAACTTCTTACTATTCAGCCACAAGTTCAAGAATTTAAATATTCTTGGTTGTCTTCTAAGTATAGATCTCATTGGGCTAAAGAGATCTCCATCCAATCTATATCTGGCTCTCTGGACAGACAAAAAAAAATGTTCTTGCTTTTTAGTCCAAATCTTTAGCTTTTACTAGGACTCAAGGGTGTGAATCTACCCCAGTTGTTTTATAGACAGCTGTTACCTGCTGTTTTTCTACAATGTGAACTTTAGTATAGATTGGTAATGCTAATATCTAAAGCTTTTATATCTTTTTATAAACTAAAAAGCTTATGTAAGCTTCAGAGGATTGAGAGAGTCATAAATCTTGGATCCACTCTCACAGTTCAAAAGAACTCCAGATAAGTACAGTGTAGGTTTCCCCAACTGTCTATTCCCAAGGATGCTCTCTCTCTCTCTCTCTCTCTCTCTCTCTCTCTCTCTCTCTCTCTCTCTCTCTCTCTCTCTCTCTCTCTCTCTCTCTCTCTCTCCCTTTCCCTTTCCCTCTCCCTCTTTCTCTCCCTCCCTCCCTCCCTCCCTTCCTCCCTTCCCCAACTACTAGAACTATGGGGCCCAAGAGTTCCAAATGTAAGATTTTTTCCTATAAGTTTCTTAACGTCTGTCCTTAGTCTCTATCTGTGTCAGCAGATTTCCACTTGGCTGACAAACACATTCAGTCAGTTGCTGATTACAACCTGCTTCAAATCACTGTGAGTCCTGAACCTGCTGAAAACTTATGTGGACCAATCCAGCCAATGTGAATGCTCCCTGTCTCTTCTGCTGGGCCAGCAAACCATATACTTCTCAAGAATTCCCCATTGTCTGAATTCCCTCCTTGCCAAAGTAGTTACAAAAGAGAGTATTTCAATCTTTGCTCTCCCAACAGGCTGGAAAGGATACTCCTTAGCTTATGGGATGAAATATCTATCTATAGTGCCTATTGGCATATCAAAAAAGGTACCTGTTAATACCAAATAGACCCAGCTCTATGAATCAACAGGTAGATTCATTAAGAGAAATAGTTCTACAATGTGATAGGGAATCAACCTATTTTATGTAAAAGAGAGAAGTTATTGTATAGCTTTAAAAGAAAATTGTCATTTCTAAACAAACTACTCAGGAATCATTAGAGATAATCTGATTGTACTCAAAAAAAAAAAAAATCACAAAAATGGGTACCTGAGATAAAGTAAATAATTGGTCCCCATTCTCATTTCCAGGTTTCTTTTAAACAGTAATTCTGATGTCAACCATCACAGGGCTTTTGGCCCCTTCTGCTTTGGCTAATTGTTGTTGATTCTTGCGTCATTGATGCCTTAACTAAATGATAATTCATGTCTGACTACCATTAAGCTAATTGTTATTAGAACCCAATATAAACAGGTACCCATCACAGAGTCAAGGATTTGACTCAGAATATCACTCAGGGGGTGAGGGGGACATGAAGGCCAAAGTTACATTTTGTTTTATCTACTATGCCAAAGAGATCTGTGAAACAAGAATGTCTCTGATCTGCAAGCCCCTTGCCCAAGGACAGATAGTTCTCTGCCAACTGGTTCTTTTCATATGTTAATCTTCATGTAATTTCTTCAGTTCCTAATCTCCTGCCACATTATTGAATTAACAGCCAATTCAAACCCTGTTTCCTGCAGAAATGTGTTAATTAAGCAGACCATCAGTTAGGGAATCACAAGCTAACTATGGGCCAAAAAACACATGCTTCATTGTTGGGGGGGGGGGGCGATTAGGTAGGGTGAAATTCTAGATTGATAAAATACTAACTAAAAACAGGTGGGGGAAGAAAGGGTTTATTTGTATTGTTAATCCCACTGGTTGAGGATAAAACTACTACTATAGTTTAAATTCAAATTTGAAGCAAATTTTAATAAATACTGACCAGATAGATAGATGGGTTCTGGCCAGGTCCATACCTAGGTTCCCAGGAAACGGACCCAAGTCTCATTTTGTAGGGGTTTAAGTATCTCCCATCAGTCCAATCAGGGGCAAACATACATTCTGACGTATTTCCTGCCTGTGAACCTCCCACCCACATGTGATCAAGGACATCTGGTGTAGTTGAGTCAAACAAACATGTTTAGGGGAGTGAAAACCTGTGGCGTGTGTCTCCCATAAACATTTCAGGAACTATAGATCCTTGGCAGAAGGCTTGCAGACCAGAGGCATTTTTGTTTCATGGATCTCTTAGGCTCTCACACTATCACCACCTCCCCCCCAAAAAAAAAATCCTGGGATTTACAAACATGGGAGAGGAAGGAGCTATGTAAATGACTTATATAGATGTCGAATTTGCAGCCCACCACTTTTGAGGGATGATTTTTCTTCAGATCACTTGCCCACTCTGAATCTCAGCAGTGCTTTTTCCCTTTCTCGATAAACTGTCTCTACTTCTCTTTCCACATGTGTGACTCTGGTCCGATTCTTTGTCTTTGAAGACAACAACAGCCAAAGTTTCAGAGGTACCCCCAAATGCAATTCTATGCCTATAACATATAAAAATATACAGTTTAATATTCATAAAACCAGGAAGTGACTATTTTCACACTCTACTAATAAAGTACCCCTGCCATCTCACTAGAGAATGACATTATTAAATTTTTCCTGGTAGACATTCAGTGGGAAGTAGTTCTTTAAATAGATGGTCAATTTTCATTTTTATGTGTTATTGACCTTTCTTCACAAGAGTTGGAAGATGGAGAATGGAGGGGAAAAGAGGGAAGAGTTATTTTTGTAAAATGTACTTTCATTTTAGAAGGCAAGGGGCAATCCTTAAAAGAGTAATTTTCAGCAAACTAGCTGGATACAAAATTAACTCAAAAAAAAAATCTGTACCTATATATATATACACACACCCCCATTTTATATATATATATATATATATATGTATATATATATATATATATATATATATATAATGAATAGTCTGAGAAACAAATTAAGCAAATAACACTTTTCACAATAGCCTCAAATAATACAAAATATCTTGAGGTAACCAATCAAGTAAAAGACTTTTATGACTAAAAAAAAATCAAGCAATTGAAGAAAGAAATAGAAGACATTATCAGAAGAGGGAAGATCTCCCACGCTTGTGGATCAGTAGGATTAACATAGGAAAAAACGATCATCCTACCAACAGCATTCTACAGATTCAATGCAAGTCCTTTAAAATTCCAAAACAATTCTTTACAAATCTTGAAAGAATAATCTTCAGCTTCTTATGGAAACAAAATGAAAACCTGGAATAGCTAAAACAATCTGAATAATAAAAGACCTGCTAGAGGTACCACCATCCCAAACTTCAAGCTGTACTACCAAGCAACAGCATGATTTTTGCACAAAAATAGACATGTTGATCAATGTAATCAAATTGAAGACCTGATGCTTTAAAATAAAGATTCCAGAAATATGCACTGGTAAAACAAACAAATAAACGAACAGAATCCTCAAAAAAAAATGGTGCTGGTCAAGCTAAATGACTACATGTTAAAGAATGCAAATAGAAACATGCTCATCATCCTGCACAAAACTAGATTCCAAATGGATTAAAGACCTCATCATAAAAACCA